>CM062833.1:14232857-15432857 GCA_031772345.1 Himalopsyche anomala | reverse complement strand
AGGTGAGTTTGCTTAAAATCTTTCTTAGTTTGTGGTTATCATGTAATACTTTTGATGGAAGCAATGCATTGAAATAAGTTACATTTCTTTTTATTCTCATGTTTTACATGAGTGTAAAATATCAAATATTGTCAATGGTTTCAGAAGTAACTTAAAACTTCATTTTTTTAAATTATGAAAATCAAGCTGGGTGTCACACCAAGCTCCACAACCAATGGAGCATATCTTTTCTACAGATAACTGTGAAGATTTTCTAAAACTCAACTAAAAAAACCAATCACATACAATTATAGTTAATTAGATTTTACTGTATGGGTAGCGCAGCACTCTTAGTTCTATTTAAGACTTCTACTTTAGTGAACTTGGCTTTCAAATAAGTAGCCAAATGGTAACGTAAGATGAACCTCCACCACCTGTTATATGAGCTGGTCAAAGTCATAATGGTGTATTATTTTGTGAAACAAAGAGTTTTTTCAGAAAGGATGAATTAAATTCCTGATTGTTTAACTCTCTGACTAATATTGAGAAGCTCCAAGAAGTCCAAAGTTAGAGGAACTGAAACTATGAACTCCTCTCAAAGAAATTGATTTAAGCTTGATTTAAACCACCTTGCTATAAACCACCATTACGGTTGCTTGTTTCAAAACTTATGCAGTTATGGTACTATGACATTGTAAATGCTTTGAGACATGCTCAGTTAGTTAATAATGGAACATACAAAAAATATTGTCGTAGTCAGAGCCAATATACTTTTGAGGACTCTACATCCCTGACGGCACCACTTAGGTTTTGAATATAATCACTGATGCTTGAAAAGCTTTAAACATAATCAAAAAACTGTATCTCTGTTTCAGATATTCTTAGACGGTCCTTACGGAGCTCCTTCCTCTCACATATTCCGAGCCCAACATGCTGTTCTTGTGGGGACAGGTATCGGAGTTACTCCTTTTGCTTCTATCTTACAATCAATTATGCACCGTTACTGGAAGGCACGACATCGCTGCCCGAGATGTAGATTTAACTGGGCCAGTGAGATTCCGCCAACTATTATGCATCTCAGAAAGGTAATATACGAATTTGAATTTCATTTATAAAAATATGTTTTCTTTTTATTTGCACTATTCTAAAAATATAGCTCTGATATCATAAGATAGTTCTTAATTAAGAGACTGCATGTGTTGACAAATATTTATGTTGATATTTATGTTTAGAGCTTCAAAGTTATTATGAATATACAGAAATTGTTTATTTAACTCAACGACTGCCACAGATAAGATATCTCGTAAAATTTTTCGTGCTCAACTCGCTAGTTACTGGTTAGCTCGTCAATACTAATTTAATTAATTACGTACTTTTTTCTATGGCAGCTGAAAGGCTAAACAAGACATAATTGATTCAAATACTGGATAGGATAATAAAAAAATTCTCAGAACTACAAAACATATATTGAAGTTTATATTGCAGATAAGGGTCGATGCTGTTGTGATGTAGGTTACGGATAGACAGATAAATCTAGACAAATATGTTAAGCATAATAAATTTTGTGGAATATTTCAGGTTGACTTCTTCTGGATTAACCGTGAGCAGCGGTCTTTCGAATGGTTCGTGTCATTGCTATCCCAGTTGGAGATGGAACAGGCAGAATTAGGAGGTGCTATGGAGAGGTTCCTCGATATGCATATGTACATTACCAGCGCATTGCAACGATGCGACATGAAAGCTGTTGGGTTGCAGCTTGCACTGGATCTATTACACGAAAAGGTAATTTTTCCCATTAAATTAGATGATAAACGCAATCCTGACTTAAGAAAAGGTAAAAATTATTCAATGCGGATTATAAAAAAATTGTACTTATAAGTACTTACATATAATTTCTAATTGACACAAATTGAATCTAATTGTTTTATTTGTAATTGGCTTAGAACTATTGGAACAAAAATGTAATCTATGAGAGTATTAGCCCTTTGAGTAGTGAGTTATGTTTTACTAAATTAGGTTTTTTTGTATATTTTGATTATTTGTACTATTATTACACACAAAACAATAAAATATCTTCATCTGTGGGCATGTGATTCTCTACCGAATAACCTTTAAAAAAATCTTTTGTCAATTTGCAGCAAATAATAAAAATAATTAGTAAAAACACAATATTCCTTTGTACTTCATTCCACTTTATTTAAATAAAGTGGAATGAAGTACAAAGGAATATTGTGTTTTTACTAATATAATGCCTTTCCACCAAGTATTGACAGTGAACACCCTAAAAATAAAAATAATGTAACAGCCAAAAATCACTAATAGATGTGTAGTATCCATATCTGGAGAAAGAACAATAATTCAGTAAAAAATATGAGAATGGCAGTAGATAATAGATGACAAAATTCTTCACCATACCAATACGGTGATACTACTCAAAGGGATAAAGTTCATGTTAAGTTTAAGAAGTTGCATCAGACTTTTAATCATTTTCTCTATGATGGAGTTATTGAAATGTTTATAAACATTAATTTAACAACTCTTCTGAATGCTCTTGAAATTCATTTCACATAATATATTATGATTTTCTTGCAGGAAAAACGAGATTTGATCACCGGCCTCAAGACAAGAACAAATGCGGGAAGGCCAAACTGGGATAAAGTGTTCAAACAAATACAAGACCAGAAGAAAGGAAAAGTGACAGTTTTCTATTGTGGACCTCCACAGCTTGCCAGAGTTCTGAGGATCAAATGCGATCAATTTGGATTTAGCTTCAGAAAAGAAGCCTTCTGATATATATTATTATACCATAATTACATTGTCAATATATTTTTAAGCTAGGAGTTATGTTAATCCGATTAGTCATCGGAATATGATATTTGTACTATTTTAACATGTTATTTTTGTGTTTAAAATTAACTTCACTTTATCTATTGCTTAATCGTATTCAAATAAGTAGGTATTCAAACATTTAAAATTTTGTAAGGTGTAAGAAAAACGTTATATTGTGTGCAGGGCTGGCCCTAAGCGTGTGCGAAGTGTGCGGCGCACACAAGCGCCGGCTCTAAAAATAATCAGAGGGGCACAGATTTTGGTTTTTTGAGGCGCCGAACTTCGGCCGAAGGCGCCTCGCACACAGGCGCAAGAATCCACGGGCCGGCCCTGATACAAACACTGGTGTGTACAGGGGATTCTGATGAACTAAAATTGAAAACTATTTTAACTACCTGTTCAAATTTTCAAAGATTTCTTAAAATTTCATTGAAGATCATAGTAATTATATATAATTTTCAATTACTACAACAAAGTATGTCCGAATTGCATTTAAAAAGGCTAACAACTATGTTTGATGCCATGCCCGACCCAAATACAAAAGATGGAATTGTTATGTGCACCAATACAATTTTATTTATTTGTATTTTAAACTTATATCATATTTCATTCTGCGACAAAATTATCAATACCAAGTGAACAAGTTATTTTCAAGTATTAATGAAGCAAGTAGTAATGTATTTCGAGACACAATTGAGGACTTTCAATCAGAAAATATTTTTTGACACATGATAAATTTTAAGAAACAGGTGAAAGAGTTTCATTATTTTTCTACAAAACAATATTGCAGTTTTGAGTAATTGTCGATATTAACCTGGGAAGCTTGGAAGAAATGTACAGCAAGCAGATCGATTTTGTAATTTAGCATATTTATGTTATGGTACCTTTTTAATGACATAAAGCAATATCCCTCGTAATTTTATTTTTTTATAAATTATATTTTTAATATAAATAAATGCACTTTCAAAAATGTCGCCTTTTGTAATAGAATACAATATCTTTTCAAGCATTGACACATTAAAAATTGCAATGGTTTTATTGACAGATTGACAGACTTATGATTTAAGATTGTGAGCTAGTGTATAATTTATCAGCAATGTGTTGATTTTAATTAAAGTTGGTGCAAGCCAGTGGTCGGCAAACTGCTGCTCTTTGGCCCCTTGAGTGTCGCTCTTCCACAAAATATCACATACAGTGCGATTGAAACTTTGTGTTCCACGCACAGAAGTCAGTTTTCAGTCTTAAACCTTAGAATTGAAAATGGCGATCTCAGCAAACGTACCTCAATCAGATTGAGAACCTTTTAAGCAAAAGCCAGCTTAGGAGTACCCTAATTAAGTTAATAACAATGTACCTACCTATATGGTTTGAGTTTTAAACAATTGGTTCTCGAAAGAAATTTCAATAGATTAGTTGATATTCGGCTGAGTTGACTAATGAGTTTGCCAACCACTGGTGTAAGCAATCAAACGTCTCTCAATGTGTTATGAATACACGCAATTCTCTTTTAGAAGGGGGATACGTTTCTTGTAAAACAAAAATGATGGAGTGAATATAGATGAAAAAATAAGTACCATTACATTTGTCAGTGTAATTTAGAAACTTTGTACAAATTAACCTTACATAAAGAGAATTGCGTGTATTAGACATACCATATAATGTATAGTAGTATAAATTATTGTCAAATTTTACAGTAAGGATAACGCATTGAATCATTTTTCTGATCCCTGTAATTCGAAAACTTATACAGTGCAATCAGGGCACTAGGTATGACCTTATTTCAATATTGGATTATGACTATATTGTATTATTGTAAAGTCAGACCGGTTCCAAGTTGATAAGGTAGTTTTGCAAGCGATGTTTCTTTCGCTATATTTTTTACACTTTCAAAATATATCCTAGTAATAAGGTTAATATTAGCAATATATTTAGGTCTACAAAAATATTAGATAATTGTTAAGTTTTTAAATTAAAATTCATCATTTCCTCAAAATGTTATTCATTTTTTGAAACTATAACTATGAAAAACAGAGCAACAAATATTATGTGCGTCAACTTTATTTGGAATCTAGAAAAAGTTGTTAAACGAAACTTATTTTCTGGTACACAAAAATATTAGATGAAAAGAATGAATATTTAAAGATTCATCTGTATTTATTATGAAATTGAAATCAATTTTAGCAATATTGTCTAGTCATCAGCGTTTGCTGATTGAGAGAAAATAATGCCAAATAAACTAACATTACATTTTATAATTATTAAATATATTTATAATAGACATCAGTTAATTTAGTTGTATAGTTGAATACTGTTGAGTGTTTTTTTATTATGATATAATCTGATTAAAGGACAAGTTATTTTGATACTGAAGATATTGTCAGATAAATAGGGGGGTTGCCATAAATATCGGGTTATGATATGGGACAATGTAAGCTGATATCGGCAACATTTTGAATTGTAAAATCTATTAGAGCTGTTTTTTATTAATACTTTTTCATGACCTCCAACTTGAGGTCAATGAACTAAATAATTGAAATGGTTATCTCAAAAACATGATAACTGACAAAAATGAGAAATTGCTTTTACTGCAGATTTTTTGTTATTATTAAGGATAGCGCAAACATTTTCTTTAAAAACAGCTTCAGTATGAATATGCAACTATATTTTACTAAAGCAAGAAGTTTTATGTCACTTCTGAAACACCATACGTGAAGTACTTAACTAAAAAAATAGCTACACAGTTTTTTTACCGCTGCTAACAAATTTGCTTTCTGTCAGTTATGGGGTTTTCGAAATGACCAGTTTAATTGGAGATAAATTTTGATTGCTAATTCAAACACATTAAAATCTTTGAATAAAAATGACGTGCATATACATGGGGCAGGAGAGTCAAATATGTGAAGATATACTGTAATCTTGTACATGCATCTCAGTGCCTTTATTGGAAACAGACTTAAGAGCAACTTGATAAATGAATTTTATTCTCTACCATTAGATTTGACATTAATTTACAAAACTAAAGATAATAACAATGGAATGATGCTCGTGTTCTAGAACTGTCAGCGCCATTCATTTACCATTGACTTCTTACAGAAATCTAGTATTAAAACTGTAGTCAGATGATAATTATTGAGACGTTTGTAAGAAACATTTAATGTTTGACAATAAAAAATAGAGGACCCTGTCTCTGGCCAGCATTACATTATATTATTAATATGGGACATTCCCATAATCACAGAGCTTATGGCAACCCTACATATTATGTGAAAGAAATAAATATTGAAGTAAAATTTACAGCAAATTTTATTTCATTGAGTTACCACTTGTGTGATTTGGGCATTGTTTCGTTGAAATTTGTAACTATATGTATTTTATAAATATAAATTCACATTTCAAACATATTATAAGTAATAAGTAAAATGTGGTCAACTTTGTCATTGAAAGTTTATTTTTAAATACCTACCTAACATAATTAGTAATTGAATGATTATTTTACACATTTTATTGGCTCTATCTTAGAACGATTTCTTATATATTTGATTTGATGATTTACACGTTTCAATGATCAAAGCCATCCATTGGACTGAAAACAAAATATTGTTCAGCTTAATAATTCAACTTGTACTTTGAGACCACAATAATAAAATCCTTTTTTCCAATCAAATGACATACAGTCACAACAAAAAAATCAATGAAAGATTGCCCATTTATAAGATAAGTAAACATTTATTTATTGATTAACAAAAACATACATATACAATATTATTATTCATATTCTCACCATTCTTAATAGAGTACATTGCATGATTAAGATTATTAACAGAGGTTACCAATGTGTGCTGTTTTATATTTGTAAATTTGTATGACTCAAATACCATTATAATTTATTAAATATTTATTATATGTACCCAAATAATCATTTGTTTTATTTCTTCTATGATTATCGTTAATTCTTATCATTCAAGCCTTCCTGGTTTGACACAGTGGCATAAACATCATAATAAGTCCACATTGGTTGGCACAATCCACAATGGATAAAGTTAGTAAAACATAATGATTCTTCTTCTTCTTTGACCATATTCCCTCCCTATGTGGAGCATATGACCATCACGCGGAACCTCCATGTTTCCCTGTCTCCTGACAATTGGTTTACCTCTTCCCATGACATGCCAACATCCTTCAATTCCGCGGAGTAAATCCTATGGATAGTACCCGATGGTTATCCAGAATGCAACAATTCCAGGTTGGAAGAAGAGGCAGGCAGAATTAAGGCTTTCCAGTGGCATCTGCATCCAGTTCCAATGTCTCTCCGTAGCCACTGATGTGACTGGGTGCTGTCTTCTACGTTCCTTCAAAAAGTTCCTCACAAAATCAAACCACCATATCCCTAGTATCTGATTCAAGAATCTATTCCCAAAACTCGGTCTACTGTTTATTTTATTTTTTTGTCATGTACCATGACTCGCAACCGTAAAGCAGCACTGTCAAGATGTGTGCGTTGAAAAATTATTAATTAATTCTGACTAATACAACTGTACGTCGTAGAATTTTTACATATGCGTTGAAGGTTGCTCCAGTTATCCATAATCGAATTACTAGCTCTTTATGTGGATTGCCATCATCTGTGACAAATTTACTTCTCTGCAATTCAAATAGTCAAAGCTGGCTTAAAATATAAGTTTCAGTTTGAAATAGCGATATGGTTTACCACCCCTTACATTAGATATTTCCAGCTGATATTATTTTTACGATGTTTTTTTTATCATCTTTTACCTTGCTTATTATATTTTTTACTGACATCTATCATTACACTATAGAAACATATTGTAAAAACAAATTATTGCCTAACTAATCAGTCTATTTATTAGTCAGCAGAGTGTGAATACCTGCGTCTTATCAAACAATGTAGTACAGATTATTTTTATCTTTCGCTGATAAAGAACTCAATAGGTAACATTTTATACAGGTATTTTTTTATTAAAGTAAAATCTTTTTGCCAATAACAAATAATATCATATCACCGTCATTGAAGAAAGAAAAAGAAAATCTAATAATAGAGTGTATTTAATTTTCAGAAAATGTTGATTTATTCCTTTGTGTAGTGTTATAATATTTACTTGGGCTAATTGCGTAGGTTAATAGATTGTTCTGTGGTCAAAGTGAGCAAAATGGCTAAACATAATTGGTGGTTAGTGTTTTTAATTATAAGTGCCTTGGAAAACACAGGTATGTGATAATATTACCGAACAATTAAAAGTTTCTAGATTAATGTTTGTATGTTTATTTGACATTAGTTGTATCCAGTAGTGGCTTTATCATATATTAACATGGTAGGAGCAGAAAATATAAGATATCTAGGACAATGATATGACTTTTTTTTCTTTGATTATATCCACTCCATATGTGGAGCTCATACTGAACATTCTATTCCCTGTCAATTGTTTTGCTTCTGCATATGACATGGTAGTATGCTTTAGGCTAAGCGTACAGATTCATGCTTGACGCATGCAGGTTTGAACGTGTTATTTTAATTGTGATGGAAAAATGAGTAAGAAACTAATTGAATTAGTGCAAACTGAACAGTATTTATACATCACTTTTAAGGTGTGCACTGTCAATACTAAGTGGAAAAGCATTATATTCATAAAATAAAATACTTATTTGTACTAATTTCACTTTTATTTTATATACTTAGAATCAAATCACAAGCCGGCTTTGTCTGCATGCACCTGCCAATTCTGTGCCTCACTGAGCTATATCACAGCGTCTCAGCATATTCTTAGCCTTAGTTCTGCTAAATTCATTTTATGCATAAGATGCGATAGTTTTAAGTATTCTGGAATCCCACAAGACAACAGAAAGGCCAAGCAAGGCTCTGGAGGTACTCTGAGTATGTGTCTTTGCCAATTTCAGCAGATCTCTACAACTACTTATATAATAGGATGCTACTTACAAAGATACTACTACAATTCCTTACAAAGTCAAATTATCTCTGACCTCTGTGTCTTAGTTAGTCCGCATTAACTTGAATGTGGCTCTAGGCCAGAGTTTTTTAAAACTTGGGCTGCAGGAAAGCATTTCCAGAGGTGCGGGACAAGTTTCTATTATGACATATCTCTGTGTGAAATTAGTGGAGTGTTTTATTTTTTGAATATAACATATTTCAATAAAAATATATATTGAATTCACAAAAAAATTGATGTTTGGAAATCATTGGATTTGGAGCTTGGCTCTTTCAAAAAAAGAGTATAATAAGCAATAACAACAACAAATAATAATTTAAAACTGATAATGCTTTATATTTATGTATGTATACATATTTCAATTAAAAAATATCTAGCAATAAATGTAATTTCTGCTTCTCGATGGCTGCCACAGACAAGATATCTCGTAAAAATTTTCAGGCTCAACACGCCAGTTACGGTTTACTCGTCAAAAACTAATTAAATTAATAATTGCAAATTATAGCCGGCGTGCTAGGTATTTCGTTCTTTTTTCTATGACAGCTAAAAGGCTAATTAAAAATTGGAATACAGGTAGTTCTCGACTTACGACCGAGATACATTTCTGAGCTTTGGTCGTAAGACGAATTTCATACAAACTATGTATATCGTCGCTACACATCAAATATGGTAAATGTAATGATTTTTTTTCTAATTTGTGCATAAATAGAAGTGTTATGTTTTCGTTTCGTTTTTTTAAACAGTTTTCGATTATCTCAGAATGTACCCAGAGTCACATATGTCATATTTGATGTGCACGATGTATTAAAATAAATCATTTTTATATTGTGAATTTGTATATATGAGCAATTTTTTTTTGCATTATCATTGTTAAGTCATCTTACTTTACACATGCATCTGCTGTAGTTCCCGTGATGCAATTCGTGTGTGCAAATCGTCGTAAGTTGGGGACTACCTTTACATTTATCAATGGGGAGCGAGAACATATTTCAGATTCAAGAGGGTACAGATCAATAAAAAGGTTAAGAGCCACTGCTCTACACTTTTCTAGGCAAAAAATAAATACATTTTTATTAACATCATAACGATCAAGAACCGTTTTAATAAATGCTTGGTATTCTAGGTGCATGCACGTACCTCTCAAAATGTTTTGCTTATGTATCTTGAGGGGTTGTGTGAGGAGATATGAGGTTTTGATTTGAGATTTGAAGACACTAATTTATGTGTAGAGATGATCTCCTACATATTCTAACATAGAGCCACCTGTTGGACTGTGTCTTGATTAAGTAAATTGTAGAATACGTATGTTGGAACAAACATAGTTTTAATGATTATGATTTCGTAAATAAATTAATCACAGATATTTTCCTTACTAAGTAATGTTTTTTTTAATACATGCAATTAATACTATTGTATTTAAGTGATAAGATTTTAATCTTATTTTGGAAATGCGTTGATTAAATTTATAAAAAAATACCTCAAGACTTCAAAGATAGACTACAGATCGAGTGAAATAATTAGTTGAGTATGTAATGAGTCATTATATTAATATGAGGTGAAGTCCACTGAAAACTATATCTTGCAGCAAGTAAGTGTAAAGCATTTTTATTCTTAAACAATTCTATAGCTCTAAGTATTATACATTGTTAGGTATTACTTAGTACGAAATCTTTGCCACTGTTACATCACGACTAGAGTAATTTTTAAATCATTGAAAAAACACAAATAAAATGGGATTTGAATTTGAAATAGTATACGAGTTTGTTGACAAGAAGCTCAATGTAAAAAAACCCATTAGATCAGTGTTTCATAACAGCAGTTTAATATTTATGGCGTTTGCAGGGCGCCATTGAAGTCAGAGGTGGGCAAAGTGTTCCTAAGTTATATTGCATTAAATTTGCCTTTATATAACGAAAACAGAGATATTTTATTGAATATTGAAAATTTGGTTTGCTTCCTTCATCTTCATATTAACAACTGCCAATGTGTTTAATCTGTCAACAAGTATTTTCTTAATAGGCAATTATAAAGCCATTGAGATAAATTGGTTTATTTATAAAGAATTATTCAGACATGATCAATTTGGATGTTATATCAAAAACGAAATAACAAAATTTCTTTATAAACTGCAGTGATAATGTTTTCAATGAAATTATTTATTTTCGTCAAGAGATTTTTGATTTCATTCAACTTATTTTTCATTCGGTTACTTTGTGTCTTATATTTTCATATGTTTCATATTCTTGAACTGTATTCTCTTTACAATAGATCAGGGGTGGGGTGGAGGGGGATAGAAAACAATATTCTCAGATCAAATTAGTACATAACTGCAATTTCTGCCATATACTATCTACGACAGCTTCCAGTATATACAGTAGTACATTTTTAGCAATTTACATTGATTAGTTTATGGTAAACTGCATATTGTTGCATATTTTAAGTGTATTAAGTAACAATCGTTATTATTAAAAGCTTATTTAAAAGTATTTCATGTAATTGCATATGACTGATAAATTACTTTGATATTAAGCAAGCCCCTTGTAAACGTATTGGCAGCCCACCGCTGCAATAGATTCAACAAACCATATTTTATTAATTAAATCCTATTTAAATTCCGTAGAATTCATAAAAAAAATATTTTTAACTCAAGGCAGAGTAATACACTTGGGCCTCGTATAACACGGTTATATGGTTCCACAAAAACGTCATGTAATACAAATCCGTGTTATACAAGGTTTGAAGTGCACACAAAATTAGGGATTGCGTTCCATAAAAATATCGAAAATGGCTTATATAAATATGTACTTTATTTTTTTAAATAAACAAATATACATTTACATATCTATTGAAAAAAAAATTAATAACATCATAAAGCATTCATTTATCATCGCTATCACTTAGAATTCTACATGTTTTACTCTTTTTCGGGATCAATTGTAAGTTTTCATCATCATCGGAGGACTCTGGATTTCTTGTGGTATTAGCCTTCAAAAATTTGGTAATAAGCGATTGCCTGCTTTTAGCGTATAAATCTTTGTGTATTTCCTTATAAGGTTCCAAAATTTGTTGTAATTCCCTCTTAAATTTCGAACTTCTTTCTATTATTAATATATATTTTCAACATATTTTTTTTCTAATTTAATAGCCAATTCCAAGCCGTCATTTATTGTTTTTAATGTGAAACATGTAGCTTCTTCGCTGCAACTGCTTTCTGAGTCATTAATTGTAGTAGGTTCATCCAACATTTCGATTAATTCTTCTTCGTTGAAATTATTATTGTTGCAGCACTTTCACAAACAACAGATACAAATCCATCAGACTTACAAAATGAAGAATTATCAAGCCTTTCGACAGCTTTACACCAAATCTATAACCTCAGCGTGATAGATGATATTCAACATGAGAGTTTCTCGACATCAACTCCTATTATCACAAGGAAGATTCGTATTGACATTCCCATTGACAGTACTGAATACACTACGATAACTTCTGAAAATTACCCATTACCTTATCCTGATACAGCATTTGATGTTGAATGGACTATTGGCTTCGGCTCAGGGCATGGAGTGGAGTTAATAATAAGAGATATGGACCTCGATGGAGAGTCTGACGATAATGTGTTAATACGACCTGGTAAGATTTTTCAATGAACGTAATAAATTATGTACTTGCTTTTTCGCTAGAACATTTTGTTTTCAAATATTATTTATTGTTATTTAACAATGCCGGGGATACCATATTTCTATTTTGATAATTATCAGTAATTATTTTCACATAAGTCAATAGAAAAACAACTTATAACTTCACTTGAGCATACCAACAATTAGGAAAAAAAAATACACTGTCATAGATCCTAAAATTCAGAAATGGAGATACAAAGATAAATGTTTAAGCAATTATTTAGCCAATAAATTGTAAAAAACAAATATGAATGTAATTAAAGTATCCAAATACCTTGCATTACCTGGTTTTTGGGTATTTTTTCATAAACTAAACAAGTTCACGGTTCTGTTCCGGGTAATTCTTGTTAACTATCATACACTGAAGCAGGGTTAAAATTTATAATGTACGGTTATATTATGTATAATATATACTTAAAAATTTGATTACAGTTTTTCACCTCAATAGTATTTAATTATTGATAATATAATCTATACTAAAAGAAAATTACTGCAATTTTTATTGATCCAATCAAAAAATTAACACTCCTTTCGATGTTATAATATTCGTTCTTTTATGCTGAGTACATGCATCTTGAAACGATATATATATATCATATGGAGAAATCAAATAATATATTGGAAATAAAATAACAGGGTGCCCGTTAAAAACAACCTGGTTCTCAGTTCTTTTAAAAATGTGCAGGTATACAGGTACCCGGTTCCAGTTTTATTCCGCTCGAAAGCCTAAATGTAATGAATACATATACTTTTATAGTAAAATTTGATAAGCTTAGATTTTCTCTTTCTCTAATGTGGACAGCTATGATGTGTATTTTATATAGCTTTACGTATACCAATTTTTGACTAATGTTTTTTTTTTCGTATCATTGTATGTATAATGAAAAAAAATGGTTAACAAGTATTCTAGAAAAGTAAATAGACATAAAATTATTCTTATATAAACTACAAAAAATGAATAATCATGATAGATATGTAATTAAGAGAAATTATATTTCTTGATCAATGACAAACTAACATCATAATACATTTGTATGCATTTTTAGGTGGTCTAGACTTAGCAACAGAAGATGAATTAGTTTTTACCTGGTTCCTTAAAGAAGAAAGGAAATACAGACTTATCCACTTAAATGAAATCTACATTAAATTTCATACTAAGAAAAAAACAGGGAAAAAAAATAAAGGATTTAAAATAGATGTCAAACAAATCCGTGAGTTTCTTTTGAAGATTAGTTAGATTAAATCAGGGCTGTGGAGTCAGAGTCGCGGTATTTTGACTGGAGTTGGAGTCGGAGTCGTGAAAAATGAGCCGCTCGACTTTTTTTTGAAAAATATATTTAATGATGTGCAGTGCTTTTTTTTGAAAAAAAAAGGTGCCTGAACGCACTTTTTTCGAGCATTTTCTAAGAAGGTATATTATTTATTATATATTCGAATATCATTTTGATAAAATTAATGACGGCTTTTCATATAATGCATAAAAAATAAAACAAATACACATATTTTAAAATAGAAAAAATAAAATTAAACATTAATTAAAATTTTGAGAAAAAAAGGTGCCGGACGCCGTTCCGCCGCGTTACAGGGTAAAAAAAGCCCTGATGATGTGTATTCTAACGAAATAGTCCAAAGTGTATGTATTTCATGCTTGGCTGACTAAAGATAATCTGATGGTATACATACATATAAATTAAAATGAAATTTTAGACAAATTTCCTCGGAGTCGGAGTTGTTAATTATTTTAAAACTGGAGTCGTAGTCGTTCTTTTTTTCACAGCCCTGGATTAAATCCATGCAATCTAACTCCCTAAACAAGGCTTTCATAATATCAAGTAAATCTGTCTTTGCTATAAAAGCAATTTCAGGATAATAGTGATAGTTGTCACTGTCTCTGAATTTCATTCTTATGTGGTAATGCTTAAAAAGTTTGTTGTAAAATCATCGATTATTGCAAGATCTTATTGCTTTGCATAAAAAAATATACGAGTTTAATTAAGAGTTTCACCAACATGTTCTCTGTATATATTTTTTAATGTGCTTAGTTGACAAAAATATATATTTTTTAATAAAATATGAACAAATGCTCCTTGATTAAAGGTTTTAACTAAACTCTAAAATACAACTCTCATCTTTATTGGTTTGAACAAAGTTTATAGCGATTCATAATATGGCAATATCACTTGAAATAAACAAATAAGAAATTGTATATAAAATAAATCAGATCTAAATTAGCTAAGCTTTTTTTAGGTGGAAAACATAAAAGTGAAATTTTCAGCAGAAGTATAAGCCCTATTTTACTAAACGAAAGTACACAGGGTTGGCAATTTAAACCATTTTTATTTTCTTAATAGGTGATAATCCAACAACAATAGCACCACCAACAACAGTAGAACCTCCTGTGACTGTAAAGCCCAGACAGGAAGCTCAAATGTATTTGAAAGGAATTTCTCCAGCAGGTTTTTTAAATATCAGTCAACCTTTCAAAAACAATCTGGCAATTGTTGCTGAAAAGTATTGCATTGAAAACAACATCACCGTTGATAACCTCACCATGTAAGAGAAATCTTTTCACCAAATTTTTACTTTATTGTTAAAAATAATAAATGGGCACCATACTACCAAAATATAATCTTCGCAGTAAATTCCTTCCGTGATCAGTGCTGACGTTACGCATTGGCTTAACAAGCAACTGTCTGTAGAGCTACATTTATAAAAGTGACTAAATGTTGCTTTTCTGGTATATGTATGAAAAACATTTGAAAGCTAAATATGATAGAATAATGAATGGAAAAAGTATACGATTTTAAAATTTGGGTATTTTTTTCAAGAAAAATTCGGGACTCTTTTCAACAATTTATTGTCAATGATTGTTTTTTCCTACTTCTACTTTCTTACTCTTAGTTTCCTGACTAAAGATCTTACTAGAGTAGGTAATGATTAAGTCTTTTATTTTATTTTCCGGCTTGTTAGCTAGCTAAATAATGACTAAGTACTTAAAATTTTAAAACTTAATATGGTTGCAAATTGCAATAATTTTTTTTGACACGATTAATCTAATTAGATGAGAATGTTTATATAAAGCCATATGACAATGAAAAAAATTCTTGTTTTGTATGATAAGGTTATTAGTTTTTTGTCAGAAAAATAATGTTTGCATTTGACATTTTCATAACAAAAAGGTTTTCTTAGTTTGTGTCTATTATATATATCCCTGCGTTTAAATTATCTTGCCGGTGGCAAACATGCGTGTTATTACACGCATGCGCGGTAATTTTGACACAAGTTATTTTAAGATCTTGTTTTTTAAAGATCGACTTTATTTTACGTAAATTATGTATAATTTGAATTGCAATCCTGGTAAAATGCGGCATTAAAACGTTAATTAACATATAACCTAACATTGGTTGTAAAACTTATTCAATTTTTTATCGTAAACAAACTCGTACTTGACAGTAATTTTTATGTTAAGCTTTCACAATATTTTTAAAATATGGTTTAATTTATTGTGCAGTATTAAGTCGTTATAAACGAAGTGCAACGATAATAAATTTCGTCGGAAATACTTACCTTATGCTCTAGGAAACTTTATTAATAGAAACGTACATATTCGTGTACGCGAAATACAGCAATGCGGCGATGGCAAAATATATCGATCCGAATGCTCTCAGCTGATTCCCGAGTAACATACAACGTTATTGTTTTGGGAACGATGTTTCAAATCTGCAATAATAATCGCTTCAAAATGTAACTAACGAGTTAAATGTGAAGAATCAAACGAAAATATTACGTGATGTGAAAATAATGTTTGAAATGCAGAAAGTTGTCCATTAACTGTATCAGAAAATCCGGCATTAAAATGACGGCGATTCTGGATAAAAATAATATGGCCATCAGCGCGATGGTGACGTTCGCGCTTCAGGTGGTCTTCTTTACGATCGCTGCCACCTTCAGGTGCGACAAGCTGACGGATTTCACCGGTGGCGCCAATTTCATCATAATAGCCCTGATGACGTTCTTCCTAGGACAGGGGGGCAATCCGGCCAAGTCTTACGACAGCCGCCAGCTGATGGTGACAGTGTTCGTTTGCCTGTGGGGCGCGCGCCTCTCCGGGTATCTTCTCTATAGAATTCTGCAGATCGGCCGCGATGAACGCTTTGAAGACAGAAAGAGCAACGTCCTCCGCTTTGCAGTGTTTTATACTTTCCAAGCCGTCTGGGTGTACATCGTAAGCCTGCCTGTGATGGTAGTGAATTCGCCTCACCACTCATACCCGAAAGCGCCCAAAACCATGACGACCCTAGACTCGGCTGGGACTGGAATATTCTTCGTTGGCCTACTCGCTGAGACCTATGCCGACCTGCAGAAGTTTTCATTTCGGCAGGACCCGGCTAACTGCGGAAAGTGGTGCAACGACGGTCTCTGGAGGCTGTCCCGCCATCCCAACTACTTCGGAGAGATCGTCCTGTGGTGGGGGATTTTTGTGATATCGCTCAACGTCATCCAGGGATTTGAATGGGTGGCCATACTCTCGCCTGTGTTCACGACCCTTATAATATTGTTTCTGTCTGGGGTGCCGGCTCTGGAGAGGTCTTCGGATGAGAGACACCGAGACAACGCGGACTACAGATACTATAAATCTTCAACGTCGCCTTTGATTCCCATCCCTCCCGCCATCTACGTGGAGGTTCCCAAGACGCTCAAGTTCATTCTGTGCTGCGAGTTCCCCTTGTATGATTCAACGGACGAGAAAAGTCAGGCACCTTCCGTTCCGGAGTCGGCCAGCATATCTATGGTGCAGTCGCAGACTTAGCTGTCAGCCGGCGGCCGCGACCGCAAGAAGGAGGCCAACTCGTCTGTGGCCACTTCTAACTGCGCCGCCGTCGCCTTGTGATCGCTAGCCCCCGATCCAGTCGTTCCTCAGCCGCTTCGAGCGGCCCATTCGCCTCAAGCTTCGCCGATCGCCCCGGCCAGGGTCAAAGTCCAAATCGAGGCAGTCTTTCAAGCTAAAACTGGCTGTAAAAAACAAGTCGAAAAAGACTACGCCCAGACCAGCTTTTCTTGTAAAATAGTTCAAGAAAAACTGGTTTGAACATTAAATATTTAGTTTAATGGATTTCTCTTGTACCTTGCAAATTGACAAGCACATCATCTTCTTCAAAAATCTAGCAAATAAATTTGCAATCATGTGGTTGATTCATTATTTGTACGCTGTTTTCTTTGCCCAGATGTTAGCTGTATCTCATCAGATATTAATTTTTTTATCAGTTGAAAAGCTGAAAAAAAAACAACATAATAAAAAAAACCAAGGTAAAAAAATTCACTCTATCCGATTAGTACTAAAACAAATTGTAAATATGGTAATATTGCTCTCTGTTGATGTTCAAACAACCATGTATGGAAATTTGTATTTATTAAATATAAAAAAAAAAAAAAATTGAATCGTTCAAATTATGTACACTCCCACAGATTTTGTCACTGACGACCCGGGTCATAAGTCATAAGCTCTTTTTCCAGGAAATTTTAGAAATCAATAGGGCACAGCTGCATAGTCTTCCGATTTTAAATGAAATATTAAACCTTCCGGGCTCTCCACTTCTTTACCCTATATAAATAATATCATAAAACCTTTGCCGACAAACAAATAAATATAATTCTTAAAACCACTCACTACTCAAATCTTTGGGTATTCCCATGAGCTTATCATTTTCGCCAGCAATGGCTTTAGACTCAGTGATACATTTATTTAATATATAAACACGAAACACTCATTTACTAAGCGTCAGTTCAAGTTCATCCGTGCGCTTGAACGCCTGAAGATGCCGAAAGGCGAAACCCGGGTCATTAGTGACAAAATCTGTGGGAGTGTACATAATTTGAACGATTCAAATTTAATATTGAAATTCCACCAAGCACCTTCAGTCGAAATCTTAAATTATATAAAAAAAATATATACAACAAACGAAGAATTGCTCAAGACAGTTTAACCATCATTCAAATCTGTTGTACTTATAGATATATTTACGTTAAGTGGAAATTACAAGGCATCTGGTAAACGCTTTTCTATTATTTAAAGCACAGCCTATTCATCTTACTGTTACGCTTCAGAATAAACCCTGAAAGGGGGGATATGAAGCCGTACCGGTTGGTGATGAGTAAAACGCTCAATACCATCATGACTACAATAACTTGTTACATCTGGTGAATCAATTACATCCGTTCTTTTTGATAATTATACTATTTTAATGGTTATAAGCTTTGGAAACTTGATTCTTAAATTTATAGTCAACATGATTTTGCCTTGCGGTTTTTGGCTGTATTCTATACATATGCAGCCTGATTGAATTGACAAATCTGACATATATGTCTAAACAAATTTATCACTTTGTTTTTAACAACCAGCAATTTAATATGCTCGCATAGCTAAAAAGATGATAAGTAATTCCTCTACAATCATCACTTTATAACGAATATTCATAATCCTTAGTGATAATTTTACTTTTAACATATGCTTTTATTCACATTTCATAAATCACTAAACATATAACAAATAGTGGGGTTACTTAAATACTCTGCGAAAATACTTTCAGAAATATAACAAGTGATTACTTATTTTTAAATACCATGTTTAAGTAAAACCATATCATTATTTTTATCCATGACTGATATAAAAAAATATCAATTATTTTCAATCATTATAATATTCATTAGGTATATTTAAAAAAATCAAATAGGAGATTTAATGTGTAGATGTAATATTTAACATAGTATAGGAAATCTTAATGTGAGTACCTTAAAAAAGTATAAAATAGAAAATTGTTAACAATTGTTGTCCAAAGTATTAAATATTTGTATTATTATAGTATAATAAAACCTATCATTGGTTTTGATGCCAAATTTATGTTGTAATAAAAATTCTTTGATACCTGTTATCAAAAAAAATATTTTCCCATAAATATGTAAGATTATTATAAAATAAAACAAACCAAATTTTATCTCTGTTGCAAGTATTTACACTTATAATTATTAAAATAATCAGAAATGATCTATGTATTTAGCAGTGTTATTCAACGTTTTTTGTTCAAATGCCTCTGAAGAGACTCATTCTTACATATTCTCGAACCCATGTATTTTACTAATAGTGATGCCTCTTTTAGACTAACCGAGTACGCGGAGCGTCCTCTAAGCAACAATATTGACATCAATATATCACAGTGCTTGACAGTGAATTCACAACTAAACACTTGCCAAACCACTGATCAGATCCCTCGGCTGAAAAACAAAAGAGACAGTTTCTATTCATGCGGGGCTGATTCCCATGCGCCCTGACGTGTTCAGATTGTTTTGTATACGGCCTAATTCACTCTCTTGCCTGCATGCTCAGTTTGTCAAAATGAAGCTTAAGAGTCACAATACACTGTTAAACGGCCGCCACTGTCACATCTGTTCGGGGCTGTGTGTCGCGACCCTAAACCTCAACAATTCAACGATTCTAGCTTGCCAATTGTTTTTTTTTTATCATCATATTGTCATACAAATGGTAAAAATGACAGGATTTATGTATAATATTCATTGTATTTGTACTGTGTGACATTTTTTAAATCAATATGAATGAGCCTTTCACTATATTATGTTCAAACATCACACAATTGTTGAAACTGTAAGTTCATACAAAATTATTAAATAAATTTATTTACTTTTTAATCTCTTGTGCGCCTCTTTTGAGCTCTAACTGCCAATTGAATAACGCTGCTTTGCAATGCCTAACACTAAATTATTTAAAAAAATATATATTGTAAAAATGTAAAAGTGAAAGTATTAATTTAGGTACTTAATCAACGCCAAAGAAATTCATGTCGTAAATTCTCTCTGGCAATTACATTAATTGCCTTGTTTTAAGTAATGATTAAAGAGAAAATATAATATAAGACAGCGAATTTGGAAAATAGATACATTTTTTAAAAAATTTCTACTAGAGGAATTCTCTTATTTTCGATAATTTACATAAGCATTATAAAATTTAAAATATTAACATTCAAACATCTTTGTTCTTCATAATTGTTGTCAATAAAATAAAAAAAAATGGCCTTGTTCGTAATAGAGGTGTCACCAAATTATTATAGATTAAATACTGTGTACATTTTATCATCTAAGATGTTAGGTCAAATAATTATAAATGTTGTAAAAGGAAATCTTTTTTATAAATTCGACCAATCCCACAAGAATAACTAACATTTTACACTGCAGAAGCTTTTGTGACACCTCTACATCTAACAAGGGGTACTAAAAATATATGCCACGGTCTTCGAGTTCGCTAATAAGTAGAAAAATAAATTAAATAGCCACAAAGATATTAAAAGGAATGAAGTATTATTAATAAAATTATATTTGGGACTATGGGCATTAAGATGAGTAGCTATTATGTAAATTTAATAATATCATTATCCAGAGATTATTAGAAGTTTTTCAGCTTCATTTAAATAAAACAGTATTAAATATATTTCTACCGGGGCATGGCCCAAACAAACGGCGCTAACAAGAAAGTTACAAAAACAGCAGAATCACCAAGTCACAATTTACTTTATATTAAGAATGAATTTTCAAAAAGTTACTTTTGAATCCATAAAATATATATCTAGTTTATAAATTTAGTATTTTTTTGTTGTGAGAAATCATTAATCATTTTCTTTCTAAAATGATTAATCTACTATCCCCTAATACCTGCTGACTCAAAAAACAATAACGTAGCGCACAAAATATTTCTTCTTGCACTACTATAGTTGTTGAATTCAATATCCTAAAATAATATTATACCTCAAGCAGATTGTTACAAATAAAATTCAAGGAATTTAATTTCTGTGTGTTGTTTTATTTTAGTTGCACTATGAATATATATCTGAAAGGAAGTTACGTGTATAGTGGTCCACACTCCCAGTTTGACATTTTTTAGTAATACCATTGGATTGTTGCCAAAAATTTAATGACTCAAAAAAAGTTAGAGTTTTCGGAACTAAAATATTTATCATCATTACAAGAATGCTAAAGTTTCTTCAGCACTTTGTTCCAGTTCAGTTTTGAGCTGGGAATTATTCTTGTCAAGATTTTTTACCGGCAATCTCTTTACTTCCTGCCATACGTTCATATCCCATAACTATGATAATAGTCATGAATGGTAATTATCGACTACCCAAAGTAACAGAATCCATCATGTTGAAAAAAAGACAGGCGGAATTTATTCTCCTAGGGTTTCTGCATCTCGTGCCTGAACCTATTCATCAATGATATTTCAATTATAGGTTCACATGTAGCATATTATCATAGCAAATCTTCCATGCAAATATGTACCGATGAAAACAAACTGGATCTTTAAATGCTTGCTTGTTCAGTACATAATATTGTAAATTTTAATTTTAGTTTACTTTCCTTGATGGATTCCATGGTTCAGTAAAGTAAAATATGTTATTGGGCAGGGATGTCAAGCTTTTTCCCAAGTCTATCATATTAAATAAAAGTGGAATTAGTACAAATGAGCATTATATTTTTTGAAAATTTCCACCAAGTATTGATAGTGAACACCCTAAAAGTGGAATTTAGGAATTATCTTTACCTATGCCAATATTGATTCTTGTAATGCAAGAACAATGGTACTCTTCACGCATAATTTTGTCATCACTAAATAATATTAATGTTACATCGATCAGTTCAGTATAATAGACATAGATGAAATAAGAAGTAGCATTCCAATGTAATCGACTTTGTATTAATTTATTTTATTAAATAATTTGGTTCGGCCCTTGACTTGGAGACAGAATGATAATTTGGCACCAGAACTGAGAAAGATTTCCGATACCTGTTATAGTATAAACATTGGTGAAAATATAGAGCTCGCAGTATAACCCCGACATAAGCATTCGGAATATTAGCGTGCCGACACTAGCGCAATATAAGATTATTTTTTATTATTGACTGATCATTTAATAGTATTGTGCGCTAAAGTCTGGCACACTTACACCGCTGAAACGGGTAAGAGATATCAGTATCACCCAAAGGGCTGTTACCATATACCCACAATAAAGTTTAATCCTACAGCACTACTTACAACCCAAGATGCTTCACATGGCGAAAAAAATGAGACAAAACCTTATATTCTCTTGTTATTTCAGATTAGATAATGTCAACTATCATCAAATCAATAGCTGCCCGTTTAACTGGCCGAACTTTGAAATATGTGTTCACATAACTTATTCTATTCCGGTCCACTTTGATAATGAAACCGAAGCTTATGAACTCACAACTGAACATTTGGACGATATGTGGCTCAGGTACTCCAAATTCATGAACCTCACTAGCTTGGGTTTACAAGTAAGTATCATATATTTTTAAATAGCAAGGGATGTTTCGTGTTTTACATATATTTTTTTGAGGTATTTCTGATTAATAATCCAGAATGCAGGAAAATATATGAGACACAACATTGTTTGTTTTCACAGTAACAAGAAAAAATGAAACATACTTGAAATTTAATTTCAATAATTCTTCAGATTCTATAACTGTCTTCAAAATTATTTGTTATTTGACGAGACTTATACAGAAAAATCGTTTATTATAGAAGTGACATATTAAATAAGAGTATTATTTGCAGACAGCTCATTCCGAAATGATTAAAAAATGAAACATGAATTTCATTTTGAAAAACAATGTACATTTTAAGTACCTACATCGAAATGAGTATTTTTAGTTTTAGATTACTTTGGAATGATATTTTGTATGTTATCAAGCCATGTTTGAGACTGATTTCTAAAAATCCTTTCAAAAATTATTTTTATCTACTGAATTACATTCATGGTTCAAGTGTCAACCACTTTGGAATGAGCAATGAATTTTGCAAACAATACTCTCAAATACAATGTTTTCAATTTTGAATTTGAAAATAATTAAGATCTTACATGTTTAAAAGATGTGATTCAAAATATTTACAGACCAATTTATTTATTGTTTTACATATTTTTTATATTACATGGTAATGGTATTTATGACAGTATCATTTTTTTCAATAATATGCTCTGCTGCTAGAAAAATATTGATTCAGAAAGGGTGTTATCAAAATAATATAACTTCTAAGCAAATGAGTGTTCCATGATGGAGCTTTCAAAATTGAAAATGGTTTGTTTGATCGTCTTATGTGTTTTTTTCTCTTTAGGTGTACCCAACGCCAAATGATGATCATATTTTTATTGTATGGGTTGGAGTTTCCATTGGAGTCGTACTATTCTTCCTGCTCATATTCTTCTTGATATGGAAATATGGATTATTTTACGAATATATCAGGTAATTTTTTTAAACACGTGTGAATCTTCATTGTATATATTTTTTCATTTTTTTTTAAGCCAAGTCATATTATTATGGTCCCCTGACATAGAAATTCAAAATTAGGTATCTAATGAAGATTTGTCGGACAGAGAAGGTGATAATAAAGGAAATCCATATTAGTACTTTTTTGTATTTAAAGAATGTTGCTCTACTTTAAGAACAAAAAATTTTAATATTTGAATTTGTTTTTACGTGTTTTGCGATGAAAAGTCAGCCTTAACAAGCATTTAAATGTTATTATCAGTGTTTTGAGAATTACGGCCTTTCCACTCCATGTCAATGTTTCGCAAACTTACAACAAATTATATATGAATTAATATAAAATCTAATTTGATAACTTTGTTATTCCACCGATTGTGATTG
Source organism: Himalopsyche anomala (assembly GCA_031772345.1). Classification (NCBI taxonomy): domain Eukaryota; kingdom Metazoa; phylum Arthropoda; class Insecta; order Trichoptera; family Rhyacophilidae; genus Himalopsyche; species Himalopsyche anomala. The sequence continues at coordinate 15,408,676 of CM062833.1, read as the reverse complement.
TAATTCGAATCTTTGAGACGCATCTTCAGACTAACTCTATCAAAACATTATTGGTTTATAAATTAAACAATGATTCTAATTCTTAACAAAACGAAGGATGGGATCCTTTCTTACTACTTGACTCAGAGAAGGGGCTATATACAAACATAACTGTATGTTTGACTTTTAATAACTAATGGCAACTAATAATTGTCATATAATATGTTTAATCCAGGAAAGACAGCATGCGTAGCAGCTTGGTGTCTAATCAAAAGGACAGCGTCGCTTCGTTCTTCCCGACTCCTCACCAGCCGGTGCCGCCAATCTTTGGCATGGACTCGTTTGCTGATGATAAATACTGGTATGATGACGACCTCCCACCTCGGTATTCTATAGAGAACCCTTCAAACTGTGAGTGCGCTTTTATTTAATTTACGAATTACCTTTCAATTAAATTATTTTTTTGAAAAACACATTACTTCTTTTAAATTTCAGTCGAGCCCGGAAAAATGGGTCGTCAAAACTTAGGATATTCTCAAGACTCAGAACTCTTCGATTTGGATTCTGATGAAGAAATAATTATGTCGCTACCAGAGACTCATGTCAAAGATCAGTCAACATTAAGGTAAATGGGATTAAATTCTTTTTATATAGTTCCATGAGGGATATCCAAATTTATAAAAGTTCATTCAGGTAAAAAATGTTTCAACTTGAAAAATTTGATCTTGAAAACAATTAATACAGATAATGGCTTCAAATTCTGGGATAACGATCAATCTGATGGATCGTCTTATTACTGATCTCAGGATTTCGGGATTCACTATAACTTGTAAAAAAAATGTTTTAAATTAAACCATATTCAATAATAAAATAACTTCTGAACTTCCTTAGTTTGCTAATAGTGCTCTTTGCTCTTAGTGATTAGGCGGGGTTGGGGTCAGGTTCAAGTACCGGAAAGCTCAATATCAAATAGAAACTTTTTCAAATATTATTCCGAGATCTTCAACATTGGTGTATGTAATATTTCATCTCCTCAAATTGATCTCGAGTAACAGTAGCTTAATTTTTTTTTAAATCTATCGTCTTGGCCGTTAACTGTAATGCCAAATATTGTTGTATTAAAATTACATAACATAATATAGCAAATGAAAACATGAAATTAAGGTATTTAAATGATTCATCCCGAAATCGCAGGATCACAGGGGTCCGGGATTGGATGCTCTAGTACAGATGTCTTAGAATATCACCATTGACTTGGTTAACAATTTACCTCCTGGATTAAGTATCCACAATTTGTATAGGGTGTTCATGGAATGGTGTTCTAGCATCCTAGAATTTATGAGCTTGGTCTTTTCTCTGTTACCTTGAATATTTTCAGCAATGATGTGCAATATTTTTCTTTTTCCAGAATGAGCGGAGCGGTCTTGGATTCCAGTGAGTCAAATCTTTAAGAAGTCATTGAGTCAATCGGATTATGAAATATTTCATATAATACACTAATATTGTGATTGAATTAATTTATTGAGTATTCAAAGTTTATTTTATTATTAATTAAGTAAAAAAGGTATTATAAGAAAAAAAAACATAAATAAATACAGGCATCTTACACTTGTAAGTGAATATTAGAATATTGTTATTTAAATTAAACTGTAATTGACAATAAACTCAAAATTCCTCATGTCTATTTATTAATGAAATGCTGATTTTAATCTCTACTTATAAACCAGTAGTAGGCAAACCTTTTACTAGAATGGAATCCTTAAATGGAAAACTTATAATAAAGGCAATTTTGCTTCAAATTATTTTTCATCTGCTTTTAAGCAGGAGAACTTTGCGGGTTGCCGACCACTACTATAGACAACCAATTTGCATAATTTCTATACAAGAAGGGGATAAAGGATTCTTAACTAAAAAAATGTTCGTTTAATAATCGAAAAAATCTTTTTAACTGCATCATCCAAAAATCGTGATAAAATATCAGTAAAAAAATTAATACTCAACAAAACCATTTTTTTTCCGATCTGCTCTGTTGAAACTTTTCAAATAATTTGGCCTTCCAACCTTGTCATCTGTTCACACATGTGCATCTTGTTAACTCTACAGCTTATAGAATGATTTCAACGTTGATTATAATTTATGACAGAACAGTAAACTGAACATCAAAAACAAATGCATACTACGGACATAGCGCTATAAATTCGTAGTTAAAGGAGCAAAATCTGTGCTAATGTTCATAACTTTCAAAATCAAAAAGTCTATTAGAGCTATGGAACATCGGGATGAAATGGGAAGCAAAGGGGCTACTGGATGACAAATAATCTTGGAAGCACCATGTGGGAACCATATGCTACGAATAGGGAAGAAAAATGGTTCAAAAAACGATAGAAATAGTTATTTTATTATTCAAGTTGTATAAGAATAATAAGGTAAGTTGTAAGAGTTCCAGCCATGCTATATAAAAGAGTTGAATCAATAGTGAAGAATCGGCAAGCTGTGAATTTTGGGAATCGCCGTATGACCAGTTGTGACCACATATTCAATTGGTCTTTTTTCTCTGAAAAGAACATGAACTATAATTTATTAACATTATTATGATAAATCAGTGTTCTATATAGCAATACTATATAACTAATTTAAATTTTTCTCGTTAAGATAATATCTCATAAAATCTTTGGTAAGGGATTTACAAATGTTGACATTTTAATTATATTATCTCCAAAATATTTATTTGTAAACATAGGCAGAAGTTATTAAGTAAAATACTGCATCTTACTATGCCATCTTTAATTATTTAAATGTGCATACATTACAAAACATAATAATTTTCTTTTCTAAAACATAATATCAGAAAAGATACTTTTAAAATGTTTGTCTTTTGGATTCAATAGATTTCGTCATGAAGTGTTCTTACTATAAAAACATTTATACTAGTGCTACACTTTAAAAAGTTTCTCAGCCTATGCAATAGTTGTCTCAATTAATTCAAGCAGTTAAATGTGGTAAAAGAGTGTCTTGATATAATTATTTAGAGATAAAATATCGATTGTTAATACATACCAAGTAGCTTATTGTACAGAAATGCATCAAGAAGTAAAGAAGTCTTCGACGATTCCTGCTTCACTATTTCACAGGACATAGTGATACCGAAAAGAATGCAGATATTATAAAGTGCAAAACAGCAGCTAGCTAATACAAGTATGCAAGATGCTCCCCAATTTCCTGATTCCTATCACAAATTTATTTCAATCAATGTTAATAGTAATAAAAAACAGATTTCAAGTTTGTTATAATTTATCTGGTAACTTACACACATTCACCAAAATCAAATTAGTAAATTAAATACTTAAATCATTTCAAAAGAAGATCTTATAATACAATGCACTACAAAGTATGACTTATTGTTAATTATTACCATTAAAATATTCCTGTACTCGCAGAAATAATATTACCTATTCAGATACTTATCAAAAATAAAATTATTTAGCAATATTTGCTTAAAGATTATACTGTACAATCTAAATTGCTCACAATCAAATATATATGTACTTATCATGTTTAATGATTATTGTTGAATGCATGTGTGTATGCTGAGTCTTTCATTCTTACTTTCTTGACTGTCATAAGGACAGTGCACCTCAGAATGTATCTTACATCTTCCCTAGCAAGTCCAATTTACTACAAAACAATATTTATCAAAGGCTTTTTTCTTTTAACTGCATTCATGCAACTAGATATATTAATTTAAATTTACAAAAGAGTAATTACAGTTATTAAAATAGGTGTGGGAGGAATCTAGCAAGCAGCACGATAACATCTGCAAATTTTTCAGGCCATAGAAAAAACTTCATAATTTAACCATCAAGTGGAATTTACCAATTTCAAATATCTTTTGTTACTATAATACAACATCGAATTTGATAACTTTATTACTCCACATGTAGTGTTGCAAATTGTGACACTTGCTTTGTCTCTATAAAAAGCATCTAAACAGAATATTGCATAATTTACGAATAAACTAAAAATTAATTATTATTTTTAAGGTATAAATTTCAAAATAAAGTTTAGAATTTCGACTGAAGGTGCTTGATGGAATTTCAATTTCAAAATTGAATTGTCTGAATGTTATACTCTTCCATTAATTTTGTCGTTAACGACCCGGGTTTCGCCTTTCGGCATCTTCAGGTTTTTTCAAGTGCATTCGTGCAAGGCAAAACCCGGGTAGTTAACGACAAAATTAATGGAAGATTACAACATTCAGACAATTCAAATTCAAAATAAAGGTCGGAATTTTTTAATTTTCTTCTCCACACAGGGAGGTATAAGATTTAAACATTGACAGTACTAATTACATATTAGGGAGGTTAAATCGCAAAGGAAATAAATTCAATATTGGTAAACGGTCTGTCCAATATAAAATGTTATTTAAAATGAAAACTTTTCATTTTTAAGCCTTTATTATTTACTAGATGTAGTATTTAAACATTTTTATTTTTATTAAAATTGTGATAATTTTCTATTAAAAGACACGTGTCACGATTTGGAGTTTTGCTTAGTAATGTCATGAAAAATTTACCCATATATTTGGTTTACAATTGCAATCAATTTATGAAGCCCGTCAATTTGCTCAATGCTTTTCCTTATAATGTTCCAACATCTTACCTCTATCAACGGTCTAAATAATGTTACAACGTGAAATGAATGAAGCGTCGCTATAATTCCATTGAGCGCCATGAGTAGATTCTGCAAAAAGTGGGTTCACAGAAAGTAAAAGCGACACCATATCAATATTATGAACTGTTAATTTAATTTGGCCACAGTCTGACCCTCTTTAGCAGTTGTATATCCCCTGAAGTAACTTTAAAACCATTTCATTCTGGTATCTGTTCTTGATACTCAGTCACTAAATGCCGTGATGATCTGTAAGAATCGACATAATAAAGGAGTTGAAAAACTCAGGCCAAAATTAGGCCTCGCTTCAAACCTTGTAACTATTTCCATCAGTGGCGGATTACAAGGCGCACTCTTGGAGCGACGAATTTATATTATCCAAAAAAACAATGGCCTTCAAAGTTTATTGGACAAGGGCCCAAGTGCTTAATCCGCCACTGAATACCGTTATATGGTATTTACGGCCAACATCAAAATATTGGGGACATTTAGAAGATTATAAAGTTTCTGCCATCTATGAGAGACAAAAAAGGAGATCAATAAAATATATTTCGTATGAAATATTAATAAGCAAGGATTTTTAGGCATTTATATTATTATGGTCTTGCGAAGTCGATGGAATATTTTGTTTACAAAGAACAATGTGTTAAGCCACAAATAGCACTAGAATCTCCTATATGTAAGTATCTAATGTAAAGTTGCTGGTACATGCAATGGCAGATTAAGCACATGAGAGGCCCCAGGCGCAATAAAATTTGGAGGCCCTGTTTTTTGCATACCATAAAAATGTCAAAAACTCCACATAAAATAATAAAAATAAATTTAAATCAGAAACGTGAAGAATTATTTGCATAATTTGTTTTTTTTTTTTAATCATTGTGTCTGAGAATAGACGACAATGAAGAGCATAAAAGAAAATTAAAATTTGACTAAATTGGCGTCCTCCAATCCATTCATTGCGCCATTGCATTGTAAAAATAAGTTTGAATATGTATTGCATGCAACAAAATAAGCTTGTTTTATTAAAATTCTTAAAAAGTTTATTACCTGTATACCGAAAAATGAATTGAATATATCACACTGGTCACAAATATACACATACGATTTCATCAGCTCGTTGAAGTTCCAAGGTTTCGATAATCGAATGGCTGTTTCACCTAGTTTCCCAATCTCACTCCAAGAAAAGATCAGTTCGTTTATGACTGAGAAGTCATTTATGTTTGGTAAAATTACATTATGCGTGTTCACCGACAAACTGTTTGACAAACTATCTTCCAATATCACGAACAGTTGCGAGTTTAAAATGAAAAACGAGCTGCTGACCATATACATCGATACATAAAAATGTACCGAAACTAGAGAATTTATAAAATGAAATAAATAATTAACCGAATATAAGGCGGCGTTTATTTTATCGTGCAATTTACTCAAGTTGTAAGCTTCCAAGCAACATAAAAATAAAAGTGGAACGCAAACTAAATAAAGAGTATTAGACACAAGTTTCCTGCCTTTCGTATAGCGGAGTGTTTTGTCGAGTTGAAAAATGTCATCTGTTATATCTTGGATGCTTTTCAGTTGGTCTTGAGGCGATTTGGGTCGGAAAGAACTCATTAATATATTACAAATGGCACAGCACAAAAGAGTTAGAAGGCTGACGATGTCTGTGATAAGAAGAGGTGAAGCCATATTCGGATACGAGTAAGCAGATCTCTCTTTGATCACAAAAATTGAAAGCAAGAGCAGGGCTAAAATTGTCGCTGAACCTCTCAGTCTTTTCACCCAATCTTTGGAATGTTGCGAGCGCCCCATCGCGAAAATATTCAGTAATCTAAATAATGGCTCCGACGCGTATAAAACGTTGTAAATTTTCTCTTTGTTCAAATTTACTTTGGCATTATATTGAGGCCGCGGTGTGACAGTATAAACTTTAGGCATATTGTGATAGCTTCGATTCATATCGTCTAAAATTCAGACTTTTACTTTATGTACACGTCTTAACAAATACAAATTAAAACAAAGTTAATTGACGTATCTGAAGATAACACTCAACTATCCAAATTAAGTGTTCTGTGTTTTTTTTATAAACGTAATGCGGTGTCTCGGGTGATTTGATGAGCTGCCAATATTATGATAATGCTAACCTTGTATTTTATGAACAAGCTAATATCATTAAAAAATAACCTCTTCAACTACTGAATCTCTATATTCCCGTGATAATAAAAGGGTCATTATTTGAAGTATTCCGTCATCAAGTAGCGTTATCTTCTAAATCTGCGATGTCCAACACGCAACCATCATCAGCAAAGAGCAGATAATTAATTCCACTTATACTTTCTACGATATCATTAATAAAAATAAGAAAAAAAATTGGCCCAAGATTAGATCCTTGAGGTACGCCGGAATATGTTGGGAAGACATTCGATACGCACCCAGCGTATTCAACATATTGGCGTCGATTAGACAAATAGGAAACAAAAAAACTAATCATTTTGTTTGAGCTTCCTACAACACTCAATTTATCCAAGAGAATATCATGGTCTACACCAGGGTCAGGGAAGGCGCAACCAAACAGGCGAAATAGGCAACCGCCTAGGGCGCAAACTATTAGGGGGCGCATAAATGGAGAATTTAAATTATTTTTATGTACTCTAATAAAAAGGTTATTTTATTTTATCGCTTCTATTTGTTAGAGAGGTTGAGCGACTTAGTAACGAACAGTTCACGTAGAAAAACTTCTGATGAGATACCTCCCATTAAGAGACTATATGCTTCATATTGAGAGGGGACATGGATATATATAAAAATATTTCTATAATGCGTACTTATTCTTTTTATTTTTTCTAAAAAAAATGGATGTTTTGTTAAAAAGGGGGCGCGCCGATAATCGCTGCCTACGACGCCAAATAACCTCGCGCCGGCACTGACCAGGGTTTCCAAAACCATGTTCCGCAGAGCCAGAGTAGGTGTTCCGGAAAAGAAATGGAATGGTTTTATACGCTGCAACACAGTTTAAAAAAAGTGTTCCGTTATATTTTCCGGACTTGCTAAGTGTTCCATGCCAGAAAATGTTTGGAAAACCGTGGTCTACACGATCAATTATAACCAATAAGCTATTTCTGTAATCTTTAATAAAATAAATTCAAAAAATAACTAGATTTTTTATCAGACGTTGCTCTTCTTACTCCTTGACTCAGGATTAAGCAAAATGACGCACTATGACACTACTTTTCGTTTCATTCAGCCTTAAGTAATATATTATCCTTATACATTTAAAAAAACTGTCTACATTTAAAAATTCAATCTTCAACAGCGTATTAAAAATTAAAAAAAAATACTCATCAAGATATTAATGGGTTATTTAGTTCAATGAAATACCAAATTGGTATCTACTTACGGAATGACCCAATTACAAATGTTGTTTTACTAAGTAATTATGTTATTTCGAAGCATCCCCTAAAACGATTAGTATTAATTAAGTAAACGATTAATTTTCTATTAAAAAGTGATTATATCATGTCAAGCGAGGATATTATTGATGTAACATAATGTAAATTTAGTTTATCAGTTAATTAAGAAAAACTACTTTCATTCGGCGAACAAACTATGTTAATGTACAGTAGGAACAGCTGTGGGCTGCCAATACGTTAACAAGGGGCTCGCTTATTATCAAAACCATTTTCGATGTTCTGAGGAAGGAGTCAGTTTTTTTATAACCCCTATGCAATTGTATGCAATACTTACTATACAATGCAATTGTAAGCAATCGTTTTTACTTAATACACCTGTAACATGTAACAATATAAAATTTACCATAAACTTATCCATCCAATTACCTAAAAATGTACTACTGTGTATATTGAAGCTATCGTAGATAATATATAAGTCAAAAATTACAGTTATATATTAATTTGATCTGAGAATATAGTTTTCTTTTAAATTAACAAGGGGCTCGCGTGAGCCCCTCCGAGCCCCCTCCAGCCCACCCCTGAGTAGGAATCAGTGGTCAAGGAAGAGGTTTTGCCGCACGGGGCAGTCCTTGATTTTGCCATTTTTCCTCCAAAATCACAATCATGCAGAAAAAAATTCTAAAATCGGAGAATAGGAAAAATTGTGGATACTTTAAGAGTCAGAAATTTAATCCGCAAAACATTCTAACGTTTAACGAAAAATAGAGGTTGAGGAACCAAATAACAGGCAGTTATCATTGAAAAACTTCTGTACAGATAAACTTTGTCATAATTCTACATTCTCCCTGTTGAGAGCGGACGTGATTAAAAAGGTCCTGTCTTAGTCCCACCCTACTTTCTTCACCCTCTCCGAAATAAATAAATAAAGAATGACTGACTCACAGAAAGTTCTCGTAAAATAAATTATGCTAGAAGCTCTGCTAGGACTACAGTATTATGTAACTGCACACTGGGATTGTACGTAGTTAAAAATACCCAACCCACGAATCTAACACACTATCCAATGTGATTGTATAATTGAATAAGTTTCTGGGTCGCCTGAAATGTCAAATAATATTTATTTACTGACCAAATGACTGGGGGTCATATATGAATATCATACAATTTTGATGAAACGAATGTAATTGTATTTATTAAAACCTCGGGAATTCCAAAATCAACTATATAAATAAGATTTACTCGTTTAACAGGTTGAGTACGAATAAAATACAGCAATGTGGCTATACCATTTCAACGAATTTCTAATATAATGCACATTATGCTAATTTTATAGCATTGGTATGGAAAAATTGGCAATCAATTTATTAGTTTTCTAAATTTGCAAAATCTCAAACAAATATCGATTAACGACAACTAAGAGTGCATTTGCTACGCATAAGCGTAACAGACTAAATGCAGCCATCGCACGCAAATTAGTTTTTAACTTTTATAAATAGGGCAGTTATTAATTCTTCTATATTAATCACTGTAGCTCTCTTTAAGGCAATATTAATGAGAAAAGGTGGAGTAATGAAAGTATTTCCTTAATGTATCTTTCTACGCCAAAAAAGGATGGGTTAGTAAAGGAGTGAAAGTATTATAAAAAATCATAAATTGGTATATGAAAGTTTCCTTTCTGTTTTTTGAATCCCACAAGAAAAGCACTACCCGACAGTGCCGGCCAAATGTGCAAGCTGTGGAGAGGCATACCCGGCTAACTACAAGGGTAGTAGACGACATGCAAAACACGCCAGACTCGCCTACAACGACGAAGACAAGACCTTCGCAGCCCAGAACTAATCCTGGCCCCATTCCCCCTTCGGATTCGAGAAAGTAGGAAAAAAGATCTGACACCTTACCGATCGACCTTCACAAACTACAAATACACCGCCCGTCCAAACAAAAACGACATCGCCTAATCCACAACCAACCTAAACGAAGTACTGGCTCTACTACACGAAACCATAGCGCAAGCTAACCTTCTCATCGCCAAACAACACCATTAACTCTCATCAACACCAGCATTACTAACACAGCATTATCCGAAAACAACATCTCTCCGATCAGCAAACATTAGGACGAAAGTGCATAAGTCACATTGACCTGATGCAACCATTAGACTTCCTTCAACGTCACCACTGAGACCAGTGCTTCCCAAACTTTTGAAATCTGTGTACTCTTTTTATATTTTTCGTAACATCGAGTACCCCTCGTCAAAAAAAATCGCATTTACATTAATAACAATCAAAATATATTTATCGAATTGCGTAGCTCTTCTCCATGAATGACATGACACTCCGTTGGATGTGATCGGCATCCTGCTTTATACGGCCATTGCATGTTGGCCTATTTACTTACAGCCCAAACATAAAAAGCTTGACAGCGAAGTCATCGCGTCAAATAATAAATTCTCTAACAATAGCCAATGATAATTGACCACTCGGCAACAATCTAATCAATATTATTGAGATCTATTTTTAACTATCTTGATTTTTTCTCCGCCGCCGCTGTTTCTAAAGGTCAATGAGAAATCGGACAAATATTTAATATCGTAAATTAAAATATGTCTTAAAATACCTGCCAGAAAATATAAATAAAAAGACAAACTCTGTTTACTGCCACTTAAAATTGCTGTGTCGCTGGATGATTTGATTGTGTTAAGAATAGGATATTGAAATAATTTTTTAATATGGCTCAAGTAGTTTTCAGTAAAGTTATGTTTATATTCGGAGTGTGTTTCTTGATTAGCTCTAATTTCCAAGCAAATGCCGATGAAGCTGCAATGTCCACCGTAGGAACTTCAATTTCAAGATTCAATCCCTGTTCAGACAGCTTTATTTTAATGGAACAAGAATCTGGAGGTCCCCCTTCTAAGAACAATCACTGGAAAGGAACTTTCAACCTTGGCAAATTCAAGAAACTTAATGAGACGACTATCGAAATGACATTAGATTCAGATGCAACTATCACAGTGGTAAGCATAGCCATTTTATAGAAATTTTATTGAGTAGAGAATTCAGTGGCGGATTACCCTATGAGTGCAAGAGGCGCGCGCTATGGCCCTCAAAAACAGCATACATTAAATAAAACCTTATATTTTAATTTCAGTTTTCAATATTCATTATTATTCTACGAAGAGTTATGTAGCACTTTCGAAAAACAGGGCCTCCAAAGTGCTTAATCCGCCACTGGTAGAGATATGTAGAGTGCTTTTTCCTCATATTTATCGCGGCGGGACGGCGTTCCAGCACCTTTTTTATTGACAGTTTGCCTCAAAAAAATTTTCACAAAATTATATTTTTGATTGTTGTTGAAAAGTTTCTTTTTTTTTCGATGAAAACCATTGACTTTTTAGCCCAGGGGTCGTCAATCTTTTTATGCCTACCGCCCACTAACATCGCTATATTTCAATCCAGTATATGGGTGAAAAAAATTCCAACAGGAATTTAGGAGAAATAAAAATTCCCCACCGCCCACCACGGAAGCCTTTACCGCCCACAGTGGGCGGTATAGACCAAGTTGACGACCCTTGGTTTAACATATCTAAGGTCCCATTATAATGTAAGGTACCGGGTATCATAACACTCATAAATTAATATCATAATACAAAACAATGCAAGGTCCATATACTTACTCTGTGACTAAAACTAGGATTATATTGCTTGAGTAAGTACGCTTTTTGTGTCACGCGGATTCCATTTGCAACAGTGTTGTCACCAGAGTTGTGAAGTCGGAGTCGTGAAAAATGAGCGACTCGAAACATTAAAAAAATATACTTAATGATGTGTATTCAAACCACAATTATATGATTGGATCTATTAGATTTATTTTATTTTATCTAATAAACTCGACTTTCTCGTGTTGAAATCTTAGAAAATTATGTTTATTAAAATAATTGTTGTTGGACCTACGGCAGCTAGACACGTTTTTTTTTAACAATAATTGATAATGCTTATGCAATAAACGGCTAAATAAATCAACATGGAATATTTAATCTAATTATTTCAATAAATTTTAGAAAGACGAAGAAGCGAAGGTGTCAGCAAAAGGACTGACACATATTTTTACTACGACCGCCTATCCTAGTGTACTAGAATACTTGTACTTTGAAGTGAATGCACCAGCAAACAAACCCTTCCCAAATATCGTGTCTGCACTTCTCAATGGACAGCGAGTGTGTGAAAATCCTAAATCGGTAAGTTTTGAATTCCCAGTGTTTCCACTGTTAAGCTGTATAATTAAAAGTGGTGCCAACTATTTGACAACCAGTGATTGCAATACCGGTATAACTGAAACCAAAACTCGGGTATTTTTTTCAATACTGAAGTACTGATTTCGAAAATACAAAAATACCGGTATTGAGGTTTTTATAATCAACCAAAATCGAATTTTGAATGCATAAATCGTCATTTTTTTAAATAAAATTGTTCGCGATAAATTGAAATATTTTAAATCGGCTTGCAATGCTTAAGAGTTGCATATTAATATGAATAGGTTCCAGGATTGATGAAACTTTCAATAATGTATTAATATTTTAAGAAACCGTAAGCTATTTATAAAAAAAATCACACTTTATTAAAAATATATATTTTTTAAAAACAGTATTTTATATGAATGTCGAAATACCTATTGTGATTTACTTCCCCGATATTGAAATCTCAATTGACCCATTGTTTTGCTTTATTTAAACATTTTTATTGGTCCAGTTATTCATTTTTTTAAACAAACACCTGTATAGATTGTTACCTTCCTAACAATCAGGGCCCATCGTACTTCAAACTAAAGTACGCATCACAAATCAAATTTAATGCTACAAAACAAATAATCAAGAAAATCCACCTTACAAATACTGACTGCAACAACAACAGTTGTCAGTATTTTAATTATAATTGATACTATGATTTTCCCGGTTTCAAACTCAATACCTTTTGTATATAATTATTATGAATTATATATTTGATGTGACACCGAATCGGTAAATGTTGCTTATTATTCACTAATGACATGACAGTTGAAAAAATGTATCTAATGAAAACAAAATGGGTTTTGTAAAATCTGAAAAAAAGCTTTAAAAGGTTGTTTTCTTTGCAAGCTTAAATGCAGTGGAAAAAGAATACAGGAACATTGTAAAATTTACTGTTGATGAAGAAGCATGGTGCGGAAAGGGGATTTCATTTTGATAAATGTTGAAAGCAATACTCTATTTCTAGTGCAGTAAATGCTTTCAAGGCACGTAATGAACAAGAAGGATTTAATGAAAATGATATGAGCAATCGCAGAATCCCAATAAACAAAACAAATTCAGACAACGTGATTTTTAATATAAAATTGATTTTGATGACTAATTTATCCAACAAAATTTTATGTACCTTCAATTTATTTCTGTTAATACTTTTATTGATTTTAAAGATGTATAATCTGTTCATTCTAACCATCTATATATTAATAGTCGATAATGTCCGTCCGTCCGTCCGTCTGTCCGTCTGTCTGTAAATTGTCCCCGATTTCCCCTCCCCCTCCTCCGCCCCTGCCTCGCTGTCGCCATTTTTTTATTCATACTAAATACATACTTTTTTCGTTTGTATATGGTCGCGATTTCGTCTTTTCGATGACGTCAAGAAAGACGGTCCCCCTCCCCCCATCCTGCCCCGCTGTCACCATTAATTCATTTCTTCATTTTTCTCTGACGTCTATGTGTGAATTTTTTAAGTCAAAACAATTAATTTTCGTACCAAAAATATTCTGTCAAGCTGTGGGATTCGATACGATGCCCTAATTCTCATGCGCGAGGTTCGGACAGCTTATCCATTGTTCTACGAATCCAATTGAGAAAAGCGATATAAAAAAAATAATAGATATACAAGGATTTCTAACCATTTATTATTAACTCGCTGTAGTATGTCAAAGCCACCTGTCATATTTAAAATGTTTTGTAATTATAATTCATCTCTTTTGGTGCTTTTGTTGATATCCAATATTTGTAAGCTGTTCATTTCTATGCCTTCATTATTGAATCAATGGAGTATTTTACATTATATTTTATTATCAAAAATTAACCTCTCATACTCGTATTTTTAAAAATTCTAATATAAAAGTTTCTACCTGACTCGCTACATAAGATCTTTTTAAGAAATTCGTAATAAGTATATACATACCTATAAGGAAAATTGTTTGTTTTTAGTGGCACCCGGAAACATAAACAGTCGCAGATTAAACCAAAACTGACCATGACTCAACGTTATCTACCGATTCTGTAAAATGCTGTTATCAAGATATTCTGCACTCGATTCTTCATCTCCAAGTATACTGTCATTACAGATGGCTTGAATTACTAAAGAATTTTATTCGATTTTTTATTGAAATTTTTATTAGATACTATTGGCTTTTATTAGAATAAAATATAGTGAAAAAAAGTTTTACTTTATTTATTGAACTGCAATTAATTTGGTGATTTATTTCTAGTCTGAGAAAGGAGTCAAAAAATGGTTGTTGTTGGTGAACGACGTAACACTTCACCCTCTCTCCTGCTTAAGAAATTACCTCCACAGCGGACAATAGGGTGACTGTTCCTATAGTCAGCCGTGTCCAGTAGTCAGCCTTTTAGATTAAACATGAATAATAGTGTTGACACTGAAAAAAACAGAATTGTTTAAATATATGTCGGTAGTTAACCACTTGAAGATGTATATTTGTACTAAACTGACTTCTAAAATTAATGCCTATGAAAGGCTAACTTTTGATTTTTGGTGGCTGAGTATGTACTGGATTTTTTGCCATTTTTTGGAAAAGTGTTCTTATTTTATGTTTGGAACGATATTTTTCGATTTTATTTATACTTGATTACATTATTTGGTACCTGTTTTATAAAATACCATATTATATAAAAAACATATGTTCATTATTCATTAATTCAATACATCTTTCGAAAAAACACCTGTCACTTGACTGACTGAAACTGGCTGACTACTGATACAATCACCCTATACACTCAACTCTTTTTTTTTCACGGTAGATACATTCCACTAAGCACCGTGTAAAAATTAAAGGATACTATAAAAATTGAACTAGCTTAGAGCAGCGTTTCTCAACCAAGGTCCACGTGTCCAAAGTGGCGGTTCGTGACCTAAAATCTTGGGTGGGCTAGAGAAAAGTTTAGCATTGTCTACTTTTATTTAATATCTTCAACGAGGTTAGGAGAAGTTTCGTATTTCTATTACCAAATGAAGTTTTTTGTTGATAAATAGTTGAGCAAACCCAAAGAATAATCTTCGAATCGTGTGGCTCAATTTGAAACAAAAATAACATGACACTAAGCAACGTGAAGAAGTCTGATCTTGGGAAAAAAAAATATTTATTAGCTATTTCAAATTTTAAATAACTTTTTAGAGAATTCATCGAGCGTACACTAGTGCTACCAATTGGTATTGGTTTTCCGATAACAAATGTATTGCAGTTTTTCTTAGAACCAGTAAGCAGTCTAAACCAGAGATTTCCAACTTTGTAGGCGCGCCTCCCTGGAGAGGCGTAGACTATTGCAAAGGGAGTCGCGAACAGCGCAAAAAAAATATTTAGACTTTAAAACGTGTCTTTATTACTATATGAAATAAAGGATGGGGAGGCGCGAAGATATTTTTTTTTCAAAGGGAGGCGCAGTAACATAAAGGTTGGAAACCATTGGTCTTAACAGTGACGGATTGCAAACTCGGGAGGGAGGCACAATAAAATTAGGATGTCCTGTTATTACAAAAACTACCTCAAATAATAACAAATATTGAAAATTGCGTTTAAAATAAATGGGCTATATGCTTTTTCGGGCACCTAAAATTCAGAGGTCCTTTCCTTTAATTTTCCTGTCAAAACTTCGTCTGTGTTTAGGAGTATTATGACGCGTTCATCTGTAAGCTAATCGATTCTTCATGAAAGAGAATTTCAAGATAAG
Source organism: Himalopsyche anomala (assembly GCA_031772345.1). Taxonomy (NCBI): domain Eukaryota; kingdom Metazoa; phylum Arthropoda; class Insecta; order Trichoptera; family Rhyacophilidae; genus Himalopsyche; species Himalopsyche anomala. Next base: position 15,392,644 of record CM062833.1, on the reverse strand, counting down.
ATAATATAATAGTTTTTGCAACCCTTTATGTGGGACCTTAACCCTTCCCTTACTATGCAAAAAGAGCACAAGCTCCTGAGCTGTGTATTCGTTACACATCAGGCAAATGGGAGTGAATCATGACAATTTTTTTTTTATTTTTATTATTATTTTTTTTAATTTAAAAAAAATATATTTGACATTACAGCTTACGCCAATGCGTCAAATATTTTCAAGTTGTAAGATCATACGAGATATACTCGACGAGAATTTTTGAAAGTCACATGAGATTAACTCAAGGAGAATTGACTTCACAAACACCCATGTCTTAGATCTCAAATTAAAATTGAAAAAAATCCAATTTGACATTGACCTTACCGGGAATCGAACCCGGACCCACCTGATCGGTAGAGCAAGCTCTTACCAGCTAGACCAAAGCGGGCGACTGAATTATATAACTCTACTACATCAGTACTACATACTGTTGCCATGATTCACTCCCGTTTGCCTGATGTGTAACGGGTACACAGCTCAGGAGCTTGTGCTTTTTTTGCATAGTAAGGGAAGGGTTAAAGGTCATCAGTATGTCCTTTTGACTGATTAAAATTTTCTAAAATTTACTAAAATTTTCATTTCATTGTTTTCGTTGATTTAAAAAAATATATGTATAGTTTATATACTTATAATTAGGGCTAATACAAAAACCGACTTTTGAAAAAACCCGGTTTTCAAATGTCAATATTGTTTGAAAACCGGTTTTATCCGCTTTTCGAAGTTTTACAAAAAATAGATAATTCAAATAAAATAGCGAGAAAAAGTCCATTTTTTTATGTTGTTTATTTATATACATAACAACATACAACAAGAAATCATTTGGTGTTACTCTTCAGAAAATATGATTTAAGAAAACACAAAGCGTCCACTGTAATAAAATTGCCTGATATCGAAAATACCCTATCGCTGGGTAATGATGTGGGGCATGTGGTCTTTAAGCCATCGAATAAAAGATCCAAATTTTCTATTCTTTTGTTTATAAACGTTTATGAAAAATTTGGCACAACCGGTTACGGAGTTGAAAAACCGGTTTTCGAATGTCACAATTTTTGCCAAAAAACCGGTCTTTAAAAACCGACAAGCCCTACTTATAATAATAAAACCTGTAAAGTTGGTGGTCTTTAAAAAAATACTTTTGAAGATTAATATAATATTTTATTATCGAGTATAATTATTAAACAGCATCAAAACATCTAGCATGATAAATTTCAAGGTTTATCCTGAATTTAATTGTGCTTATTACCGTATGACGGGTTTTTTCTTCGATTGAACCAGAGGAGTTAGAAGTGTGATCCGCTAGATTTAACTTGTTTAATTAATAAGGAAAACAATATTTGCGCTCCTACCACTTTGATTATTCAAAGGCTACATATTTAAAATATGCAAAACGACAATTATTTATTTTTTTCATTTCGAGGTTCTTGGTTTTTTGTCAGACGAATCTACCAAAACAACCAGTATTCCACAATATTTTTTATTATTTTTTATTAATAGTAAATACTTTATTTTGAATTAAAACGTTTTAAAATAAAATTTTGAATCAGAGTAAAAACAATGATTTTATTCTACTGAAGACATGCACGGAAATATTTAACAATACTTATTGCTTAAGAAGCAGGTAAACATGTGAAAAAACACCACCTTCTATGAATATTAATCATATTATTAACAAGCAAAAAAACCGACAGAATTCTACAAAACCTTGTTAAAATGTGCGCGTATTTTTGTGTATATATTTACATAAAATGTACGTTCAAATAATAATAAAAAAAAGACATTTTAAACTGCCATCAAAGTGCTCCTAAACTACTATAGTATACATATACTATATTCCCAAATTACGCAGCCATGTCCTACTCCGGTTGTGACCCCCAAAAGTAGGGTTATGATATAAATTGTAATTTTTAAAATAATACTAATAATAATATTGTATTCCATATTACATGAAAACAAGTCAATTTTCGATTGGTGTCACATTATTTATTTATGCAGTACTGATTATACCAAATTGCTATGTCATTACTCGTACCCATTTTATGCTAAAAACACTTGGGAAACTCAAGGGAAAAACATATTAAGTGGATATTTTTTCTTAAGCTATGAAGTTTATTTCTCTAAGTTTATTTTATGTCTGCAGAAGTTTTCTACAAGAACTACGTTTTAATCAGTTGCTCAACTTCTCTTTTTCAAAGAGAGTAGGGATAAAAGGATAGGGGTGGAATAGGCCTAAGACAGTCTTTATACTCGTGGATTGCTCATTACTCTTGCTACGCTCTGTTTTAGGATAGGAAGGATGGGGGGAATTTTTTAAAACATCACTTATCTATTTAGATGTATTAGTAAAAACACAATATTCCTTTGTACTTCATTCCACATTATTTAATATGTCAGGACCGGTTTCGCTCATTACGAGCATCGTCAACTGATGACGAATTCAGTTGTGTTTTTACTAATATAATGCCTTTCCACCAAGTATTGACATTGAACACCCTAAAAGTATTTAGATGTACTTTAAATATTTATGCCATATTTTTCACCCTTCTGTAATCACACAATCTCATTAAAAAATATTTGTTTTATTTTTATGTTGGTTTTTTAAAAAAGGTGAGATAAAATAATGAGAACCACTGATTAGAGCCTAGAGGTCAATGTGAAATAAGTAGCAACACTCCAAGTGGTCAATCGAGTTTCATAGTATTTCAATAATCACTGACTCAAGCGAGTTTTCTCATCATTGTCGTAAAACTACTTCGGAAACAAGTGTATGTTATTTCAAAAAAAAATGGGAAGAACGTTCATTACTGAAGTCCTCGTTTCATTTGGGATATGTTTTTTTAGTGTTGTGCAATGTCAGATGAGCGCCATAGGGACAGCTTATGCAAGCTTCTCCCCTTGCAGTGATGGATTCATCTCAATGTCCAGGGAATCTGGAAGACCTCCTTCTAAAAATAATTACTGGACAGGCTCATTCTGGCTTTCGAACTATCCGAATATAAGAGAGGCAAGGATTGAATTGCAGCTTGATTCAGAAGGAGTGATTACGGTGGTGCGTTTAATTTTTACATACATAATATAAAAAATAATTTTCGATTTCTTCTTTTAGTTTTTGAACAAATTGAATATTGAACTCTATGCTTCAAATCAATAACTTTAGATATATATACTTGTAATTCTTATGTAAAAAGCGATGCCTTAGTCTGTATGCATTGGCTCCTTCATCTGTCATTACAATTGGTCTACATTTTTAATCCAACGGATGGTGTGTAAACTGTAGACTATTAAGTTTTTATCGAATACAATGATGTGATAAAGTGTTTTACATGGTTGGAATTACAGGTTTCAGTCAAATATCAAATGCTAATTACTTATTTTTAATTGACATTTGACAAGACTTGTGGAATTTTTGCATGTTCGTTTATGATGCTCATTGTTCAAGTGTTTCAACAACAATTGACACATTAACAGTCGCTGCTGTGCAAATATTTATTGATAGTGCCTTACGGTTCTGACCCATGCAGTGGCGGATTAGCCTATATTATTACCCTAGATTACCCTATTAATAGGAATAAAACCAGATATAAACCTTCCTTTTCTATGCCGCCCGCCAAAATTACAAAATTAAGTATTATCGCCCCCAACTCCATTGCAATTTTAAAGTCCTTTAACGTTTGTATACAAAAATTGATCACCATATTTAAAGTTTCCCCCCTCTTAATGTCAAAATTTTAATGAAATAAAAAAACGTAAAAACAATAATTTCTTAACATTATGGTATTTACTTTTTTTATTTCATTAAAATTCAGAGATTTCGGGGAACTTTAGATATGGTGACCAATTTTTGTATACAAACGTTAAAAGACTTTAAAATTGCATTGGATTTGGGGGTGATAATACTTAATTTTGTAATTTAGGCGGGCGGTAAATAAAAGAAAGATTTATACCTGGCTTTATTCCTAAATGATAATTTTTTTTTTTTAATTTGGAGTGAAGTGTCCCGGTTTGACAATGCAAGAAATCTGACAACCCTATAAGGCGACCTACGTTTTGTCTTTTTGTGTGCTTGAGTTAGATTTTACTCTCTGACTTTTCCTAGTATATTGTCTATGGACTTCTCCTCTATTATCTATGACAGGGTTTCCCAAACTATGTTCACCCCACCAGGTTAAAACACCAGTGTTCCGCGGAGCCAGAGTAGGTGTTCCGAAAAAAATTGGAATGGCTTTATACGCTGCAACACAGTTAAAAAAAAATCTTTAAAATTCAGCTAAGTGTTCCGTTATATTTTCCGGACTTGCGAAGTGTTCCATTCCAGAAAATGTTTGGGAAACCCTAGTCTATGGAATTCTCTAAACTGAACGATACGTCACAGCGCTGCTTGTCCTGTCACGTGATACGGCCAAACCTCCACCATACGTCACGGTCAGAACAGTGTTGTCACTTGTCACACAGAACATTTATTATTTTTTTCAAAACAGACATTCAACAATATGGATTAAAAAAAGTTGTTCATTCATAATTCATAATAATATAAGTATCGACTGTTTTATTGTTTGGATTTTAGGATGGTGAAGTCGCAAGCATTTATGCAGATGGAAACACTTTCCGATTCGCCACATACGGAATACCCGTTGTACCGGATTATTTAAATTTTGAAGTGAATGCCCCAGCAAATAAGCCGTTTCCGAACGTTAAGTTTGCGAGCCTCAACGGACAGACAGTGTGCAAAGAACCAAAACCGGTAAGTTAAAGCACCCTGTTCGATTCCTAATGTACCATGGGTTAACAAATAACATTTTCCTATAAAATATATTATTAATGTCCCAAGTTTAAATTAATCTGAAAAATTCGGCCTTTGTGTTGCAAGCTTTATTTATTCAAGATTTTTTCTGGCCAATAATTTATACATTGTCTATAGGGGGCGCATAAGTAGAATATTAAAATTATTTTTGTATACTCTAATAATAATAAATAATAGTAAATTTAATTTAATCTTAATTTTTGTATTTGTTTGTTGTAATTATGTATCTTTTTCTATATGATTCTAAAAAGAGAGGTTGGGCGACTGAGTGACAAACAGTTCACGTAGAAAAACTTGTTTGAGATATTTCCATAAGAGGTCATATACTCCACATTAGGAGTGGACATGGATGTATATAAAAAAATGAATGATTCCGAATTGTATTTTCTTCATTCTTTCGAATAAATGGGACTATTTGTTTTAAAAAGGGGGCGCGCCATTAACCGTTGCCTAGGGCGCCAAATAACCTCGCGCCGGCACTGATGACAATGAGCACTAGGTTTACTTCGGAATGAGGAGCTTTAAGCAAATTCGAATCAATTCTATCAAAAACTGATTCAATCAGTGGCAGTTCTACGTACTTGGCTAGGTGGGCTCAGCCCGTCCTGAAATTTTTAGCCAAAATGTGTAAAAAATAATTTAAACAAACAATAATTAGGCCGCTGTATTATATTATATTATTTAACAAAATTTTCGATTTAGTAAGTCTTCTTATGGAGTCAATTCGTTTACGAAGACCCAATAACCTTCCAGTAGATTTTTTTACCACACAGTGATTATTCCAAGGATTTGACTAGAAGATGATCTGATAATAAGTGCAATATATGGAAAATATGTTGGATGCTGCAGTACTTCTCAAAGAGTCTGTGTAGCTTCTTTTGGTTTGAGCTTTCAAACATTAAAAAAAAAGAACTTAAAACACCAGCATCACACATCAAAAAAAATTTTTTTTTTTGCTTCATATTAAAATATATCTAATGTTCATGTAATATTATTTCAGTGGGACGACCCCCCTTATTTTACAGGTGTTGTCGATCGGGCAGTAATAACGGCGACTCAGTCTCCGAATGATTTTGTGCCTTTTTGCGGAAGAAGACAGGTCGAGCACACAGAACTGGTTATCAGAGGACGAGCCACTAAGCATGGAGATTGGCCATGGCACGTGGCTCTCTACCAATTCACTGACAAAAAAACCGGCCAAAAGTATGTGTGTGGTGGTTCACTGGTCTCGAACAGAGCCGTCGTAACAGGTACTTCACCAAGGATGCGGGTGTTACGCATAGGCGCAGCATGCGACCACCTTTTTATTTTTTATACCTAGAGTAGAAAAAGTATGGTGTGGCAAAATGTCTTGCCGTTTCAAATCACTCATTGAGCCATTTTTTAACTCTAGGAACATACATATATTCAATATGTTACGCAAACTGAAATATAATATAATATACCTCAAAATAATTGTAGGGATGTAAAAAAGAAAACCTAAAATATAAATATATACAGAAGTTTGATGTCGAAACAAATTTTTGATTGCAAAAAAATTTTAGTTGAATCATGTTTATAATTGCATAAAAACTTTCTGTGCTGCAGATTGAGTATGGCTGACCTAACAGAACCATTCTCATATTTTCTTATTCTCGTATTTTTACGATTTTAATGTTTCTGGTATTCATAATGACGGGATGTCGTATTTAATAATGATAATTATCTTTATTCAAACTTGTATTTGTAATTATGAAATTACGAAAGCAATGAATAGCATCATGATGATTATAAAGATGTAATGCAATTTTCTTTCAGCCGGGCATTGTGTTACCCTCTATGGTCAGGTTATTTCAGAAGATTTACTTTTAGTAGTTTTGGGAAAATACAATTTATTAGGAAGAGACCCTGGATCCCAAGAGAGAGAAGTAAGAATTTAATATATGATGCAACATTAAAAATATAATTTACATCAAATGATACAGAATTACTTCGCATTCAGGCTCCAAAAGTAATCATGTGGGATAAGTGGGCCCATCTAGACCACTGCATATAGTTTAACATATATCTGAAATAATATAAATTATAATACATTCTTTCAGGTGGCGAACATTGTTGTCAGTTCAGAATTTGATACAAAATCATTGAAAGGTGACATAGCCATTTTAAGATTGAAGACGCGGGTGGATTTCAACAATTACGTTCAACCAATATGTCTCTGGCCTGAAACCGAAACTAGCAAAGACGCAATAGTTGATAAATTAGGCACGGTAGGTGACAAACAATGTTCCCTCTAATTTTCCGAAGGTTATGTGCGCAAAATACATTGGATGTGCAACTTTAAAAGGAAATTTAAATTTTTATGCGCCACATAACGGTATTTAGACATACTTAACGAAATGACTATTTTTTATAATGAAAATGATTAACAACACTATATAATGACAATTAATTTATTCTGGTGGTGGTAAAGCTGGTGTTACTTTTATGCACTCAGTTCTAATGCATGTGCGCGCGGTCGGCGAGTAGTGTGCGCGCGCACACGCACACAGCTTAGAGGGAACACTGGTAACAAATACCAGTTTCAATTCGGGAAAAAAAATCCAATAAGGAAATAGTATGAAAAAGTGTGTTTCATTTTTGTAAATAATACTAAAATATATATTTATAAAAAAATAATATGATTTACATGAAAATACAAACAATGACATCCCGTGGACATAGGCGAGTAGGCAGTTACCTAGCGGCAAGTCCTAGGCTCACTGGTTTTTTTTCAAATACATGACAAATCATTTCACATGACCTAGGAACGTCACTGAATACATAAACAAAGTCACTCGAGGTTAACTTGAATATAAAATACTTCACAAAAAACCATTACCTGGATATGAGATCAGATGTTAAACGGAATAGATACAAAATTTGATTTTTGACCATTTAATCAATTTAATGTATTGAAGATTTAGGAGCTTCATAATCTCGACATGCTGCCAACAATGAATTAGCAACCTTTTATTCTGACCGTATTAAGTGCTTTGGGAATATTGTATATTTATGTTAATTAAACTATGATTTTTTTAAAATCATGTAATAAGATTTGTTATGTTTTTAGGTTGTGGGGTGGGGCCTGAATGAGAATGATGTGCTGAGCCAGCAGCTGACTGCAGGTGAAATGCCAGTTGTGACAGATTCAGAATGTTTATTGAGTTACGCCTCATTCTTCGAACGCTTCTTACACGATCGTACATTCTGTGCTGGCAGTAAAAATGGTAATTCAATGAAATAATCTTAAATCATAAAAAAATACTGATCTCAATAACTCCACTGCGTAAAATTGTGAAGATAATTATTGCACTTCATAATTACAAACATCATACACGGTATTCCAACCTTTAAAGAAATCTAACGTAGAAATAGTCATCCGAAAATGACACGCATGAAATCTGCATTAAGTGCATTAACTTTCAAGCAAGCTTAGAAGTGATGTCATCGGTTTATAAGATGCATTTTAATCTATACGTGAGCATTTTTTAGTGAGTTAATCTGTCTATAGATAGCTAATTGCCAGTCATCAATGTTTGAGTGATTATTTTTGTCGTAAATGACACAGCAAAATAATCTCATTATACTTATAACAAATAGATATAAGATTTTTTTACTCAATTTAAAAATATTATAGTATTTTTAGATCCTTCCCTGATTCTACCATAGGTTTTCAGTATATATTTTGAAATTTATTATCAACCTTGGCTTTAAAATATTTTATTTTCCATTTTAGGATCAAATGCGTGCAACGGTGACAGTGGTGGCGGTTTGGTGTTCCCGCGTGTGCAGCCCGATAATAAAATATCCTACTTTCTACGAGGACTTGTCTCCGTTAGTGTATCTCGAATTGATAAAGCAGTGTGTGACCCGAACCACTTTGTTGTTTTCACCGACTCTGCCAAATATCTAGATTTTATTAATCAAAATAAATAATAAAACAAAACATCCTCAAATGTGCCAAGTCATATTGTTTGTTCTTTTATCTCGACAGTCTTGACACATATCTTTGCTATAATGCGGGGGGCGTTCAACTACACCTCTATACCCCTCCCTCATTCCGTAAAAATCAGACCCGATTCATGATTGCTATCCTGTCTTTATCCGGCCAAATGATACATTTATTGAATCACAAATCATTTTGATGATAATAAGTACTAACTTGGAAGTCACTCGCTAAAATTAATAAAATAATATACCTTTTTTATTCGTATAAGTGGATCATACCAAAATATTATCATGTATTGCCATATATATAAACAGCGCTTTTAAAAAAAAAATGGTGCCGGAACCCACACTTTGTCACAGTTTTTGCTAAAAGTTTTTCCAATTATGTCTGTTTCCAATGTGGAGCATATGGCTTCCTAATAGAGATGTCTCGACAGATTATTTTTACGAGAACTACTTGTAAGTCAGCTCGGAATGCCGGTCCACTGCATTACCTGGAAAGAAAAGCAATGTATATAAATATCCTCGAGGTTGCTTCCTGGCTCGTCAAGCATATTTTTTATGACCCTACACTTTGAGAAAAATGTTCAACGACGAAGATTCAACCACGACTTAAAACAGCTTACCAACATGCCGTTAACATAATCAAATACGAAATCAAGTTATCCCCGGCCGACGAACTGTAGTTTGGAGGAGGTCTCAGTTCCAATCACTTTTTTTGGGTGTTTTTAGTAGTCAGAGATTGTGTCAACACAATAAGCAATTATATAATCACCAATTACTACCTATGTGAAACTGTCAAGATAAAGTCTTTGCGTAAATACATTAGAGTCAATCTGCATTTAAAATCATTTTAATAAAAATAAGCGTTTATTTTTAATTTCTATTTTAAGATGAAGAATTTACATTGTTCTACTTTTACAGGTGTTTTTTTATACTTTTACTAATCGACAATTTGAAGTGATTTTGATTAATTGCTATGATTTTGTTTCAAATACAACGATATCCAAAAATTATTCTTATATTAGTCAAATTTGTTTTACTTGCCAATGAATTTGTTATAAATAAAAATCAGTATAATTTAAAACAATGTTTTTACTTGGAAGGACTCAAGTTGGCTTACTGTATTTTCTTTTCCTCGTTACTTCACTGCCTACATTATTTGAAGATATACATAACTAACCTATGGATAAGAGAACTAACCGGAACTACTTAAGCTGCACGATTCCCTTCGAGGTACTTACTATGAGTGTATGTCTACTCTTTCTCCATATGACGCTGTAAATTTTGTTAATGCAAAGTAGATTCCCCTTGTTACAAAGTCGGCATGGTCTGTGGGACTGACTTAATTAATTTCTCCTGTTCATTAGTCATAATAGGACAATCCCAGAGGATGTGATCAGCCACATATCCATGTCCCTGTGTATCCAACCAAGCTTGAAGAGCTTGGTAGCAAAACTGGTTAGTCTATTAGAAAGGGGTAAGTCTCTGTGTTTCCTTCATTCACCATTTGATAGAAGGAAAGAATTTGTAAGTATGACGACCTTTCGGAGACCATCACACCGCTTTTACCGGACGTTCATCGTGCATTTGCGTGTGCCGCCGAGCCGTGACAGTTTCGCGCTATGGGGTCTTAACCTATAGAGAAGTGAATAGATCTATACAGACCTTACTTTAATTTACTGCCTTTTCTTAACATGACAATTTTGTGACTTTTTCTCAGTGAATATATGTAATTCATACTTAGAGCATATATATGCTTACAGACAGACACTCCTGTATTAAGTTTAAAGTACTTCCATACTCATTAACAGAAAAATGGCGCCGACTTACATGTGACGTCCATACTCCTCTAAAGGTTAAGATTGGTTGGGGCGTAACTATGATGCTGCCCACATCCTCACTCTTACCCCCCACGAACAGAGTCGTCACTCCACAAATCTGCATATATTATGTAGGTCAAGCGGGAGGATGCCCGCCATTACCGGCAGCGCGTCCGTACTTGTGCTCATATAGGCTATTATTATTGCAAACAGCATCGTTCGCTGTCCGCTGAGAAGAATTCTCGTTATATGGAAGAGCCTGCATCTATCGAACCACACGCTAGTGGCGTAGCCCGTGATTCCCATGAAGGTAACGTCTTTAGCAGTTTTTAAGGCTCTTGGTCTTAAACAGAGCTGTTGAGTCCGATTTGGAAATTGTGGAGTCTGGGGTCTTTGTCCGGAGTAAGAGTCGGAGTTGGAGTTGGAAAAATCTTACGACTCAGACCCATTACAAAAAAAATACGTGTATTCAAACCAAAATAGTCCATAGTGTTGCCTCTACATGCAAGGCTGACTAAAGTTGATCTGATGGTACACACGCATATGTATAAATAAGTTAAAATGAAATTATTGAAAATTTCTTTAGAGTCGGAGTCGTCTTTTTTTTACCCAACTCCACGGGTCTGGTTTTAAACTCCAGTCGCTGCCAGTAAGTCTAGCGACACGGAGGAAAGCCTGGTTGGCTCTCGCTTCTGGTGCCTTTGCGTGCTAAGCGAAATTTGTTGTCAAGGATTCCTAGGTAAGTTACCCATGTAGATAGTGGGCAACCTAGTGATACTAAGACTGTTGCTACTTTGGAAGAGTAAAGCTGCAGTCTTGTGTGATCAATTTGTTTTCCGTATCACAAGCCAATAAAAATTACACCAATTAAAAAAATCAAAATAATCATTACTACTTTTTAATTTTCGTTAGTAGATATCTAATAATTTCTAAAAGATATCTAACGATTTGGATTTGCCCCCCAAAATATTCAAATTGCCCTACGGTGGGGCGTACACCTCATGTTGGGAAGTAGTGATCTAACACATCCATATGATTGTAATAATTTAATAATATTCAGGGTCACCTGAAACGTCAAATAATAATTATTTTTGTGGCAAAATCTGGGGTCAAATAATAATGTCATACGATAATTTTGATAATGGTAAAACTCGAACGGTTACAAATTGTAATATTATGTATTAATTCAAAGGTTGGAAATTCCACCATTGACTATATTAACAAAACTTACTTAACAGATTATAGCATATAAGGAAAATGAAGCAACATGGCCTTACCATTTCAGAGAATTCAAAAGATTATGCACTTTATAGCATTGGTTTTAAGAAATCGACAATTTATTAGTTATCTAATTTTGCGAAATCTCAATAAAAGTCGATTTACGAGAACTCGCAGTGTCGGCGCTCTGCATTGGCGTAGCAGGCAAAATACCGCCCTCGCCGCCCTAATACTACTTATGCTTTTCATAAAAATACACACAGATCAGATAACAATCTTTTATAAACAGGGCAGAAAATTCTCATAGTTAAATTATCACAGCCCTATGCAGTGGCGGATTAAGCAATTGGGTCACCCCAGGCGCAATACGGTATCGAGGTCCGGTTTTCAGACAACAGGATTTCATGTATGTTTAAATACAATATAAGCATTTTTGAGGGGTCTAAGGTTTGGAGGCCCAAAGCGAGCCCAGAGCTTATGGAGAGCGTAATCCGCCGCTGACTATTATGTTTGGCAAGATAAATTAAAGAAAGGTATTGGTGGATCCAGAAATTGTCCCAGGAGAGGGGCATTCAATTTGAAAATAAACATGATACATAAATAATACATTAAAAAATAGATGATTTTAAAGTAATATATTTATGTTTATAAAAATAGTCGATACATAATTAAGTTTGTATTCTATAAAACATAGTAAACTAAACAATTAAAGAGCCCATTTCACAATCTCCTCAGGGGGGGAGGCATGGCCCCCATGGCCCTCCCCTTGGATCCGCCAATGAAGAAAGGTGAGGTTATAAAAGTATTAATAGTTCGTTAGATGACATTTGTAGGCCTTCGATTGAATATAGGGTGGGTTAAGAAAGGGGTAAAAGCATTATATAAACCCACACATCTATTTATAAAAGTCATCCTTCGGTGATTTGAGTTCTCAAGCAAAGCACCATTCTTTCTCCTCCATCTATCACTGGACCCAGGGACGTTCCGAGGGCATAGGCGAGTAGACAGTTGCCTAGGGGCGGCAAGTCCAAGGGAGCGGCAAATGATCACAGTTTTTTTTAAATGACTGTATATTTTTGACACACAAATTTAGTTTGGAATAAAAATGATGCTTCAATGTCTTTGATAAAAAATGCCGACAAAAAACATTTTCAATGATACTAATATTATGACCGATGGGTAAAAAGTACTTCAATTTATCGCAAAAATCTTTTTTAAACGTGACATTTACCGATCTTAACAATATAGGCGGCAGATAAAGTAATTTCAAAAAAAATATTTTGAATAGTAAGAGCGCTATTTTAAACTCTGCCTAGGGGAGGCACATAGCCTAGGAACGTCACTGACTGGACCCCTATCCGTTACTATCATATAAGGCTGTATCCAGTGACGTAGCAATCGTTAAGCGTATCTACAATTGTTTCCTCAACTGATAGTTTCTTTAACTATCAACAAGATAGAGCAACTACCCAAGACTTGGTGGCGTGCGTGAGCAGAAAATCATTCCTTCTAGCTAAACAAAAAGCTTACATATATGTTGATAGAGTTGACGTCGACTCAATCTTAGTGTAGTCGAGGTGTTTTGTGTAGAGTTGGAGTCTAAGTTGGCAATTCCATTATTTTTTTAAATTAAATTAAAGTACAAAAAGTTTAGCATTTTAATTGATGTTACAAAAAAACGCAGACTTAAAAATCGAATTTGGACCCATTGTTAATCTCGGAGGCGCGATATTTTTACTATTATTTTTAATAAAAAAAATATTTAGCATTATATCTTATGTCAATTCGCCAAATATTTTAATTTGTAAAGGTCATACTAGATAAAATCAATGAGAGTACTTTTGTAAGTCACTCGAAATCTAAGAAAATAATTTACATCACAAACACCCAATTCTTATGTAATCAATTTAAATTGAAAAAATCTTAATTTGACATTAAAATTACTGGGGATCAAATCCAGACCCATCTGAATGTTAGAGGAAGCTCTAACCACCTAGACACCAGTGGGCAATTTTTTTTTCACTTCTTCATCAGCTCCATTTTTTAAACACAAACTCCGTGTGACCAACAAGTCCAATAAAACATTGGATCTACTACGCATTATTATGGATTATATGACACTGTGACATTAATAACGTTCCTGCCTTATGGGTCCACTAATGCTAGCTATTCACCTACTGGCCGTGTCGGATTAATCACATGTGAGTCCCCAGGCGCAATCAAATTTGGAGGCCCTGTTTTTCGGATAACATAAAAACGCCAGAAAATTCCAAGAAAAATAGTTGAAATACCGGCGCGGCTCGTAGATCAAATATCTGGGGGTGCTGCGGTAGATTAAAAAAATTCATTTGGATTTTATTTCATTATCGAAAACTGCTCAAAATGTACGTGCGGTCATTTTCTGATATTTTAACTGCAATATAAGATATCAATTTATGTACATATTTACATCATATTACATTTTTTTTCAATTTGCCTGGGATTGCTGCAGTTCCGCAGTGTGTATGGACGAGCTGACACTGTTGAAATATATAAAATCTGCACAAAAACTGTATGGGTTATATTATTTGTATAAGCAATTTTTGAGGGCCCTAAGATTCGGAGGCCTTAAACGCGGGCTTCATTCGCTTATGAGATAATCTGCCACTGCCTACTGGCCAATCTCAAAGAGTTCAACAGCCAAACAAACGAGTAAAGTAATGAATTGTCTAATAACAATTGACCACGCGACCACAAGCTAATCAATATTATTAAAATTTAATTTAAACTTTTTCTCCGCTGCCACTGTTTTCATGGGTCGAAATGAAAGCGGCCAAACATCTTATCTCGAAAAATAAATTAGTCAATTTACCTATTCGAAAATATAAATAAAAATACAAACTCAATCCATTATCACTTAACTCAAAATTGCTGTGTCGCTATATTGTCTGATTGTTATTAAAGTAATTTCCAAATATGGCTCAAGTATTTCTTAGTGGGGCTATGTTTTTATTCGGGATGTGTTTCTTGATCAGCGCTAATTGTCAAGAAAATAGCAGTGTAGCTAGTATGATCTTTATAGGAACAGCAATTTCAGGATTCAATCCGTGTCCAGATAGCTTAATTACAATGGAACGGGAATCTGGAAGGTCTCCTTCTACGGACAATTACTGGAAAGGAACATTTGACCTCGCTAACTTCACAAAACTTAACGAGATGAAGATTGAAATGAAATTGGATTCAGATGCAGTTATCACAGTAGTGAGTAATGTTATTTTGTATTTAATAACAATGCATCTTATTAAATATATTAATAAGCGATAAGATGTCTTCTTCCAAATAGTTTTTATATGTGATAAATTTACAGCGGACCCCCGATCTACCGTTCTCGCATTGTTCGTTTTCCCGCGTGGATCGTTTATTTTTCATAGTCCCGGCCCATTTTTCTTATGGATGTTTATCCATAAGAAAAATGTAAAATAATCCCGCATTAATCATTTCCCGCTTTACCGTTTTCCTCGATCTATCGTCTTAATATTTTGGTCCCGTCACAAATATTATCCCGATTGACCGTTTTCGTTGAATATTTCTCATAAATAGTCCCGCCTCGCATTTCGATTCGCGTTTTTTTCCAGTGGAACCTCGATCTACCGTTCTTGCTATTGATTGACCGTTTTAGTAGGATATTTTTTTGCACTCAAAAGTCAAAACTGAAATACCTAAATGAAGAAAACTAGAACTCTAACTGAGAAACTGAAAACAATTCAAGACATTGGAAAAAAAATATGTAGAAAAACGAGTCGACATAGCAAAAAAGAGTTGACTTAGAAATGTACACGATTTTGAAGGGTGTTTGTTTTAAAATATATTTATTCATTCTTTAATAAAAATAGTGAAATAAATAATTAGGTTTTTTGAAAATTATACATTTTTATTTATTATGGTATTATTTGAAGATTTCCCGCATTATCGGTTTCCCGCATTATTCGTTCATTTATTACGGTCCCTCGAAAAACTCCGAAACTTGAAACCGACTCGAAATAGACTTTTTCGATAATTTTCGATTTACTTACCAATCTGTATATCATCAGATCATTGTAGCATAGTTACTAGAATAGTTCTAGTTTATTTCACTAATCAATATGATGAATCTTTCAATATCCTTAAACTATTTTTCTCCGATTTTTCGACTCCAACGTCTACTCCAAAACCTTGCTTTATTTGAGGTGTCCAGTATCAAACAGAGCCGAGTCATATGTTTTCCGTTGAATACTTTTTTATAAATTCCGATACGGAATTGTAATACCTACAAATTGATACGTGTTTCAGTTTCAAAAAAGTAGTTCAAAAGTGGCCAAGTCAGATGACCTTATGTCATTCAGTATTTTGTACGAAATGTAAACACATTTGATTGGTTGACGTTTAGTCTGGGATTTTTGTATTTCTTTTTATCATTCCCGCTCCCAATGTGCAGCTAATGAACTCATAATGGAGTTTATCTCAACAAAACAGTTTTTACGAGAACTATTAGTAACTCAGTTTCTAAGCCTATGGGACATGACTAGTTGTTAGCTAATTGCTCTCACTACATCCCTTTTTTAAGATAGAATGGGAGGGACGAGAGAGTTCAAGACATCACATGCATCCATGTTTTCGAACAGAAATCCATAAATTAAAATCAATCTTTAAAAACTGTCCATACTGGGATTCGAGCCCGTGACCCCTAAATCTGAAAACAATAATCTGCGAACCCCCGATTTTTTTTTTATTTCACATGTTTATATATTATCACAAATAATGTTGAAATAATGAAAATGTTCGCGAAACACAGGTTGGGAAGCACTGCTCTAAGCACGTTGACACTCAACCACGCAGCCCGATATAAAAGTTAATTTGTATTTTTTAAATTTCGTTAAAGAGTAGTCACACAAACTTTTGGCTCTCCTGAAAAACAAAGTGAAAATGACTTTTTGACGCCAACAATTTGTTAGATGTTAATTCGTCTGTAGACATTACAGTTAAATTTAACATTTCTTCACACTTGAATTGTTATATTATAGTATTTATATATAAACAAACACATTTATATCGACTATGGAAAGGAAAAAGGACGTGACCCACAGTTTTTTCAAAACATCTATTTTTTGATAATCACAATGTATCCAACTTCATACATGTTCTATCAAAAGGATGTACGTATGCTGCAAATGCCGAATTAGTATCTAAATTTAGCTTTTAAATTTGAAAAAAATGAGCTTGAGAAAATTGAAACCAAGAAAGAAGACCGAAAAGAAGGTTTTTCCTAGACAATTTCTTAAATTAATATTAGATTATATCAATTAAAAACCAGTTTAGAAGTCTCCGTGCACTTCAAGGTTGTGAATATTTCATAATTTGCATATGGTCCAAAATCATCAAAACACGTTTTTTGTGCCTTCTGTAAAATTGTCTTTGTGTGGGTTACGTCTTTTTTCCTTTCCACAGTCGATATGTATAATATTATTTCCATGGCTGACATTTATCACGTAATTTCTGCAACAAAACATCCATTTTTATTACAATATTATGCAAAATAATAATCAGTTGAATTTCAGCGAATTGATTTGTTAAAATTATTTCATATTCATATTATATTCTTATATGTCGGTTCCTATGGCGCAGCGGTTAGCGTTGTTGGCTTCCGTGCCGGATTTCACGGGTTCGAGTCCCAGTACGAACAAAATTATTTCGATTGATTTATTGATTTCTGTTCGAAGGCATGGGTGTTTGTAATGTCTTAATTTCCCTCCCACTCTACTGATTCTTCAATATCTGAACGTAGCGAGAGCAATTAGTCAATCACTAATCCTGTCCTAGCCTTATCCTTCTATCCCTACTACTCTCTTTGGAAAAAGAGAGGTTGAATGATTGAGTAACAGTTCTCGTAGAAAAAAAATATGTGGAGATAACTCTATTAGTAAGACATATGCTCCACATTGGGAGTGGACATGAAAAAAATTAAATTAATATATAATTATCTATATATAGTAATAATAAGTGTTAATGTGTGCTCAGGGCCGGCGCCACCATACCGGCGAAATAGGCAACCGCCTAGGGCGCAAACCATTAGAGGGCGCATAAGTAGAGTATTAAAATTATTTTTATATACTCTAATAATAATAAATAATAGTATATTTAATTTAATCGTAATTTTTGTATTTGTTTGTTATAATTATGTATCTTTTTCTACATGATACGAAAAAGAGAGGTTGGGCGACTGAGTGACAAACAGTTCACGTAGAAAAACTTCTTTTGAGATACTTCCGTTAGGAGGTCATATGCTCCACATTAGGAGTGGACATGGATGTATATAAAAAAAATGAATGATTCCGAATTGTATTTTCTTCATTATTTCGAATAAATGGGTATATTTGTTTTAAAAAGGGGGCGCGCCATTAACCGTTGGCTAGGGCGCCAAATAACCTTGCGCCGGCACTGTGTGTGCTTAAAATTTAATAAATGTCATGTTTATCAGGCCGAGATGCATTTTTGTAAAAATATTTCTTTGTTGGACAACTATGATCGGCTTTATTTCAAAAATCTATTAATTTATATTTATTTTATTATAAAAAAACAAAACTTCTCGTTAAGGCTACAAAAAATATAATTGTTTGCATGGAACGGTCAATTTTTTTTATTTAAAGAATTGGTTAATAAATACTAAAGACATGGGCGTCAGATTTATTGCCAAAACAAGGATCTAGCAAAACTGCATAAACTCACTTAACGGCTTTACAAATGTACTATTAGTGAAATGATTAAACATGGAATGTTTATTTTATCTTCTGATTTAAATCATTTTTAGGATGAAGAAGACGTCAAGGTGTCAGCAACGGGAAAGTCATATATATTTACTACGCCTGTACTCCCTAATGTACCAAAATACTTGAAATTTGAAGTAAACGCCCCGGCAAATAAGCCCTTCCCAAACATCGTGTCTGTACTTCTCAATGGACAGCAAGTGTGTGAAAATCCTAAATCGGTAAGTTTTTAATTTACACCTTTATTTCCGTCGCTAAGCTCTAGGTCAGGGATGGTGAACCTTTTTGGCAAGTGGGTCAGCTTTGATTTTAAAAAATAATAAAAATCATGTCACGGGTCACACATAGGATCCCGGGATTGGGATTAGCTCACTGAGGAATTTGGAATCCTCAATTCGCTATACTTTTTCCCCGGATTATCTCCAAACCTCGTTTTTTCTTTTTCCCAGATTGTCACAGAAACACTTTTTTTTATAGCTCACGGAGGAATTTGAAATCCTCGATTTGATATACTTTTTCCTAGATTGTCACAGAAACTCGTTTTTCATCATTTCTAAAAGTTCATTTCTAAAAGTTCAAGCGGGTCAGATAATTTCTCGCGGGTCTCTGGTTCGCCATCCCTGCTCTATGTACTAGGTACTATTATAACGGGAGTTTGCAGTGGTGTAGCCAGTGGCGGATTAAGCACATGGGTGGCTCCAGACGCACTAATATTTGGAGGCCCTGTTTTCCGGATATCTTAAAAGCGTCAAAAAGTTCCATATATAAAACAAAAAGTATATGGGTAACATAATATTAGCTATTTTTAAGGCCCCTAAAATTAGGAGGCCCCAAGGACGGGCCTCATCCGCTTATCTTTAAAATAATCCACCACTGGGTGTTATAAGAAAGTATGGGAGCGCTGATGAATTATAATATTTTAATCCTCTCTAAACGTATTTATCCAATTTCCGCACCACCAAGTTTCCAAAAAAACGTTCTTCCAGTACATTATTACAAACATTTTATTATATTTAAGTAAAAATAAATATTTAACGTAAAATTTCCAAATTGTTGTAAAAAATGTGTGGGAGCACCGACCCAACACGCCCCCGCCCCACTACACCACTGGCACTTTGTTGTTCATAAAATAACACCCGTATTGTTTATTGCGTACTATTTTCCAGGGCTGACGTCAGACTTTCAAGTACGTCCGTCAATCTCAAGCAAGATTAACATACAGTAGCGGATTATCAAATAAGTAAATGAGGCGCGCGTTTGGGGCTTCGGAATCTTAGGGGGCTCAAAAATAGCTCATATATAATATTATAACCCATATATATTACCTTTGTTTAGATTTTTATATATGTTTACTATTTTACTGGAAATTTTCTGACGATTTTATGTTACCCGAAAAACAGTGCCTCCAAATTGTATTGCGCCTGGGGCCTCCCGTGTGCTTTATCTGCCACTGTTAACATATCAAATGTAATGCATCGAAACAAATAATCATGAGAAAACCCTTACAAATACTGACTGTGACCATTTATTAAACTGAAGTGTTTTTACTATCGAGAATTGACAGTATTAACTATGATTTTCCCAGTACCAAACTAACTTTCTTCTGTATATAGACTATGTATGTATTTTTATAAAATATTATATAATACAATTTTAATAAAAACAAGCCATTTTCTTTTTTTAGTGGCACCCACAAATACAAGAAGTCGCAGACCAAGCCAAAACTGGCAAAGAGTCAACGTCATCTACCGAGTCTGCCGTAAAGGTCGATGCCTAAGTTATTTTACATGTAATCCATTGGATGCCTCATTTTTGGGTATATTGTCATTCCAAGTGAATTTGATAGAATATATAATATTATTTTTTACTGGAATAAAATGTGATCAAATTTTTTACATTATTGATTGAACTGAAATTTATTTGTTTGTAT
The DNA here is from genome assembly GCA_031772345.1 of Himalopsyche anomala. Taxonomy (NCBI): domain Eukaryota; kingdom Metazoa; phylum Arthropoda; class Insecta; order Trichoptera; family Rhyacophilidae; genus Himalopsyche; species Himalopsyche anomala. The sequence continues at coordinate 15,372,094 of CM062833.1, read as the reverse complement.
CTAGTCTGAGAATGAAGTTAATAAATGATCGTTGTTAATAAAGTGCAAGACAATTCATCTTCTCTTGTGTTTCACCTATTTCCTCCACAGCAGACTAATATATATATTATCATATTTTTTTATTTTTTAGAGACATACTAATAAGCATTACATCTAGGATCATGTCTCATTAATGATGTGCTAAGAGTAGGGTCTCCCAAACTTCGCAAAATTTAAAATATTAATGGAAACACCTGTTTTGTTTATACTGTCGGTCAGTGGTGTAGGAAAGGGTATTGCCGCCTGGGGCGGTCCTTGAATTTGCCGCCCTCAATATTTCCTTTGATTTTGTTTTTAAATCACTTATAATATTTTTTATCTATAAACTAGGAGTTTTTACTACAGGTGGCTTATTTTTTTATGTATAAATACAATTTCTCGAAAAATATTGTAAGTATTTTTGAAAATGCCGCCCCAAAAATGTGCCTCCCGGCTCGGACCGCCCCTGCCACACCCTCTTTGCTATGTCACTGCTACCGGTATAATTAATATTATCAATTTGAAGTCAAATATGATATGCTAAAACGTTGTCGTGGCATCGTATAAAACTATTCCAGGTTCTCGCAGAGCACCTATTCGCGTTCCGCGTAAGAATTTTGGGAAACCCTGTCTTATAACATCACTTATATTATAAAAAATTGCATTACAAGTTAAAAATATATACTTTTTTTAATAACTTCAAATCGAGGAGCGGAGAAATTTCGTATTTCTATTTCCAAATGAAGTTCTTTGCAAACGAAATTAGATTTGGAACCATCGTCCATCGAGGTAATTTCTGTGTGATAAAAAGGATATATTTTCTTCTAGAAATAGTTGGACAATCCCAAAAAATATTCTTCGAATCGTGTGGCTCAATTTGAAAGAAAAATAGCATGGCACTAAGCGACGTGAAGAACGCTAAACTTGCAGAACACGTTATTATTTATTAGCTATTCCATAATATGTTGTATAACTTTACAGAGAATTCAACGAGCGTACACTAGTGCTGCCAATTGGCGTTGGTTTTCCGAACAATAACAAATGTATTGCAGTTTTTCTTAGAACCAGTAAGCAGTCTAAGCAGTGTGACGTATTACATACTTGGGAGGCCCCAGGTTCAAGGAAAGTCCTGTTATTACAATATCTACCTCAAATAAGACCAAATATTGAAATCTGCGTTTGAAATAAATGGTGCTTTTTTAGGGGGGCCTAAGATTCGGAAGCCCCAAAGTGCGCGCATCTGCGCTTATGGGGTAATCCGCCACTGCGTCTAAGCCTAAAGACATACATCCAAATGTGTCTGGAAGACATATAAATAGAAAACTCAATAGGTGTTGAACACTGAAACAACTGATAATCCATAAATTTTCCTAATCAAAACTATTCCTTACGGATTATCTGTCAATGCGTATATCTATAGGCAGTAGAGGTTTGCACGGGTTCGGGCGGGTAAGCGCAATTGAAATTCGGGCTTGAGCCGGACCCGGGTAAGGAATTTAATTCTTCAGAAAAATATTTCAGACTATATTCGTGTCATAAGTCAGCCATGATGATTTTAATTATTATCAAATCTATAGAGAATCGTAAATTGTTGTAAATTTGTATAAAACGGTTTTTTTCGGGCTGAGGAGTATAAATCTGGGCTTCGGGTCAGGTTCGGGTAACAAAACGCAAACTATTTTCAAAAATCAAACTTTTCAGTAGAGGCAAAAAAAAAATACCGAACAACACAAGTATAATATTATGATTGAATCAATTAAAAATCATACAATAAATTATTTTGAAATCATTGACCTACTTCATAAACTTGGCATACAGTAAAAAGTATTTTAAATTCATCATTTTAATGTATATTTTTTTTCAAAACGCACTTTTTCCTGGAACTATGTGTACAGGAAATAAACTTATTTTCTTTTCTTTTTTTTCAAACAATATAACAAAATATATTTAGGGAAACAAGTTAGTAAAAAATGGCAAAAAAATACAAAAGAAATTATTTTTCAACAAAATAAGAAAAATAATATTATTTTATCCTAAGCAAAGAGACGATTTGCAAACAATGCGTCTGTGTAAGTATTTTTTCGACTCAGCTCTAGCTGCGTGACTTATAATTGGGTAAACATCAAGTTTCATTGAAGAATTCACAAATCAATTGCAATTCATCCCTGAACATTCAATTACAGGTCATCTCTAAACGTTCGTAGAAATATGTATGACCAATATGTATGATGAATGGTGGCTGTCAAATTTCTCAAGTAAGCTGAAAAACAAATCTCATTTCCGCGCACGTCTGATCGATTTTGATTTGGTCCTTAGTTTGGTCCTCTTCCTGATTTGGTTTCCTGTCAAGAAGAAAAAAAAATTATCCTTTCGTTTACTGTCTTCAGACCAGATCAAAATGCTTAAAATATACAGTCAAATTTGCCAACATTTGACAGCTCAATACAAAAAGTTTTTGCAAAAAAAAAATGTTGCTCCGCTCAAATTTCTATTGGAAATAGTCCACTTTGCCATGTGCTATTAGACTTAATGCCTTAGTGCGTTTTGCAAGAAAAGGTTGATGATTTCTCGTTGGAAATAGTACGTTCTGCAGAAAAATACGATTTTCAAGTTGAAAAACGACGGTGTTCTAAACATTTTATCGTAAAACTAATAATACCAATCGATTCCTTAGGCTTGAATTACCCTACCTGCATACCTAACTCGATATCGCTCATTTTAGAAATAGTAATATACAACATAATAATATACTACAAGAAATTATTTGGTGTTACTCTTCAGAAAATATGATTTATGAAAACACAAAGCGTCCACTGTAACAAAATTGCCTGATATCGAAAATACCCTATCGTGTTTTGTGTAGTGTAGTTAGTGTATTGGAAAAATATGTCTTTAGTATGAATAAAAAAATTGCTTCAGCGGAGCTGGTGAGGTGGGTGGGGGGGAAGGGGCAGGGGGGGGGGAAATCGCGGACTTATGATGCAATCATGCAATCATGCAATCATTCGGACATTATCGAGTATTAATATATAGATTATATTACCAAGTATAATTATTAGACAACATCAAAACACAGCATGATAAATTTCAAGGTTTATCCTGAATTTAATTGTGCTTATATGACGGGTTTTTTCTTCGATTGAACCAGAGGCGTAAGAAGTGTGATCCGCTAGACTTGACTTGTTAATTAATAAGGAAAACACTATTTGAGCTCCTACCTCTTTGATTATTTAAAGGCCACATATGTATAACATACAAAGAGACAAATGTTGTTTTTTTTATTTTGAGGTTCTTAGTTTTTTGTCAGACGAATCTACCAAAACAACCAGTATTTCACCATATTTTTTATTCATAGTAAATACTGTATTCTGAATTAAAAAGTTTTAAAATAAAATTTTGAATCAGAGTAAAAACAATGATTTAATTCTACTGAAGACATGCATGGAAATATTTAACAATACTTAATACTTAATTGCTTAAGAAGCAGGTAAAGATGTAAAAAAACACCACCATCTATGAATATTAATCATATTATTAACAAGCAAACAAACCAATAAAATTCTACAAAACCGTGTTAAAATGTGCGCGTATTTTTGTGTATATATTTACATAAAACGTACGTTCAAATAATAATAAAAAAGACATTTTAAACTGCCATCAAAGTGCTCCTCAACTACTATAGTATACATATACTATATTTTCAAATTTACCATGAATGATCAACCTGTGGCCCGTTTAAACATTTTTGCGGACCTCGAATTTTTTCGATGTTTAACAATTCTTATTGTAAACATGTAAAAAACACCACTAAAGTAAATCATTGAATTTAATAACAATTCTCAATCCTTAAGTTATTTCTTTTTGAAAATCATTCGTCGACCAACGCAAAGTTAAATTAAACAAACAATATATTTTCGTTTAATTTTCGAGTAGTTCATTTTTCACGACTCCGACTCTGACTTCACAGCCCTGCTAAAAACACTCGGGAAAAACATATTAAGTGTGTATTTTTTCTAAAGCCATGGAGCTTATTTCAGGGCTGTGGAGTCGTGTAAACAAATGATGACTCCGACTACGAGGAAATTTGTCAATAATTTCATTTTAACTTATATATACATATGTATACCATCAGATCATCTTTAGTCAGCCAAGCATGAAATGTCAACACTTTTGACTATTTTGTTTGAATACACATCATTAAATATATTTTCAAAACAATTTCGAGCCGCTCATTTTTCAAGACAGCGACTTTGGCCAAAATACCGCAACTCTGCGACTCCGACTCCGACTCCGACTTCACGGCCTTGGTTTATTTATCTCTGCAGAAGTTTTCTAAAAGAACTACGTTTTACTCAGTTGCTTAACCTTTCTTTTTCAAAGCCGGATATTCAAATAGGGATAGAAGGATAGGGGCGGAATAAGGTTAAGACATTCTTTATACTTGAGGATAGCTCATCGCTATCACTACGCCCTGTTTTAGGATAGGAAGATGCGCGGGATTTTTTTTAAACACCGCTTATCTATTTAGATATAATAACTTAATACTTTTTTTTTATTATTATTCGATAAACTTGTTTTCCTTTCTGCATCACACCGAAGACGATATCTCCTCAATGATACAGTTAAGATACATGTTTTTAGGCACAATTTGATAGGCAACAATAATAAAAATAATTCAAAATATAAAGATATTAATAAAGGTTAATTAAATACATTGAATTGGTATAACTACACGTAAAAAAATAATTAAATAATAATAAGCAAGAATGATAGTTAATGGCACTAATGAGACAATTTTAATTTTGAAACAGATATGATTAAGAATTGAATGGTGAGGGGCAGGGAAGGTAAACTTTTTCTCCAAAAGAAGTAGCAAATTTCTTGAAGTGACTGAAATTTTCTGGAGACGAAACTAGATCTGGATGCCCGATAGGACCATCACGGTTATTTCTACATAACGAAAACAATATACCTCTTTCAACAGACATAATCGGACAATTCCAGAGAATATGCTCTGAATCTTGATTACTGTCACCACAAGGACAGTGTGGGTTAGGTTTGATTTTAAATTTATGTAGCTTGGCAATAAACGCACCGTGTCCGGTGATAAATTGTGAGGTTCAGTGATCCGGAGAGAGCCAGATTGCATTCTGACGAAAAACAATATCTGGGAAAAATAAATAGGTAATTCTACCACGAAGGGACTTTGACCATCGACTTTGCCTATTAGTTAAAACGGTTAGTGAGCAGAGTTTTTTCACTTTAACTTTTAAAAAATCTTGTGAATCCAACGGGCGAAGAGTTGTGAGACCAATTTGCGCTGGTTTCTCGTGCAAAAGGTGATGAATTGCAGCTCGTCTTTGGACCTCTAGATCCAATGGAGTAAGTCCCAGCATTACATGAAGACATTCTGTTGAGCAAGTTCGGTAAGCTTTGGAAATAGCAAAAAGGGGAAACCGTTGTCCCCGAAGAAGTATTTGACATATTTCCTGTCGTTGGGTACACCTATATGCCCAACAACTTGCAGCATGACACGCAATACCGAGGAATATGGACTTGTAATAAAGCTGAGACGTAGGGAATGTTAACCCCCAACTTACCCTAGCCATACGTGCAGCCTTTTCGAAGCTTGACTCAGAATTAGTTATCGCCGTTTTCACGTGGTCCAAGAAAGATATTTTTCATCTAATATCACAACGAGGTTTCTCAAGGTTCTCTGGACTGGAACTGTGATTGTATTAAACTTAACTATCGGTTTTCGCGATAGTTTCCCTTTAAGCATTATACTACATGTTTTATGGGGTGCAAATTGTAGTTTATTGTAGTCTCCCCATGCAGCAACTTGCTTTAAACAGTCAGTTGATAGCTTTTCGAATAACTTAATACTATGAATATTTATTCCATATTTCTCACTCTTCTGTAATCACACAATCTCATTACAAAATACTTGTTTTATTTTTATGTTGGTTTTAGCCGTCGTAGTTTTAAAAAGATGAGATAAAAATAATGAGAACCACTGCTTAGAGCTTAGAGGTCAATGTGAAATAAGTAGCAACACTTCAAGTGGTAAATCAAGTTTCATAGTATTTCAATAATCACTGACTCAAGCGTGTTTTCTCATAGTCGTCGTCCAACTACTTCTGAAAAAAGTGTATGTTATTTAAAAATATGGGAAGAACGTTCATTAGTGAAGTCCTAGTTTCATTTGGGATATGTTTATTTAGTGTTGTGCAATGTCAGATGAGCGCCATAGGGACAGCTGCTGCAAGCATCTCCCCCTGCAGTGATGGATTCGTCTCAATGTCCAGGGAATCTGGAAGACCTCCCTCTAAAAATAATTACTGGACAGGCACATTCTGGCTTGAAGAATTTCCGAATATAACAGAGGCAAGGATTGAATTGCAGCTTGATTCAGAAGCAGTAATTACGGTGGTGCGTTTAATATTTACATAGATAATATAAAATTTCATTTTCGATGTCTTATTTTAGAGTCTGGACAAATCTAATGTTGAACTCTAGTGTTTTACATTGTTGAAATTACAGGTTTCAGTCAAATATCAAATGTTAATTATTTAATTTTAATTGACATTTGACATGACTTGTGGAATTTCTGCATGTTCGATTACGGTGTTAAAGTGTTTTGACAATAATTGACACATTAACAGTCGCTGCTATGCAAATATTTCTTGATATTGCCTTACGATTTTGACCCATGCAGTAGCGGATTACCCTAAAAGCGAATGAGGCGCGCGCTTGGGGGCTTAGGCGTGGGCATGGGCGAGTAAACAGTTGCCTAGGGGCGGCAAATGATCATAGAATACATTTTTAAAATGGCCAAATATTGTTGATACACGAATTTGATATGTAGTAAATTTGATGTCTCAATGTATTTGATAAAAAAACAACCGAAAAATATTTTTTTGAAAAATTGTAATAATATGAATACAGTGTTTATCACAAAAACCTTATTTAAATATTTTAAAAAATCCCGATGACGGCACTATAGGCTGCATCTTTGGCGTAAATTAATGAAGGCGAACGTAAATGACCTGGATCATGAAGGGACAAATTTAAACTTTTTTTTTTTGATTACGTGGATAAGTAAAGGATTTGAATTTCTATGTTTGTAAATGTATTCTTAGAATAATCTTATGACTTTAAGAATTTAATATTTTTGTGTCGAAAAATAGTAAGGGCGCTAGTTTGAACTCTGTCTAGGGGCGGCACATAACCTAGGAACGTCACTAGGCCTAAGTTTTGTTTTTTTGTGCGATTGAGTCAGATTCGTCAGATTTAACTCTCTGTCTTCTCTGCTGAACGTTATGTCACAGCGTTGCTTGTTCTATCACGTGATCCTTCCATAAGGCCAGTGTTGATTTCATAGTATTGTCTCTGGTTTCACATAAGTTCCAGAAACCGCCACCACTACATCGCGACTGATCACGACCAGAACAGAGTTGTCGCAGAGTACATGTATTATTTTTTTTCAAAACAGACATTCAAAAATAATAAAGAAAAAAAACGATATTCATTCATAATTCATAATAATATAAGTATTGACTGTTTTATTATTTGGATTTTAGGATGGCGAAGTCGCAAGCATTTATGCAGATGGAAACACTTTCAGATTCGCCACATACGGAATACCCGTGGTGCCGAAAACACTAAGTTTTGAAGTGAATGCTCCAGCAAATAAGCCGTTTCCTAACATTAAATTTGTGAGCCTCAACGGACAGACAGTGTGCAAAGATCTAAAACCGGTAAGATATACATAGCACCAGTGGCGGTTCTAGGTACTGGGCTAGGTGGGCTAAGCCCGACCTGCATTTTTCACCCAAAACTTTAGATGGCTGAATAAAAATGAACAGCAATCCATCCGCTGAACAAAATAAATACATTTATAAGCGTAACTAACCTTTCCCAAATGAATATAATATCTTTGTTTTAATTTTCCTCTGTCAATATAAAACAATGTTACGTCTACCTACAATCATATTCCCGATTGTGTTTTGTATTACAATTTTAAACTGAGCCGGCATAAAAAAACAATAACCCTATAAATACTTCACAGGGAAGAGGCGACGTTACGTCACTCTGGCAACACCACTCAAGGGCTAGCAACGGCTAGCCCGTAACCACAGACAATATTTCTTTACACTGGGGCGCAATCAAGCACGATTAGATTTTTATTGTATTTGTATGTACGGAAACGTCACCTAATACACACGATTGTGCTTTAACTTAACAAGTTTATGTCTTCGTTGGGGGCTGAACTGATTTAGCCCATGACGCATACTTATGCATTGAAACACAAATACCAATATCGATGTATTGTATGAAAGTGACAGGTATTGACTCTCACTGACAGCTAGCTCTGTATTGCTGTTAGTACTTGTTTTTTCACTTTAAAAGAGACTTAAGAGAGAGATTTAAGATCCCGTATGAATTTTTTAATATTTCTTACTTACATTAGCATTGATTTTATTATATAATAATTTATGCATTGCAGTAGTGTCGTAGTATTTGTTAATTTGCTTGTAGATTAATGTATAAGGTGAAGTGGAAATATGCTTTTCTCTAGCCCACCCAAGATTTTAGGTCAGGAACCGCCACTGCATAGCACCTTGTTCGATTCCTAATGTACCATGGGTTAATAAATCACATTTAAATTTAAAACACATCGCTAATATCACAAAGTTAATTCTAACTGAAAACCACCCCGTTGTGTCGTAAGTTATAAACATTATTTACTCTAGATTTTTCCTTGGTCAATATTTTATACATTTTCAATATATGCCAATGACAGTCAACGTTTTTACTACGTCGGAGAATGGTTTGCTTATTACAACAAGCATAAAGTTTACTTCGCTTAAAGCAAACTCGAATTACACTATTTTTTTCGAAACAGACTTAATCAGTGGCGGTTCTACGTACTCAGCTAGGTGGGCTCGATTTGAGTGCAATACCTCTATGCATATAGTATTCAATTAAAATATAATAATGCTTACTAAACTTGGCCATAATGAATAAGGTAGGCATGCACAGCCTATTTTCTCTAACAATGAATGAATTTTAAAGTGTACTCGTTTACAAAAGATAATATTTTTTTGCTTAAATAAATACTCAGCCAGGCGATTTTTTTTAAAAACATAGTCGGCAATTACTGTATCATTAAAATTTGGAAAGATCATAATAAACTCTTTCTCATTTGATTAAACGACTAGTGAATTTAAGCTTTTTAATTTAATAATTTCGATGGATTCGGTGGTAACTTTGTGGAAGTTCATTTTAATATAAAATAAAATAACTTATTATTCCACGTATTGTCTTACAAACTGTGACACGTGTTTCGCCTCTTTCAGAGGCATCCTCAGACAACTACTTTTGCAAATGCTTGGTTAAGTACGAATGATTTTAATTTTACTATTCTGATATATTATAATAAAAATCAAATAAAAATGGGAGGCAAGGAGGGGATGATAGAAAAACGAATAAACGATAATGGTAATATAAATGACATTTACATTAAGAAATGATTAACTAATGAGTTGCATCAATCAGGTCGGGTTAAACTGTTAGAAAATATATTTAACAGTGGCGGACCACCTGTTTTATTCAAGATATTATTTATTAATATTTCTTTGTTGTGAATACTTTTATTTATTTCTAAAAATTCTATACTATTCATTTTTAAGCCTTTTTTTATTTATGTAATGCTGGTATTTCTACTTAAAATACCAGCATTACAATCAAAAAATAACATTTTTTTGCTTCATATTAAAATATATCTAATGTTCATGTAATTTTATTTCAGTGGGACGACCCCCCTTATTTTAACGGTGTGGTCGATCGAGCAGTAATAACAGCAACTCAGTCTCCAAGCGATTTTGTGCCTTTTTGCGGAAGAAGACAGGTTGAGCACACAGAACTGGTTATCAGAGGACAAGCCACTAAGCATGGAGATTGGCCATGGCACGTGGCTCTCTATCAATTCACTGACAAAAAAACCGGCCAAAAGTATGTGTGCGGTGGTTCACTGGTTTCGAACAGAGCTGTCATAACAGGTACTTCACTAACAATGCAGGTGCTACGCATAGGGGCAGCATGCAACCACCGTTTTAACTTTATACCTAAAATAGGAAAAGTATGGTGTGGCAAAATGTCTTGCCGATTCAAACATAAAAATTAACAAAACAAAAAGTATTTATAGAGTCATATTAAACCTTTTTTAATTCTAGGAACATACATATATTCAATGTGTTATGCAAACCGAAATATAATATAATATTCTTCTTCTCTTTGGCCATGTTCGCTCCCTATGTGGAGCATATGGCCGCCACGCGGCACCTCCATGTCTCCCTGTCTCCTATCAATTGATTTGCTTCCTCCCATGACATGCCAGCATCCCTCAGTTCCGCCGAGTACATCCTATGGATAGTACCCGACGGACTCTGGGACGCCGGAATCCCACCGGTCTAAAGAAGAGGCAGGCAGAATTGAGGCTTTCCGGAGGCATCCGCAGCACGTGACCCAGCCAGTTCCAACGTCACTCCATAACCACTAACGTGACGGGATGCTGTCTTATCCGCTCGCTTATCTCTGAATTCCTCACAAATTGACTCTGGCCACGTCGATCTTTTCTGGCCAGAGTCAATATAATATAGGTACCTCAAACTAATTATAGGGATGTAAAAAATAAAATGTAAAATATAAATATGTATATACCAGAGATGGTTTAAAAATTAGTGTGAATTTTGATGTTGAAACAAATTTTTGATTGCAAAACAATTTTAGTTGAATCATATTTATGATATTAATAAAAACAATATTCCTTTGTACTTCATTCCACTTTATTAATTAGGTCAGGACCGGTTTCGCTCATTGCTAGCATTATCATCTGATCAGTTGATTCAGTTGACAATGCTCGCAATGAGCGAAACCCGTCCTGACCTAATTAATAAAGTAAGAATGAAGTACAAAGGAATATTGTTTTTATTAATATAATGCCTTTCCACCAAGTATTGACAGTAAACACCCTAAAAGTGATATTTATGATAGCATAATAAATAATACATGCATAAAAACTTTGTGTGCTGCAGATTGAGTATGGCTGACCAAACAGACGCTTTCCCTTTCTTATTCTTTTGAAGTATTTTTACGATTTTAATGTTTCCGGTATTCACAATAAGGGGATGTCGTATTTAATAAAGATAATTATCCTTATTCTAACTTGTATTTGTAATTATGAAATTACGAAAGCAATGAATAGCATCATGATGATTATAAAGATGTAATGCAATTTTCTTTCAGCCGGGCATTGTGTTACCCTCTATGGTCAGGTTATTTCAGAAGATTTACTTTTAGTAGTTTTGGGAAAATACAATTTATTAGGAAGAGACCCTGGATCCCAAGAGAGAGAAGTAAGAATTTATTTAATCAACGTATTTACACACTTTTGTAAAAAGAGGAGTATGGGACAGTTCTACTTTTGATACTATACGACTCAAATCATGAAACCAAAATTGCACAGAAATTCAAGATCAATCAATGATAGTTTTATCTGAGAACAACTCCAAATGTTTGTTGTATTCAGTGGTGGGTTAAGCATTTGTGAGGCCACAGGCGCAATAAAATTTGCATGCCCTGTTTTTCAGATAACATAAAAGTGACACAAAATTATATGTAACATTATAAACTGATTTAAAATACGGACCATTAGTAACATAATCTATTTTCAGGCCTCTAAGATTTGGAGGCCCCAAGCATATGCCTCATACGCTTATGGAGTAATCCGCCATTGGTTCTACTGTTTACAATTTTTCAATTGTACACTAAAATATTCAATTCTCAGATATTATAGCAAATTATACAATATGTATGGTGTCATTTATTGAATTAATAATGGTATGTATTATTTTTATAAATTCAAAAGTAGGGCATTGTCAATCTTTCTAGAAAATAATATTTTTACTAGATGCAAAATGCGCGCATTTAATCGATGAACTTCTGACAACTGTGTGATGCCTAAACGGCTATCAATAAAAGATACTATGTTAGTTGAATAAAAACTTTATTTTTTACCTCATTATAATAGAATCCTACCGAGAATATGTCAAAAAAAATCAAAATAACATTATATAATTATCTCATTCTTTTATTACCAACATGAATCTATCCAATGCAACATTAAAAATATAATTTACATCAAATGATACAGAATTACTTCACATTCAGGCCCCAAAAGTAATCATGTGGGATAAGTGGTCCCTACTGCACGTAGTTTAACATATTTCTGAAATAATATAAATTATAATGCATTCTTTCAGGTGGCGAACATTGTTGTCAGTTCAGAATTTGATACAAAATCATTGAAAGGTGACATAGCCATTTTAAGATTGAAGACGCGAGTGGAATACAACAATTACGTTCAACCAATATGTCTCTGGCCTGAAACCGAAACTAGCAAAGACGCAATAGTTGATAAATTAGGCACAGTAGGTGACAAATACCAGTTGTTATATAGTTTCAATCTGCAGCGTTAGCTTATTGAAGATTTTGTGGGGCCTATTATTTGACTTTTAAAAATATGAACGAATAGAATAAAAAATGAATAGGAGTTACTGTTCTTACAAATTATACAATTTTACCTTATGGTCATGGTCGGTTTTGCTCATTGCCAGCATTTCATATTTTAACAACAGTTTCAAGTTGAGAAAAACATTTGATAAAATTGAGGAATAAGTATGAGAAAGTGTGTTTCAGTTTTTTAAGTAATACTGAAATATGTAATGTATACATTTTAAAAGTGTGATTTTATCATTGTATTGCCAATACACAAACAAAGTCACTCGAGGTTAAATTGAATACAATATACATCCTAGAAAACCATGACCTGAAGATGACATCAGATGATAAGCAGAATAAATACAAAATTTGATTTTTGACCATTAATTAAATTTAATGTATTGAAGATTCAGGAGCATCGTATTCCCAACATACTGCCCACAATGAATAAGCAACCGTGCTGTAGGATTATTGCCTATTTATCACATATAAGGAGTTCACTTTCAAATACTTGGAGGAAATTTTGGAATATATTGCCTATTTATGGTAATTCAACTATGATTTTTTTAAATCTTATTATAGGATTTGTTATGTTTTTAGGTTGTGGGGTGGGGCCTGAATGAGAATGATGTGCTGAGCCAGCAGCTGACTGCAGGTGAAATGCCAGTTGTGACTGATTCAGTATGTTTATTGAGTTACGCCTCATTCTTCGAACGCTTTTTACACGATCGTACATTCTGTGCCGGCAATAAAAATGGTAAATAAATAAATTACTTATAAAACATAAAAAAATACTGATTTCTATAACTCCACTGCATAAAATTTGGAAGATAATTATAGCACACCCTCGGTGACACTTCTTAATAACAAACATCATACACGGTATTCCATCCTTTAAAGAGATTTAACGTAGACATACTCATCTGAAAATGGCATGCATGAAATCTGCATGAAGTGCATTAACTATCAAGCAAGCTTATACTAAGTGATATTATCGATTAATAAGATGCATTTTAGTCTATACGTGAGAATTGTGTTAGTCTATAGATAGCTAATTACCAATCATCAATGTTTGAGTGATTATTTTTGTCGTAAATGACACAGCAATAAGATTTTTCTACTCAATTAAAAAATATTATAGTATTTTTAGATCCTTTCCTGATTCTACCATAGGTTTTCACTACATATTTTGAAATTTATTATCAACCTTGGTTTTAAAATATTTTATTTTCCATTGTAGGATCAAATGCGTGCAATGGAGACAGTGGTGGCGGTTTGGTGTTCCCACGTGTGCAGCCCGATAACAAAATATCCTACTTTCTACGAGGACTGGTCTCCGTTAGTGTATCTCGAATTGATAAAGCAGTGTGTGACCCGAACCACTTTGTTGTTTTCACCGACTCTGCCAAATATTTAGATTTTATTAATCAAAATAAATAATAAAACAAAACCTCCTCAAATGTGCCTAGTCATATTGATCCATCTTTTATCTCGGCAGTCTCGATACATACATTTGCTCTAATCCAGGGGTCAGCCAAGATGTATTACCTTCAAAGCTCAAATTAATAAAATATTATCTTAGAAAAAGTAGTTAAATATTAGTAATATTTATAATTATTTGTTGAATAATAATAAAAAAGATATTCCATATTCTATATTATCTACCTCAATCAATAAAATACATATTGTCACCAAGAACATTTATCTCGAATTAAGGTAAATTCGATAGCAGACAAAATGATATTACTGCAAAAATAAAAACCTTTTAACCAACACTTGGTATTGCAACAATTTAATTAATACTACTATAACAAATTTATTTTTTTATAAAAACTACGAAATCAAGGTATTTCCAGCCCAGTTCTGTAGTTTGAAGATTCCTACTCTAATCAAGTTTTTTTACCAATATTTGTATTTCTGTGTTTTTAGAAGTGACCGATTGCATAATGTGATTGTGAGACTGTCGAGTTAAATTCTTTGCGTAAATATATCCAAATCAATCTGCATTTAATATCATGTCAATACAAATAAGTGCTTATTTTTAATTTCAGGAAAATAGATGAACAATTGAAAATGTTCCACTTTTAATACATAACTTTTTTTACTTTTACAAATCGACAATTTCCAATGTTTTTTTCATAAAATGCTATAACTTTGTTTCAAAAATACAATGATATTCAAAAATTATTCTTATATTACTAAATTTGTTTTCCCTGCCAATAAATCTTTTGTAAGATCCAGCGGCAGTGGATTGGCTTTTCCTCATCTGCAGCCTGAAAACAAAATCTCCTATTTCCTCCGTGGGATCGTCTCTATCAGCGTGTCAAGATTAAAAAAAGCAGAGTGTGACCCAAACTACTTTGTCGTCATCACAGACTCCGCCAAATATTTGGATTTTATAAACACCAATAAGTAAAATAAACAAAAGACTCTTTTTAAATATTCAGATAATTATTTAAAAGAAGTAACATATAAGTAATTGTACAGTTTCAATCAATTTCAATGAAATGACAATAAACTGCACTTGGAACGTGTCAAAAATTATTATTGTGTAAGCTGTTAACACGGTGACTGCAAACATCACAGCATCTGAGACGTGAAGTTTCAACTGTCTGTAGGAAATCTTTTGCATACATGACTTATCGTTTTATCAAAATATCGCCTGATTTGTCCTGTTACTGCTACCTCTTTACAGTTGTCAAAACAATTAGGTCTAAATAATATAAACATCGATTTTACAAACTCTTCGATCTATCGTGTTCGCCGCTTTATTATTCACCAGTTTGAAAGATGGCAGGCAAATCTCGTGATTGTGCAGTTCCCACCTTATCGCCATGCAAGAATGCGCTGTATCATATTTTAACTTCATCGCATAAAAATTGAATAATTTTTACGTTTTTATGAACCTGGTATTATTTTAGAGTTTATAAATAAAAACAGTCAGTTCCAGAATAAGTAATTGATTTAAGGCTTATTTTCCTAATATACTTGATTTTAAAAAAATCAAGGATATTTGCAAACCGTTATCTATATCAATTCTTGTGAGATAGTCTCATTCATTACTGTTTACCAGTGTATATGAGGCCATCAGCATTTGAAATCAAATCAATATAAATTGGTCAAAGTCAATAAAACAGTAAAAGTGTTAAGAATATTTAAAATTCAATTTTGTTTCTTCGAATCCAGTGATTTAATTTTTTGAGGAACTAGAAGATAAGGGACTGTGAAAGGCAGTGCCCTGTAACATTAGCGGTCATAGAGACGTCAGCACTGACAGTCTCCCCACAGAGAGCCTCAAAGCCTACCTCTATCGTCTTCTGAGTGGTTAGGATGCTGGCATGTCATGGAAAGCAAAGCTATTAGCGGCAGACAGGGAATCTTAAAAGCGCCCATGGTTGCCATATGCTCCATACAGGGAAAGAATATGGACAAAGAAGAAGTCACTGTAAATATGTATGTCCAAAGGCAGGGATGACAAACCTTTTTTGCAAGTGGGTCAAATTTTTTTTTTTTTAATTTTAAAAATCATGTCGCGGGTCACAGGTTAAGTAATTAAAGCTTTAAATAAAAACAATAATTTCTAAAAATTCAAGTGGGTTAGATAATTTCCCACGCGGGTCACTGCGTAACCCGCGGGTCCCTTGTTCGCCATCCCTATCCAAAGGCAATGAAGATTCATTCTTATTTGTGGGTAGCAAATAGTTCAGCTGTTAAAAAAATATTCCATACGTTCAAAACAAAAATTAAAAGTGTATGTCTGAGAAAATAGAGATTTTTATTTTACAATTGAATATTGTATCCATTAAAATATATATTTTTTAAATATAATGTCACTTTATTAACACCAAACCGTCGTTAGATGAAATTAAAACGGACATAAAAAAATCTTCATGCTTCTATTTGGCGAGGGAGCTCCTCCGACATTCTCGAGTGAGCCGTCTTTTCTGAGATCAAAAAAAAACATTATTTTATATTATATATAGAAAGACACTGAAGAAAGACAAACCAAGACATAGCATTTTATCTTCACAATATCGACATCAATAAACCTTCAGTTTCGTTTTGGGCAATTTTTGTAAAGTAAGAATCAACCAAATTCTATTTTTCAAAACATATCTGTTACATACATAATGAAATCATTCCTGTGGTTTAGACGTTAGTTTTTTGTCTTCAGTTGTGAGGTCACTGATTTAAATCCCGCACTGGAAACATTTATACTTGATTTTTAACCCTTTGATGAGTATCGCCAGACCCATATGTCAGATCTTCTCATATTTTTTATTGATTTTTTGTTATTTCTTCAGATATGGATACTAGACACATCCAACAGTGATTTTTGGCTGCCACATTATTTTTATTATTTGTTGCAAATGAATAAAAGATTTTTTTAAAAAAAGGTTTACATTTGTAAACAAATTGGTAGTCAAATAATATTGAGCGTAAAATACCATTTAGGATTGATTCCCTTCACAAAATCGTAGAGACTTGTAGAGTGTCACATGTACACAGATGAGAGCAAAAAAAGATCAGTAATAGCTTCGAGAAAAATATTCAAAAGAGATAAAAAATTAGTTTACATTAAATTATTAACTATGCGTTTTATAATTCAAAAAAAATATTTACCACCTGAAATAATATTCTTCCCAGATTGATCCGTATCCAAAACAATGTTTTTTATACATTTGTTTGTGGCAATACCACAAATAATCAAAATATAATGAAAAACCTATTCAGTATAACCAGTTAAACGCTAACGACCCCAGGAGGGTCGCATCCCTACTCACCCACGCTATAGTCCCACCCGGTGTGTTCTCATTATTACGCGTCAATAAAATATTTTTTTCAGCTCGCGTCATTGGAATAAGGTACGGACATACTTTTACCACTACAAATGCATATAAGTTTTCGTTTTCGACAGTTTTCGTCCGAGAAATTCAACAAAAAGGAAATAGAGTCGTAGGGCTGTCACAACTTTGTGATAAATAATCATAAATCTGGTAAATATTATTTTGCATATGTATAGGTTTCCAAAACAATTGAATAAAATTTAAATGATTCTTAAATTCTTACAGAAAATAAATCGACATTAATCGTACAGGTGGCAGGGGTTGTCGAAATTGCTGATGCCTTTGTACAAATACGTCAATATTTTTCATGTAAACAGTCGAAGTAGAAAAATCTTAGTCTAAGCGGCGTTTTGAACATACATTGACAACCTTGTGTTATATGACTACTCTACCAATCTCCGCCCCCTGCCGGGCGGTTAGTTGAGATGCAAGCATCACAAAAAAGAAAATGGTAGGTGCACATGATACTTTTTTGAGTTTTTGTAAAGGTTAAATTCGGGTCAGGGCGCCATGTGTTTTTTTGATGTTATATTCTGAGAAATGTTATTTACATGTCAGTTAATGCTTTCAACAGTGTTCCGATATTTATCCAATATTCTAATGCATTTTTATAAACAATTTACCCTC
This sequence comes from Himalopsyche anomala, assembly GCA_031772345.1. NCBI lineage: Eukaryota > Metazoa > Arthropoda > Insecta > Trichoptera > Rhyacophilidae > Himalopsyche > Himalopsyche anomala. The sequence continues at coordinate 15,354,038 of CM062833.1, read as the reverse complement.
AGTCATATGAAAAACAATTCCTGTAAGCGTAAGTCTGTCGATTACCATTCCGTATTGGAGCAAACACACACTTTATGGATTTTTTTTGCCCATTCCTCTGAGCTATCTACTTTTGCTATAATTATAAATAAAACGCGTTGTGTGGTATGTGCTGCTTCAAAAAAAAGAACATCTACTAATATTCTTTTGTAAAACATTGTGATGTGTCTTAGGGGCAGTGCCGTGTTTTGAAACATACCACAAAAATTATTTTTTCATATATCTCGTACGTTTATATGAACACCATAAAACTTTGTCTGTGAACATATTTTTATTTATCCTGTCATAAATTTATAAAATTCTTTTTTGTGACAACCTTAGCATATTTATTTCTAATTGTGTGAATATTCGAGACGTGTGGGATATAATATCTTTATTTTGGCATTAAACTTTAATTGTTCTAAAATTAAGTTCTACAACGGTATTTTTTTTAAAATTGTGTGTGACAACCTATTTGGAATCGTTTATAGCGTACTGCTTGTGGTATGGTTAATTGCATGGGATTACTTTTATTCGGGACGGAGAACATCTAAAGCATAAATCACGTGAATAGTTCCAATGTGTTGCCCTTTTTTTAGTTTTATGAAATGTGCTAGCGTACCGGACAAAAAATACCATATTTTTTTCGTAGCTGTTACGGGTTAAATTAACTCACTACTCAAAGGGTTAAATTGATTTATAGATCAAAAATCAGATGTGGAAGTGTGTTGCTTTCAACCTTCCCCGTCCCTTATCCGATCCTAAAAACATGGGATAGAGAGCAATAACCTAACTTGTAGTTCTTTCTTTCCCTACTTTCTCTGAAGAAAGAGGATAAACCACTGAACAGTAATTACAACCAGTTCAGACTAGCCTCTTGCACAGAAATCAGTGTTACAATCGAGTGATAAGCGTGATTAAAATTACTATTTAGTCAGTAAGAATAATAATTTTTCACTACTTTTATGTTATTCTCACCTCTGATATCTCATCTTCCACTAACAAAGTAAAGCCCAAGTAAGAATCTACGTATCACTGTAGTTATGTAATTTATTTCAACTTACAACTCCTCGAGGTGGTTTAGTCTTTGGTGTCGATGGTATTTCAGTAGTGGTTTTCTCGCTTGTTTTCCCTTTCTGCTTGTCTTTATCATCTGTTTCAACTTTGATGGCATCAAAACCGTCAAGTTTTATTTTCACAGCAGTCGGTGGAGACATCTCTGAAAAATTATTAAAAACCATTAAGGTTACACAATATTACACAATATCAACTACGCAACTTTGCTCATAAAATGAACAGTTTCAAATATGGTACACCATCATAATTTTATTATGTTTTTTCTTTAACCATCAACACGCCAACGACTCGCTAGTACGTCACACTCTTATTGACTCTATACGCCAGCTACGCGCCTGTGTGTCTTGATGTTTTCTCAAAAGAAATAAATATTTTTTCAATATCTAAAAATATTGTGCTAGTGGCGTCTATTAATGAACCCAACAATGGCTTAGCATTTAAAATTAGTAAAGTTTATTCATATTATTTTTAAATAAATTCAACAGATGTTGCCAGGGCTACCTACCGATATTTGTATAGTATTTTTCACAATGCCTTGTATAAAAAACTGAAACTATAATTTAGAAGTCAATTTTATAAACAGCTTCAGGGATGTCAAATGCAATAATATATTATAATTTTATTTATATAATAAATTCTTTTTGACTCATTATTCAAGCCACATTGTACCAGGAATTCGGACAGTTTCTTGAAATTGGTAAAATATTGGTTCATGCGCATTAAACTTGACGTACACCAAGTTTATGTTTCTTTAAACCACTCTCCTTTAATGTTCCGATTTTGAAGTAGCAATACTTTACGCAGGTGGTGTCGATGTATAACAAGATTCATGAAAAAGTGGTGGGTGAATAATACAGGGCTGTGGAGTCGGAGTCGCGGTATTTTGGCCGGAGTCAGTGTCGTGAAAAATGAGCGGCTCGATTTTTTTTTTTTAAATATATTTAATGATGTGTATTTAAACAAAATAGTCAAAAGTGTTAACATTTCATGCTTGGCTGACTAAAGATGATCCGATGATATACATATATATATATAAGTTAAAATGAAATTATTGAAAAATTTCCTCGGAAGCGTTAATTATTTTAAAGCTGGAGTCGGAGTCAGGGTCGTTAATTATTTTAAAACCTGAGTCGGAGACGGAATCGTCTTTTTTTCACGTGACTCCACAGCCCTGGAATAATATTTTAAAGATGGCTTACCGAAAGGCTCGTCAACCATTTGCATGATTTCTATCAGAGTGAGATGTGCAGTGCAAATTTTGAATCGGTCAACTAACTTGGAGAACTTCTCCAGGAATGTCTCGCCAGCCTCCAAGTGAAAAAATCTCTAAAAATAGCCAAATTGAACATCCATTAAAAACATTCAGTATAATAAGAACCATTATACGGTACCAAACACTTAGCATATCGACTCGTATTAGGCAGAAAATCGTAACCGACAATTTATAAATTTTACATGAGGTTTTTTTAAATTACTTTCGCAATAAGTTCGAAAGAGGAATTTCTTAAGTGCGGTTAGTAAATATTAATTTATGGTAATTGCCTATCCTGATATTATAATAAAACTGTCTGACTACTTTCAGTTCTCTGGATCAGCGTTTCTCAACCGGGGTCCACGTGGAACAAACGATATTAAGTCAAAGCACTAGGCCTTAAAAAGAGATAGAACTCTGAAATTTTTATCACTGACACCTCAGGTGATATTGAACAATTATTGGCTTAAAACGCAATTTACCGAATTGTGTCGCTTAAGTTCTTTTTCCGATTATGGGTCGATATTATGCACGGGAAAGGTGATACACCCATTATGGCGACAGGTAGTAATACGTGGAACAGTATTAATACGTGCTATGTGTTGTTTGCCTGGTCTGTGGTTGATTGGTTAAATCCGTTGGATTCGGTAACAGTGCTCATGGGTTCAAGTCCCAGTACAGACAGTTTCATAAATTGATGTTTCAATTCAGTTATCAATTTCTGTGCAAAAGCGTGAATCTCTTAAATTTCCTCCATCCCAATTTTTCCAATCTTTAAAAAAAAAGGTTAACCACTAGTTTTGCCCTAGCTCTCTCTGTCTTTCAATCCCTACTCTCTCCGAAAAAGAGAGATTGAGTAAAAAATCTTCAGTTAAGATAAGCTTTAATAGAAGTCCAGATGCTCCAGATCGGGAGCGAATACGGTTTATTTATATGCTATTTATTTAACTAAAAGAATTAAATAACCTAGTTGTTATTAATTATAGTGGCATACTTTTTACATTTGGCAAAAAACTATTATCCGTTTCAGGCCTCTAGTAGAGCGCACAATAACCCGTGTAAGTATTAAATTCAATATACAGCCAAACTCGGTTATTATGATCATGGAAATAGCGATATCTTGATGTAATAAGGAAAAATTCGTTGACATTTTAGTTTATGGCTTTCTCCATACATTTATTCACTTTTACATCAAGCTACTTCTCGATCAAACCGAGCAAAAATATGATCAAACATTTTCACAATCTCCAGAGCTCATGATATATTCGACGAGCTAGTCAAATTTTTTGCACAGACCACCCAAGAGTCTTTTAAGCTTTTGACCGCGGCTCGGATCCAGATTGGTTTTAGATTGGACTGCTATAGCAGTCAACCGCAGTCTAAAGGTTAATGGGTTGAGTGCTTTGAGAGGAAATTTAATAATAATGAGAGTGAAAACAATAAAACAATCATCAATTTTTAATTTTATAAGAAAAGTGGATTGACAGAAAAATTTAATATGAGTAACGGCTGTGTAAATAAATTCTTAAAGTGTATTTTTGTTTGAATTAAGACTTTTTGTGTTACATGACAGCTCCAGATACTTCATGTCTTCGTGTGATGGGTATGTTTGTAAGTATTTAAAAATACCTATTTCCTGATATAACGAGTAATGGTTATAATGAGCAAATTCAGTCGGTCCCATCTTCGACTGTAACTTCAACCTAACCAAATTCGACTGTATAAAACTATAATAGAATATAAATGATGAAATACCGTACCGTGAATTTATCGATGCATTGCTCTGACAGTTTTCTCACTTTAGCTGACATCAAAAAAAATATGACATCATTTTTTTGGGGCATATCTTGATTGACTCCGTTACCAATATAGTGTATAGTTTTCACGATTGTATCCACCACGCCTGGGTTTTTTAACAACATGAGGGGACGGACTTCCAATGCTGAAATTTAAGGAGTAAATGTTAAATCCATAAAATTATTCTTTCGTACGGAAATCGTAAATTTTTTGACTTAACTCGATGGCTGCCACAGACGAGATATCTCGTAAATTTTGTCGTGCTCAACACGCCAGAGACGAGTTATCTCGTCAATAACTAATTAAATTAATAGTTGCAAATCATAGCCGGCGTGCTAGGTAATTACTATTAATTGTCTACGGCAGCTAAAAGGCCAACAGAGGTTAGGCATACAATTCTTTAATGATAAACCGAATTTCAAGGGAAAACAATTATGATAATCTAGCTTGCCTTCCTTTACTCACCACTGCTTTCTCATCTAATAATTTTATACGGTAGCATCCAGTGGAGTAACAAACGTCAAACGTATCTACAGATTTTTTCCTTGACTGAGAGTATCTTTGGTTATCTACATTCGCCATAAATAAATTTTGTTACACTTGTTAATATGGACAAAAACCTAACATGGAGAAATCTTACCATTCAGTTGCGTCAAAAACATGGTGCAGGAAGCAGGATCTGGTGCGTCCACGCACAGGGAACTCTTAATTCTGTAGTCCAACTCCAGCATGCGCAGTTCAGCCACCAAGAAACTACGTCTACCTCTCTCTGCATCTAAAATACATCAAAATTAATGTCTCTGGTGTAAACTAGCACTTTCCTTAATGTTGAGTTCTTTTTAATGCGAAAAATGCGCCGGGCCGATTTTTCGGCCCGGCACTTAAGACACCAAATTTATACCTATTCAATTTTTATTTGTATTTTATAGGATATTTAACAGCAAAAGGAACATTTTTGCTCTACATTCGTCAGGTTTATTTGAGTAGAATCAGGATTTTTCCTAATTTTTTTTTGTGACAAATATCCTGTTGCGAAAAATCGGCCGAAAAATCGGCCCGGTGCTTCAGATACAAAAATTATACCTATTTAATTTTTATTTTTGTTATAAAGTTATTTTACAGCAAAGGGAACATTTTTGCTATACACTCGTCAGGTTTATTTGATCGGAGTCAAGATTTATCCTATTTTTTTTTTGTGCCAAATATCCGGCTGCGAAAAATCGGCCCGGCGCTTCAGATACAAAAATTATACCTATTTAATTTTTATTTTTGTTATAAAGTTATTTTACAGCAAAGGGAACATTTTTGCTATACACTCGTCAGGTTTATTTGATCGGAGTCAAGATTTATCCTATTTTTTTTTGTGCCAAATATCCGGCTGCGAAAAATCGGCCCGGTGCTTCAGATACAAAAATTATACCTATTTAATTTTTATTTTTGTTATAAAGTTATTTTACAGCAAAGGGAACATTTTTGCTATACACTCGTCAGGTTTATTTGATCGGAGTCAAGATTTATCCTATTTTTTTTTTGTGCCAAATATCCCGATGCGAGACCTAATTTTTAGATGCGAAGCGAATCGAAGCAGAACAGTAGCAGGTAGCGCACAGTTGTATTTCATTCACCATTTTACGCATTTCAATCTCCATTTAGATATGATTTTAAATAGTTATATTATATATAAAAACAATTTGCCTGCAACAATGAATCCCATGACAAGATTGAAATTTATAATTTCAATAATTGAAAATCTTAGTGAGGAGTGGCTTAACTTTAAAAATAACCCAGTTGCGGAAAATTCAGATGTGTGTAAATTGTTGAAACTCCCAAACAAAAAGGAAAAGGATTGCTGCATGTGTAGTACTAGAGCTAACAAAAGGGGTGTAGCAAAGCGACGAAGATCTCGTACAATATGCTCAAAGTGCCAAAAGGGTATCCATGCCATTTGTTTCAATGACCATAAATGTGTCTAAGATCTTATACAAGAGTCGATAAATTCAAGAAAATTTAGCTTATCAATCTTTTCGCAATGTAAAACAACGTAACGTGACATAATGGATGAACTCATTTTATTCACTTGCGTGCAAATATGCGAAAAAATCTGGTTCTTTGTAAAATAATAAAATATTAGTTTTTTTTTCATTCATTGACTACTCAATGATCGTAGATGTGCCTAAGAACTTATACGTATGTATATGAAATCAAGGAAGTCAATAAATTTAAGTTAATTTAGTTTATCAATCTTTTCGCAATGTAAAACGATGTAACGTGACATAATAAATAATCTCATTTTTTCACTTTGCTTGCAAATATGCAAAAAAATCTGGTTCTTTGTAAATTAATAAAATAGATCCATTTTTTTTTATTCATTGATTACTAATAGATTTTACTACATAACTACATACAAAGTGTTACAAAATTAATATGTTTTAAGCTGTGTTTTTTATGCGGAACTTAGTTTTATTTGTTTTTTTTTTTTTTAATAAATGTTTATATTTTTTATTGTTGTTTTATTTTTGTAAAATGCAGAAAATATCACCGAATACTATTTCCATAGATCATAGAGAATACACGTATTTTTTTTCAAGTTTCTGAAAAATGCTTTTCAATACTTTTTTTGAAAAATTGTAAAAGTCGATTTTTTCTATAAAAAACGCTTGGCATTTTTAAAACACATGTCTACTTTAAACATAGAGAACAACTTCCAATAACTAAAACTTCTAAGTTAATCAATCAGTCTGCTATTCCAAAACAGTAAAGGCGGAAAGTTTTTTAGGGAGAATTATTATAATATATTGTATAGAAAATGCTTAGAAAATAATTCTTTGTTTTTAATACAGAAATACATATGTAAAGATGCAAATATTTTTGACTTACCTGATATACTGGGAAATTCATTGGATATATTTGATGGTTTATACTGAAAACAAAGTAACTATTATTTACAGTAATACAAAATAGAGCTGCTTAAATTTTTTTATACATATTAGGTATTTCATTTAGTGAATAACTCGATCTAATATATTTTCTGGAGGGAAAATATAATATCGAATTTCAAAATATATGAAACGATAAATTGGTAGACGAAAATGTTGATATATCAATGATAATGGATTAACCTTAAAACGTCCATGTGGATTTTACAGATTTTCATCATTCGCTGCCTAATGAGTATGGCGAATCTTGCGATGGGATTACATTGATTTACAATAACAATACACAAACTATAGATATTAGATAAAATAAGTAATGACTTCAATTGAGATTTAGTTATTTGCGTGACGGACCAATTTTGAAAATTGATTTTACGAAAAAGTAATTGTGCAGTGAACTACTCCTAATGCCCAAAGCGCGCAGGCAGATAACGGTTACATAATATATGATTTTCGTTTTCGTATTCTTATTCTCAGCCTAGAAATTGGACTTGGCTAGTTCTCGTGCTGTAAATGCCTCAACCGTGATTGCCTTTTCTTCCGACCAGTGAGATTCTAGCACATCGGACGACTGTCAACTACTATCCATAAGATAAGCCCAGTGGAATTGAAGTATGCTAGCACGTGATGGAAGTAAGCAAAGTGATAAACGATGACAAGGAATCTTGGAAACGCTATCTGATATATGAACAAACTCTCCACATAGAGGTGCAGATATGGTTCAAGAAGGCAGAAAAACATTAGTAAACGCCACCCCGAGCTATGGCAATTTTTTTATGGACATTGATAGTTAAACAATAAGCAATAAATATTTACTGTAGATTAAGAACAACATAACAAACCTGATAGGCGCTGACCGTTCGTTCCAATCTGACAGAAACCTTCCTTAGAACTATTGGACTAGTCATGGTTAAAGGAGCAGCTGTACTGCTTTCCGCAGTCGGGCTGAAAGGCAATGTGTAAGGAAACACCTTCTCCTCTGCTGACGGTGAAAGTATTCGGGATCTTGTTCGCCTCGTTCTAGATAATGGAGTGCGTGCAGTATCGTCGTTAAAATATCTGTAAGATTAATGTTATCACAATCAAAAATACACAAACGAAAGACCACATTTCCAATCTTAGTTATGTAAAAATGTGAAAAAAAAGATGCAGTGAAATAGGTTCTAGCTTGTAAATATCAAACAATGTACAACAATGTGAGCCCTTGAGAAGTGAGGAGAGCCAAGTAGCAAAATTATATTATTTATACCGTATAAAAAGAGGGAAGAAAAAAGTGACACAAAAATCAGGGGGTTGTCTTATATTTGAATATCAAAAAAACCTAAAAAAACAAAAATATTAACTGTCATTACGCTATGGGAGAGGTGCTTACATGCTAACTCAAAAGTGCACAGTAGAATGATGTTATTTAAATGACAATGCAAAGCAGAAGTGTCCTATTTCATGAGTTTGCAAGAAAATTGACACCATCTAAAGATTAATATTGCTCTGTTCTAAGTATGTTTTGAAATGACGCTTAAATAATTCGACACCTTTATGCACAATGGAATGTCGATCAAGAGTTCTCCTTCAATCTTCCATCTTATAAACACTTCAGGCTCAAGTATGGCAAACACAGCACACTAAAGCAATGAGTTGGAATGTTTTAACTGGAGTCGGAATTGAAAAAGTCCTTTTAAAAAAAAATGTTTATTCAAATCGCTAGGGTGAAAAGTGGCACCACTGTATGCTACTAAGCCTAAAAAAATAATCAAAGATAATGATCGATATAAATAATGTATTTGATGTTTTCGTCGGAGCTTTCTAACATTAATTGACGACCATTGATGTCTTAAAATTATTTGCCCAAAATGTCACAAGATATTGTTCAAATAAAAAAACAATTAATCCTTTAATTTTTATGTTCACTTGTGGTTCATTCTGTTATTCACTAGAACTGACTGAAATTCTAGTGACTCTCAAAGTGTTTAATATATATTTTTTTTAAAACTCAGCGAAACTGCAAATCTGCAAAACCTGAACTCACAGAATAAATATCAATTACAAACCTTCTTGGGGTAGTCCTATCAGAATTAACTGTGACTTCTGTGATCGGAGACCTCGGTTCAGATTTCGGCGAGACCAATCCTTGTTCTGAGAGTCTTGGACTTGTTTTCTGGAAGCAAGTCAAACATATTATCACAAAACTGCTCCCAAATTTGAAACCCTTTCAATGTTGATAAATAATTAATATTAAATTTGGGATTTTACCCCTTATTTATTATATTGATATGACCCCTTATTTATTGATTAATATCAGTTTAATTTATCCTAATTTATTTTGAAAAATCCCATATTGCTTATTGTTCTTCGAAAAACTAAAGTCATAGTTAATAAATGTAATGTAATACAATTAATAAAAAGTACCAGTTTAATTTAGCCTAATTTACGTTGAAAACTCCAGATTGCTCATAATTCTTCGAAACACTAAAGTCGTATTTAAAAAGTGTAATATTATAATTGTAATTTGAATTGGGATGTTAGAGTGAATAACAAGATGCATTGTGTATCTCTTCGGAGCCAGTAAATATATCTTTCATAATATTTTTTTACACAATATAGTGCAAGCAATCAAGTTTTAATGATTTTTTCTCAGACCCTGTTTAACCCTTCAGGCTCGCCAACCTAAAATTGATTTTCAGTTCAAGAGATGAAACATGTTTTTTACAGAGTCAGCGGAAAATTTGATATTAATGTTTTTTTTTTTTTTTATTCGATTAACACTTTGGGACTACTGGAATTCGTTTTTTCAGTTCCTATGAAGAACTTACTGCGCCCAGCTTGAACACCACGTCAATTAAAAGATAAATTTTGTTTGGTTTTGAAAAACATATTTGGTGACATTCGGGCCAATCACTGTATGACACCAGTGGTTTTCAAGTATTTTCTATTTAAAAATATCACTTAGAACGCTTAACCGGTAACTCTAAAAAGTTCCGCATGCTAACTTTTTAAGTTGATAACTTTTTCGAATTAAATCAAATACGATAAAAAATAATCACAACTCAAATTTAAATCTATTCTTTATAGTAATCAAGTTATTTGAACAAAATTGGTTAACCAGTAAATGGAAGATAAAACAGGGCATTGTTTTCGCATGCAGAGCACGCGTCCGCCACTGGAGTGGTTTTTAATCCGCGAGCATGGCACACCAACCGAGCTTGAAGGGTTAAGAAGGGTGTGAAACTTTAGGAGGTGATGGTGAGTACAATGTCGAGTACACTATTGAGTATTATATCGATTTAATGTAACAATCTTAGATTCTTAGGAAATATAGATTTTCTTCTTACTACAAAGCCTATAGCTTTGTAGATTTCTGATTAAGTATTTGTATACTGCCCATTCAACACATCACTTTATCTGTTCATCTTTTTCCCAATTTTCTGGGTAACAAAACTAACAAGAGTATTTGAGTAATGGGTTACCTTGCCGGGTGTTGTTTTCGTAACTTCTGTTTCATTTTCTGGGGTTGGGCTATTACACATTTCGCCCGTGGCCGCCAATGGTACATTCGTATCGTCTAGATTTGCATTATCAATTTCAGTACCCTGATCTGCTCCTACAGCGTCTTCATTTTCTTTATCCGAAACTTGATTGTTTGAAACTCTAACTATTTTTGATATTTCTGCGTCAATTTCAACCAAGCCATCTTTGAAAAAGGGCCGTTTGTTTTTTTTTTTAAACACTTTCTTGTGGTCGAAATAATCGAAAAGGTTCTTTGCCAGGAGGGTGCTTCTGCAAAAACATATATAAAGAAAATCTACAAAAAACACTATCCCAGCAGAACACCGTCAATAGAGTATCCAATCATACAAAATTAGTAACGAAGTAAGTAAGTAACGAATAAAAAGGAAGTATCAAATCAGACTGCTACGTATTTAATTAAATAATAGTGAAAAATTTTAATATTAATTCCAATATTTAAAACCGTGTTAGCAAGTTGAAAACACTGACTTTCGAAAGTCACAAATTTCACTTAAAAACCAAGTTTTCAAATACTTTCCACCTACAAATCCTGTATACGATGAGTGAAAAGAGCAATTAGTTATTGTAGTCTAAGCTATCTTTGTTCAGTCTCTTTCAAGAGAGAAGTGGAGCAATCAAGTTACAATTAATTATTCTTGATGTTTAATTAACAACTCTTGTGAGTTGATCAAATAAAAGCTCATGTCCTCCACTTTGAGAACAAACATAGTTAAAAATATTAATTTATCAACAAGAATAATCCAACTCTGAATAGTGATTATCACATTCCCAGTTGATATAGCACTGTTAAAACTCAATGAATTAACTAAAATATATTTTAAGATATCATTTTCAATTTGGTAAATTGTAATAAATTATTAATTCAAACTGATTGTGCATCATATTATAACCAAGAATATAGTTTTAATACTTACATTTCACCAGTTCCATAAAATCGTAAGCTGTGTTTATTTCCAGTCACACTCATAATCTGAAATTTTTGGCTTTTAAAATCAATTTTGGAATATTTTCTTTATAATCAATGTAGATATTTTTACATACAAGGGTAGTCCAAAACTTACGTTCCTCCTGCACCCAATACAAATTGTAATTTTTTTGCAGTGCTGCTACAAACTACAAAGCATATTTTTAAAAAATTTAAATTTTAAAAATATTTGGCATTACAACTAATGCCAATGCAACAAACTTTGAAATTGAAAGATCATACGAGATAAGCTTGATGAGAATTTTTTATAAATCACTCAAGATCAACTCTGGGTGGTGAATTGGTATCATAAACACCCACTTTTTAGGTCTCAAATTTAAATTGAAAAAATCTAAATCTTACATTGACTTTACCGGGAATCGAGGCCAGACCTAAGACAAGAGGTTAGCTGCACGGAAATTTCAAAAGCTGAACAGACCGATCAAATATTAATTGAATAACTGTCTTGTTGTAAGCGCCAACCCGGAATGAGTGAGCGGGGGCTTTCCAACTGCTGCGCAGCTTAGAGAGAACATTGGTCCAGACCCACCTAATCAGTAGAGCAAGCTTTTTCCAACATGACTTCAACAAGTGATATTAACTTTTTTTTTATGAAGCTGCGTGGTAAATGATAACACACAGTAAGTCCTCGAGTTAGGTAAATTCGTACTTACGCGTTTTCTTGAAAAATAAAAAAATAAATTTATGAAGCTGCGTTTTGTTTCGCGGGGCATGTTTAAATAAAATAAATATTATATTCATTTGTGCGAGATGTGTCTATTGTTTGAATCTCGTTGACGTCTAGAGTGAAATTTCAATATCTTTCATAAGTAACGTAAGGAAGAAGTTGACGAGTTATTAGCGAAGTAGTCGAAACGACCAAAGAATTCAACCGAAATCTAACAGAAAAAGATTTTTTTAATTTAATCGACAGTAGTTATTCAACGGAAATTAGCAATGCAATTTTGATGGAACTTGAAGACCAGAGAAATGAAACCTCTTTTTCAGAAAAACAGACAGGAGAGGCAATTTGAAACCAAGGCTGAAAAAAAATAATACGATAGAGATTGGGGTAAAAGCCAGATGGAAGTCGAATATTATTTGACGTTTAATTAAAAATGGCCGTTGTCAGTGCAGCCAATAGAAAAACATAAGTCACACGTCAATTATTGTTATTTATTATTATACATAACTAAGAAATGTAATTCTCTCGTATTGCCCTTAGAAATACTCTGGAAATACTGCCTGGAGAGCGAAACTAATTTCAAAATACAAATTCGTCCAAATAGGACATGAATAACCCCCTTGTGCCGAATTGGCGTTGGAGTTTTAGTTTTGCTCGTATCCACATATTCTCTACGTTTTGCGTTTATCACTATACAGAATGCGTGTATATTTCACACTCAATACGTCTTTCCCTTGATGATGCCTGCCACGATGATATTTTCGGTGGAAATAGTACGTCTCATCTATTTCGACAATAAAAAAATAATAAGATTATGTTTTTCTGTTGGTTGCACTGACACGACGGCCATTTTTAATTAAACGTCAAATAATATTCGACTTCCATCTGGACTTTTACCGAGATTGGATTGGTTGACTTAGTTAGAGGATTAATCAAGAGACCAATTTCAAATGATTTGCGAATGTGTCAAAAGCAGTGAATGGCGGTATTGTATGCTGTACAGAAAAGAAAAAAGAATGTTTGTTTTATATACAACTAAGTATGCACTGAAACTATTGCATGTTGTTTTAAAAAATGCTCGTTTTTGGCCGGAATTTGATGCCAGAAGTTATATTCGACCTATGCGATTTTTCGACTTACGCGAAAACTTTGAGAACGAATTAATCACGTATGTTGAGAACTTAGTGTATATGTCAACAGTTTGCAGGTTTGGAATTTCTTTTTAAACAATGGCGGAAGTTTCCCAAGCTCATCAAGAAACCGGGATCATTGGTATTACCACAGGTATGCGAGTTAAAACCCAAAATAGCGTTGACGAACGAGTTTTTCCTCTATATAGTTTGGTATACTAGATTATTTTTCTTATCTATCTGTTTCTGATGAAACTGTATTTCTTCACAAAAGTCAAATACTTAATTCAAATAATTTATCGATAGATTTCAAATTATGTTTTGGATCATATGCCTGGAACGTTTCATAAATAGTTGGCAACCTTAGTTAGAAATCATAACAGAAAGTGAATTGATCGAATAAATCTTACGTTGGATTGATATTATTGTTATTTAAGGTAAATTTGTCATACTTCACCACACGGACTATTGCGGCGAAAAACTTCACAAACTAAGCTAAAAACAACGCCACGATTTAAAATTATTTTTTGAGAGCTTGATAATCGCGTTAAAACCAGACATTATTACGAAGAACACTGATAAATTATGCGAATTGCTCTAAAATATTTCGTATTTCACATAATTATCATGTTTTTAGCTTAGTTTGTGAAGTTTTTCGCCGCAATAGTCCCGTGTGGTGAAGTATGAAAAATTTACCTTATTTAATATATAGCTACCTTAGCTGGCCAGGCAGGGTGCCCTTTCATTTTAGCAAAAACATAATCTCCAGGTTTAAACACTTTTGTTTTGACAACTTTTCCCATATTCGCAAGACTTGACGGTTTATTCCGTAATGAATAAGGTATGTAATGTGACAGTCACATAGACAGTCAACTTTCGGAATGTTTAACAATGTTCATTCAGAATTCTTTTCTTAAATTAAATAACTCATGAGATACTATTTACTTTTGTCAAAATAAATATTTGACATTATTTAGCTGTCATTTTCCGCTACCCATGTTGTACATATGTATCTTGTCTGTGGTTGTACAAATAAATATTTGTTGCCACTAAAATAAATCAAGAAAAAATGCAAGGGGCTGTCGTGTTGTTCCCAAAAAACTTAATTTTTGTTTTCGAAGTTTGTGAAAAAAAAAATCGAACAAGTAAATAATAAAGGGTTGAGAACAAATGGCTGAAAGAATAAATAGAAGAAAATAGAATCGCATTTCAAACAAAACAGGTGGCTCACCACTGTTGAGCCAATGTAAGTATGAAATAATAGAATAGTGAACTACCATTGATTAAAGCCGGACGGAACTGTTTTGTTTCAATGTTAAATCCATACAATACAACGAACTATACCGTTTATTTTTTAACGACTAGAGATTGGTGCGAGTCATTACGTAACGTTGCCTGTAAATTATTATTTCATTGCTTTTTGTGTATGGGCTAACTTATGCTAACTTCTTATCGTGAATTGATAGCTGTGTAAAATGAGTGTTGCAAAAAAGCATTTGTTTTACCTTGGACTATCTTCGAAATAGTCCGAGCCTTTATTATTATTATTAATACGTAGGTATGGTAATTCACTTAAGATATAGCCAGACTGACGTTACGTTGCTTGTTTTGTATAAAGTATGTATATGGCTTAGAGGTCTGCACGGGCCGAAATTTTACAAAATTACCCGGTCCGAGTCCGAAAGACTCAGGCCCGACTCGGCCCGGGCCCTAGTCTTATACCACATTTGTTACCCGAACCCGACCCGATGCCTAGATTTACACTCCTCAGCTCGAAAAACCCCATTTTTTACAAAGTTACAACAACTTACGATTCTCTATAGAACTGGTAATAATTATAATAATCATGGCTGAGTTATGACATGAGCATAGTCTGAAATATTTTTCAGAAGAAGTAAATTTCTTACCCGGGCCCGGCCCAAGCCCAAATCTCCATTACGCTTACCCACCCGAACCCGGCCCGCGAGTCAGGTTGGGTAGGGGCCCGTGCATACCTCTAATAGGGCTATTGTTTTTTATGACGGCTCGGCTTAAAATTTTAATACAAAACACAATCGAGAGTATTATTTAAGGTAGACATAGCATTGCCTTATATTGATAGAGGAAAATCAAAACAAAGATATTGTATAAATTTGCGAAAGGTTAGTTACGTTTAGAAATGTATTTATTTTGTTCAGCAGCAAAATTGCTTTTTTTTACACTTTTTGGGTAAAAAATGGATGTCGGGCTAAGCCCACCTAGCCCAGTACGTAAAACTGCCACTGAATTATGATGCCATGACATCAAAACATATTAATAAGTGTTTAATAAAATTTGGGAGTGGATATGAATTGTTTCAAATAATAAGTGACGTAGAATACGATTTCCAATCTCATTTAACTAGAAAATAATGAAAATTAGGCAGAAAGTGAGAAAGAAGTTAATACCAATCGCATACATCACAACACGGCACTGACTTATATTGATACTTTAATGGAGTACATTAACTAATGAGACTTTGAATATAACAATATAAAAGATCTAAAGATAATTATAACAAAATAATACTAGATGTGCATGAAAAGATTCAAGTTAACACACTTCAATCACAATTTCTTAAATTAAATAATGAATTAATATTAAATATTTTTAAATAATTGTCTGCTTTTATAAATGTATAGTTTATGGAATTTTATAAATTAAGTTATATAGTTTGGATTATCCGTATTATTCGGTTATCTTTGCCACTCTTTCTCATTATCACTCTGCCTCAGTAATCAAACGTATACTATATGTCGTTTATTACAAAAATTATAATAATATAATATATTACTCTAACTAAATATAATGATTGTGTCAATTTTATTTTATCAAATATAGTAGGTACATATTGTTATAAAAATAATGATCGAATAGTTTATAAACATTTAATTTGCGAGAATATTTACTTTGTCGATATTTAATTCTCTCGACCTATTTTTAAGCTGTTTTTTTAATAGATTTTTATCAACGACAATTAAATATTATTTTGTTCTGCACGATTGTCTTTTGCCTATGCGTCTACATGGTGGATTGTCGTTCGGCGAGTGATATGTCACAATATTGTTTAAAATCTAAATTTATGATATAAATTACACCAAAAACTGACAATTATTTCCAATTATTAACAACAATTCATCACTGACTGCTTTTCATATTATTTGGTGACAAAAAAAATACGCGGAAGTGGTCTCCCCAAATAATGTTATCGATCTATTTGACTGTTTTACCCGTCCGTTATTTGGATAATTAAGGAATTCGCAAAGGTTAGTCTGATGCCTCTAAAGGTTATATTACAAAACAGCCCTTCGTTTATTTCAATGACTGTGTGCGCGGGGTTATGGTTACGATTCGGCGCATTTTATTTGAGTATCTTGTCTTTGGGGGACAATTTTTATAATATAGCTTAAACAAAATCAATTTCATTACTAGACTGTGCAGAAAAAAGCCCCAGAAAAATCATCATACCATACTTGTTATTTTATTAAATATTACTCCTTTACTTGATTGAAATTCGAATTTTAGTTGAGTATTTTGGCTCAATACATACCTCTGAGACGTATAGGTATTAGGAGCTTCAAGTTAACAATCACTTTAAGGTTGACTTGTGAGCCAGTAGTGATATTGAAAGAAGCACAGTCTAACTGTACTGGCCGTGACAGTATTCTAGTGGTGTTAAAATGTCATATTTTGCTGCTGAAGCCACCCGTCGAACATTTTTTTATATACCTGTCACAAACTTCACAGACAGTAGAGGCAAGTTCAATAATCAAAAATTTCAATCAATAATAACATAAATATTTTATATCTTCAATTTGTCAGTAGCACATGTAAAAAATTGTCTTTCAATCATGCTATGGCATACATAATTTTTCAATGCAAAAGTGTAACACATACATATTTAATAAGTTTCTCCAAAATTAGGGTAGGATTCCAAATGTATTCCTTATTGTTTTTTGTTTACTCATAAGACATTTTAATAGCTATTAACCATCATATCAAAGTTTTGATAATATTTTTTAGGTTGCCAATTTAATCACTGATTGGAGTAGAGCAGAAATGGATAAAATACTATCATGCCATTTTTGTACTCGATAGGTTCAGAACAAACTGGTTTGGCAATTATGACGTCAATTTAATGTATGCGCAGATGATCTATTGTCTTTCTGCAGGTTTATCATTATAAGTGATGACTACAGAAATATGGACAACCAGTTGAATTTAAAAAAAACTTAATATGCTTTAAAACATGCTACTATTTTTCTACTTAAAAATATAATAACAATGCAGCACTGTAGGAATTTAAATTATGAATAGGAAAATGTCAAATATCACACATGGGAATCTAGGACACCAATAATTTACGCGAAATACAAATTTAATATCAGTATGAAAAAGTCAACATAATATGTCAAACGGAACTTTTAGAATAAATCATAGATCATTTTTGAAATATGGCAAAGAATTTTTGTAGAAATATTAAATAATTTGCATGAATTATTGGTTTATTTGATGCCAAAGTTGTGTATTTTGATGTTTATTTACACAGGCAATTAAGCTTTGTAGAGAATTGCGGGGATTTGGTCATTTTCGGGGAGAAAAAGAGAAACATGAAACAAAGCATATTTACTAAAAAATATATGTTTACTTACTTATGAATTTGTTTGATTGCTTTTCTCTCTATGTCTTAAGTAAAGTATCACGGTGAATGTATCTGGATTATCCATCCCAACCAAACGCCGAGAGTTTCCACAAACTGTTGCATCAATCTTATTTTCTTACTCATGCTAACATCAATTAGGTACTCCTTATTCATCTACGTTATTGATATCATGTATTGTACTGACACCTATTTTCTTGCTTTTCAGAATGGAGAAGATGGACGCTGATGAGTCTGTCGTGGACTTAAGTGTAGGGTGAGTTTTCATCATTATTCTACTTCCTATCTTGATGCCGTCAGCATTTCCTTTTCGATTCATACAGATATTCAAAAAACTGTTATGGGGCTTCAAATTGCAACTATGATCACTCTGTTAAGATGATGGCTACAATTATTTGTTGTTATAAATAACCTCATTACACTCTGGCTGAAAGAAAACAATCAGGAGATTGCCACTACTTACTGTGTTAAAAATCAAAACTGGCACACTAATGGCAGTATATTGATAATTTTACGGTTTGCATTATAAATTACATTTTTTTTTATATCACTTCTAACTGTCTCAATCTCTTATGTCTAACCCTTCGATGAGTATCGCCTCGATGTGCGCCCAAATGTTATAATGTCTAATATCAATTGAGCCCTCGAGAGGTGAAGTGAGCCAACTAGTAAAATGACTTGGACTTTTAAGTACCATCACGTCTTTACTTGGTGTTTTGCATATTTTTATTTCATGGGGATATCACTGCAATGTGTATTAACTGAGGTTACTTCACTTTTACGATACTTTAAGACCTGTAGAATATTACCACACATCTAACTTATTTTTCTAAAATGGCACACAAATGAGAGCAAAAAATAATCTAAATCTAGAAAGTCATTTAAACCAAATTATAAATTGGTTTACCTTACACTTTTATTTTTCAAAAAAATATTTACTTGAAAAAGTAAATAAGATTCCAGATCGATCTGTATTAAAATAAAAAATTTATTTTAATTTTGTGTGTTGCAATTGTAAAAATAATCAAAATATAAGAAGAAACCAAATTAGTAAAAATTAACTCACTCGTCGAAGGGTTAACAATCAAATCAACTTTTGATAAAGGCAAAGCCCGAACATGCAACATTTTGAAAGCTAACACTTAACTCTAGACTACAAGTATATTAATTATTTGTCAGGTTGAATTTAACATGGAATTTAGGAATGAAATACATGGCTTATTATTTTTTATAGTGGTCACACCGAGTACACTGCGCCACAACCATGCTTTGTACCTCATCCATCATCAACGTAAGTCTCAAACAATCCTTACTTTATAAACTGTCATAATTATTACGCACACGTTGTTCATTTGAAATATTTTTGAAAGCTCTTTCTTAATTTTATATTCATGTACTGTTTCTCGATCAAACGTTTTCCCACACTAATATTATTAGCGTTTTTTGTTCCTGAATGTTTGTTTAATTTCAAGTTACACAAGATTTACCTACGTACTGTTTTCATACATCAATGGTCAGATGTTGGCTACTCGTAAACCAGATTACCTGTTAAAATTGTCAACTCGTAACTATCGTATTCACTATTTTAATTTTCAGACTAAAGATATCCTATCGTCTAAAATTTGTCCCACAATCAGTAGAATAATAAAGTTATCAAATTACCATTAGAAGTGGCTCCATACAACAGTTTATTTTTTGTTTCTGATCTGTTGAAAAATATTTGAAATAATGTTGAATGGATCTAGTTTATCAATCAAGTATTTTGTATGTTTATTGACATTTTCAGACCTTTGCCGCCCGAGCTGAGTGAACTTCGAGCTCTCACAGCCAGCGGTCTAACTATAACTCCTGCTCATCCGCCTCTTCATCAGGTAAATTATATCATTAATTCTCTATTCTTGGTGGACCAATGGAATAACAAATTTTGATCTTATATTAAGGTCCAATCGATGATTGTTCAATTTTGAATTCAGTCAGTCTCAAGTATAGTTTTTAAAATTAAACACATAGGATACAAGCTTTGCAATGTAGTCTTACGATATTTCAGGATCAACAATACCATTTTTGTTTAATCTGGGTATTAACTTCACTCAGGAGAGTAACTGGAAGTATTTGAAGTCAAAAAATTGTTGACACTATTTTTATTCCATATGACATCAACACCATTCAATTATATTTTAATTCTGTGGAAAACTTTATTTATAACATTGCTGCATTGTGTGATAAGCCTTAAAAAATGAATTTCATTTTAGGGTGGAAGGAGAGTCCTGCGGCCCCGTACCGATCAGAGAAGCTACGCAGAGTCTCCCGACATCGTTCTCTTGCCCGCCAAACCTCCCGTACCCAAACCAGGTACTGAGATGCTTAATAATTGTATTGGAAATAATAATTCATTTCGGCAGATTTTAATTTATATTAGTATTTTTAAGTAACACAAAAGTCTGCTCTTCATAAACAAATGAATATAATTACACTGAAATTGATCGCTCTTTTCTTTGATGATTTGAATACTTCTAACAGGCTCGACAAAATATGCGAAGCTTGTCACAAAAAATCACTTCCATTCATTAAATAAATACTTCCAATGGAACGTATGATCACTTATTGACTTACCACTACCTTGCTTATTTAATTATGAGCAATCTAAAATAAAGCCGAAATAACAACTGTACCTACATATTGAGTCGGATGACTAATGGTACTCAACTGATATATGGTTGGTGTGTTTAACAGTAGGCACAGTACTGTTAGGATTGAAGAACTGCAGGAGACAGACGGAAGTTTAAGGGTTTCATGAGACCATGATCCATTGCTGTTTAAAGATATGAATAAATGGTACTGTATATTTGTCTCTGCCTAGTGTATTTGTCGAGTCCTGCCTATTATTGCATTCTATTTAGATCAATTTCTTTATTAATTTTTTACGGTGTGTAATCGAGGGATCCTTGACCAGTTTTTATGGAGAGATTCTTTCTAAGTGAATCATTAATATGACGACTGAGAAAGGCGGGAAAAATTCTCGATAGATATTGATGTTTTGTTATTGTTTTTCAAGGTTTCCCCAAGAGAAGTTACGAACCGTCGCCCGATGGAAATAATAAATTTAATCTCATTTGGACAGGTAGCGTGCCTCGACATTGAAATTAACTTTATACATCATCTCGCTAAAACATCTCGTATATTGATCTCTTCAGTTTTTCAACTCCATTATGATTGTAATGATGTCTTGTATTATATGAAATTATATCTGTAAACACATTTTCTTTAAGAATGTCTCGGTTCATCAATTTTCCTACATTTTTACATCTAGCTAGCTCCTTTTGCAGATATGTAGATAGCGGTTATGTCTGCATGCGTAAGGAAAACGGTGTGCAGACCAAATATAAAAGAAATGAGTGAAAAACACCAGCATAAATACAATGCTTGACAATTCAACATCACTAAATTAATTAATTTGACAATAAACCATCAATTTTTTTAGGAATGTTTCGTCCTTCCTGAAATGTACTGATTTTTCATAGAACACCTTTTTCCTTTCGCTCACAGATATGTCAGTATTTGATTGCTCTGGCCCAGTGGTGATGCTCTGTGGCTTTCCTAGCAATTTCAGTTTCACAATACTGAACTCAAATCACTAATTTAATATTTCACACATTGATTTTAATTTGTATCTGAAGTCAATGATGTATATAATCTGTTTGATTTATTTTACAAATAATTACTTTATGTGAAATCAAATTAGGTGGCTATTTATCTGAATGACACCATTGTTGTATGTCGCCGAAAGTTTTACAAAAACTACTGCTTTGTATGTCGATTTGTCAACCATACTCACCAGAGAGGGGTTAAATAGAATGGTGGGGAGATGAAATGACAGCAGGTAACTTATTGCGCTCCCTATGCCCTGCTTAAAGATTGGAAACATTTAAATATGTTGATATAAATCAACTGAAAATTGAATGTTTCCATTCCATGAAACGTAACCTGAAAAAGTCAACTATTCTGCAAGGGGGCTGGCAATCAAGTATTGTTGTAATGCAAGAAAGAGATGTGTTGATTTCAACAACTTCGGAATCTATTTAAAATAATGCGGGATGATTAATATTAACTCAATTTTCATAGATCACTTTTAGGGTGTTCACTGTCAATACTTGGTGGAAAGGCATTATATTAGTAAAAAACACAATATTCCTTTGTACTTCATTCCACTTTATTTAATATGTCAGGACCGGTTTCGCTCATTATGAGCATCGTCAACGCAATGCTCGTAATGAGCGAAACCGGTCCTGACATATTAAATAAAGTGGAATGAAGTACAAAGGAATATTGTGTTTTTTACTAATCAATTTTCGTAATCAAAAGAATATTGTGGTTTACAGATTTATTTTTATGTAACTTTGATATTTGTGGTATGTTTATGTGACTTTTGAGTTACATAAATATTATTAACTGCATAATAAAAGTGTTGGTTCTTTGTCAATCGTAATGCTGGTGAAAGACGTTCCCCATTAAGCATCTTCAATCGATAGATATTAATTAACCATTGTATTGAAAAATTATTATATTTCTTCATTATTTGCTTTTTTAGTTTCACTATATTATTTATATAAATCCATCCTTTTAGATGTTCCTTTATTTACTCATATTATATTCACGTATTGGCTGTAATATTTTTTTAGACATTTGTTGATTTTTTTTTGCGTAGCAATGTAACTGATTACTTCTCTTTATTCCAGTATCAAGTGTCATTGACAACAATTTATTTATTGTCCTCTTCCAGTTGTCTTTGATATGGTGACTTATGTTGGGAAAGGTATCTCGATGAAATGTTCTGGATTTATCCCATGCTGGTGAAATGGTTGCTAGAATAAATATGCATCAAGACGTAGATTGAAAAATGTATAAATATATATATTTATATGTAGAGTAAAAGCAGCAAGAAAAATATCCCTTCAAATCAGAACACTAAATTACACCACTGGCTTTTAGTAGCTTCACCAATTTGGCTTAGTTCAAGTTGTATTAGAAAAACGCACTAACCAATATAAATTAATCTGGGGTAGATGATGCTCAAGAATTTGTATGCTTTTACATTCTACATACCGGCATATGAAAGAAAATAAAATTTTGTAGTGCTTGAGCATTTATGTTGGTAGCTTTGTTGAAAATAATTCACTTCTAGCAATATTCCATGAACACAGTCTTGACAATTTTATTGTTTTCTGTAAATTACATCGGTATTTCACTCAGAGATGATATCGGACTAGAAATCATTAAGTCATGCCAGCGCTTTATATTGTTTTCCACATGTAGACGGTGCTATTCAATTGTTTAAAATAAAGATTTTAAAAACATTAAACTCAAACACCACCCAGCAATTTTTATTGTCTATACCAGTGTTTCTTAAAATTTGGGGGGTGTTTTTTGTTTTAGCCGTCAAGGAGTGCTAAGATTGCATCATTATGTCGTGCTGCGATAATGCAATCAATCCTTGTGAGATAAACGTGTTCATTTATTTGCTTCTGTGTATTCGAATCCTTCTTGAAATCGGTTTGACATAAATTGGCTCTTATTTCATGAAATACTTAAAAACAATAGTGTAGTTTCTTTTCTTTTGTGGGGGGTGTTGAATAATTTTACAGTAATCGTTTCAATTAGGTTACTACATAAAAAGCATTTAAATCAATTACTATAACCAAAATAACCAGTCAGTTTCTTGGTGCCAACACTATATATATATATATAGGCATAAAATTACTTCACAGAAAAGCCAAAGTGATTAGCATCAAAGCCATGTATAATTAATCTGTTTGCTGTGATTATTCTACCATTTTAAAATTAAACCAATAAATAGGAGGTGTTGGGGTAAATGATTCTAGGTCATCCCATGTTTTAGTAAACTTGTAAGGATACCTGGCATCTTTTAATGTAATATTATGGACACTCATTGTACTTGATAGCTTTTTTATTTACTGAAAACGCTACAAATATTATCAAAGCTTGTATGAATTGACTAAAATTTTGGTTAACAATCATTGACGGGCATAATTGTTAAATAAAATGTTTGAATGCCATTCAGGTGTCATAAGCCTCTGTGCTAAATGAAAATATAAAAAATTGGACATATTATAATATAAACTCTTTCAAAATATACTCACACATAGTGTAAATGATAGGTTTATAATTATTTATAAATATATTGACACCTCCTACGTAAAGTATCGTAACTTAAAAATTGAAACTTAACAGGAGAGTGTAAAGAGACAGAAGCATGGTATAAGTCGAGCTTTTAATCATTTATTTTATCAAATTTTGGATGTTCATTCATTAATTATACATAAAATTTGGTGCAAAATGATCAAAAGCTCGACTTACAACAAACGTTTCACTCTTTGAACCACTTTCCGGTAGTGTCGATTTCGAAGTTACAATACTTGACATTAGAAGTGTCGATATGTTGATGCGTCTTTGCATGGATATTTTGTTAACGGTATTATACATATGTTTAATTCAAACTTAATTGAAAGCTTTACAAATGTTGCCGAGTTGATTGATCTTGTCGGTGCCTTACAACTAATTTTGTAATTCAAACTAATTAAATACAAAATGAGTGTTGTGCAACCTGCACAGACTATATTAAATTGTTTCGAGGTAGATTAAGTTACTTAGTAAATGGCTTATTGAATCATGTGCTTCTTTTCTTTTCTCATTTTATTTGTTGGTTTAGGTGACTTTGCGTATAACCGAGACGGTTCTGCCAAGAAGAATGATGTTTCTTCAATACAGCAGCAGCCACTCGACAAAATGGAGACTGACGAATTTTCTTCAGACAATGAAACAGAAAATGAACCCGTCTTGATGCCAATGAAGGTGTGTTACGTGTGACCACAAACTATAGCTATCGGACTAATTATTACTCTTCTGTAATCTTGGAAGTGTTATCATCTTTTTTTGTTAATATCTTTTCTGAAAACTGTTTTAAAGTAGGCCTTAATGGTGAGTATAGCGATTTACAGCGACACATAATTAAAACAAATTATGTATTAAGAGACTTATTTACAAACGACAGATAGAATTTAACTTAAAAGGATTTTCAAATTATCCCAGTTGAGTTAAACATTGTTTATAATATTACATTACTTTCATTAACGCCGCCATGAATCTATATTTAATGATTTGTATTCATTCCTGATAGGAATTATCATCAGCCGAGATATGGGAGAGGGAGAGGCGTCTGAGGAAGTTTCGGGAAGAGCTGAGGGCCGAAGAAACAAAGTTGGTTCTCTTGAAGAAGCTTCGACAGTCTCAACAGCAAGTTACTCAGCCTCCTGTGACCCACCAGCCGGGAGCTGCTAAGGTGTGTGCATTAACCTTTTTGTATTTTTGGACCATTAATATTTCATAGTGTGATATATTTTGCAATTTAATGCATGACTTTTATAAAAATAATGTTTAATTTATTAATTGTGCAAAAAAGGAATACAAATATTACGATCCTGTACTACTTGTACGTATCCTCAGATATTAACTGATATCAGAAATGAGATCATACGACGGGTTTGAGTGAGTTATTTGAATGACTGAGAATTTTTGAATAACGTATTCATTCATTGGTACATTTTAGGATGCTCCAAGCTTAGGCGGAAAAGGTCTACCTGTGAGCGTGACAGTGACTCCGTCAGCACCGAATCCCCCACCCGCACACTGTCATAGGCCACCGCCTACACCACCTAACCATCACTCGAAGGTGACAAACAATTTTATTTAACATCCTTTTTTGATGTACAAATATCTTAAATATCAGAGATTAAGTAATTAACATTTTATTACATTGATTGACTTAGACTTGTGACCTTTTATGCTGATTCATAAGAAAGGTGAGCGAAAATATTGATTCACACTCAAATTTTTGTATGACATTTTTTCAGCAAAACAACAACTCAATGAATGACAGAGAGCGCGAGAGGGACAGGGAGAGATCCGGTCTTCAGCGAGTGTTGGGCGGTCTGCCTTCGGTAGGCAACTCTCGCTCCGCAAGTCTTCCAGGAGGTGCTACTTTAACTCCCGGAGGATACACCCACAAACATCAAGTAATTAATTTTTCACATTATATTATATTCTGGATGTCAAGAAATATTTCTGCAATGCCGTCGTTAAATAAACACCTTTAGATGGTTGCAGGACAAATCGGTTGATATTTTTATATGAAAATGAATCTCTTATGTGAATGTTTTTAATTCTTGAAAAGGCGCCTGGCTAAAACCATGTCCACTTCTAACATGGAGTGCATGGCATTTTATTAGATTTATTGGAGTATTTAAAATCTACATATATCTCATTTTGGGAAATGATTAGGACAATGATGAGGTCAGGAGAAGATTAGTACTTAATTGGTTATGAATGTCCAATAAAAACTGAAAAGTCACAGTAACCAGCAGCCAATCTTTACTGATTATAATTGACAAAATATTTTAAAAACTGTGAGTATCAAACTAGTAATGATTGTAGTTCTGTCGCTTAACCTTACATCTTAGAGCTGTCGATAAAAGATGGGGCTAGGTAATGATTAGGGGCAAAAAAAAGGGGAAAAAAAAGGATTCTGTGTCGAGACGCCCCGGGACGAAAGTCCCGGGACTTTTCGGGTTTTGGAAAATGTGCTAATAAATTGTACATTTTAATTTAAAAAAAAATAAAATCGTGTGGTTAAGAAACATTCAAAAGGACTGATATGTATTGGATGAAAACAGGTATAAAAGGGGAGCCCCAAGAGAAACGTAACTGTATACAAAATATAGCTGTAGCAAAAGCAAATTACAAAATATTAAAATTAAATGTTCATACCTGATGTTGTTTTATTTACAAATGTTTTTTTCACTATTATACAAAGGTACCAATGTCTCAATAGGACAAAAAAGGTCTAAAAGCTGTATTGTGAAGTTACGGCCATAAATTTACTCCTGACTGCGGCCGAATTCATTGATATTTTTTCAATACATGTACCGTTATCATCCCTTCTCAATACTAAGAAAAATAATAAATATTAAACATTGTGCTAAAAAAACGCGATTTTAACTAGTGCATACTTTCAAAAGGCGCCGAGTGTATGTAAAACATAATTTTAATCAATTTCAAATATTTAATTTTAATAAATTTATAATTTTATTGAAGGGGAAATTAAAGTCTCGAGTCCTGGGACTTTGAAAACCCCGAGACTTCAGAATCCCTAGTGGCGAGCTAATCGACCCTCTTCGTCTGTTTTCAAGTTGGTGGGGATATTTGAAAATATTTGACCACAGACATTCATGCCTTTGGATACAAATCTTTACATCAATGAATGGAAGTGTTCATTCAGGGATTGAAATCCTAGCTCGGCAACCAACAAAACACTATATGCGTCGTTCATTCGGGTGGTTAATTTTTTTCCGTTTTAATTATTACAGAATTCTCAAAGTCAAGGAATGGGAAATCGAAGTGGGGATCTACCTTCTCCAACTGTCTCAATTACTCCTTCTGTGACGATCACCCCCACAACTGTACCACCTAGTCATGTCAACAAGGTAAAGGCAAGATATAATCAATTTTTTAAAAAAATTATAAATTAATATTACTAATAAATATCATATGGGTTTCTACAATATGAAATCTAACAGCAAGACAGTACAATGCCTTAAATTTTACCAAAATCTAAGAAATATATCTTTTTTTAAACCATATCCGCTTTTGATGTTGAGCATATCATCGCTAATTTTCTACAAACTCGTATCTCAATTTTTGTCGATTTTCAGTATTTTGATGCAATGAATTTAGATATTCACATGTACTAGCTGTAAGCCCGTTGACCTCAACGGAGAGATTTTTGTTGCATTTTTAAGTAGTCAGAAAAGTTACTGGCGTGAAAAATAAATTACTAACCTATTTATTGAATAATCCAGAAATTCTGATAGTAAAAGAAATATCTCGGGGCGTATATCGACAGCCCTGCCCTGCAGTATTTAAATTGTAAATTATTTATTTTTGGAATAATGTTCTAGTTTGCTAACAACTATTTTTCGTAATAGCAGAAATTTTGTAAATTATTTAATTTTTGGAATAATGTTTATGTTTGCTAACAACCATTTTTCTTAGAAGCAGAAATTTCGTTAATTATTTTATTTTTGGTATAATTTTTAAGTTTGCTAACAATTATTTTTCATAGTAGCAAAAATAGTCCTTGTAAATTACTTAATTTTTGTAATAATGTTTAAGTTTGCTAACAATTATTTTTCCTATTAGCAGAAATAGACCTCGTAAATTATTTAATTTTTGGAATAATGTTTAAGTTTGCTAACAACCATTTTTCATAGTAGCAAAAATAGTCCTTGTAAATTACTTAATTTTTGGAATAATGTTTAAGTTTGCTAACAATTATTTTTCCTATTAGCAGAAATAGACCTCGTAAATTATTTAATTTTTGGAATAATTTTTAAGTTTGCTAACAATTATTTTTCATAGTAGCAAAAATAGTCCTTGTAAATTACTTAATTTTTGGAATAATGTTTAAGTTTGCTAACAATTATTTTTCCTATTAGCAGAAATAGACCTCGTAAATTATTTAATATTTGGAATAATGTTTAAGTTTGCTAACAACCATTTTTCTTAGAAGCAGAAATTTCGTTAATTATTTTGTTTTTGGTATAATTTTTAAGTTTGCTAACCATTATTTTTCATAGTAGCAAAAATAGTCCTTGTAAATTACTTAATTTTTGGAATAATGTTTAAGTTTGCTAACAATTATTTTTCCTATTAGCAGAAATAGACCTCGTAAATTATTTAATTTTTGGAATAATGTTTAAGTTTGCTAACAACCATTTTTCATAGTAGCAAAAATAGTCCTTGTAAATTACTTAATTTTTGGAACAATGTTTAAGTTTGCTAACAACCATTTTTCTTAGAAGCAGAAATTTCGTTAATTATTTTATTTTTGGTATAATTTTTAAGTTTGCTAACAATTATTTTTCATAGTAGCAAAAATAGTCCTTGTAAATTACTTAATTTTTGGAATAATGTTTAAGTTTGCTAACAATTATTTTTCCTATTAGCAGAAATAGACCTCGTAAATTATTTAATTTTTGGAATAATGTTTAAGTTTGCTAACAACCATTTTTCTTAGAAGCAGAAATTTCGTTAATTATTTTATTTTTGGTATAATTTTTAAGTTTGCTAACAATTATTTTTCATAGTAGCAAAAATAGTCCTTGTAAATTACTTAATTTTTGGAATAATGTTTAAGTTTGCTAACAATTATTTTTCCTATTAGCAGAAATAGACCTCGTAAATTATTTAATATTTGGAATAATGTTTAAGTTTGCTAACAACCATTTTTCTTAGAAGCAGAAATTTCGTTAGTTATTTTGTTTTTGGTATAATTTTTAAGTTTGCTAACAATTATTTTTCCTATTAGCAGAAATAGACCTCGTAAATTATTTAATTTTTGGAATAATGTTTATGTTTGCTAACAACCATTTTTCTTAGAAGCAGAAATTTCGTTAATTATTTTATTTTTGGTATAATTTTTAAGTTTGCTAACAATTATTTTTCATAGTAGCAAAAATAGTCCTTGTAAATTACTTAATTTTTGGAATAATGTTTAAGTTTGCTAACAATTATTTTTTCTATTAGCAGAAATAGACCTCGTAAATTATTTAATTTTTGGAATAATGTTTAAATTTGCTAACAACCATTTTTCATAGTAGCAAAAATAGTCCTTGTAAATTACTTAATTTTTGGAATAATGTTTAAGTTTGCTAACAATTATTTTTCCTATTAGCAGAAATAGACCTCGTAAATTATTTAATATTTGGAATAATGTTTAAGTTTGCTAACAACCATTTTTCTTAGAAGCAGAAATTTCGTTAATTATTTTGTTTTTGGTATAATTTTTAAGTTTGCTAACAATTATTTTTCATAGTAGCAAAAATAGTCCTTGTAAATTACTTAATTTTTGGAATAATGTTTAAGTTTGCTAACAATTATTTTTCCTATTAGCAGAAATAGACCTCGTAAATTATTTAATTTTTGGAATAATGTTTAAGTTTGCTAACAACCATTTTTCGTATATATAAATAAATAGTTAATTAAATTATTATATATAATTGAGCAGCCCTATATAGCCGTTCACAACCCTGCAGGTGGAAATCTTGGAAGTCAAAATCGTTTAGTGCAAGATTTCACCCACAGATGTCATTATTAGTTCACTTAAAACGCGTTCTTTTTTTTTGCTTTGTATTATTTAAATTATATAAAGTTTTTATATCGCTTTTCTCAAGTGGATTCGTAGATCAGTGTGTAAGCCGTCCGAACGTCGCGCATGAAAATTGGGGCATGGTATCGAATCCCACAGCTTGAGAGAATATTTTTTGAAAATTAATTGTTTTTACACATAATAAAATAAAAATGTCATGATTTCAAAAATTCACTCATGACGTCAGAGAAAAATGAAGAAATGAATTAATGACGACAGCGGGGCAGGATGGGGGGGAGGGGGACCGTCTTTCTTGACGTCATCGAATAGGCGAAATCGCGACCATAATATATATACAAACGAAAAAAGTATCTCTTTAGTATGAATATATAAATGTTGACAGCGTGGCTGTGGCGGTGGTGGGGAAGGGGAAATCGGGGACAATTTACAGACAGACGGACAGACAGACGGACGGACGGACGGACATTATCGACTATTAATATATAGATTCCATTCAAATATATTTTACTTGATGCTTTGTTTAATCTAATACAAAAACGTTTATTATCAATAAAATGTTTCGGCAAATCATCTGGTCATGTGCCAAGCATATCGACTGTGTTTAGGTAAAAGAGATCAACCCACACAGAACAAATTTTACAGAGAGACAATAAACTTTTTTTTAGCAATTTTGAGCCAGTGTCAAATTATTAACCCGTAACATGCCATCCTAAAAAACCACGTTCCCTGCCATGATGGCATCTCAGTTTCACTGTTTATTGACAGTATTTAAACTATCTAATTAGAAGCTGAAAAATAATTTAAAAAATGTATATATGCTAGAATACCTAAAATGATAAATATTTCTCTTAATATTGAATGATTTAATGGTTCAACTATTTACGATTGCATCATAGGCATGGAGGTGTTAATTGAACACAAGCTTGAAGTGCAAAAATTCTTATAAACTGGTGTTTACCTAGACATAGTCGATATGAAGAAGAAGGTGGCATGTATGGAAACGTCTTTGCTTCCTACCTTATTACTTCCTCATAAATGTTGAGGACAAAACCGTTGTGTGGTGTTTCATTCGAGCGATGGGTATGCAGGTTATAAACTGGTAGAATAAAATACATTTATGTGCCTCCTGAAAACATGTAATTTTTGTGATACCAGGTTTTGGAAAATTTGCGATGATATAGACTTGCAATGCTGTATTTTAATAGTAGGTATTTAAACAAGTACTGGTTGTAATGCGAATGTACGAATACTGCTCCCATAGGGTAAAGTCAGTTAACGTCAAAAGCAAATTATCTTTCTTTGGGCATGCACCACCTTTTAAGTTACTTCATATGGTGCTTTTAAGGGTCTCCATTTTTTGTCAACCTTCTTGCTGTCCATAATATTGGATGTAGAGAAAAGCAGGAATCAGTCTTCCGCAACACATGCCCGTGCCAGGTCTATCACCCCATAACTGCAAGGATTTTTTTTAAAACTTTTAACATCCAGTTATTGTTACTGTTTTTTTTCTCTTTATGAAAAATGAAACAGAGCAATTAGTTTATAATTAACCCTCGTTAAATTTTTACTATTTAAATATAATTTTGGAAGTCTGATATGGTTAAAAAAATTTACCTACTGTTAACATTTTCGAATGAAGTATATTTTTTTTTATAAATTCTGAGTAAATTTTTTATTGCAAGCAGCAATCTGAGGGTATTTCGACACAGGCAGCCGTTAGCATTTCACCCGCCCATTGTGCGGACCAGGTGAGCCAACATTGCAATCTGAATGCGTGCCCTCTACAGCATAATTAGTTATTGTGTTCTGTATTTATTACGCACTTTCCTGTACGTTTGGGTATGGGAAAGATTTGCAGATAACTTATGAATATTTTGATACATATAGATAGTATATTTTAGATTTTAGGTGTTCATTGTTTATTTTTATACAATTTATATTCAAAAGCCTTTTTATGATTGGCATTGGTTACTGGGACCTTCAAAACCATTTCAGGTTTCGTTTGTTGTACTTTTTCTTCGCGTATATGCTTGGCGACATTGATGAGATTTTGATGAGATTACGTTTAAATTTTATTTCAATTGGTATCTCAAAGTAAAGGTAAAGTTTTCGAATCGTCTTTCCCTTTGACACATGTTTGTTGAAATGAACACGAGTCAAAGTCACACTGGATGTAAATCGAGTATCACTTACTTACATAATTTTAGCATTACATTATTTTCAGTTGTCTAAATCATTTTCTCATTTAATAATCGTCATTAAAAATGATACATAAAGTTTTGATGAGGCTCGGGTGATTACTGCCAGTCATGTCATTGTATATATATAATATTTTTGAATATTTATTTATTGTATTTGAATAAATTGTACATATATTTATATATTAATTTTAGTGATAAGTAGTGGAATATTAGAACAATATACAAGACAATGAAGAAGTGTCATGAATTTTAATTGTTTAGTTATTTCTCTAGAAGTTATAATGATATTATTTAGTTATAGTTTTGTTCATATATTCAGTTTAGTAATTAGCTATGTTTAACCCTCTAAGCTCGGTTGGACCATCTCATGGACGGACAATGCCCTTTTTATCTTTCATCTATAAGAGCAATAGTTAACTGATTTCGTTTAAATAACTTGATTACTATAAAGAATATATTCAAATTTGATTTGTGATTTGATAAAGTTATCAACTGATACGTTTTGTTTTGAGCGCCAATTAGTCGGCGTTCAGAGCTTTTTAGCGATACCGATTAAGCGGTCCGAGTGATTTTTTTAAATAGAAAAATACTTGGCAACCACTGGTGTCATATAGTGATCGGTCTGAATTAGAGGTTTGCACTGGTTGAAATTTTACAAAATTACCCGGTCCGAGCCTGCCCGTGCCCAAGTCTACCATTCTACTAATACCACACCTGTTATCCGAACTTTTAGATTTATACTTCACAGCCCGAAAAATTCAGTTTTTTACAAATTTACAACAATTTATGATTCTCCATAGAACTGATAATAATTAAAATTATCATGAATGACTTATGTCACGAACGTAGTCTGAAATGTTTTTCTGAATAAATAAATTCCTTACCCGGGCCCGGCCCGAGCCTAAATTTCAATTGCGCTCACGCGCCCGAACTCGAAACCGCTTACCGGCCATGTCCGTGCAGACCTCTAAACACCAAATATGTTTTTCAAAAAAAACAATTCACATTATGTTATTCATTGGAACCGAACAAATGAAATTCCAACAGCTCTCGAAGTGTCAATCGATATATTTTTTTTTATAAAACAATATGCAATATTAATATCAACTTTATCGCTGACTCTGTAAAAAAAATATGTTACGTCCCTGGGACTGAAAATTGATTTCGGGTTGCTGAGCTTGAAGGGTTAAAACGTTGATAAGGAAAGAAAAGGGTGTATCCCAAAGAAAAATTATTTATTTTACAAGAAATGATATAACCTTTTTTGTTTTGTGAATTTTTGTTTTTTGTGATACAAGCTTTTTTCCTATTATACATGCAGTGGTGTATTTTTAGAATTATTATTTAATTGTTTGCATTAGATATGTTATTAAGTTTCTAAGATGTAAGAGGATGGAAGTGTTGAAAATTCAAACCTTTCACACTTCACATCATGGGTCCTTAATTGAAGAGCTATAAACCACAACAGATCCATTTGTTGTTTGTTTCTATTTATA
Source organism: Himalopsyche anomala (assembly GCA_031772345.1). Classification (NCBI taxonomy): domain Eukaryota; kingdom Metazoa; phylum Arthropoda; class Insecta; order Trichoptera; family Rhyacophilidae; genus Himalopsyche; species Himalopsyche anomala. The sequence goes on along the minus strand of CM062833.1, from coordinate 15,320,041 downwards.
TTGTTGTAGAACTACTGTGTATCCTGTTGATTGTACCTGTAAAATCATTGTGTGTGAATCGTATTTAACTTGAACTGTAATATAAGCGATGAATTGCCAGATAATATTTAAGCTGCTGCTTGCAAAAACAATAAAAGAGAGACTGAATCCTTGTGTATAAAATGTTTTTTTCAAAATGCATCCATTTGTTATCAAAATTATGACCATAATTTTGACAGGTCTGATTAAAATATTATTCATATGTGAATCCAGACTGAGAGACGGCAGTATTAAAGAAGTCAACTCCGACTGCTGAAATGTATTCACAAAACAAAGATCAGTGTCTTGCTGTCGGTGAATGACATTCACTATTGTAATCTCACTTTCCGATTACAAAATGTTAACATTGTTGAGCATCTGATGTGGTTTATGTCTCTCACTTTAGAAGCATGTTTTACATTGGCTGTAGCTAATTTTTGATGTTTTTCTTACAGAATAACTCTTCTCGCAGAGAAGATGAAGGACAAAGTCCTGCTCAGAGACAAGCCGCCGCTAAGTTGGCCCTGCGGAAGCAACTTGAAAAGACACTTCTACAGGTGAGATTTATTTCTGAATTTAATTTTTCTACTCTCATCAAACAAAACAATATATACATAGGAATAAAATGTTTTCATATGTAGCTTTACAGAAATGATTTCAAGGAATTATTGAGATGAAAGATTTTTAATGAAAATGTACTTGATGAACTTCATATCAGAAAATTAAAAACTAGAAAGCAATTGACGATCAATGAAATATCCACATTGGCAAAACAAAAGTGATTTTGCCAATATATGCGAAAAATGATTAGGGTTTTTCAAAAAATCATTCACCACATTTTTTTCAAAAAATTACTTGGTATATAATTGTTCTTATTAGTTTAGTGTCAATTTTTTCAACTTGATGCTATTAAAAAAATGTACATAACATGTAGCATTTGGTGATTTTTTAATAGTGTTGTCATGGATAAACTTTTTAAATTACAACTGTACATTACTATATATTTGATGTCTTATAGCGAATATGGCCTTTTTTTAGATCCCGCCCCCCAAACCCCCACCGCCAGAGATGAACTTCATTCCCAATCCGAGCAATACGGACTTTGTCTACCTTGTCGGCTTGGAGCATGTCGTTGACTTTATAACTATCAAAGACAAGTGAGTTTATTGCTACATGGCTTATATTTAAAAAGCAGAGCTTGTCGCGTAGAAGCATACACTTACTACGAAATATTTAAATAATTTTTTGGGATGGTTTTATGTTCAGAATGTGTGCCAATCAATCAGAGGAACTGACAAACATACTCTTGATAATCAATTATAAAATATTACCTAGTATTTAAATTTTACTTCATTAGTTGCTTCATGTATATGATTTGCATATTTTTTTTTGTTATAAGCTTTTATTTTTAAATTGAAAATGGTATTTTACACATTCATATAACAAAGTGCTAATGCGGTGAAGGGATAAAAATTCTAGGAATGCGGCTGTGGGCGCGCCCTTCAGTTGCGCTCAATGTGGAACCGACTTTACTCCGGTTTGGAAGTGGGAGAAGCCTCCCGCCAGAAAGGGCCAGTCTACCAACGCCACGTTCCACAATATCACTGGTGAGTACAGTCATATTAGTATGGCGATATGTTTTGCCATGTTTATTATCCCCTTAGGTATACATGCTTTTCTGATGACACTGAAGTTCAACACATTACTTCTAATATTACAGTAGTTATTATAATTATGGTATTTATTTTCACAGGTAAGGAAGGGCGCGTGGTATGCGAGCAATGCGTAACGTCTAACGTAAAGAAGGCGCTGAAGGCCGAGCATACAAACCGATTGAAGACGGCTTTCGTAAAAGCTCTCCAGCAGGAGCAAGAGATTGAGCAACGACTGGCGCAGGTAAATTTAATAAATCTATCTATATTTGTTCGTTTATCTGCCGTGTCCTACATAATTAGCATGTGTCTCAATTTACTAAGTTAGAGGTAGAAATTCATTTGGTGATCTTCATATTTTTTTTAGGTATCTTCGCCTTCGCCGACACCGGCTGTTTCTGAGCCTACTCCTCAAGTGACAATTAAGCAGGCTACTCCGGTAATTTTACATATTTTATTGTAAAAAGATCTTTCATTAAATTAAGTCTGTAGTAAATTTCTTATGAAACAGCATTTCTCAAACTGTGTGACCTTGACACTCCTTATTTTCACACAATTCTGTGTTTTTATATTCATTTACACACACAGCAACTGAATTTATGTCGTAAAAATTAAAAATGTAAAAAATCTTATGTTGCTCTATCTTCCCACCGATTCATGAATATTCAAAGTATTTTTGGTGTTTTTTTCCACATGGTTAAACTTGTTAATTTAACGCTGTTAAGGGTGTGTGAGTACTTTATTTATACCAACGGTTATCTACTATTTAAGTCTGTTTGAAAACTTGGATCTTGATTTTTTACTTAACTCATGAAATACGGGAAGGGTATTTTTAGCGATTTAGTAGTCGATTTGTTTGTTGAATATTCCGCATTGACAATGCTATGAGGATTGGCTTAATTTATTAAAACAAAAAATTGCATCTAATGTAAATAAAATTGAAATTTTACTCAATTTGCCAACTAGTACCCTCACAGAAAATTATGAAGCCGAACTTTATGACTTTGGTTTTGTCCTTTCCTATTTTTTTTTTAATGAGACTTAGTGAATACTTTTGTGAATGCAAACAGATATTTGCCAAGGTAATTAATCTATTCCAAATTCTCGCATTTTATTGAATTTCAATACCATGGTATTATGTATTTGAAACATACACAACTTCAAAATATTTAAAAAGTTATAGGAAATCTGTAGTGCAGTTTTTTTTAATATTTTACGTTTTACGCTGATGATGGTAATCGGTTATCACCCGTATTTAATGTGTTAAAATTGATGCTATTTTTGTAATGTTGTTTTTTAATGAATGTAGGAAATAAGGTATTTCTGCTCAATCTCCAAACTAGAGGACCAGCTCTATTGTATATCAGGGGGCTATACTATGAAAAAGTTTGAGAAACGCTGTTTTTGATGATATCAAATTTTGAAAAAGTCTGTAATATTTATGTAGTGAAAGTCTTTTATAGAGTATTTGACATTAATTTGACCATGTAGATAGGCAACTTTTTTTGATATAATACATTTTGAGTCAAATGGCCACATGTTGTTATTGTTATGACGTTTTGGGTTTTGTTAATTTTCTCCCAAGCAGCCTTTGGAAACAGTTCCTACGGGTCCGGGATTCATGCAGGTCAGAGCTATTTCCTTTCAAGGATGGTTGTCGAGAAGAAATTAGCCTTTTTCTGTAGCTTTCAAATATTTCCTGCGTTGTCAAAATAAAATTGAAAAAGTTTCGCTTTCAATTGCACCTGTTTTTACATCACAGAACACACCACACGTCTCTATCTTTTTGAAGATTCCAATTATGTCCAGCAATGTCTGAAAGTTAACAAAATATTTTGATAACTTGGTAATACGTTAATAATAATCCAGTCTTTTTCATTTTGAAAAATGAGTAAAAGTCAGGCAGTTTTATATATTATTGTATTATTTTGTTTATACTTTCTTTTTAATAAGACAAGACTAGTGTGTAGCTAATCGCTTTGACTATGTTCCAAGTTTAGTATCAGATGGGTGGGAGGTAATTTTTAACATCATAGACCAGTCGTGAGGAATCTGCGACCTTTTGAACTGATCGGCCAATTCTGATAATTTTTGTAAATTCGTAAATTTCTGAGATTTAGGATTCGAAAATTTTTGAAACATCTAAATAAAGCTCTCGTGCTAGTAATTTGGACAAATCCGTAAATCCTTGAGATTTTGGATGTCTAAATCCATGGAAGACCTAAAAAATAAAATAAAGGTCCCACGCTGATACTTATGGGAAATCCGCAAATTTATGGGCATAACAAATTGTCATTTCCGGCCAAAGATTCCCTAATGTTTACTGTGGCCTCATGTTGAATCAGAAAATGAATGCGGCCTTTAGACAAGAAAAAGTTTCCCACCCCTGTCCTGGACATATATGCCTTCAATCAGAATTGAATATATTTTTTTTTTTAATCTGAACTGGCCCTGTAAGGATTTGTAACTGTGTGCTTTCACCGAAGCTAGCAACATTGACGTCTCTAACCAGCTGTGCTATGGAATGTTATTTTACTAACCTTAAATGTGTGCTTTTGTTTAAGAGATGTGGAAATATTCTTTATACTCTTTGTTATAACTAAATACATTCGTTAATATGTTGGTAATCTTTAGAATTAGAGTAATCTTTAGATAGAACTATCATTCACTTGAACCACTACCGGATCAATGCACAGGCACATTAGGCATGCTCTTTACCCTTCAAATTGTGCCTTCGCCTCGGTCATCATTATATTTGAGGACATTTGTTCACGAAGCATTGAAAAAAATATTGTTCTTTACTTCTTGTGTTTAAATTTTTGCCTGTGTGGACAGTTGCGAATGGACATTTCCAATTTTATTTTGACAGTGTGGTATAGAATAAAAAAAAATAGTATCCCTGGCTTTTAAGAAATATTTGTATTTATTCGATGACCTTTTCAGTAATTTAATATAAAAATTTAACGGTGATTATAGCAACCGGCCAGGGCTCCGTCAACCAGCATGAGCTCGTCTTCCATCCCCCAGGCTGACTCATTGGTTGTGTCGAGACATGCAGCCAGACCTGCCCCTCTGAAGGCCACACAGTCCCACCATCAACCACCCCCCAGGTATATTTTTTATTGGTTGGCTTTCACGGCAGAGCTTACAGTAAAATACTTAAAACCTGAAATATATCAAAAGCAATGTGATGGCAATGGAGCTTATTATTGGGTCAAAGACCTCTTACAGTAAAATGTGTGACATCTTACAGAATAAATTCAATAGAAGTCGATGTAACTGACCGAGAATATGGGCCCTTATTAGATAAAACATGGAGGAACTATTTTTTTTTTATTAAATAATGTTTTAACTATTCTGAAAATGTGGTCTTCAGTAATGTTCAGCAGTAAATTTTAAATAAATATTTATTTGGCTAAAATTACACAACCAGGTTTATGAGACTTTTATGTTGCATGTAAATCATTGCTACCTTTGTATTTAATGCAGTGAATTAAAAAAAATATATAGAATTTTACATCCCTTTAGGCAGCTGTTCCATCATATAATTACATCCATTGAGTATCCCCCTCCTCACGATTTAATATTAATGCAAGCGGTAAGTTTTATTTACAATGAATAGGTTCTAATAATAGACTTTGATTTCTTTCCAGACATAGCTCACGGCAACATGACAGCCATGATCATAGAGGATCTCAGCATGACATTAGGTAAATAAGATTTTATTTAGTGATTATAAAACTACTTTCATTTTGTCAATATCCAAATCATATTCGATGTGCTGCTGTCCAAATAATGTTCAATTTGTCTCTAAACAGTCATTTTGTTGCCTGTTCAATTTGGTATGCAATGGTTGATGTTTCTTCCGGATGGTTATATAATATATTCTAGAACGTGTTCTGTGTTTCGACTTCCCCTTACCCGTGCGGTAAAGACTTACAGACTCCGGCACAGTATATCCTCGCAGGACTATTCTATGAAAAAAACACCCGACCTTTATGGCGGTTAGTCGAAAAGATTCACAATGAAATATGATTTTTTTTCTCATTAACATTTAATTACGTTTATTTTATTTTAGAATGACCAATGGGCGGAACCATTCCGGAAGCGGTGTTCACGTATCGTCATCTCCTTCTGACAGGGAGACGGCCGTCTCGCTCACCTCTCGGGCTGAATCTCAACAGCAGCAGTTATCCAATATGACAAGAGAGAGAGGAAACAAAGGTAAAACATTTTAATTTTTGTAGACTAATTTTAGTTTGAACCGATCTTGACTGATGTATTAAAATGATTATTTAATTGATTCTAGGTCACAGTTCTGGTAATAGCAGCAAATCGCGAGAGTCTGGCTCATCTAGCCAACAGCAGCAGCAGCAACAGCAACAGCAGTTGATGCAACAACTTGCCGCTGGTGGATTTGATCATCACAGTGCTGCCACTATGCAAGCCTTGCAGCATCAGCTCTTCAGAGGTAAGTTGAAATTTTCTTCTATAAATATTTTCTGCGACTGACAGGTAGTAATATAAAACGTGTTTGAAAAAAACAAGTTGTTTAAATATCATAATTTCTAAAAATCTCAACTCAAAATATGCTAATTATTATTCAACTTTACCTCTTTTAAATAAATATTTTTTAAACTGAAATAATTTCAAAAATATTCAAAGTTATTATTCTGAAATAATACTTGAAATATTCATTCTAGACTGACCCATAAGCGAAAAAAAAAGGTTTTTAATTGTATATGATCATAGTATACAGAAACCTAATTTAGTAAAAAAATAGCGCACTACTCAAAAGGTTAAAGTGTGTTGTATCAAATACCAATAATTTTATTTGTTACATTATTTTCAGGTCTGTCTGCAGCCGGAGGTGTTAATCCTGCTGCCCTGATGCAATTTTCACCACTTCTGTACCCTTATCAGCTTGCGATGGCGCAGGCTGCCGGCTTAAGTATGTACTCACATATTATTCACTCTAAAATTTATTTAAAAATTGGTATACATGTAAATTATTAAATACGATCGTTGAGGTCACACAATTGCTCTCATAAAATGTAGCATTCGTGACAATTCCAAAAGTAGAAAACAACAAGAAGTGTGCTAGTTTCTTGGAATACTCTTTGAAGAAATGCTGTATCTTGTGCTCGACGCGTTCTTGGCACAAAAGACAATATTTTATAGGAAGTCACAAACAGCGAATTTAAATAGAACGACCGTCAAGGGACCGGATGTCACACTAAACGGATTTGATTTGGTAAAGGCTAATATTTTGGCTGCCATAGAAAAAATATGTCTGTACCTGCCTCCACGCCGGCTATAATTTGCAATTATTTATTTAATTATTTATTGATGAGAAATCTTGTCTGTGGCAGTCATCCAGTTAAAGTAATTTTTACAATAACCAAACGTGAGATTTTGCATCTACATTGCTAAAAACAGTTGGTCGTTGTAAGCAAATTCGTAATAAACAGGTTCTTTTTTATGATTTCGTTTAAAAAATAAATAACCAATATATATATATATATACATTGAACTGAGAAGAAAGGTGCTTAGCACAAAAAAACAAAAAAATCCACAGTTGGCATGGAATGTGTGTCAAGTAATTAATACCATCTGCAAAATTCAAAGATGCTATTGGCTTTATATGTTATAGTAAAAAAAGTATAATCAATCAAAAGATGGCTGCGCCTCAATGTACATACATGGCTATAGAAGTAAAAAGAGTGCAATATATTTTTTACACACCTACTTTTATTAAATTGTTGTTTTCAGTATCGTTGGCGTAATATGGTGCCTATGCCGTATTTTTCTGACAAAAATGAATACACATTTTCTATTAATTTCCCACAATTTTGATTTTTGGCACATAGCATCTTTCTACTCAACGGTAATTGTTTGTTTTTATTAACTTTTCCGGTTCTAAGCTCAAGAAATGCGACCCCAATACCCACATTTTCTTAAATATCTATTTTAATATGGGTGATACAATGTTTATAATTAAGGTATTCTTATATCATAGTTTTTTGGACCTTTTGTAGTTTATATAAATACGATAAGATAAGAGATAAGCGCCCGCTTATCAGCGATCGTTGGTAAGATAACTAGACTGAAGCGCGCCAGTCGCGCATTGACATTGGCATTGGAACGACGTATATTTTACGCGCAACTTAAAATATGATTATTTATTAAAAAACCAAGGATTTTTATAAAAAAATGTATGCGGAATGATGCAGAGAGATATTTTAAAGCCCGTAGACTATTTATTTTTTTGAAATTCATAAGAATAAGGCCAATAATGAGGAAACCACTGGGGTCAAAAATGACCCCCATCGCCAGAGACGTATTTTTCTAGTCTCCGAGCCGCGAGAGTTAAACATGTTATAATCGAGGAAATACGTTATTTTGTTTGTGTTCTCTACGTATAAGTAAATCGATACAAAGTATTACACGTATTTTAAAAGAAAAACACTGATCTATTCCAGCATCTGCAGCTAAAGGTGGAGTATCGATGTCGGACTTGCAAAGAGCCGCCGAACTTCAGAGACAATATCTTCTAGACCTTCTGCCGCAAGGCGCCATGCCTCCGCATTCGCAAGGAAGATCTCCGTGGAACAATAATTGATCTCTTTAATCTGCAATAGTTACACTATTACGTTTGTAGATTTTCTACTGTGATCGTTGCTAGTTGACCGTTTGTGACTGAAACGACCCGCGTAGGTGTGTTCGTCTCGTTTCCTAACCCGACCCGTGCGGATTCCAGAGCTATTTTTCATTTGATTTTATTTTGGTCATCGATTTATTCAGTAGCAGAACTTGGGGATGCATTATGTGTTCATGTTTGGTTACTGCAGGTTAAATGAATTAAGTAGTTTTTTTTTTATCATATTTTACTGAGTGATATTGAATTGTCAATGTTTGATATCAATGTATAGTATCAACATACTTAATCATACATTTAGAAATTAGTCCACTGTATTCATACATACATCTCGGTAAGAAGGAATTTGTTTTTGTCTGTGATTTTCTTCAAGTAACAACTTGCAGTTTTTTTTAAACATATTATATTTTCATTCTTTTAGCTTCTATTGCTAATTTTCAAATGAAAAACTACGGACATTCGATCACAGTAGAAATAACATAAATTTTACCAGTTATCAGCAGTTCTTGTATTGTTACAACTGAACTGGCATTTTCCTGAGCGGAGGTGGCATTCGAGCAAGAATAATTAAATCTTTTCTATCATTGTAATGAAATTTAAATATCTCAACAGGTTTCTGCTCTGAAAAACATGATTATCCCCACTCTTGAAATGTGTCCGTATTTGATATCTGTGAAACACGAACCCCGGGATAAAGAACTGAATTATTCGAAAATGAAAAAGAAATACGTAATAAAATTATATGTGACGTCTTAGATTTGCTCAAAATTACAACACTTTTCGGGAAAGTCGGATTCCTAGGAATTAAAATAGAGAAAACTTAATAAGTGTTTCCGGGTTCCGTCGTTTGTTTCGATATTTATCTCTTTCTATATTATAAATGGATGTCTCCCATCGTCGTACGCTCTGTTCTCCTCTTTGTTTACGGATGACTTAAAATAAAGCCTTGTTTTCTACCGGTAGACGAATTGAATGGAGGTGCGTAGAATAATTATGTACAGATTTTTACTATTATTACTTTAACACGTCTCTCGATGAAAGTACTATCCTTCTGCACTAATCATTTTACACACATTAATGTGATCTTTTGCACTTTACTGTAATCGTGCGGATGCAAAATATTCAGTTGCAGGTTTATGATATATTATTGTCTAGGATTGATGACGGAGAAATTTGAATGAAGTAATAGAACAATTTTCGAATGTAGCTTTGTTGCCGTATAAACAATTGACTTTTAGAAGATACAATTGTAGGCGTATAAGATATGATAATATTTCTTCTTTTATATCTCTCTGTGAAATCTTTCTGTGATAACTGTCACATTATTGATTAAATACCTGTTATTTATTCTTGAATTTTTAAGTAGGATATGCCCAATCAAAGATAATTTAGTGCTCCAAAATATGTTACCTTGATTTGCCATCATGGTTTGAAAATAAACTGCGACTGAATAATTCATGTCCGGTGAATAATTGTTATATTAGTACACATACATTAGGCGATCAAACATTGTTTTTAAAATCTATATTTTATATCATTACATTTTCAGTATCTATCCATATACTGAAGCTATATAATTTATTATTATTTTTCAAGATTCAAGAAAATTGTATGAATTAAATCAATGGTTTTTAAGTAAGGGTGGCAAGTATTTTCCACTTTTTGTTTTTCACTAGCAGTACATACAGCTGACAGGTTTAAATTTTTGTTGTTAATTTGAAGACCCCAAGGCAACTGTGTTTATCTTTTCTTGTTGTCACAATTTGGCAGTAATTTGGAAAATGACAATATTGTTTATGTTCTGTGCAAAAAAAGATGTAGTTTTCATAGAAAAATTAAAGATACGTTCCATTATATTGGATCGTGTAATTTGGAAACCTTGTAAAAGTAATCTGTGCAAAAAGAGAATTAGGTGTAATATATTATCTTTATCGATTCTTCAGACAGTAGTTATTTTATGTTAAATTCACATTATATATTGCTGTCTTTTTGAAAATTTGATTTAACACATTGCCTCGGGGTCTTGAATTATTATGTGTAATATAATTGAAGAGTAATATCATTCTAATATATTGTATTGATTTTTCATTTTAATTTAACGGTTTTCACTATTTCATTAATAAGGCGAAGAAACAATAATGGAGGGTTATAAATATGTGAATCTTTTGTTGTGTAATTAATTTCCATTTTATCAAATAAAAAAAAAGGATATGTACATACATAGGTTCAGGCATGAAAAATATGTATTTCACTGTAATTATTGGGTATCCTTAAGTAAAATATGATACATTTTGATCATTGTATATTTCAATTCTTACAACTTAATATATATATGTATCAATTTTATTACTGTTAAAAATTACTATCTCCTTTCTCAAATCAAACTTTATTTCCAACATTTGTAAAATAGCTATAAAATCAATATATTGTAGTGAATTGACGGGATTATCTAGTATATAATTGATAGTATACCAGTAATTTTACATCTGTTGCTCAGGCAAAAGTTCTCACTTTTGCCTGAAAAGATTATAAAGGTTCTTTACTCAGTGAAATACAGCAAATGGTTTGCAGAAGTCATATCCACTGCTTAATCTGCAAACTGGTTTACTCCTCCACTAAATAAATTAGGTAAGTTTTTCTGGTCGTAATAAAACCAAGCAGGATTCAAAAATTTCAAAATCCACCTATGTATAAACAAAACGTAATTTATGAATTGTTAAATTCTGATTGATGTTGATTAAGTTTTTTCATGTCCTGAAAATCTGCCCAATTACAGTTAACTGGTTTAAAGCAGTCAATATTTTCCATAACTTGCCATTCGGTGTCAAAATGTGACAATATTTATAATAATCGATAGTGTCACATTAAAAATTGGTCGTATCCGTTTACATTGAAGTAAAAAGTAAATATTAATCTCTTTATTTTATCGCGTGTCGGTAGAGGATGCATCGCTAACGAAGGATAGTGGAAATACGATATTAAATTACTTAGTATTTTTTTAATGTGGACAAAAAAGTTCAAACTTTGTCCGGCACTATATCTAAATTCATCCACAGAATTTTACTTGGGTGATTTAGCACATTCTGTAGGTGAATATTTCAGGGATTAAACAAACAACATAAATTGAGGTTTCAATCTTTCAATAAAACAGATTGTTTTACATACATATTTCTTTTAAAATGAATCGTATTTTGTTAATACATACTGTACCACTGATATAAAATATTTTTTTGTGTGCTTATGAATTATTATATCGAATAAATGTTATAGCTGTAATGACTTTAAGTTAATTGTAAATACTTACATGATTATTATTATTTCTGGGTGCTTGAGTTATTTCTTTAGTTTACGAAACATTATTTCTCATATATATATATTATTATCAAAAAATCTGAAGAGTAAATTATTTTTTATTATTTTGTTTCGGATTAAATAGTACAATATGTTTCATCGATATATAGAATGATAGTTTTTATTTGACGGTTGTATTTTTCTTTTATTTTATTTTACCTAGACGGCAGTTTAATTTATCTTATTTGTAATAGAGTTATAAAGAAAAATCCAAATTAATTTATAAAAATATGCTGTGAGAAACGTTTAGCAAAACTCTATCAAGACTAACTATTTCATTAAATTGACAGATTTAAGTGCAAAGCTTGCATTTTTGTAAACTTAAACTTTATAATGAAGTTTAAACTCGTTCAATTATTACGTGGACAATGTTTATGAAGCTTTTTCATAATATTTTGCTGTAAAAGTAATAATCAGTGAAAGTCATCAGTGAAAGTAAACATTTAAAATCATTTCGGAAGTTACAAATGAGAAGTTTCCGACAATATAATAAATAATTAAGTATTCAAATTATTGATTGAAAATAGTTATCTGTATCATTTCAAATCGTTCATTACTTTGTGAAATTCGATAATGATTTACGTATTCAATCCAAATACTCAAAAGCATTTAGTTATTTGTAAGTTTTTTGCCACAAATAACTTTGAATGTCTTGACTTTCATGCATATAACTTCTATATATGGCTGACCTTGTTTTTTCAGAAGGTAGAACATGTTCAAATCTATCTATCAGTATTCGTAACTCTGAACAGCTGATTCTTGACTTAAAACCTTCTGCCAGTATACCTACAATATTTTGTCATGAAAATGTGGCACAGGGAAAGGGACCTGCTGGTTACCAGTCATATTCTAATTCCATCTTTATTTTTGTGAAAAGAGAGTTGTTGTTTCATTTCCCATTGAAATGCTCCATTTTGGGTACACAATATGGCTCTGCATATAGAAAAAACTATATTTTTCTGTATTTATTGTAATAATATTACTACTCTGGTATAAATTATATTGGATGATTTTATTGATAATGAAATTTGTCAAAGATTTGTTTGCAGATATTTGTTGAACGTTTTCTGCTGCATATTAATTTGTTTAGCTCTTCTTACACTGTATGTCTTAGAATATTTAAAATGTAAACCTCTGCTAACGAATGTTGCGTAATTTGACGCGTCGTTTGTTACCGGAACTTATAAGGAAACGTAATTTTAAATCGGTGGGTAAAGATAATAATAAATAAATTAAGCTTTTGTATATCATTAACAGTGGCTTTACAAAAATTGAGTATGTTTGCACTGAGTGTCAATTTTTATTGAAAATAAATGCTTTTGAAATTCCTAACAAATCGTATATTATTTGAATATCTTCCAGAATCCATTTCATTATTTTTTGTATGCTTTATTTGATCTGTTAATGTCAGATGTCACATATTATAATATAATGTCAGTTTTAAACTAAATTAAAAAGGTCAAAATCATTAAATTTTGATTTTTTCCATTTAACATTTAAAATATTGGGCACAGAGGTGTTCATAATGTTTCTTCGCCTTAATTTGATCTCAAGTAATTTACCAAAGTGTCATAAAGTTAACCTCATGTGTTTTGAAATAATCTGGTGCTTTTGCAAATATAAACTGAAATAACAAATAATATTTTGTACCTGTTTATATTAAATTAAATTGAAATAATCTTCCGTACTGGAACGCTAGTTGGTGAAAAAAATATCATGTAAAGTCAATAAGTGGCGAGTGAGAACTTAGTTTTATTGTTACAAAGAATGAAGACATGCTTAAATTAATAATTGTTAAATGACTATAGCATATGAAATAAATGAAACCTAAAAAGCTTATTTTCACGCACCAGTTTCCCGACTGTCTGCATGAGCCCTGATCCCTTCTTGTTCTGTGCTATCCAATCAACAACATCAACAGCATGCATATCTGTAGTGGCGTCACGCCAAAACTTTGAGATCGAGCAGTTAAAGGATTAGATGAAAATTGCGAAAATCAATATAATTATGTGCGGTTTTTTCCTTGTCACATTTACATATTGTTAATTTTCTACAAACACGTATCTCGTTTTCAACAATACACATATAATAGGGTAAAATATCAAGGTATTTCAGTTCTACAGTTTTTTAAAAAAAGTTAAAGGTTGATAGCTATTTCGGCTTACGCCATCGTCAGAACTATGCTTTAAACGTACATTTACTCAGCTATATATACTAATACACATATATTCCTTCAACTTGTACCCCAAAAAACTAATATTTCATGCTTTATTTAACCTAATTCAAAAACGTTAGCAAAAAATAATACATGTGCTATGTTAAGCATGAAGGAGAGAAAGCCATGGATGAAAAGGTTTTTGCTTCCTCCTTTATTAACTTCCTCAAAGATATTGAGGGTAAAACCATTCCAGCGGTGTTTTACAGCAATATAAAGCGACAGCAGTAGAATAAAATGCATTCATGTGTCTCCTGAAACTTGTACTTTTTGAGATACTAGGTTGTAGAAAATTAAGTTGAATAAATGATTTTCTTTTTGGTAATATAAAATAGCAGTAAAAAAAAATCATGTCATGTTAAAAATAAGATATATTTTGTATACAATTAAATAACAAAAAGCAAGTAATTTAAGACGACACTTAAATTATATCACAGATATTTTTTTTAGTTTTAATAATATATCAAAATTCTTATAACTAGTTACAGAGCCTGACCAGTTCAAAAAACTTGGACACAACATAACACAATGCCATCTGTTGGGTAATATACCAACACAAATTTAAAATGTTCAGAATCTAAATGTATTTAATTTGCTAAATGCTTAAGAAAAATAATATTATTTCTAATATGCGAAAAAAATCATGGAATTTAATTTCACCAACACATATGTATTAGCTTTACCATAAATAAAAAAAAAACATGGTACACAATGTGGCGAGGAATCTACATAGAAACAATATGCACATTATTTCAGTGGAGTAGGAAGGGGTCCTGCCGCCCAGGGCGATCCTTGAATTTGCCGCCCCCAATATGTCCTAATTTTGTTTTTGAATCACTTCAACTATTTATAAATTATGAATGTGGAGTTTTTACCACATGTGGCTTTATTTTTTTATTATAAATATAATTTAGCGCAAAATATTGTATTTATTTTTGAAAATGCCGCCCCTTCCGTACCCCCCTTGCTATGCTACTGCATTATTTAAGTAAGAATTTTTAATTCACAGCATTTCTAAAAAGTAAATAGTCACAACAAATAAACAGATTTGAAATCTGATGGAAAAATACTCCCAGTAAGTTTGCTCAATATTTTCCTTTGTTTCATTTTTTTTTTCACCTGTCGAGGTGTTATTAGTTAAATTATCAACTCCTAATGTAAAAGTTTTCAATTTTTTCGCAATGAAATCAATTTGTGACTCCGTTTCAGCTTTATTCAAAGGCGTAATTGGTGTTCCGTCTTTAGAAAAATCTCTTCCAAACACGGCAAATGTCAGAAGACTTTTTGTATGTTTAGTCAATTGGAATTTAATATTAGAAATCTGTTCACTTGTTTTCGTTGAAAAGATATAATTATCTGGAGCTAGCGGAGTTAGGTTATCTTGCACTGACACTGGAAATTGTGTTGAATTCTTGCTTCTAAAGTTGCCAGTTATTATTATTTCTTCAAAAGTCATCTGGTTGGAATTGTTTATTATTCTGGAGAAAAAAAAGATAATATTCATACATAAACACTTCAACATGTTGTAAGCTTTGTTAAATATGTGCAATGCGCTGAAGTAATTTTGTATATACTTCTACAAATCACTATAACCTCAGAAATGTGTTACGTTATTTAATGAAAGTATTAGTTTTAATCTCAGTTATTACTATGTGATAAAACATTGAATAACGAAAGACAGCATTATGATTCAAAATAATTTTCATAGTATTACCCTTTCCCACAAGAAACAATAGTTTCTCCGGAGCAGGCAATCACACCGCAGGTCTGTACTCCGCCTGTTGTTACACCAGAATAAGACCTGACTCCGTCAAAAGCCACGGCCATGTAATGCTTTCCATCTATATTGTCTCCTGTGTATAATAAAACGAATAAGTTACTTTAATTAATAACATAGGCTTATAACATTTTTATATTTCCAAAACTGTGCCTCTTTTCTTTCACTGCCCACTTGATTAACCCTTTTTCTGCCCAGCCACCAACTTGATTTATTCTCTTATGCCCAAAATTTCAAGAATCAACTAGGCAGGGAGTGGTTACATTAATATAGAACACAATATTATTTGAATATTCATTTATATGGTGAATATCGTGTGGGGTCCAAATCTTGACATGTATATACATATTTAGAACGGGCAGTAATTAAGCTAATATGGACCAATTTCATGAAGCAAATAAATTTGTAAAGTTAAGACATATGTATGATATAGATTTTTTAGTACAAGTTGAAATATCAACAACTAACCAAGCATAATTATGATATTTAGTATTGAAGTTAAATAAATATAACTAGTTTTCGCTTTACATAATTATGTCATAACATAAGTAACAAACTCAATGTCTTTGGATGGACTATTACTGAATACCTACATAATACTAATGCTGACCTGTTTGTTTTGATATTCTTGCATAAATATTACAGCAAAACTCGCCGTAACAGATATCTTCTGAAACCTTTTCAGTTTTAGCGAAATCCATCAGCTTCCATGAATAATTATCCAATTTGTCTTTGAGTAACCTCATTCCTGCAGGATAAATAGTTTCTATCTTGACATTATTATCTGTTGAAGTCACATCTCCGCTTAGAAGCGATGTGAGAACTTTATTTTGGAAATTTCCTGAGAGAAATGCTGTCTGCGCTCCATATTTTCCAGCATATATTCCACTCCCTCCGCTTCCAGAGCTCGGACTGTTGGCTCCAGCTACCAGAAGGTTCACGTTATGCGTGAAGGCCCAGGATTCTTGAAATTGTAAAGCTGCAACAAAGAAAAACTTGTAACAATATTTAGTTCATTATTATTACTTTAATGCGAAGCATTAGTTTGCACCACTTTCTTTGAGATTTTTATGGTGTAAAAACCGTGACCAAATCTCAAGCTTACCTGTCAAAAATGGTAATTCGGAATACCACATCATGGGAACGATGAAATTTTTCACTCTTTGCTCTTTGAGTAGTTTCATAGATGGTGTGCTAAACATCATATCAAAGCAAATCAGATGACCAAAAGTTACATTAAAATCTGTCGTGAATGTCTCAACCTCTGGAGTTGATGTTATATTGAAGGCTGGTTCTCCGAATAGATGTGTTTTACGATATCTTAAAAAAAAACAATTATTTCAATGCAGTGATGTAGGAAGGGGTCCTTGAATTTTCCGTCCCCAATATTTCCTCTAATTTTGTTTTTAAATCATTTATACTACTTTTTATTTATGAACTAGGAGTTTTTACTACAGGTAGTTTAATTTATTTATCTATAAATACAATTTATTGAAAAACATTTTATTTATTTTTGAAAATTCCACCCTCAAAAATGTGCCGCCCGGGCGGTCAAGCAATAAAAATTAGTCATGAAACAATTTGAAACAAAAAACTAGATTGACCAACTTAAATAATATAGTAAGTATAACAATTATGTAGTTTCGTTACATAGTTCTCTGTGTCTAGCATATTCATCGACTATCTAATTCTATCAAAAATGTTTTGAATTGATTAAAATTATTTTCAGCGGTTAGGTCATTAAAGACTGAAAATAATTTTGCATGTTCTAAAATTCTGTGTTATTATCAAAAGATTCCACATTGACGTATAATCTTTTGCAGGTGTTCATACTCTCTAGGAGAAAGTTTATCCTAGAAACCATAACACAATGATGTTGATAATGTTGATAATTAAATTAAAATAAAATTCAAAAACTTCAGTCGAAAGTCACTAACCTCGAGATAATTCTTCCCGTTCTATCAAAGACAATATTCGAATTGTAAATATTGTATCCATCTTTGGCGCAATGTTTTTGATCATTTTCTTCTCTGCAGATATTCTTTTCGGACACATTAATGACCACGTAAATTTTTGATGATTTTGCACTGCACGATAATCTCTGAAGAGCCTGTAGGTCAAAAAAAATTTGATCAATTGTTAAGTTCAATATCATAGCGATTTAATTCAGCATACCATTTTTTTAAAAATCTATATCCGCTCCCTATTCGGAGCATATAGCCACCATGCGGTTCCTTCAAGATTGTCTATTCCCCGCTAGTCTCTTTGCTTCCTTACTGGTCATACCAGCGTCCTGTAGTTCTGTCGAGTACATCATATGTGGCCTTCCAGGACTCTGGGATTTACCCAGTAGGTAAAAGAGACAGGCAGTTCCATCGTCGCTTTTTTATTTTAGACATGATAAGGGGCTGGTTAGTCCACTCTCTTATCTCCATGTTTCTGACAAAGTCAGACCACCGTATCCCTTGTATTCGCTGCTGGCATCTGTTTTCAAAGCACAGTATACGGTTACTCTGTGAATTCATAAGTTGACATTATTTGCAACTGTAAAGCAGCACTGTCTAAATGCATGTGTTGAACAGGACGCACTAAGTTCTGACCAAGTAGAACCGTGAGTTCCAGACCTTCCAGATTGAGATAAAAGTTGGGTTAGTCACTTTTTTTTTTTTTCATGTGTTCATTGTATCATTACTTCTTCGCAAACTCACGGTAAAGATGTAGTAAACAATTCAGATATTTTGTATTTTCTTGTCAAATTTATTTCAAAGTGTATAAATTTCTCACTTACTTTGTGATATTCATGTGAATCACAAAGGACATTGTCCTCAAGTGGATCAGGGATCTCAAAAGAATAATCCAGTATTCTCGCCCGATCACTGGTGAATCCATTGTTCAGAGTGGACTCCGGAAAAACAATGATGTCTGTCCCCTAAAAATAATACATGAAATTGACATGAAAAATCTTGTTTTTGACTATGTGGTTGTTGACAGGCAGGAAATTATTCATTTATTTTCTATCGTATATAATTTCAAATTATACTTTAATAATGGCATTATATAACTATAATTATATTTTTTGTTATGATATGATACAAAATAGGAAAGTTAGTTTCGGATATACATACTTATGATATTATTAGAATATTTTTTTGAACACAATATTATTGTCGTTATGAGCGATTATTTTTCGCGATAGTGAGTTTTTGTCAATACAAAATGTTTTTGTTGCTAAAAGTATTGTACGCATCAATACGTCAAAACGAATGAATAATTACACACAAATATACAATAAATTCAACAACAATGTGTACTATTTTTTAGAAGTTAATTATTAACTAAAATATTGCACAGATTTAAAAATATTTTTTAAATGTCTAATTGTTATGGCGTGGATATATTGTCGCCCTTCCATTTATTCTATTCAGTATATTAGTCTATGTTCTATTCCATATTTAAATATTTTGACGTTTATTCGCATTTCCGGAAATATACTACCGGTCAAATTTTCAACTTCGTTAGCGGTTGCAGTCTCATCAATTAATTTCTGGAGTTGAGAAGTAAAATGGGTCAAGTCAAAGCCCCCTATAGTCAAAGCCATGCTATTGAGTTGAAAACAGGTACTTTTTTCAGATGAGCGGGCCGGCGTCATAATTTTCAAAGTAATATCACGTCATTATGAAACCATTTATTACTGTTGTTTTGAAGCAAATACATATATATATTGTAATTATATATCTTTTCAATTAAATCATTTTTTAAATAAGAAAAAATCACATTTTATAAGGTTTTTTAATAAAAATCTCTGAGAACAAAAGCAAACAAAGATGCCAAATCATTTTATTTAAATTATTTTTTTTACAATATTTCAATACAGAATATGAGGTTGGATAGTTCATTAAAAAAACCAACGTCATTATTGGGATTTTAATCAATTAATATTAATCTCGAAATTTATTTGTGCAAACTGGTTCGTCACTCAATCTTTCCATAAAATTTCTCAAGTCATATCAGTAATCAAAAATCAGTAAGTCAAACTAGGGTAGCACAATTCACTTCATTATTTTTTTTTATTGTTATTGATTAAATCATCATTTACTTGGTATATTGTCATTATTATATGATAAAAGACGCAGCATGTATTTCATAATATCACAATAGGCGTCAAATTCTTATATAATATTACATGAATTCCGCTTGTTATCGTCGTTTATGTAATTTATAATTTATATTCTATATAACTGTGATACTTAATAGTGGGAAGTTAAATTTTATTGGTTTTTACCACACATCGCATTTCTTGCCAGTCGCTATATTTCTTAATTTGCATATATGGCCCTTCCGATGTACCGTAAATTGTAAATTAATAACACCAACGAATCACAGAATATCCATTCGAGAAATCTTTCAAACATACATGTTACATTTAACGAAAAATAAGCTTACAAATTGGAATTTAGAGTTGATCTACGTATAACCGGCATACAATTTGTTAGTAAAGGCAGGGATTCAACGGCCAGCTCAGAATTTGCTGATTTTCTACAGCACTGCTTGGAACTTAAGACTGCTATGGTCAAGTTCATCACGAAAATGATGTTTTGGTGCCAATTTTCAAATTTGACTACTATCTAGATTTTGCAAAAAGAAAGTCTAAAAACGCTCCACTTTTGAAAATAAATCTTAAATTGATGTAGTAAGTTGGCGGGCGCATTTGAAACGACTCTCTCGAACATTGTGACTTGTCGCACTGAACTGAGCTGAATTTTTGTGATTTGCCTGTTTATGGAAATCTGTGATGTCTAAAATGAATCAAGAGCGATAAGCTAACCACTAGCAATTGGCATACCCATTGGTGGATTATCCTATAAAGATAAGCAAATGAGGCGCGCTTGGGGCCTCCAAATTGTAGGGGAATCAAAAATAGCTTATGGGATAATCCGCCACTAACCCAGGAACGTCCCGAAGGCATAGGTGAGTAGGCAGTTTCCTAGAGGCGGCAAGTCCTAGAGAGCGGCAAATGATCACAGATTTTTTAAATAACTGAATATTTTTCACACAAATTAAATTTTGAATAAATATGATGCCTCAATGTCTTTGATAAACAAAATACCAAATCAAGAATCAATACTTATATAATGCGAGAGCATTTTATATTTACACTATTTTTTGTGATGTGCAGAGGTAATAGTTATTTTGTTTTATAATTATTGAACAATAATATGGGCTTTTGGATCATATTTATTTGCTAGGATCTTTGTCAATAAGTTACAAATATATTATAAATTATCTAAAAGCAAAACGGAATAATTAACAAATGATTTGTTTAGGTACGTAAGTGATTTAAAATAATAGAAAATAATGAAAAATAAACGGGGGCATTTTAGAGGTCTGCCTAGCGGCGGCATATAGCCTAGGAACGTCACTGCACTAATTCACTATCTTTTGAAGCTTTCCATTGTTTAGATGTCGCCATAAATTGGTTTGAGAATAAAAAAGTTTGCGATTTAGCAGCTAGCTTAAAGCAAAACTCAATAATCAAATGTTATAGTAAAACAATATTAATATTGAATTTATTTGTCTTTCTCAGTTAATTAAAGAGATTGTACTTAATCCGGACTACCTTCATCCCTAATAAGTTCGGATAATCGAAGTTCTACTGTAATTGTAAATCGCTCAAAATTATTGATAAAAAGATATGATACATATTCATGTAAAACTCGAAATAAACATTAAGATTTTCAAGTATATTAATGTAAATTTTTCTAGTTCGTATTTTAAAATATATTATGCTTCAATGATGTTATGATTGGTAAGTATTGTATCATTTTTGCAAATAATTTCATACACATATAAATGATAAAGTAAAGAAAAAAGTTTTACAAGATAATCTAAAAATACATTTTAATTACTGCTAATCCTCGGTGAATGGCATTATAAAGGATTATCTCCCTTTGAAGACATTTAAAAATCAATGATTAGAAATCGTATTAAAAAAATCTTATCATACATTCTAGAATAGATATTATTATGTTATCATAAAAAAATGTACGGGTAACACAACAATACATAGTAGTTTTCTGTAAAATACTTTTTTTTACGAAAAAAGCAAAAATATTTTCAATTTTTTTATCAAGGGTCATAGCACTTTTCTTTGTCACTGTTAGTTAAAACTTGCTTACCATTTTTGCTGAATCGGTGATGATTTCGATATAGTTGTCAACATTTTTGCTGATGTGCTCCGATATATTTGATGTCGAAATTTTAATTGCGTATTCGACAACCGCTGCTTTGTATGACGTCTGAAATTTTGAAAAAAATAATAATACCGGTATTGATATATTCGTCCGGTAATGTAATCTTTATTAGATAGGGCAGTGTTTCCCAAACTTTTCCCCCCTCGACCCGGTTATTTTAATATTTTTCTTTCGTGACCCACTAAATTTGTTATGGCCTACACTACCGGCCTATAGGTAAAATAAAACAGTATATTTATGTCCATACAGTCTTTATGTGTTATACTACAAAATACATAGGTTTATTTTAGAAAATTGGCGACCCGGCATTTAGCTTTCTGCGACCCGTTACCGGGTCGCGACCCATCATTTGGGAAACACTGAGATAGGGTGTTTATATTCCGCCCGATCCTTAAGATCCTTGTGGGCGTATCTTATGTGTTTAAATAATACTTAAATTCAACCTCTTTATAGCGTAGAGCTGGGTTTCCTAAACTTTTTCTGCAATTAGAATATCTGGAAATTTTAACACTTAACTTTTTTTATGTTGTGTAATTCTTAATAGTTAAAATACAAATAAATGTGTTATTAAAACACTTCGGAGAACTCTTCTGACAAACTCAACAAGAAATCATTTTATGACTAATCTTTGTTTTTTTTTAAAAATAAGAATCACTACTGGCTTATCAACTACAGAAAATGAATTCTGAGCCCTGGAGTCATCCTTACTAGTTATCGAAAAATATTGCAAAATAATTGTTTTCTACAGGTGCTCGCAGAACACCTATTCAGGTTCCGTAGAACACCAGTGCTCCACGGAACATAGTTTGTGAAACCCTGGCGTAGAGATTGGGACTACGACATAGGAATACTACGTTATAGATTACTAGGCATCAATACGAAAGATGATGTTGGAAAAATATTTGATAGCTGATTTCGTTAAATTCACAAAATACTATTGAAATTCACAAAATACATTTTTATATAATACAAAATTAACATGACATGAAACTTGCTGTGAGACTAAAAACACATTTTTCACTGCACTAGGAACACTTCCAAAATCATTTTGCGTAATGTGTTTACCATAAATATGACAAACTGTTTATTTTTATTGTGTTAGATAAATAATTGACATAAATGTCATCCATAAATAAATTTTACCGTGGCTGACAATATATTATATTTACATGCAATGATAACATTGAAACCAATACATTAAGCCAGCGTTTCTCAATATTTTCTATATCGCGGAACTCTTTTTAATCAAAAACAGAATAGAGCCAATCATGTATAGTCCAGGGAAATAAAAACGTAGCTTAAAACTCAATTGTTTCCTTATTGAATACAATACGTATGTGAATCGTTTTTTTGTTAATTATTTTACGATAAAAGTATGGGTTTTTTTATTGTCAAGCATGTAGCTGAATAGTCAATGAATGTTTTTCTCTTTTTTGTTGCAGGTATCAATCAAAATAAGGCATGGCTGTCTGTGATCTCTTAAATTCCTTCCCAACTAACATCTCGTAAAAACAGAGAAAATTGAAAGCTATCAAGTTAGTGGTTAATGTCGTTAACTTTCGTGATGGATTTCAAGGGCTCGAGTCCCATTCCCAAAAGATCCCTTCCTCACCCTTCCAACCCTTAAATCGACGGGGAGTAGCGAAAACGATAAGTTAATCACTTGCTCTGTCCTAGCCCTATCCCTTTATACTTACTCTCTTCGAAACTGAGTAACTGATTTTTACTTGGCAACAACTAGTTCTTGTAGAAAAACTTATTTTGAGATATCTCCATTAAGAGGCCATATGTTCCAAATTATGAGCGGACATGGATAAAAGAGCATTATTACTAATCCAATCTTAGCCTAATGCGTCTATCCTTTCTTTAATCGACAGCAGATGTTGAATTACTAAATAACAACCAGTTTTCGCTGAACAACTTCTGTTGAAATATCTTCAATAAAAGTCCATACGCTCGACAGTGAAAGCGAAACATCTTTTGCCAGATTTTTAACGTCTTAAATATTTTCGAAACACTATTATTACCTAGCGGAATATTAAAGTTCCGTTGAAAACCATTTGGAAAACGGTGGCTTAATTTATAATGTGTTGTTTTTTTTTTCAAAAATATGTAAAAACAACATCAGAAGTAAATTTTAATTAATACATCAGATTGACATGCTTTCATTTTCAAAGGCCTAAAAGTTTTACGATTTCAAGCGCAGCATTGATTGACAATTTATTAAGTGACTGACGAAGGAAAGAAAAGGAAAACCTTCAAGTAAAATCAATCAATTATTTTACGAATGCGGAAGACGTTGGAGAATACATTGTTAAATAATTCAAAGATACTATTAGTCAGGAACGCAAACAAAAGTATTCCTTAGACAAAGAAAATTGCCTCGATACAAATTATTTAATTAACTGCGAATACCGAAGAAGATTTTGATAGTGTCTTTGTGTCAGTGGTGTAAGAAGGGGTCATGCAGCCCGGGGCGGTCATTGAATTTGCCGCCCCCAATATTTCCTCTAATTTTGTTTTTAAATCACTTCTACTTTTTTTACCTATGAAATAAAAGTTTTTGCTACAGGTGGCTTAATTTTTTATGTATAAATATAATCAGCGGCGGATTAAGCCCTTTGAAGGCCTCAGACGCAATAAATTGTGGAGGTCCTGCTTTTTGAATAACATAAAAGTGCTGCAAACCTCTTTGTAGAATAATAGTGAATATTGAAAACTGAAATTAAAATGTAAGGTTTTATATAATATATGCTATCTTTGAGGCCCCCAAGATTTGGAGGCCCCAACCGCGCGCCTCTTGTGCTTATGGGATAATTCGTCACTGAATATAATATGTATCTTAAATATAAAATGTTCCTCTGCCACACCCCACCTTGCTACGCCAATGATTTGTGTTGATGTATTTTCTGTTAGCACAACTTTGTTTTACAGAGTAGATACGATCAACGAAAAACCGTGTAAAAAAACAGTTTGAATAATGTGATTTCAATAGCTATTTATTTCTTTTATAATAATGATTTTTTACGAAGTAAATTTCGATTCAATCAAGCAATATTTTCATGTCATTATAATCAATTAATGTTTTTTTTATTTTGATTGTATAAAATTATCAATTTTGTTAACTTTAATAACCAAATCTATGCCACATTAAAACTGGTAGTTTGAATTAACTGTGCCCTTCCACCCCATTACTATCACTGGTAATTAAGGATATGCACAATTCAATAGGTAACATAAGAATGAAAATTATTAATTATTGTACACTGAAATTGGTATAGATTTTGGCTAAGTCTTGATTACCTGATATGTAAAACTAACGAAACACGATAGTAACAAAAAACACTTTATATGATAAGCCATTTTCACGTCACTTCACTTCGACTGTCGTCCGATTACTAAATTTCAAACTAAACAAACGAGAAGTAAAAAAAATCACAACACTGCTGCATTTTTCACAGCGACTGGATAATCGTCAATCAGTAATCCCAATTTTGTTGTTTTATCGAGCTATTTGTGTGTTAAAAAGATTATTTTTGACATGGCAATATCAGATATAAGCTGGCACGAGCTGAATATAAATATTATTTAATACGTAGGTTCCTATACGTGTGTATTCAATAAGTTTGTTTATTTTGTGTATTATTGTTATTTTGTTTATTGTATAATGAAAGCGACAATAAATGGCATTACAGCTGACATATAACGGGTCAGCAGTGGCGTATCTACAAATTTATGGCCGATTTGTATGACTGCTATGAGGCAGCGGTGGGCTGCCAATATCTTAACAAGGGTCTCGGTAAACTTTATCCATTTTTTATCCATCTCCGCTCCCAATATCGAGTATATGGCCTCCTAATGAAGGTATCTCAATAAAAGTTTTTTTTTCTACGAGGACTGTTCGTTACTTAGTCGCTCAACCTTTCTTTTCCAAAGAAAGTAGTAGGGATATAATGATAAGGCTAAGACAGGACTAGTGATTAACTAATCGCTCACGTAACGCCCAGTTGAATTGAAGTACTTATCGGAAGAGTGGGAGGGAATTTTTAGACATCACAAACACCCATGCCTTCGAACAGAAAATCGATCAAAAAAATGTTGTTTCGTACTGGGACTCGAACCTGTTGGATCCGGCCCGGAAGCCCATAATGCTAAATAAAAAAATGAAGGGGTAACTAATTCTTGTTTCATAATAAAATTTAACCATTTACAGTACTTAATTGCAGTTATGTGCTAATTTGATCTAAGACGAATGATTTTCTATCTTAACAAGGGGCTCGCGCGAGCCCTCCCGAGCCCCCTCCAGCTCACCCCTGCTATGAAGTGGCTACAGCACTAGCAGAGAGTATAAAAAACAAAACGTAATAGTAATTAAAAAAAACATTTTTTCAAAACATGTTTTCAATGTAATTCACATAAAGTTAAATACGAAAATTCACACAAAATCAATAATATATATTATGAAACACGGGTTATCAAATGCAATGACCTCTTTATTGAGCATGTCAATACATGGTTGAATGCGATCATATGCGCAAACAATGATTTTTTTTACAACTACATACTGGTCCAGAGACGTATACGTTATGCCAAATAAAGTGGAGATAAAAATTTGCGTTGCTCGTAGAAAAATATTTAATTTATATATTATGGTTATTTTAAAATTATAAACTAGTTATGATGTAACTATGTCCGATTTCAAAGTAGAGCGTTCAAGTCTATCCACACTCTCTTAGAAAAAGAGAGATTGATTTGACAGATTTCGTAGAAAAAACTAGTAGCCATGTACCCTGTGGTGTAGGAATGGGTGCTGCCGCCCGAGGTGGTCCTTGAATTTACCGCCCCCAATATTTCCTCTTTTTTTTTTTAAATCACTTCTATTTTTCATCTATGAAGTAAGAGTTTTTACTACAGGTGGATATAATTCTATTTGTGTATAAATATAATTTCTCGAATAATATTGTATTTATTTTTGAAAATAACGGGCCCAAAAATGTGCCACCCAGGGCGGTCCGCCCCTACCGCACCCTCTTGAACGCCACTGCATGTGCCTTCATGGCCCATATGTTCCTCATTGGCAGTTGACATGGAATACGAAAAAAAAATACAGCGTAATAATAATAGAAATTCATATATTTTTTTAAAATATCTACTGCTAAAAATGTAACCATTTAAGTATGTAATGTATATATTTGACATTTTATAGCTTTTAATAGCCAATACATACATTTTTTTTATAAAAAAAAAACACATGAGAATTTTCAAAGCCACTTGATATCAACTTGAGGAAAAATAGTATCACCCATGACTACGATCTCGAATATTATATTATACATATAATAAAAATAATAAAAGATTTTTAGTACTTTACCACCAAGTATTGACAGTGAACACCTTAAAAGTGATATTATAATTATACATATATTGTAGAATAAGCATGATCCAGAATAAAAGTACAATTCTCGCAGAGCAGTGCCCCGATGTAAACAGTTTTCTTAAGAAAGGCTAATCATATTGAGTTCAATGCTTGAATTTTATGTGCACCTAAATGCGTGCTAGCACGTACGCTGGAGGTTTCGAAGCGTGCTTTTATGCACGCGCGATCTGCTTCAATGCACACACAACCCCCCTGTCCCTTCAGCCGTGTTATATCAAACGTTTTGTCATACCCCGCGAGACAGCTCTGATTATATTATCCTAAGCCGTATTATTAAATTTAATAATCTGCAAGTTTCACGTGTGTATATTATTCTGTCAAAGAATTGTCATTTATTTTTCCAAAGAAAATGTGTAATAGTCTACATTTATCATATAATCCAGTGATTTACAAAGAGGGATACAATAGCCAAGAGAGGCACGAAAAAAAACAGAACCGTTATTGTCATAACAAAATAGATTTCAATAAATAAACCTATCGTAACCTGCCAGCGAATTTGTAAACATTTAAATTCTTTTTATCCGGAGTGGAGCAATTTATAAAGTGGCATTTTCCAACGCTCTGGTTTGCAAATGCATACAAAATTGAAGCTTAGTAAACTAAATTAATCAAAACTTGAGTTGGACATGTTTTCACATTCAAGTAAACTCTGGCCCAGAATCAATATCGATTCAAAGAAAACTCGTTTTCTTGAATACCCGGACGGCTTGGCACTGCACCTTTCAAATGATATCAAAAACCTTGATTTCTCAGAGTTTGCGTGGATGCAAAATCCATTTGTTGAAAATTTAGATGATGTATTTGAGATTACAACCATTGAAAAAGAAAAAAAATGGAATGATAATTGATACCTCGATTCAATTTTGGTTAAATCTTTTCTGAGAATATTGAATATTGTATGTATTGGATTTTTTTTTGTAAATTCATATTAATTGTGGAAAACGTGCTTTTTGGTACTAGCTGCAATGAAAACTAAATGTCAGGTTACTAGGGAAAAAAGGTACGAGTGGCACTCTCTTCATTGCTACCAAGATTTGATGATTTTTGAATTAATTACACCAATCGTGTAAAAAACAAATTAATATTTTTAAAAAAGCAGGGCTGTAGAGTCGGAGTCGGAGTTGCAGTCGCGGAGTCGCGGTATTTTTGCCGGAGTCGGAGTCGTCATGAGCGGGTCGATTTTTTTTTTTGAAAAGTACATATATTTAATAATGTGTATTTAAACAAAATAGTCAAAAGTGTTAACATTTCATGCTTGGCGGACTAAAGATGATCTGATGGTATACATATACATAAGTTAAAATGAAATTATTGAAAAAAATCCTCGGAGTCGGAGTCAATTATTTTAAAGCTAGAGTCGAAGTCAGAGTCGGAGTCGTCAATTATTTTAAAGCTGGAGTCGGAGTCGTCTTCACGCCTTCTTTCCGCTCTTCACGCTCGGAGCCGTCTTTCACGCGACTTCACAGCCCTGAAAAAAAGTATTCATGTCTATTTATATAACAAAACCTTATTATTACTATGTCCAAAACGTATTTATGTATACCAAAATATTATTTGGCAAACTATAGAAATTGCCTATCTAATCAAAAACATACTTATGCAAATAATACAATTAATAATAATTATAAGCGACAAGTTTTTTTTTAAAAATACTTGATTACTATAATCCGATTCACATTGAATCGTTGAGTATATTATAATTTTGACAAAGTTTTGGTCAAATCTAGACTTTTAATTGCTTTTGAGATCTTGCTCATGAGTGTTCGTAATGTATTTTCATCTCAAATGATTTTATTATTAACCCTTTATAGGACTGTGGTAAATATACGTACCATATGGTCGATATGTTTACCACCGTGCATTCACATTTAATTGATTCCCTAAACGTTAGGTGGTAGTATAATTTACCTCCTCCTGGAGCTTATTACAAGGGATTGTGATTTTTTTAAAATAATTTATCCTAGCTCCGTAAACTGATATTAATTGACTTAAATCAAGTTTTCATTAAAAATGCAAAAGAAATAGCCACGTCCTATAAAGGGTTAATATGCATTTCTAAGCAAACGACCGATTTAATCGAAAGCAATATTTCCAATATAACGCTTTTTGCCGTAACGAAAACGGTCATATTAATTTTATGACATTGATATCTTCGATCAATATTTCGTTCGATTGTTTATTATTATGAAATAGGTGATCTAATTTTAAAACGCTATCAGCCTATTCAGGGCAGCCACGCTTTTAACATAATTATCGGCATGTTCATAAATTGCGATGACTCTGAGTAAATCGACTTACATGGTGTTAGTTACGTTATTCTTATACAGGGTGACAACATGTTAAAATCCAAACTGAATAGTGCATACATATAGTACAAGTATCATTAGGGTACTGATTATATTGTTTGTTTTTAAAAAAATCTTGAACACATTTAAGAGTGGAACATATCTTAAAATTGAAAAAGTTGCAGACTACGAAAAATAGTTACAACTGTATGGACATATTTTAGATATGAACATTTAATGTACTTGTTAATTTAAGAGAAAACAATATTCTCAGATAAAATTAATATATATCTGCAATTTCTGACTTGTATATTATCTATTACAGTTTCAGTATACACGGTAGTACATTTTTAGCCATTTACATTGATAAGTCAACGATAGATTTCATATGTTTACGTATTAAGTAACAATTGATTTCTTATTTAAGTGTTATATATAATTGCATAGGAGTGATAAAAAAATTCACGATTCTGGATTATATGTATATCTTAAGGAACGTTTCAAAATAGCCAGCTTAAAAAAAAACAATACTTAAAAACATAACAGAATGAAATTAAATTCATTCATTCAATTCGTTCTAGTATTCAAAAAGAAATTGATGGTGACCTTGTTCATGTCACGTTCTGAACCAATGAACTGATTAAACTAAAAACCACAATTACCGATAAAAAATGAGTTCTCTTTTGAGGTTTTTAATCGTTATTGTAAACAAAACAGTTGGATTAACATGACCCCAGATTAGGACCGTATGATTTATTTGATCATGTCGTAATGCTCTGACTACGACGTGATATTAATTTGAAACAATACAAAATTATTATTTTTTATTTATTTTTAATTTAATTTAAAAAAAGGCATTAAAATTTACAGCCAATGCATCAAATATTTTAAGGGGCACCACTAGTGTGATTTTTTTTTGCATTTTTAATACTTTTAAATTTCAGACTTTGGAGCCGAAATTAGATTTTTTTTTCAAAACTCATTTATTTTTCTATTCTAGATCACTGTATAAGAAATATCTTCTAGTATAACGTCTTTTTTAAAAATATTATTTCAAACACTGTGAAGGTCGCAACAACTCTTTTTGGTCCCTGGGGATTAGGTCCAATGAATACGAGAATATTTAAGATTTAAATTTGAAAACATTTGAATGTTTACTTGAAATAAATATGTGTGTTTTTTGTTTTTTTTTTTGTTTTACCATGTCCGCTCCCAATGTGGAGCATATGGACTCCTACTGGAGTTTATCTCAACAGAAGTGTTTCTACGAGAACTGCTTGTTACTCAGTTGCTCAACCTCTCTTTTTCCAAAGAGAGTAGGAATAGAAGGAAAGGGCTAGGACAGGACTAGTGGTTAGTTAATCGCTCTCGATACTCCCCGTTCATATGATAGGATGGGTGGGAGGGGGGAATTCAAGACATCACATACATCCACGCCTTTGAACAGAAATTCATAAATTGATTGAAAAATGACTTGAGTACTAGGATTCGAACCCGTGACCTCCGTAGCGGTAGCCAACGACGTTGACCACTCAACCACACAGGCGGCAAAATATAGCCCGAAAAATTCAAAACAATCGCTGCATCAGTTTTCTTTTAAAAAAATCCTCGAAGATAATTATTAACATCACTGATGTCTTAGGTCTCAAATTTAAAGTGACAACTTCTAAATTTAACATTGACCTTGCTGGGAATTGAACCCAGACCCAGATCAGTAGAGCAAGCTCTTACCAATTAGACCAGTACTTCCCAAACTGTGGGCCGTGACCGACTGAGGGGGTCTCAGGTTTCCTCCGAGGGCCGCCGCAGAACATGTTGAGTATTGAGGGGGGCCACGGTTTTTTTTTCAGATTAATCAATCCGTGGTACGATTTTTCTGGGTAGCACTGAACTAGACCACAGCCGGCATATTGGTTAAACAATTTATTATTAACTTTCAATTTAGTTAGTCACAGAAAAATGTGCTACGTTTTTAATATTATTTTAGTCACAATTATTTTCTATGAATTGTCTTTTTCATTGTTAAAGGAATTTTACGCGCCGGCATGTTTTGTTTGATTTATTTGTTTTTTCAACTGATAAGAAGATATTTTAACGATGTGTACATACATATATTAAAATTACTTTCCTGTTAGATTTTATTAACGAATTTAAACAAAAAGATATACTTAAGGATGTATGATACCTTTATGTAAAATTAATTATAATAAACAAAGGAAAAAAGGGAAATTTATTTCGCTAAATCATCATCATGC
Organism: Himalopsyche anomala; assembly: GCA_031772345.1. Lineage (NCBI taxonomy): Eukaryota > Metazoa > Arthropoda > Insecta > Trichoptera > Rhyacophilidae > Himalopsyche > Himalopsyche anomala. The sequence continues at coordinate 15,288,142 of CM062833.1, read as the reverse complement.
GTAAGTGGTGATGTATTCTGACTTACATTCAGCAATCAAGACAGTGGTGGATTAAGCAGATGGGAAGCTCCAAGCGCAATAAAATTTGAAGGCCCTGTTTTTTGGATAACATAAAAACGTTAGAAAATTCCACGTAAAATAATAAAACTATAAAAAACAGTTATATGGGTTATATTATATAAGCTATTTTTGAGGGCCCTTATATTCGGAGGCCACAAGCACGCCTCTCATTTGCTTATAGGGTAATCTACCACTGACTATGAATATAAATTTGTACATAATAAATCTTCTGAAGGACGTGTTTTACATAAAGCTTTTTCCCAATGCGCTAGATGTTTTTGATTTGTTAAATCAAAAACAATTAAGATTCAAGACCAACAGAAGGAGACAATTTAAAATAAAAGCACAATATATTAAATATATAATTGAAATACATATTTTAAATATAGTTTTCATTTTGTCAGGACTTGAACACAGGGACGTTCCGAAGGCATAGGCGAGTAGGCAGTTGCCTAGAGGCGGCGATTCCTAGAGAGCGGCAAATGATCACAGATTTTTTAGTGACTAAATATTTTTAACACGAATTTGATTTAGAATAAATATGCCTCAATATCTTTGATAAACAAAATACCAAATCAATAATCGATACTTACATAATGTAAGTGAATTTTGAATTTACATTATTTTTTATGATGTTTGAAGGTAATAGTTATGTTTTCATAATTATTGAATAATTATATTGGTTTTTGGATCATATTTATTCGTAAGGATCTTTGTCAATAAGGTACAAATATATTATGAATTATCTGAAAGCGAAACGGAATAAGTGATAAAAGATTTGTTTGAGTACGTAGGTGACTAGAGGGTTCGAACTTCTGTATGTGTATATGTATTCCTAGAACAATGGAAAGTAGGGGCGGCACATATCCTAGGAACGTCACTGCTTGAACACGAAAATTTCTTTTTACTGACTTATTACCTTCAACGTACAATATAAGATACTGACTTGATTTTACATATAATCAAATAAATTTAATATTTGCATCACGCTTAACTTCGGGACTTTGAGAGAGATCAGATAATTGTATGTGTTGGAGAAGACAGATTTGTGATTAACTCAAAATCATGCCATCTTGGATAACGATCTTTGAAATACGTAAATATTGTTATTTGTACGACGCCATATGATCCAGTTAGGGAACGTAATATTTCAGTGGCTTATTTAAATTAAATAAATTACTATCATTTACTTATATAATATATATATAAGTGGCTGCCAACCCTGCATACACTAATTCATTCACAGATCAATCAATCAACAATGATGTAAGTAGTCTAGCGAGACGATATTGCATAATGATTTTTTTAATCGGTTATATCGTGATCTTAGATTTGATATAGACATAATAGGATTTATTTAACTGCCTGAGACATGATCGACAAATTATAACAGCACAACATTGTTTTTTTTGTTGTTGTTGCGAGAAATGATTGTAATTCATGCGCTTAAACTCTTATTTTGGAGACAGTTATCTAATCAATTCCGATATAAGAATCGGACACAAATCCATAAATCAATATTAATGTTAATCGATCTAGCGAAGTAACGTCCTAGAAACGTTGAAAACTTGGCCTCAGGACTGGTTATCTTTATACCATGAAAAATTAAAATAGTTATACCTTCATAACACGACGATATTGTAATAAAGAAAAATAAATTACAATCAATCAAATATTTTTCTGATAGTTTCACAGATCAATAATAATAAATTTTACATGATTTACACGACAAAATTATAGTAAATATGCAATACAACATGCTATTTTGTTCTAGCTGAAAGTTTACTAAATACCGCTAGTAACAATGCAGCTCTGTAGAGAATTGGACTACAAATAGGAAAATCTATTTAAATTAATCTATTTAAAAAAATGTTTTAATTGATTTGGCAACATTTAAGGAATAGTTTACTGAGTTCTTATTTACACGTGTCAAAAATGGTATTTATTGGTAAGCATTTTGTTTTTTACCATTGCCAGTATGACATTTATTGCAAACAAGGAAAAATTTTGCATATACATTTTATTTCAATGGAAAACAGCTGATTATAATACTTATTTATGAAAAAAAAACGTATCAAATGAGCACTTATTAAATGCAATCGATAATAATGGCTGTTAGAGATGTCTGCTATAAAAAACTGATTGGATAGATATCGACTGTGGAAAGGAAAAAGGACGTAGCCCACACAAGAGGTGAAAAGAACCTGTTATGATGATTTTGGGTCAAAGGTAAATTATGTAATATACACAAACTTCAAGTTCACGAATACTTGTAAAATGGTGTTTAATTGACATAGTCTAATAAAAATTTAATAAATTGTTTTAGAATAGCCTTTTTAAGTCTATTTTACTGTTTTCAATTTTGACAGGTCCAATTTTTTTCAAACTTAAAAGTTAAATTTAGATACTAATTCGGCATTTACAGCTTACGCCCTTTTGATAGAACGTGTATCAAGTTGTATACATTGTGATAATCGAAAAAAGCTGTTTTGAAAAAATTGTGGGTTACGTCTTTTTTTCTTCCCACAGTCGATATGGATTAGACAAAAAAAACCTTATTAGATTTATTTTTCTGTAACCAGTGGCTTACAAACGTATTTTACCACAGTTTTCCTGTAAAACTGTGTGATTTACCGTATTTTTTCAGTTAATACCTACAACTCGTTACATATTTAAATCATATTTAAATGACGCCAAGGTTAGAAGGGGGCCAGGGGGTCCACTAATTTGCCGGGTACAGGGTAGAGTGGTCGACGTCGGTGGCTTCGGTTACGGAGTTCACGGAGTCAAAACGTATTACGGACAGTTACATTCATTGATTTTTCAATCGATTTTTAAATATATTTTCGAATACATGGATATCTGTGATGTCTATAATTTCCTCCCATTCGTCCTATCCAAAAATAGGAAGGACATGAGAGCGATTTGCTAACTGCTAGTCCTGTTCAAGCCCTATTTTTCTATCCATACCTTATTTAGAAAAAGATCTTGAGTAACTGAGCAACAGCAGTTTTCGTAGAAACACTTCCGTTGATATTGATTTTATGAAAAGTTAATGTGATCTACATTCGGAGCGAACATGTTCAAGAAAAATTCTGGGGTATGACTTGGCTACCCCAATAATAAGTTTATCTCAGGCCGATCATATTCATCTTTTTCTTCTGTCACTTTTTTGTCATTTGACAGCTGTTTGTAAACATTGAGAAGTCAGTGACAATATCTGGCTTATCATTGAAATAACAAAGCTAACTGTGAAGTGAAAATCGTTTACACTACAATCAGCTTCTGCCATTAACTACTAATTTTAGTTTAGGTCCCTAAGTGTATAAAAACATATTTTTATTTGATAAAACTAGCATTTTTGATACACTTTTATATAGTAGATTTGTCGAGCTACGAAACGAATAATTGTGAGGTTATAATGCAAAACGTACTATTTCCAAAACTCAAACTCAAAGTCAAATACTATAACGAAGAACACAAACAAAATATCATTTGCATAAAAATATGATTTCTAATTTGTAAACGACAGTCTTGTAGACATTTTATATTAAAACTAGTACGATCAGTCGACTACTTAGGCTTGAATTACCCTATCTGCATACCTAACTCAATATCGCTCATTTTGGAAATAGTACATTTTGCATTATAACCCCACAACTATTTCATAAAATTATAATAGTTGTAGCGTTCCTTGTTTATATGTTTTTTTTCTCTCAGTCGATAAGAAGCGTTATTCATCGATTTTTGTTATTGTATTGCAAGTTGTTATTCTGTTTTTTATAACAAAAAAGTCACATTCAAAATATAGTAATTAATTACTACAACCACTATAGTAATTGCATTGAAAATTAACTTCGTCAAATTATTATGATGCTAATGCATTCGGCTTAAAATGACACTGCAAATAAAAGATTAACACATTTAAAGAGGTGTAAGCAAAAAATCTTTTGTCTATTTTTTTCAGATGCCTCAAAAATTTAAAAAAAATCACTCAATAAATAAAAAAAAAATAGTCAAGAATGAACGACGTATACACATGTACTTTACTGATTAACAAGCTTGCAAATAGATAACACTACAAAATATATATTTTATCTAATCTCTACATATGCGTTTATTAAAACATTTGGCACCGAAATATATTTAGCATTTTAGTTTTCAATGTACATATATTAATTATGACATTTTAATTTCCTAGTTATTTGAAATTGGAATTTAAATGTCAAATTAAATTTGAAAATTCGGATTATAAGGATCAGTGTTCGAAAATGAAACTTAAAATATCTATGTTCATTTATTGTCTAAGCAATAAAAATGGCGCGTTCCAATTTTGTAATTTTGTGTAATATTTAATTTTATTATAAATTACCATTGCCAATTTGAGCGCGAGTGTATAACGCTATCTCTATGGGCGATAAAGAATAAAGAAGCTATCGCTGTGCTATTTTAAGTTGACATGCGCCCGAAACACGCATTAGCTTCGTGGAGGGTAATTTAAATAAAACATAATCTAATCATGGATCCATTAAGTTATCAAATGCATGCTTGTTGATTTGATGAGTCATTATCTTATCTTATTGCTAATGCAATTGCCCCATGCAAATTGTTTAAGCATAAAAAACGCAAATGCACTTTTTTAACCCGCTTTATCCTCGTTGAACTTTAATATTTATTAAATATAATAATAATTATTGATTTTAATTGTTTTTTGAAAAACACCTCAAGGTTTTGGCAATTGGGCTCTCGAGAGGTGAAGTGAGCCAATTAGTAAAATTGTAAAATCTTTTCTTGGGCCTTTAAGTACAATCACGTCTTTATTTGGTGTTTTGGTGGATTGAATATTTTTATTTTACGGAGATAACATTATTGCAATGTGTATTAACTGAGGTTGCTTCACTTTTATTATATTTTAAGACGTGTTGAATATTACAACGCGTCTACTTTTTTTTCTAAAATACCACCTGGCTCACTTCACCTCCATGGGCCCATATAATATATTAAAATACCGAACACGCTTTTAACCGATTATCACTAATCACTATGGATTATTCGAGAGTTTATGTCGCTTTCCTTGATGTGCAATTGCAAACAATATTCTTTCTAATTTGATAGTCTCAATAAGCTTAAAGCTACTTCAGTAAATATTATACTATCAAACAATACTTATACATTTTGTCGTAACTGGGTCCGTAGTCAAGTGTTCAACATCGTTGGCTGCGGTTGCGGTGCTTGCGGGTTCGAGTACGGACAGTTTTTATAAAAATGATTTTTTAATCGGTTTATAGATTTCTGTTCGAAGGCACGGATGTCTACTATGTTTGAAAATTCTTTCCACCCTTCTTATCATAAAACAGGACGTTGCGAGAGCGATTAACCTACCACTAGTCCTGTCCTAGCCCTACACTTTATCTCTACTCTCTTCGAAAATTAAAAGTTGAACAACTGAGTGACACGCAATTCTCGCAGAAAACTTACGTTGAAATAAAAAAAAAATCAGTAGTAGACTATGTATATGCTACACATTAGAGGCGGAAATGGCTTAAAAACTCATTAATCCTGTCTTCAAACGGACTAGTTGATAAAGCAATTTTTCGAGTATTGCTATAGGTATATTAAGGCTGTTCGACGATTTTCCGTAATTACATTAATTGTGTTCTCATTGTCCTAAAGTTTGAGAAGGTGTGGCAGACGAAGCCAAAAAAGTGTTAAGGGATGAAGCATGTGTGATAATGACTGCATCAATGCAGTTAGGTTCAAGAGCTTAGCATGAAAATGTCTGACCGTATCGATCTTTTGCTTTTTATGGGTTGGTGATGAATGGTAATTAACTAACCCACATTTCTAAGAAAAACGAGGATTAATGTTTCAGTCACGAATACTATATAAACTGATTTTGTATCCAATCTAATATGGAAATTTTTACTCGTCTTCCTCAATTTTAATAAAACAAAAACAAAAAAAATATCTAAAAATATTGTGCTAGTGGCATTTATAAATGAAGCCAATATTGGCAATATTTACAAAATATATTGGTTTATTCAAATTATATCTAAATAAATTCTACCAATGTTGCAATGGCTACCTACCGATCTTTGTATTCGAGATACGAGAATCGGAGGTATTTTTCACAATGCATTGTAAAAAAAACAAAACCTCGAACAAAAAATCGATAGTTTATGACGAGTTTTCATTGGGTGTACATAATATTAACTAAACATAAATAGTCATCATGTGTTGAGACAACAAAATATGTAAGTCGAACCATTTTTATACAATATCTGCGTGAAGAACTATATCAAATATTGTGCGTTGGCAGCTAAATGGTTAACATAACCAACTTGTGTCAGAATTGGGTTAATGTGTATACATTGAATTGTAAAAATACAACCGTGACACAAATAAGTAACAGCTATATACAGTACAGGAGCCCCTCGACTTTCGCACATATGTATGTATCTAAAATATTTGATTTTTGTCGATAGTGTAATGGAAAATTCAACATTTATTTTACAGAATTTAAAGCAAGTGAAAGTCGATAAATTAAATATTTTAAATTCTCTCTTTGATGTTTTTTTTTTGTATTACTTAACATTCGTAAAATCGATATTCGCACACATTTTCAGAAACCAACAACGACGAAAGTCAAGGAACGCCTGTTTATTCGGACATTTTAAAAATACATGCATACAATATTATACTGCTTACATAATATAAAAAGAAATTTCGAATACTTTGTAACCCCTCGGTCAAGGTGAAAAAAAACAATGAAAATTAACAATCATTGTTACGAAATCATTACGGGAATTAATGAATAAAATTTATTAAATCGAAAATTGAAATACAATATTAAGCAAACAAAATTTAGCGTCGTCTACAAATGTCGTTTCATTATTTAATAATTAGGCTCATAAAATTCCGTCGTCATATTATGTGATAAAAAATGTAATATTATTCAATTTTAAGAAACATTTTACCAGAGTAAAAGTTTTAAGGTACATAAAGCACCGTTGCTTGGGATTGCAATACCGAACGAATATATCAATACCAGTATTTGAGTATTTCATATTTAATACCGGTATTGCAAATATTTGTACTTATATTACAAAATACGGTCAAGCAGAATCCCAATACCGAGCGAGTGAATTAAAGTAGTTATTACGCTTATTAAAAAAGATACCATAACTATAAACATAAAATAATTTCCATTTTCAAAACCGGTATTTTGACATTGAAAAGGAACCGCCAATATCGGGATCCCGGTTGTGGTGATAGAGGTATTGCAGTCCCTAACCATGGGTGTGAGGGCGTCGTGCATCATTCAGACCATGCCGTCAGAACCTCTGAAATTGGGGATCGAGCAACATGATTTTCAGCTCAGTATTCGGCATTAATCTTCTTCTGACAATAAGTATTTTCAATCCCGGGATTGGGAATAGCTCACCGAGGAATTTGAAATCCTCAATTTGCTATACTTTTTCCCCAGATTATCTCAGAAACTCGTTTTTTTTTTTAGCTCACCGAACAATTTGAAATCCTCAATTCGCTATACTATTCTCCCAAATCGTATCAGTTTTCGGGATTTGCTAAAAAATTCTCAATCCCGAAATTCCGGGATCGCGACCATGTCAATCCCGGGATTTCGGGATCAGAAAATTGAACAGGACCCCGGGATTGAATGCCCTAAATACGATGCTCATGTTACAGAGAGTATGCATTTTACCTTTTATTATACTTTTGATTACCACAGGAACAGATAGTGTTAAAGGTAAGATTATTGAAATTTGTAATGGTGAATAATGCAATAATATTGAATTACATCAGTTGGTATGTGATCTTGAAAATTATTTTTGCTTTTAAATAGAATGAATACTTATATCGTTATTTCTAATCCAAGGGTGATTGGTCAATGTCGTTGGCTTTGGCTGTGGCACTCACGGGATCAAATTCCAGTACAGACAATTTTGAACTTTAATCAATTTCTGTTAGAAGCCAAGGATGTTCGCAATGTATTAAATTACCTTTCACACCTCCACCTATTTAAAAAAACATGACAGCGTGAAAACAATAAGCTGCTAGTCTTATCTTAGAAGGGGTGGGCTCAGAGGGACTCGCATGCAGGGTCGGCGCTACCATACAGGCGAAATAGGCAATCGCCTAGGGCGCAAATCAGTAGAGGCCGCATAAATTGACTAATCAATTTTTTTTTTTTAATTTAATAACAAATAATAGTAAGTTTTTTGATGTTTGTATCTGTTCATTATAATTACGTATCGTATTCTATATACTTCGAAAAAGAGAGGTTGCGCGATTGAGTAACAAACAGTTCTCGTAAAAAAACTTCTGTTGAGATACCTCCGTTAGAAGGCCATATGATCCACATTGAGATCGGACATGGATATAAAAAAAAATCCAGTTTGTTAAAAAGGGGGCGCGCCAATAACTGTTGCCTAGGGCGCTAAATAACCTCGCGGCGGTACTGCTCGCATGGGCCCCTTGTTAAATTAAAAATAATGTATTTTCTAACCTTACCTAACCTAACCTAACCTAACCTAACTTTAATTTTTCACATACACATATTATCTACGAAAGTTTAATTATTGTATAACCTTTGAAAAATGGAATTAGATAAAAAAGAGGACACATTTCTGCGTCAATCTTGGAACTTTTTACTCTTACAAGATAAGTTTTATAATATAAGAAGACTGAGTAAAGTTTGATGGCTTAATATATTATTAATAAAATAGATATTTTAATAATAAATAATAAATATTTTTATTGCTATAATATTATAAATATTCAGTTGTATTATTTCACCTGTTACTAATCGGAATGTGTGATTCAGAAATAATATATTTGACAAAAGATTATATTATTTGCACTTTGATGCACTTTTGCAGCTGCATTGGCGATAATATTGTCATCCATCATAACAACAAAGATAATATGTTTCGTATCTATTTGATTAATTTGATGTCAAGCTAAAAATATGTTGGTTACTAACTTTTTGTTTTTGTATTGGTGTATTTTAACATATGTATGTATGTATATACATAATTAAAGAAACCAACGTAATTCAGAATGTGTCAGAAATATTTTATCACTTAATTGTGCATGTGAATGAATCATGTACCTTCAAAATTCTGAGGATTTGGGTGACAAGAATGGAACTACGAAAAAATCATTTTTTTATTCTCTATTTTAATATTTAAAAAAATATTGGAAATATTCTGTTTAAGAAAAATGGAGAAAATACAACTAAATTATATCGCGTTTATTGCTCAGTAGTTTACCAACTATTATTTATCTTGTATGAATACATGTTTAATTGCATAAGATAGAAACGTAAATTTACGATTGTGATTTTCTTAACAATATTAATAATATATACGATGCAATGGTTTATGCCAGAACGAGGCAAACAAATTTTATGTTGACTATACTTATTATTGCCATCTATTCCAGATGTCTATAGAATTCAGGTCTTCGTGTGCGGAATTGTGAATGATTCCAAAGTGTTCACAGCATTAATTTACAAAATAGTGTTCATACATTTTTGATTATGTCTATCTTAATTAGATCTGTAAATCTTAATTACAGTTTCTAACCAAAAAGGTCTCCACCCCTGATCAAAATAATTTTGATTCTTTATATAAATAACTGGGATAGGCACACATCAGGTCAACGAGAGCCAAATTATGGGTTTTCATATCGACTGCGCAAAGGAAAAAGGACGTAACCCACACATATCAAACTTTACAGGAGGCGCAAAAAACGTGTTTTGATGATTTTGGGCCATATGCAAATTATGAATTTTACATAACCTTGAAGTTCATGGAGACTTTAAAACTGGTGTTTAATTGACATAATCTAATATTAATGAAAGAAATTGTCTAGGAAAAACCTTTATTTCAGTATTTTTTCTTGATTTTAATTTTTTACAAAGTCAGCTTTTTCAAACTTAAATGCCAAATTGAGATACTAATTCGGCGTTTGCAGCTTGCATCCTTTTTATAGAACGTGTATCAAGTTTGATACATTGTGATTATCGAAAAAAACCTGGTTTGAAAAAACTGTGGGTTGCGTCCTTTTTCTTTTCCACAGTCGATATATATTTAGAGCCAAACCATAGTCACTGACCTCCAGCACTCGCAGGTCATGCGACACCCCATTCATTCATTAAATATTAATAATTGAAAATAAATATCAAGAGCAAATTTTAGCTGGTATAATCTGTTATATTTTAATGTGGCTTACTAGCGACTTAAAAAAATAACAAAAAGTGTTGATCGTTTGTCATATTATTGCAGTGGACGTGCAGTGCCTTGTGGTTGTCTAAGAACAGTTCGGTCAGTGTGTGTAATCGTCACGGGCTGTGCCCTCATATTCGGAGTCAAAAATTCCACCAAAGTTGTAACGCCGTCCCGCGCTTTTCTATCAAAGGGATAACCCATCGACCTGCGATCGGGGAAGAACCTATCCCGTATTCCGCAATACGAATCAGCGTCGTCGCACATTCCATTCATATCCTGGTCGATCCGGTCATCAGCGAAGTTAGATATCATTGCGAAAACATCCATTACGAAACCCTGCTGAGTTCCTTTTGGAATGAGCATATGCTGTGGCCACCCACAACCGCAGAAGTTAAACTGATCCAGTCCATCATTCTCAATTGGACGATTGGTAGTCAAATTTCTAAATGTTCTCTCATACGGAATTGTGACGGAAGATTCATCTGACCTTCTTACGATCAGATTATTCCCTTGGCGAAGATTTACTCTGAATTTATCCATCTCTATCATAAGTAGCCTCTGCTCGTCAAAGGTCATGGGTAAGCCTCTCTCGTCATTTCTTGGTGCCATGAAAATTCGGACTGTTCCTGGAAGTTGGTTTGTGGATAGATTGGTTACTTGAATTCTGTAGTTAAATGGTATATGCTGGAGATGCGTAAATCTTGCGAATACTGTGCCACGTGGAGCAAAATCGAGCCCTCTTGACAAATCTACGTCACTCTGTTGCCAGAATGTCTGCAAACTGTTCGGCTGCCCTCCTAGGACTTCTATTTGAAGCCCAGTTAGTAAAATTCCGGGGTAGTTTAACCGCTCTACGGTGTAGCTTGGTAGTCTAGCTTTGTGAAGTTGGAAAATATCATCAATGAATGAGTGCCAACGGTAAAAAACAGGATCTCTCATAGCAGTTGCTGTGTCACCCATAACTGAGAATGATTCTAAATATCTTCCATCGGGATCGTGGCAGTAAGCAATGCAAAGATGCCCCATATTGTGCATATCTCCGTAAAAATCTCTGTTTGGGGTTAAAATAGATGCCTCCAGCATATTCCCGAGGACATCAATGCCACCTTGTTCTGCCAGCAGTATCTGCTGTCCAGCAGAATCTACAATAAAGCCTTGCTCTATCGCTCCTCGGACTCGATCGTGCCATTGTTCAATTTGGCCGAGATCTTGGCGCAACTGATCTGCTGGACGATTTAGATCACTCAAAGGAGTATTGATAAATCTTGGAGGCCAATTGCGACTAGATACTAATGAATCCAACTTCGGGAAATACCCTTCAATAATAACAGCCCTAAAGTCATTGTACCTTTGAACACGAGACAATCGGTTGCTGAATCTTTCACAATTGTATCTGGCTATTATCTGCTGGTGCATGTAATAGAAAAGTTCTCCGCGTCTATCTTTTGCGACTATAGTGCGATCGGCGGCAGTGAAAGGATACACCAAATGCCAATGCCAATGGTGAAGATTTATGCCAATATCTTCTCTGAAGTATGCAACACGGTGTTCGGGATCTTGATCGGTCGCCGTAAAGTCTCTCGGAATAACAACAGGGTCACGATTCCCATCTGGAACAACTGTCAGTTCTTCTCTTGCTCTTGCGAATGCTCCTCCATCCAAAAACTTTTCAGGGAATGATTCCATAAAATTTGGAACTGGGAAACCTTTCGTGTCATGTCTGTGTAGGATTGCCACTGATAAAGCGTAGTTGAATAAAAATGGATTAACTCGGTCGCGACAGTACACTGCGGCAGATTGTAAATCTTCAAGACTTTTCATACTCATAAAAACATCTATAAGTCTTGCAGCCATTTGTTGATGTTTTGGAATGAACAAAGAAAAGTTGTCACGTCTTTCAAGTTCCAGTACAATGTCGATGTTCGGCAGTGTTATATTCTTCACGGCCACTCTCTGTCCAACATCATTTCTGAATCGATTGGCTAACTGTGGTGCCAATGATTTATAATGATCGTTTAAATAAGCATCAGGCACTTCAAACACGGTTCTGTTTTCACCTTTGGCTATAAAAACAGGCTCTGTTGGGCGTTCGAAGAGTAGAGAGATGGTTTCTCGACTAGCCATTTTGTTGGAAGTTTTAAGAAAGAGATTGTAAATCAATTCAGTTTCAGCAGTCGTTACTTGATCTACTTCATCAAGAATGAGTATGTTTTCTGAGTCTGGAGATTCAGTATTTAAAGCAATTTTACTTGTTTTGGTGACACGCGCACGTGTAAATGATATTCAAGGGCCGGATTTACGTAAATAAACAAAACGATAGTGAAATATTCACATATCTTTTAGAATTTAATTTATAAAGGAATGTTTAAAAGAAATGAAATCTAAGATTCATTTAATTTAAATTATCATCTATTACGAAGTGGTTGAGTGGAGTGGCAATAAATATTAGGGTATCACAAGGGCGTTAATGTGGCTAAGAAAACGTTTCATATTCATTGTTAAACATCGCGAATCACTTATGGTGAAAACCAAAACATTTCACGAAGAAGAAAAGTCGAAAACGAACTAAAGCAGGCTAGGGTGAGTTGCCACATTGCTGACCTGTACGAGAGACAGACTTATTACTAAGACTATTTAGAGAATATTTTGTATCTCAAATCGAGGATCTACTGTATTTCATCGTAGTAATAAAAAACTCCCCCCTCTCACCCATTCTATCCTATAAACGAGGCGTATCGAGAGCGATTAGCTTACCACTAGTCCTGTCCTAGCTCTATCCTTCTATCCCTACTCTCTTTGGAAAAAGAGAGGTTGAGCAACTGAGTAACAAGCAGTTCTCGTAGAAACACTTCTGTTGAGATAAACTCCATTAAGAGTCCATATGCTCCACATTGGGAGCGGACATGGTTTAAAAAGAAACTCACTGCTTCCTCAGAAAACCGAGAATTGCTTTGATATAAAGCGTAGTTATATCAAAGCAAGTATATAAGTAGTTATCTTTTTCGGTCAAATTTTACTAACATGTCGTATAAATATCTTTAAGACTTAAAATTAATATTCGAAGGTCAGGTATAGATTGTTTATGTAAATAAAAATAATGTATATAAAACGGCATAAGAAAATATAATTTTGACAAATATAACTGACGATGACTAGGTGCGGTCCTGAGATTATTGCATATACGAGATGTTAGCAGATTGGTGTCAAAAAAATCGATTGATATTAGTGGTATCCTGTTTTTGTGGTTAAATTTTGCAACATTGTGCTTAATTTAAATGACAATGTATTATATACCTAATAATGAGCCTGTTCAGAATTATTGCTATCCAATATAAAATATAAGTGAAACAATACGATGAAAGCCTTATACGAAATATGTCGATGTATTTCACATAATATACTGATATAACATAAATGGTTCGGTGATTCTTCCGAACATGATTATTCCGAATACGAATTATCCGTAAAAGAATATTCCGTACACCGACTCTTCCGAACACAGAACCTTCCGGACATAGAATACTCCGTACACAGAATACTCCGTACATTTAAATATGGAAATCATTTTCTCTATGTCAATTATGGCAAATATTTTTCAGAATGAAAACAAGCAAAATATTGAATTATAATGTAAATAGTTGTGTATAAATGTATAAATGTATTTTATCATTTAATATTTTAATACGCATTTTGGTCTATTAATTTAGAAAAATTGTGCTGTATTGTAATAGGTTCGATATTTTTGATTATATTGAAAAGAAATATCATTCATATAGGTATTTAATATTGAAAATTCATATACACAGTATTTTAACTAATAGATTTAGTCCTACAAAAAATTCATCTGGGCCCCGGTTTTTTAAATTTTATACTGACGACGCCAATGTGGTATTTTATAGTTTGTTAAATGATGACAATAATTGAACAATTACATGAACATAGTATGTACAAATATATATTGTGATATTTATTTTTTCTTAAACAAATTATGGAAGCATAAAAAAGTTTTATTGTAGTATTATTAATTAATATAGAATATAAAAGTCATGAATCGATAATTGGCCAATTATTATAAAATTTATTTATCTAAAAAACGATATTATTATTTTTGAATATTATCATTTATGGATAATATATTAGTTAGTACCATCTAGCGAAAATAATTTATACTTTTACTACTTAATTACAGAAATCTTTGATAATAAATAATAAACTAAATTTATCTCGGAAACAAACCACTAAAATGTAAAGGCGAGTGTAGCGGTCTACTCCGAACCCTATGATCAGACAAATTATTAAATGGTTGTTTTTACAAGCATTCGTATAATTCTTAGAATCTAGCATAAAGGGATTTAAAAAAATCCCAGTTGATTTAAGCATTCCTTATAATTATATTCTAACACGAAACGTTCACAAAATTGTGAAAGTTTTCACTTCATCCGTGGCCCTTTTGAAATAATGGACCGTTGGACAGTGGCGGATTATCCTAAAAGCGCAAGAGGCGCGCACTTGGGGATTCCAAATCTTAGGGGCCTCAAAAAATGCTTTTATAATAATTTTAAGTTTTCCGAAAAACAGGGCCTCCAAATTTTATTGCGCCTGGGATCTCCCATGTGCTTAATCCGCCACTGCCGTTGGAAGTTTTTCTTAGAATAAAAATATGCATATTTTAGAAAATAATTACAATTAAAAACTATTAATAATTCTTGAACAAAATCAATAAAATCAGCTTTAAATTTTCCAAGACAAATATAACATGAATAAATAATCACACTAACTACATTTTTGTGAATGAGTATTTTATAATTCTTTTCCCCTGCGGCCCGAACAAATAATATTTTTTCTATGCGGCCAATGGGGCAATGTATAAAGGGATGAAACCACTGAAAATTCATATGATCATATCACATAATTGTGAGTAGAAGTGCGTCTGTAATATTTTTTGCTCTTTTCACGAATGGATGAGCTATTTCAGTTTTGTAGTATTTTAATGCAGTTTGGTGTTGGTTATTTTTTAGAGCTAAGAGTAAAAGAAAAATTATTTGAAATATTGACTGACTGACATCATGTTGCCTGTAAACTATTTTTTGTTGATGTTTTCACGTAAAGAATATTTTAATTTAAGTTCAGCTCGGTTTCAATGTAAATATACGTTTAGACAGCGGTGGGCTGCCAAAATGTTAGCAAGGGGCTCGGTTAACCTGAGAAATATTCGCGGTGTTTCAGATAAGGGGTGGGTTTAATGATGCTTAATATTCTTTCATTATATAAAAAAATACTGCTACATATATTTAAAAAAACTCATAATATTTTTTTGTATGCACATGAAATAAATTTATTTTACGAGAAATTTCCGAATGCAACAAAGTCTTTTGTTTCATAATACATATATGTTAACCATCTACAGCAATTATCTGAAAATATGTTTTTTTACTTTAACAAGAAATTTAACAAAGGTCTCGCGCGAGCCCCTCCGAGCAACCTCCAGCCCACCCCTGCGTTAAGACATATTTATACACGTATTTTGAGAGAGTATTGTGTAAAAGCATTTTTTCTACTAGAGACTTATTTCAAACTAGCCTTATTTATTATTCTTAATATGCATGCAAAAGAGAATAAGAGAATTAGAAATTTGCAAAAACTACTTAAACACGCCACTGGCATTTTATTCGAATGAAATAAGAAATGTCTTCTTCATTTTATTTGATTTAGTCTTATTTTACTAAATTTCAGGAATTAAACGAATGCTAAAAAGTCATTTAGATAACATTGTTTTTTATTAGTAAGTCGGTAACAATTCGTCAATATATAAAATTGCTTTATATTTTTTTTTAACGTAAAGAGAATTAATAGTGACTTATCAAAGGAAATGAATTGCCAAATAATTTTATCTGCGTTTATATTATAAACGCCGGTAAACAGTTACATTTAAAAACCTATCCTATTGAATTGATTGCACAATGTTTACATGGTCAATAATTTCGGACTTTGTGCCTATATTCAACTTGTCATAAGTGGGTTTATTGGTTCTCAATTTTCGATTAAAAATGCTCGTATTGAATACTTATAAATAATTGTTCTAGAACAGATCGAAAGATATACAAACTGAAACAAGATTGTAAAAAATACGAATTAAATTGTGTTTACAATAATTGTATGATGGAATATCTATTTTTATTTAAAGACGCCATACAAAAAATACTTTTAACCAATTAGGGAAAAACACGGCACGGCGTAAAAATTACTTAAAAATATTATTTATCAAAAAATAACATTGTTGGTTATTGTTTCACTTCAGTAACATTTTAATTAAAACAATTTGCGAACAATGCGCTGTTAAATATGTACGTTAAAATAGTACAGTTCTATTTTTACTGTTATTACTTTTTCGGGAGATCATGATTAAAAAAATATTTTTAATCGTATTTCGGCATAAAAAATCAAAATTTTTCATAGAAAAAAGTAAATAAAAATAAAATGTTGCGCATATCGATTTGAAACATTTAAAATGTCGAGGAAAGCTGACGGAACGCCGTTTCACCGCGTTACATGCGAAAATAGTTTATTTTTCATCTATGGAGCTCTTACTCATTTTAGCTATTGTATAATGGTTTTTTTTTAAATTTCATCTCTGACAATTTTAATTTTCAAGCTCCTATTTAAGTATTCAAAATATTTATCATTCATTATTTCTTTATTCCGTACCACTGTGCCATAAGTTTTCGATTGCTAGTCTAGTGCCTGGTTGGTCGTCCTGTAATTGATGACAATTCAATTTACGCTCTGCCAAAACTGTCTCTCGTAGGTATTCTAATATGATCTGTAAACATTCGTGCATAGAACAACTACATATGTTGGGCTATGATGACCTATACATAACATGTGTTGATCATCTGCTTAAATCGCGCAGATGCTCGTAACATTTTACCATAAATTACTTTGTAAAGTTTTCCGGCGTTCACAGTTTGAACTCATGTTATTACTGGAAAATAGCTTGTTATTATTGTAAGTAATTAATCCATCTGACAATTTTTTAAAATTTTAACTACAAATTTGCGTTGCTTCTATCTTACTTTAAGTTTTTTGTTGGATACATCTTTTAAATATTTCAAAATTAGTTGAGAATTCAAAAAATAAAATTTTCTACGGTCTTCCACTAATAAAACCTTCCACTCTTACAACCTTTCCTCTTAATGTAAATTAACTTAAGGTAACTTAACGAAACATTTCATTTAACATTATTTGTGATGTAATTAGTCTTTTATTGTTTTTTTTAAATTGTTAATGAAAAGAAAACTTTCTTTGTTTGTAATTGTTCAATATACGTTAATGTAAAAAAATAGGTTAACAATATGACATATATTTATAGTTAATAAAAGGGAATTATAAATTTTATATTGAAAACGTGATTTACAGTTAGTAAGATTATTTTAATGAATATTTTAAAATTATAAATCATACTATGTATTATAAATAAACCTTTTTACATACTATAAATCATGTCACAAATCCATCTTTACAGTTTGTTATCTCTGGATATGAGTAGAATCTTATCACTGTGTTCCCAACTTGTGTTTCGTGAGATCACTATTTATTATCATAATCCACATATAAATAAATACTATGCAAATACAATTTGGTTCATATTACTTAAAACATAGATATGGAGAAGCAAGGAAGAAATGAAAATCTTCATGAAGTTTTTCATTTCAAACAATCGTAATTAATATCGACAGTGGCAGATTAAACACATAAGAGGCCACAGGCGCAATTAAATTTGGAGGCCCTGTTTTTCGTATAACATAAAAACGTCAAAAATTCCATATAAAATAATAAAAATATATATTAATCTGAGAAAAAAGTATATGGGTTATATACTATAAGGATAAGCCATTGTTGCGGACCCTAGGATTCGGAGGCCCCAAGCGCGCGCCTCATTCGCTGATAGGCAGCGGTGGGCTGCCAATACGTTAACAAGGGGCTCGCTCAATTTCAAAGCAATTTATTACTCATATGCAATTATATGCAATACCATGAACTAATCAATGTAAATTGCTAAAAATGTACTACTGCGTATACTGGAAGCTGTCGTAGATAATATATATAAGTCAGAAATTGCAGTTATGTACTAATTTGATCTGAGAATATTGTTTCCTCTTAATTTAACAAGGGGCTCGCCGGCCGTGATAAAATTTAACAAGGGGCTCCATCCCACCGCTGCTGATAGGGTAATCCGCCACTGGATATCGATACATTTAACTTCGTGATCGCCGGTTTATTGACAATAAATAAATGATCCTCTAGCTCAAAGATCACCATTTTTTTTGGGAAACGGTCCAGATTGAATCTTTTAAAAACTTCCGGGGCTAGACGACAAATAAATTCAAGTTGGAGTCCAATCAGAATAATAATTTATATGTGCTTACATAATAATTATAATGTAAACAAATGTAGTTTACATTGGGATTTATAATATAATATAAAATATGTGTTATTATGATAGGGTATCTAGATATTTAAAAGTAGGCCTGATAGAGTAGGGTAGATGTACATCTAATTAAAAAAAAACTAAAGGCATTTCAATTATTGAATATATTTTTTTTGTGTTATTTTACAGTTTTACATATTGTATAGTGTTTTTCATTTATTGTGTTATAAAAAAAACATTTCGTCGACTCGCCTCCAACAACACATTTTGTTACCATTTTTTTTTCACTTTAGGCCCACTAAGAATTTAAAATAAATAGTTATCGTGAATTCACAAGCAATTCATGAAATTTTATAAAATTTATATTTCTTATATGAATAATTTATATACAAAAATCGAAAACTTTTGGAGGGCCGGATGAAAATCAATGGGCCGTAGTTTGGTGAGCGCTGCTCTAGCTCCACATCAGGGGCGATAAATGGTAAATAAATATATTTAAACTATTTAAAAATATAGACGTTATAAAAAAATGTTAGAAACGAATATTACACTGCGATTCAGATATTTTGGCTGTCGCTGGTCTAATCTGACCTTGCTGGAAAAAAATGTTTAGTTCGTATAAATAAGCCGACATTGGACCACGCTTTGCACATCATTCTTATGGAAGCAATTTGAGTAGAATAATAATAATTATTACTTATCTTCCGCTTACTTCATCTTTATCAGTGTCATTAATAAGGTGCGTTTAATATAATATTTTAATGTTAGTGAGATTAATAAGTTACATCGAGATGGAGCCGTTTATATTATTTCTCAAACGGCTGATCAAAATGGTAATGTATTGCATATAGTTTTATTGCATAATCGATGTAAAGTTGTCGATGTTTACATTGGATTTCGCGGCTTTTTTTGACAATTCATTTTGACGTTTATATTATTTTATGTACATATTTGGGTTTGTAGTTTGACTTATTTTCGTATACGTTCATACTTGTTACACGTATACAATATGTATATGTATTTTTAAGTTTATCTTTATATTTCAGTAAAGATTATTTTTATCTCTTCCTAATTTTTTTAACATGTCCATGTGAATTGTGCGGCTTCTACAATAATATGTACTGACTACTGTGTAGAATATGAAAATCAGTGGATATAATTCAAGATTGTTTACTTTTAAAGTAAGGAGTTTGACTTATGTTTGGAGGGAGTTTAAGCAGCGGTGTGCTGCCAATATGTTAACTAGAGGCTCGCTTAATTCATTATTATTAATTATTAATCATTCTTCTTACATTTAATTACCTACATTTATTCTTAGTGTTAAGAATTATTATTCTTAGAAAGAAGAATTTTTTTTATTACTTTCAACGTTAAATTATACGTAATAATTTTTAAAGCAGCATATGTAACTTTATATATTTATGCATATAAAGTTACTGGATTGCTTAAGGAAAAAAAAATACAATCTAAATATTTTTTGTAATTATCAGATAGTAACTATGATGTCATTTTATCTTCTGATCAAAGGCTGTTATCCTTTCAAAAACAAGATAGTCTATCTTTGATAAGATAATTAGTCAACAAATTTTAATGTTAGATTTTTACTATAAAAAACTTTAGTAATAAAATATCACGTTTAATTACTAAAAAAACAAATATAAATAAAAAAATATTTATCAATATCTATCTACTCCTTAACTTTAAATGAATGAATAATTTTATGCACTCAAAGCTGATAAATTTTAAATGGATTGAACACTTTGAGTCAAGCTGACACGATAATGTAATGAGAGTAATCTATTGACAGATTGCTGACTGGATTCTTTGTGATTCATTTGTTCATTCACTCTGATATAATTGACAAAACTGTGTTACTGTAGAAAAACAAATAATTCAGGTGATTTTAATATGTCCATAGAAGCAAACAAGTAAACTGCAAATTTATGTGCTGTAAGCACACTAGCACACCCACAAGTTAATAAGTTTTGAAGAAACTCGTTTTAAACTTCAATTACATGTGAAATATTTCATATAGATAGTTTTTCTGGAGATAGCAATTTAGCTGAAGATGAATAATAATAACAAACATAGATGACTAATTTTGCGTTAGAACAAACTTAAATGTATACATAACTAAAAAAATACATTTTTTGTGATATCACTCCATTGAAACGTTATGCAATAAAAATTTGATTAAATGTTGAAATACATTGTTGATTTATGAACGTACAGTTGATACTGTTGCGGTATCAGATTAAATTGAAAAATAATGAAGTGAAGTGCGAAAACAATAAATCTAAATTACCATACATATTATTTTATTTGAAACATTCTTAACATAATGATTAATCAATCAAAACATCTCAAAATACACCAAGTGCATTTCAGTCAACGTGACTACTGATTCGGAATCCTCATATACGCGACTGGCTCGTCAGGGTGGAGTCTTGACAATATAGTTCCATCATAGTTATTGTTATTGTAAAGTAACCAGATATTTTATGACGAGATGTGGAATTTCACATTGTTTGACAACAGTGATCAACTTGGTACTTAAGATTATTATTTCTCAAACTGCATCTCAAGGAAAATGTAACAATATTTATTTAAAAATTTTCAACTACATACATTTTAATCGATTATATATTTTTACAGATGATTTCTTCGGGGAAACTTATCGGTCTTGGTGGTCTGGTAATAGCAGTATGGCTGGGTATTAAAATACAAACATTTTTAAAGCCACCCCCACTTCCAAATTTACCGAGAGACCAATATTGGGGAAGAGGTCAGGCACCTGCTCAAATTGATAAAACTATTTCACCTTTCAAGATTAAATTTTCCACAGAGGTAAACTAAACAATATTATTTTCATTTGACTATGTCTGTATTAGAAATTTTAAAAACAATTAGTTTTTACCAAGATATATAAGAAGCTGGCTACCTTAGAAATATAGAGCCGTAATTTCAATAGAGTAGTAATACTGAAGCATTTTTACTAATGGCATTGAATAAGAAAAAATAATAAATGAAATTTTTACAAGTGTGTATTTAATTTTCATAACTTCATTATAATAAGGATAAAAATAGTATTTTTAAACTTCGTTTGAAAAATATATCGCTTGATAAACAATAATACTTTATGTACATTGAACTTCCCATTTTAGATACGTTCTACGTGATACCACATGATTGTCATGCTAACATTTTATCTTATTATCTCTTTAAGTCCTACAGTGCCTAAAAAACAATAATTGTGTACTATATACATATATCACTTACTTTTATATGATGTAAAATAATTGACATCACATGTATACACACCAGGGGCGTATATTCGGGGTGTGCAAGGCGTGCGCCGCTCGCCCGTAGAGACTATATCATAAAGCGATATATTTAAAATGCATTTGCAAGCGGCAGGGAATCGTATATGAAATCGGTCAAGGCGTTCAATACGATTGTCGCTCGACTAGTGATCCCATACAGTAGCATACAGTTGACCCGTCTGCGCAGGCGTCGCGTCAAAGTCATGTTTTTGTTTGAAATTTCAAGGACCCAGGACGATCTCTTTCATTCTAGCTCACACGTGTTGTATTGGTTGCAAACTCATAGCGTTGTTAGGCGCGCACTAACTCCCAATAAGAAGCTATCGAAGTACACAAGGCCAGACTGTGTAGTCTAAATTTAATTTATGTAGAACAAAAGGATGCTCGTTGAATTAAAACAGAAAGGCACGTTTTACGATAGTAGAATAGAAAAATTCATGTCGTAAAAGCGAAGAATTAAGCACAAGAAGAATTGTACAAATAAATAAAAATAAAATTCATGTTAAAAAAATCGTCTTTTTTGAAAAAATATGTCATTTACACTTTACAGCACACCCTACATCAACACCCACCGTACGCCACTGATACACACACAGTAGAATCAGTCACTTTATTAACTCAACATTAATTAATTACAAAAAGAAAGTAGAGAAAAAATGATTAAAACTCTTGACAAGAATAAATTGATTCTTGGATTATCGCAAAGCAGGAACCATTTCAACTTATTAGAGAGTTTCAGCCCCAAAGGGACCTATTTATTAAGCCACTAAAGAGCCGATCAATTGACTCAATCTTATATAATATCATGGTAATGTCAATAATATAGTAAACATCACAAATCTATGTAACTGTTTTTTTATATGATACATCAAAGTTGATCTAATGGATTTGCTACTTGAGGCATTTGAACTCCACCTTGACACTTTATGGCTCAAAAGTTGAATAATATTTTTTTGCTGTAAATTCTGTTACAAGTTGTAAGTTTAAATTGATTTTTTTATTTACAGATGATAATTGATTTAAAATCAAGATTATCAAAAACTAGATATACAGAGCCACTGGAAAATATTGCCTTTGAATATGGTTTCAATACGAATGCGTTGAAGCCAATCGTTGACTTTTGGGCTAATAAATATGACTTTGTGGAAAGAGAGAATTTCTTGAATCAATATCCCCAATTCAAGACAAATATCCAGGGATTAGACATGCATTTTATTCATATAAAACCAGTAGCAACTAAGAATGTTAGGGTTCTGCCACTCTTAATGTTACACGGCTGGCCTGGATCAATCAGAGAATTTTACAGGATCATCCCGATGCTGACTACACCTAAAGATGGACAAGATTTTGTTTTTGAATTGGTTATTCCAAGTCTGCCTGGATTTGGTTTTTCAGAGGTAGGATGAACAGAAAAAATATCATATTTTAACATATCGTAATGTCATTCTATTGAAGTAACTACAACTTAATTTAGTGTATTTGTTTAGACCTGAATATAATAAATATACCATAAAGCAATAAAAACATAAGTAGTAACTGGCTTGCAAGAAATACGTTTCTCTTTACAGAAATCTTTTTACATTGTCATTCCTTGAATGAACATGTATAAATATTATAATATTAAATAAGTTTATTTTGTATCTTACATGAGAATTTGAATATGATTAATACAAGGGTCATCAAAGATATAGTGCTTTATTGTAATTATTTGACCAGAGAACACAACACTGCGATGAAAAAATAGTTAGCTATTGAGAAAGTATTTTATGTATAATATTCAGATAATATTATGATAAAGAAATGAACTGTCAAAGTTAGGTTAAAGGTCTGCCATTTCTATTGTTATTACATAACTATTATAACGTTTCTTTTGTTCTAGCTTTTATATAAAATGTATAGCTTAAATGGTGCAAAGAAAATATTATGTTCTTTGATATTTGGATAAGTTTCCAAACAAATTATAGACCATTGTCGTTAACGGTGCAATTTAATATCACAGTTATATCCCATTTTATAGTCTCATAATTTTACTGTTGTCATTGTGGTTTTTATGTACTGTTTGAACCTTATACTTTCAGTTATAGGTTATTAATTTTTGTAAAATAAAAACTAATGGAAATTTTACTTTGGAAGCGATATTTCTGTCTCTTATATTTTACTATTTTTTTAGTATAGAAGGCGATAATATTTTATTAAGAGATAAATAACATTTTCAACTAACTTAAATAAATTTTAAAAATCTTACCTCTATACCTTGTGTTCAATAATATTCAAATATGTACATCATTTATTTGTTGTAATTTTTTAATTAAATTTTATCATTTTACCTATGAGCCCCCAAGAAGTGAAGTGAGCCATCTAGTTAATTGGTAAAACTTTTTTATTGGACTTTTAAGTAAAATCAAGTCTTCACTTGGTATTTTGGTGGAGTGCATATTTGTATTGTATGGAGATTATACTATTGTAGTGGGTGTTTACTAATCTCACTTAGCTTTTACAATACTTTAAGACACGTAGAATATTATAATGCATCTAACTATTTTTTTTCCCAAAACACCATTTCACTCACTTTACCTCTCAGGGGCTCCTTTAATCAAATTCGTAGAATTGAGTTTTGTCAAAATCAACAACTCGCTTGGGCCAAACCATAGATATAAACAAACTTAGGTAGTAAATGATTTAATATAATGAATATACTATATGTGTATATTATATGACTCATAATATTTTAGAAAATCAGTTGAAGGCTTCTTTATTAATGCTTGTTTTCTTGTTATTTGCAAATAGGCAGCAGCTAAGCCCGGCTTGGGGTCAGCCCAAATTGGCATCGTTATGGACAATTTAATGGCACGACTTGGCCACAATAGATATTATATTCAAGGCGGAGACTGGGGAGCCATCATAACCAGCACGATGGCAACACTGTCTGCCGATCACATCATAGGATACCACTCAAACATGCCGTCAGTTTCTACGGCTAAATCTTTTCTCAGAATGATGATAGGAAGCTTTTGTCCATCTATGTTTGTCGATAAGAAGTTTGAGGACAGGATCTATCCAATGTCTGCAAAATTCATAGGTCTGATGTCGGAGTCTGGATATTTCCATATTCAAGCAACGAAACCTGACACTGTTGGTTCGTAAGATTTTATTATTTTTCCTCCGGGCCTTTTAGTTAGCACATCAACATAATTTTATGCTCAAAACCCTGATCTAAAATCTGCTTAATATTATAAATGAGAATAGTATTTGATGTTAAAGATATTTAAATTAATATTTTTAAATCATTTGCAATAATTGATAAAGAATTTTTAAAATTTTTAACTTCTTAGTTGCCGTAGACAATTAATAGTAATTACCCAGCATGCCGGCTATAATTTGCAACAATTAATTTAATTAGTTATTGACGAGATAACTCGTCTTTGGCCTGTTGAGCACGAAAAACTTTACGAGATGTCTCGTCATTGGCATCCATCGGGTTAATAAGTTTTTAAAATTTAGTTTCTTAAATTCAAAAATAAAACACTTTTGTACGGATACAAAATAATTTATTTTGGATTGAGAGCAGTTTCACTCGTCGCAAGCATTGTCAACTGATTAGTTATGTGGAATTAGTACACGCATGTTTTATTTTTATACTATTGTATAATGCCTTTCCAAAAAGAAATTTAGTATCAACAATATTTTATAGATGGCAGTAGTTAACTTAAAATTAAAAATAATTTTTATTATTACTTTTCTATTCGATACGACCTAATTTTATTTAAGCGTTTTTTTATCAATAATTAATAAAACTGCGTCTTATAAAAATATGTTTCATATTTCGACATAAAAAAAGGCAAAATAAAAATACTACCATTGCTGAGAATTTTAATCTGGGTGATTCTCATTGACTATCAAAGGAGCGAGTCATGGACATGAATTGTTATTTACTTTAACCTGTCAATGATCATTTCACTTGATAGTTTTATACATTTTAACAGATTATTTTCAAGAAATATTGTGCTAATAAATGAGTGGGTTAGAAAGATCACTACTTTTTGGTTTTTATGAATTTTTACATTGTTGAGCCCGATTGGCAGAGTTATTTGTTGGTTTTTTTTTCTTTACCTTGCTCTTTTACTGTTTACCTTACTTATGTGCATCAAACTAAATATCATTTTTTTTCCAGGAGTTGGTATTGGAGACTCTCCAGCAGGTCTTGCAGCATATATACTTGAGAAGTTTTCCACAGCCACCAATCCGTCATATAGACAGTTGAAAGACGGTGGACTGACTAAGAAGTTTACCTTCACCGACTTGATTGACAATCTTATGATTTACTGGGTTAGCAATTCTGCCACGAGTGCTGTAAGGATTTACGCCGAGTCTTTCAACAGAGAGCAGTTCGCTTTGAAACTCGAATCGTAAGTTAATGACATTCAGAGAATTCTTTTAAAGTTTATAAATATTTATTGTTGATTTTTGTTGGCTCCTCGAAACGAAATGAATTTTTTAAATTGATATTTGGTTCTCTATACCTTTTTATTATACCTGTATCATCTTTCACTGTCCTCATACATCTAGCTATATTACTCTGAATAGAGAGGTTTATTGTTAATAAACATTTGGCTTATGATATATTTTTTAGGTATATATATTTATCATTTCTATTGTGGAGTTTATTTGGGTGCCTGATGGAGCATTTGAAGAGAAGTTGTTATCAGATAACTGGATATTATTCAATTCATCTATGCTTGTTTTCTGATAGGGTAAAATATAAGGTTGGTGGATGGAAAGGACAAGTAGTAAGCTAATTGTACTCTCAATATAAAGTGTTCAAGAATTCAAATCCGTAAACACCATAACCGAAAGCAACTTCACTGACCACTCGGCTTAAAATTAATTAAAACCTACCATTTTTTTATCAGAATCCCAACTGAAGTCCCGACGGCAGTGGCTAAATTTCCATTTGAAATCTCTTACAACACTGATTCACAGCTGAGAGACAAATACACAAATTTGATCCAGTCCACTGATATGCCACGTGGCGGCCACTTTGCTGCATTCGAAGAACCAGAATTATTGTCCAACGACATCATATCTGCAGTTGTCAAGATTGAAGAGTTCCATAGGAAAAAGCAGGCAAATTAAAGATTGTTTGCAAATATTATAAGACTGTCGTATTATATTTTATAATGTAAATTATTTTTTTTATAAGTCATTAAATATTTTGAAAATATAATTTTCACTGTTTTTTTTTATATTATTTTTCATGTTTCAAATTTTATCCTCACTTAGGATAAATTAAAAGATTTTTTTTGTGCATTGTAATAAATAAATATTGATTGTGAAAAATATCTGTGGCGGGAATCTTTAGAATTTACTTGTTAAATTTTTATTTATGTATTTCAATACTATTTTTTTTTTAATTTGTTTATAACTAGCTATGCATAAGTAAGTAGTGCTGGTAAATCTGGAGAGGCGGCCAACTGTCTGGCAGATGAAGAAATTTGCTAAATTTTTTTTACCATGTTTGCGCCCAATGTGGAGCATATGGACTACTAATGGAGTTTAGGAAGTTGGATGCTATTGGGCACAGAAGTGTTTACCACGCTTTCTTTATCTGCGAAAAAAACTGCTTATACAAGTTGTAAAGCTTAAATGAAAGAAGAGAAAAATAAATCTCTACCTTGTTAAATGGTTGTTCCTTCGAGAATTTGTTACCCAGTCGATCAAACCCTATTCTTTTAAAGACAGAGACAGAAGAATAAGACTAGGACAGGACTTGTAATCTAATATTGTAATAAGCTAATCGCTCTTGCTACGCCATTTTAGTATAGAATGGGTGGAAAGGAATTTAAAACATCTCATACTTCTCAATGAACTTCATATGGATATACATAAATCAGAAATCTATAAATCAATTTATAAAAACCGAACTGGGATTCGAACCTGGGACCTCCGTCACGTCAACCAAGCATAGGCTTGGATTTTCAAGTTATTATTTTTTAATATAATAACCTAAAAATGCAAGGCTAGATTTGTAGCACTGTGCAACTGAATAAAAAAATAAAAAGTCACTTTTCCGGTAAGTATATAAATTTAACCTGAAAATGCTTGCATCTCCCATAAACACAAAAAGATTTATATTATGTGGAAATATTAATAGAACATAGTTCTTTTAAAACATTCCGATGAAGTTTAGATTTATCATGTAAATTTTATTAAGCACAGATATGAAAACAAGGTTATGGAGATTGAATGTTGTATTATTGAAAACCTACTTAGACCGTTCTTTAAAGTCATAGTTGATGGGTGATATTAAGTTTTACATTCGAGGCAGACGATATTAGATTTCGTTTTATTTCCATGCAAAGATTGAGGACTGCTGATCGTTGTGCGGTGAAAAATATGTAATGCGGGACCATGAGAAGGTAGGTAGGTATTCGGTGTTTGTATCGTTCGTTGGCATTTCCTTGCTTATGAAAGTGTTCGGACGAAAGTTTTATGAATGCCAAGGTTACCTACAGCCTAAAGCTACGTTAATACCTAATCATACTAAAAAATAATACATCCCGACCATCTTGGCACGATTTTTAAAAGATTCGATTAATTTATCGGTTTTTGAATGGATAAAACAACGAGGGAAACGTTGAGGGAAATGATGAACTGATGAGAATGATACAAGAGTAATCGCATTACGTACCACTTTTTTTTATAGCTTTTCGAATTAAAATAATTTAAATATCAAGGATTAAAACATGTTTAAATTACATATCGACTGTGTTTAGGTAAAGCGGAACAACCATCAATTTTTCGAGAAGCAGTTTTACTTGATAATCATAATTTTTACAGTTAAATACACCATCTGTCAAAAAGACTAAAGCCGAAAATGACAAATAAGTATCCAAATTTAGCTTTTATGCTTGAAAAAAGAAGGGCTAGTGAAAATTGCACAAACGGGTTTTCTTAAATTAATATTACATTGAATTCATAAAACACCAGTTTATAAGTCTATTTGCACTTCAAGGTTGCATTTATTTAAAAATTTGACTTCGACCAAAATCGTTAAACGTTTTTCGTCCCTCCTGTAAAATTTGTTATGTGTGAATTGATCCCTTATCCTTTTCACCTAAACACAGTAGATATACATAATTAAATGTGATCACCGTGTTTCATTTAATGCTAGTTTGTTCCCGAATAACTTAATTCTTAAGATATATTTTATAAATTAAACTTTTGAGATCCGAAAACAGATACTTGACAGTGGGCTTGAGAGAAAATAAAGACAGAGACGAAATGAGAGAGAGCAAAGTTCCGCATTCACTGTTCCTAAAAGTTCCTTCATGTGCTTCTTAAAGTTATATAGCCAAAGAAGAACGTATTCAAATCCAATGCTGATATAAGATATTGATTTTACTTTTAAGCATTATTGCTCCTAATATAGATCACACCGACTCATAAATTGACCAACTACGAGAATTGCTTGCAAGTCAGTCACTCATCTTTTATTTCAGAGAGAGAAAGGATATAAAAATATCGGAAAAGAAAAAGTATTTTATTAATTACTCTATGTATGAGATAACACAGTGTAAATACACTTCGTTTTCGGGATTTTTCAGGATCGACTAAAAATGTTTTGGAACATTTACAAATCTTATATTATTAACAAACAGTTTTATCATCTTAAAAAATATTATTAAATTGATTTTGTTCTCGCCACGCGTACCGGAATGTTTTATATTTTTGAGTGAGGAAACAGGCGATGAAGAAATTCTCGAGCGGCGTAGGATTAAAGTTCCATGTACAACAAAATCGAAAGTGACAATTAGGCGGATATTAAAAAAATATGTGTAGAATGTATTAATAACATATATTTCTTTCATATTTTGATTTTGCATAAATGAATAGCGTATTAAAGAGGCGGATAAAAATCCATTTATACTAAAAACCATCCGCAAAGATCAAGGTAATAATAATTTGATTAAAATCACATGAAGTTATTACTTTTTACGTAAGAAATTTTGAATAAGATGGTCGTTAACAGATTGAACAGATTTATATATCAACTTGAATCCGATTCCTTTATTCTGAAAAGTAAATTTACAAGTCATAAAAAAATGCTTGTGATTTGTCCAATAGTTTTGAAGATTTAATAGAGAACACAAGATAGTATTTATCTTGTAAAATAAAAAGGATTGGTTTTGTGTGATTCATATGAAATATTTTGCTAAAATATATGCGTATTAATAATCACAGATGAACTTTATGGATCTTGTATTTTAAATGGAAGACGCGCTGTTTTATTTAAATATAAATTTCGGACATCGGTAACACTGAAAAAATTCAAGATTCCATTTTCAAATTAATAAGCATGTATTTCGTAAATATATTGGAAATAAAGATGTAAGCCAAGATGATTGTTTTATAATATTAGTAGGTTGACATTATAAACTTGGTTGTATTATACTGCCCAGCAGTGTAATATGTGTCACTAGAACGATATACATATTATAAAATGAAATATTGAAACGTTTTTAATAAATTTCTTACCACAAATTCGGTCATGTACATATTATGCTTTATAAAACAGAGGAATAAATGTTTGGTGCTTTTGACGAAAAAAAAAAAATCGGATTGAGCAATCCATAGCACATATAAAAAAATGGACTATAGCTGAACGTCATTTAAATTTATTTTCTAAATTGGATGCGATGGCATCCAAACACAATTATTATTAGAATTATTAATATAATGCCATTCATTTTTATACAATCACATGTGGCCGATTAGATAATATTTTATATCACTTGGTACATATTATACCTGTGGTCAATGCGATGAATATAAATCGGACACAAAATCTCTAATAGATATTCTGTTCACGAATTTTGCATTGAATAATATACTTACTAACTTACAGTTGACACCTTATAATATATTTCGAGAATGAATATTGTTATAAAGGATTCATTGTAAATGTTTAAAAAATATTTTTATTGAATATACATCGAGATGGAGTGACAGTAACATATAAAATATTATATATCTTCTTTCTAAAAGATTGTGCTTTGGCCAGAGCTGTGGAGTCGGAGTCGTGGAGTCAGGCTATTTTAACTAGAGTTCGAAATTTAAGTTGTCGAACATGTCGAATATATACTTTGGTATAGATATAATATAAATAAAAATAAAATACATTGTCTTGTATCCACTAATTCTATCACATTATAAGATTTTGCTAGCTGAAAACGATGAGCAAAACCGGTCCCGATTATTATATGCTTTATTATATATAAATATTTATAATCTTTAGATAATTACATATTATTAAGTGGTTTGTAAATGATTACTAACAAAGTAATTTGAATTTTATAAAACATTTTTTTTTCTAATTATAATATAATCATGTTGATAATTTGCACATAATTGGTAGCTAAGGATTGTATGACGATATTTATCACGTACCAACTTTGATCGATGCTTAAATTACAAAGTTATTAAAACATCTACTAGAAAGTTAAAATATCTCATCAGAAGTTGTTATACGAGAACTGGTCGTTATTTCATAGATTAATCTCTCTTTTTTTGAGAGAATAAAGATAGAAGGATATGAGTAATAGCAGTAGGAAAAAAAAGTTGTTATCTAATAACTTAAAGCATGTAGGCATCATAAAAATTCAAAAATTTTGAACTTTGAAAACACCACTATTATTTAAGTGGAAGTGTCTGTACTAGGATTTGAACTCATTAACACCGCAACCAAATAAGACGTCCGGCCAAATAGGTTTACTATACATGCACTTTTTTTACAGTGACATAATTTAGAAATACGTAAAAGATTATTAGAAATATAATTTTAGAAATAAGTTGTGCAACGCTTATATATATTATTATCTTTATTGCTTTTTTTTTAATGATAGCAATAACTGATTTAAGTATTATATTACCTATCTAACATCTATACAATATCTAGATTAAAAAAATATGAATTGAATTTTTATTTGTAAAAGCGACTGTTAGATTGATGTAAGTGTTACATTTGTTTGAAATATTCAATGAATTTATTTCACTGTGAAATAGTGATTAAATGCCTTTGTGTCGTTGGATAAATAATCATTAAACTAAAATCAACCAGCTTTATTTGGCTTTACGTAACTGAAAGGAGCACAATAATTCGTGATATAGAATTTCATAATGGGTATCTCGCTTTTCTTGACACACACTGTAAATATTTTGTCTTTTTGGTTCATCTTTCCCGTCAGCCAATTTATACGCTGGTGTGCACATATAAATACATATACATAAGTCTCACAGCCAAGTGAAAAATGATTTGCTATCAAAGAATTGAATTCTTCGATGTAATGTTTTACGCGTGATTGATTTTTTGAAAGATTATGGATTTGTAACCAAAATGAAATGTGATATTATCATTACTCTCCATCAACGTGCCCTTTAAGCTGCGCGCGTGCGCGGCCGCGCAACACTTGGGAGGCCCCCGCGCACTCATTCCGGGTTGGCGCGCACTACAAGACAGTTGTTCAATTAATATTTGATCGGTCCGCGCAGCCATTTGAAATTTCCGCGCAGCTAATCTTTCGGCTCAGAGGGAACGTTGTTCTCCATTGACGTCCTTTCACAATCTAAAAAATGCGGGAAGCAAGCGGACCCAAAATTATTATTTTACTATTATTTTACTATTATTAAATACTATTATTTTTTTCCTAACTCAATGTATAAATTTTTTCCCAATGTGGATCCTATGGCCTGCTAATGGAGGTATCTTAATAGAAGATTTTATACGAGAACTGTTTGTTACTCAGTCGCTCAACCTCTCTTTTTCAGAGAGAGTAGTAGGATTAGAAGGACAGGACTACTACTGCCAGGACAGGACTACTGGTTAACTAATCGCTCTCGCTACGCCCAGTTGTAAAAGAATCGGAAATGTGGGAGGGACATCACAAACACCAATGCCTTCGAACACACATTGATAAACCGATCAAAAAAATGCTATTCTTACTGGGACTCGAATCTGTGAAATCCGGCACCGAAGCACACAACGCTAACCGCTGTGCCGTAAGACCCGGCATTGGTTTCTTAGTCATTTAACCCGTAACATGCCATCATAAAAAAAAACCACGTTCCCTGCCATGATGGCATCTCAGTTTCACTGTTTATTGACAGTATTTAAACCTAAGTTAGAAGCTAAAAAATAATTTTAAAAATGTATATATGCTAGAATACTTAAAATGATAAATACTTATTGACAATATTAAGTGAAATATTAAATGATTTAATGGCTCAACTATTTACAATTGCATCATGGGGATGGTGGTGTTAAACAAAATAACGACTGACAGTTGTATTAAAACTATTTACAAAGGATACCCATGAACAATATTAGAAAATTACATGATTTTTGATGAAGACTTACTTTTCAATTTTACTTTCTTACCTGATACAACGAGAGTTTCTTAATAACATACTTACATTCGTAGCACATCATCAAATTTTGAATTTTTATTACATTATATATTGAGATGTTCAATATTTTTTTTATCCTTAAAAACAAGATTTCATAGATGATGAAAGTGAAATCATGGTGACATCATCGTTTCTGAAAAAAAAAAGAAAATATTATATTTAGCCAATCAAACTTTTTTAAAAAAATTACCCGCAAATCAATATTTAAAAATTTGATTCTATACAACATTTTCTCCAAAAGATATGGAATTTTTTTTTGAAATAGTAGAAATTTTCTGCAGACGAAACTGCAATAATATATGTAGCTCTGTTTTTACATACAGATTGTTAAAATCTTTTTTTCATTATTCAAAACAGACGATCTTTTTGTTAAAACCTTCTGCTAATATACTAACGACACTATTATGGCGTCAATGCTAGGCGTCGGTAATCAGCGTCCCGCGAGCCTTTTAAAACTAAAATATTTGTGTACACATGTCATTACATTGTATTTGTAATGTCATGGGACCCAAGTGCGGCCCGCACTAATACCCATGTAAAATATTTGGCATTTTTACAACAAAAGGTTGCCGACCCTTGATGTACACAATTGTCAGTTAGTTAATTTTATTTTTATAGTATAAATAAATTTGCCATTCTTATTTGCAAGATGTCTAAAAAGTGATAAAAATCCTTCAAATGCACTAACGTGCTAATCTTCAATCAGAGATTATTAACATGTTCTCGCGAAGAGGGGAAAATAAACGAAAAGGCAAGCGGCAATTTTTGATTTGATTAAGTGGCCGTCGCGGGTAATATATATATGACAAAAAGAAAGTTTGATAACAACCAAAAATGATGAATAAACCTGTTGAAAAAATGGATTCAGTGTCTCTTAAAATGTTTTAATCGCCAGGCTAAAGTAGATAGCTTGTCATTTTCAAAATACAAAGATGAAACTTACATGACATTGCTTATGTCAATGTATATATTTTTACATTATTCAAAATAGAAAACTCTCATTTTCAAATAATAATGAAATTGAAAAGCATTCAAAAAATGAAACGCATAAACTTACATATGCACATATGTATATTGTCGCCTGCTGTGGCCCAGTTGATTAGAGCTTGCTCTACCGATCACGCAGGTCTGGGTTCGATTCCCAGTCAGATCACAGTGAATTTGAAAATTATTCAATTCAAAGTTTTGATCGAAGACTGGGTGTTTGTGATGTCAATTCACATTATTTCCTTTCCTCCCATCCTTCTGACCCTGAGTGTAGCAATAGCGATTAGCCAACCACTAGTCCTGTTCTAGCTTTATTTTTCCTTTCCTAATTACTCACTTTGAAAAAAGTAAGGTTGAGCGACTGAGTAACAAACAGTTCTCGTAGAAAAAAAGCTTCTGTTGAGATACCTCCACTAGGAGGCCATATGCTCCACATTAGGAGTGGACATAGGTTTAAAAAAATGTACATATATTGGAGAACTTCACCAGAAGTTCTGTATGCGAAAGGAAAATACGATTGAGCGTTAATTCAACTGGTTTCTTTTCTTCAATACGCATGTCGACCATTGTATCTATAAAAGTAAATAGTTTAGGCATGTTCAATTCATTTTAAAGCCTTTAAGACTAAGGGCCCATCTCACAGTGTAGAGCTCATGAAATAACACGTATACATGGCCCCATTAGAGGTAAAGTCAGCCAAGTGGTATTTTAGAAAAAAAATACATACATTGTAATAGTTCTACTCGTCTTAAAGTATCGTAAAAGTGAAGTAACCTCTGCCAATACACACTGCAACAGTGCTAACTCCGTAAAATAAAAAAAAATATGCAATCCATCAAAGCACCAAGTAAAGATGTGATAGTCTAGACGTGATAACATTTTACTAGTTGGCTCACTTCACCTCAGTCTCATGATATACCTGCATATCAAATAGTATGACCAGAATCTATTTGTTTTGAAAGTTGACATTGTATTGATCTTATTCGTGTTCAGAATAATACTTGTAGGTTCTTGTAAAAAGTTACGCCCGTGATTGGATCATAATCTTCTATAGTAATGGCATGTAATAATTCTCGAGTCGTCACAATAATATTAAGTTTACCACCAAAATTCATAACATTGTTTTATTGGTAGTGTAGTTACATTTAATTGTTATTTAAAAACATATAACAAATGAAAAGTATCTATTAGATTTAAATCTTTTACTGGGCACTAGTGAAGAAGCAAAAATTAACAATACAAACTACTTGTGAGTTGTGTGAGAGAAGAAGCCTTAAGGATATAAATTTAAGAGATAGGAAAATTCGTTTTATTTAAAAGGCTTCGTAAATAAAAACGTCGAATAATAAGAGTAATGTTGAGCCTCGTAAAATTTACTCACCGTTTGGTGATCTGTGGAATCGCGATATTAGGATTTCCAAGTGGGTGCGGTTGGACCATAGACAAACATAAATATAGGTAACAAGAAGTTTGTCTGAGAAAAGTAATAAATTTAAAATCAAAAACTGACGAATATCTGCTTAATGTCACTTTCGCTGTAATTTTACTTATTGCGAATTTTCACCTCTACAGGTGCGTGACTTATCATTTTTTTGTGCTGAGTTTAATTATTTATAGATAGTGTTTTGGATACTATATGCTCGAATCCCGACTAGCCAATTTGTTATAGAGTAGAAAGGTTCAAAAGTGTACAGCCTAAGGGCACAGTATGAGAAATCAAACATTTTTTTAAGATTCGATATAATCACCGTATATTTCGATACATTTTTTAACGGCTAATAAACTTTTAAAACCTTTTAAAAATAATGTAAATTGACACTTTTAAAATGTTTACTGTCTCGGTCGAAAGGCATTATATTAAAAAGTAGTGAAACACTTGTTTTTACTAATTCTAAATTTTTATGAAATATCAGAAAAGTTTTCGTTCTTCGCTTATAAAAAAGTTGAATTAGAACAAATAAGTGTTTTATTATTTTTTAATAATCTGAAATGTTGTTCTAACACATAGGTTCTCAAACTTTTTTGGGTGGCGACCCCTTTTTATAAAAGCCATGTAACCCGCGGCCGTGATGCAATTAAAAAAAGGCATTTTTTTTTTCAATAAGGTAATTTTAGTTAACTGTAGTTTTAGCTTTGTTGTTCAAATCCAAAATCGAAAAAAGTTGGCGACCTATAGGTTGGGAACCCGTGTTCTAACACGTATGGTCGAGATCTTTTGGTCCTTACTGTGTAGTTCAGTAAAAAAACCTTTTTGCCAACATTTTCCAAGACTTTTAATATGTCTAGAAAAATATGGAATCAGAAAATTTAAAAATAGCTTCAAAAATCAGAAGGCTAAATGGAAAAATATCTCTTCTTCTCAAAAGTTATATTCTAGGAATCGGATATGCTTATTACTTTTTATATGTTGGTAGATATTTTCAATACTTTATTTAGATAGTACGTTCGTTGTTAACATTATTGATTGAATGTCAGATTTTAAAAACCTAGACCACGATTAATGTCATAATGTGTACAAATAAAAATAAAAATATAAGATGTACCTATGTATATAAAATAAAATAAAATTATATATTAAAAATGAATTTTCAGCAACTAACCGCCGAATCCATCAAAAATAAAGGAAGTACCTGTTCCACGTTTGTGAATTTTAACTGCACTGATTTTGTTCATCTAGTGAGCATTTTCAACTGATAAACTGTTGATATCCTATTGTTACTTATTTCGGCTGTCATATACATACAAGCTTCTTGATATCAAGCCTGGAAATCACATACAAAATCATTAAATTTCAAAAGTCTTATGCCAATTTTTGATCAAATAAAATTATTTTACATTATAATGATATAACAAGATGTCCTTGCCTTCGTTGAATGTTAATTATCATTGGCTACAATTTACAAACAATAAATTATTGTTTTTTTTTTTTGTACTAAAAACTACTTCAACCCCAAACGAGAGCCTCT
Organism: Himalopsyche anomala; assembly: GCA_031772345.1. Classification (NCBI taxonomy): domain Eukaryota; kingdom Metazoa; phylum Arthropoda; class Insecta; order Trichoptera; family Rhyacophilidae; genus Himalopsyche; species Himalopsyche anomala. The sequence continues at coordinate 15,250,662 of CM062833.1, read as the reverse complement.
AAGCTTTAAAATGCATACTTATAAAAAAATATTTTTATTATCAGATGTTAAAATGATTTTTTACACAATAAGCCCAGTAGTAAAAGTCTTCTGTTCTGGATATGTTGATTTTTGAACATATATTTTGTATTTTTGTTTCGGATTATAATATAGATTATCTCCAAGACAAGTCCCTTCAGTGTAAATATCAAATAACAACTTTGTCAAAGATGTGAGAACTTTTAAAAAAAATCACTTTTTACTTGATTCTTACTGGATGATCAAATATATTTTATGTGGAAAAAGTACTAAAAATGTTTTATTATTTTTATTATAATGCCATTCCACCAAGTATTGACAGTAAACACCTTAAAATTGATTGATTCTTACTATTAACACTCCATGGGGAGTTTATGTGCCACTGGCTGGTGAGATTGCTTAAACGATGTGTGATTTTATTGTATATTGTAATTTAATTTCAGTACAGATAAATATTAGGTAATAATGGGTTACACGGTTATAACATTAAAAGGGTTAATTAAAGATGCTACACGATTCCGTTTATAATATGTACATACGAATGCATGCAGTTCCTATTGGATACAAACCATTTTATACCACCATCCGCAGACAACCCGTTAAACACCTAGTGTTGCAGGCGAGATCTTTCAATCGCTTAAGAGAGTTGATACCTGTTTCAATGACTTCACTTTCTATCCAACGCTCTTGGAGTTAGCATCGAACCCCCGCCGGATAATTCTATAAGTGCGGTGGACTGACATAAAATCCAACCAGTCGTTATTCGAATTCACAACAAGACGGGCTGTTAAAACAGTAATTTACTACAACAAAATAATAACGAACCTAAAAAACGGATTGTCACAAAAGCGTGAAACAAACGAAGCGATAGTTTTTAAAAAAAGAACCGCGAATTCGACCGCTGCGAAGTAGGTCATTTTTTATACGAAGGGCGCGAATAGTGCATTCATGAACATTCAGTTTCAAATTTATGGCTAGTAAATTTGTCGATTCTAATTGTTTATTTATTTAAAATGTCGTGTCTTTGCAAGTGAGTTTCGGAAGTTTTAATTTTATTTTGAAGCTACAGTTTTGGCGTGGGACTGATATTTAATTATTTATTTATCCAATTGGTGTCGAACTGGACTATAGTGACAAATGCTGAATCTGTGCTGACATTAATAAGGAAACAGCTTCTGAAAAAAGGTAGGCTGTTAAATTGATATGCATATTGATTTAAAAAAACAACAAAATCTTACGGATTATTGATTCTACTAGAAATTTCCTGTTAAAATATATGTAAATGCAAAATAATTGCGACGAATATATTATTTTATTGACATTTAAAAGACTTTTTAACATCCAAAAACTATCATATTTTCAAACATAAAAGGTCATTTATAACAAATAGGATGTTTCGAAAAAATGACTAATAAAACGGAGTAAAAAGCTCGAATAACCTTTATTTTATTTGTGTGAATTGCATTTTGACGTAACGTACTATAAAATGTTAATGGAATTGTACAATATTTTAATTTATTTTTTCCGCTTCCTGTATCCTGTTTATTAAAGAATACAAAATTTTCAATAGACAATAATTTTATAAGTGTTCCAATTATATTTTTTTGTTTTCAAATCGCTTGAGTTAAGTTAAGTACATACTCTTGTCGTTGGTCGTGTAAGCTGATGATAATAATAACTGACTTAAAGAATATAATATAATTTAAGATTACACCCAAATACGTACGCTCATAAGCTCTTTTTCCAGGAAATTTTTGAAATAAACAGAGCACAATTGAGCAGCCTTCCAAATTTAAATGAAATGTTAAACATGCCGGGATCCCCACTCCTACACCCTATATAAATGTGATCATAAAACCTTTTCCGACAAACAAATAAATATAATTCTTAAAACCACTCACTACTCGAATCTGTGGGCATTCCTATGGGCTTATCCTTTTCGCCAGCAATGGCTTTAAACTCGGTGATACGTTTTATTTATTATATAAACACGAAACATTCATTTACTAAGCGTCAGTTCAAGTTCATCCGTGCACTTGAACGCCTGAAGATGCCGAAAGATGAAACCCGGGTCGTTAGTGACAAAATCCGTGTGAATGTAGATAATTCGAACGATTCAAATTTAATATAATATAAATAATTATGAGTAGTTTGAAAGTAGGTACTTTAATAAGAGAACGAAGTTGATTCCTCACCCTTAAAGATGTCGGATTTTATGTCATGATCACAATTTCAATCAAGACTGCAAAAAGTCACAGACATTCATAATATCAATAATTATAATGTTAATCGAAAACTTGACAGATCAAACAGCTTAATACAAGAAAATTTTAAGCAGAATTTACTTAACAATACGTTAAATAACATAATAAAACCAGGTCAATTTGATTTTACATGGTACATACCGATGCCTAAGATTTAAAATGTTGAATTGAAAAAAATAATGTTTGATCTTGCCAGGAATTGCAAAAAGAACTTTTAGATTGCTAAGTATAGCTTGTATTGTTAGTAAAAAAATCCAGCAATTGAATACGGATTATGTAATACGGTAGTCAGCACCCAAATAATTTTTGATATAAAATTAAATTAAATAACTTTGTTATTCCACCTGTTGTGCTACAAAATATTGCACGTGTAATATTTTGAGAAGTATCACTAGATATAACATCTCAAGGATTACGAATAAACTAAACATTGATTGTAATTCGGGGTTTGTTTTTATCTACTGGAACAAGTGGAATATCAAATTTGATTTTATATCAAAATAAACTTCCACAAAATTACTGTCTTATTTATCGAAAATATTCTTTACTGGTTTATTTTTTAACCACTCTAAAGCTTACGACCCACCGGTGTGTCGCTTACCTACTAACCACACACGCTACCCACCAGTGTGTTGTCATTATTACGACGTCAATAAATATTTTTTAGAGTTTGCATCATTGAAAAAGGGTTCGAGATCTCTTAAGGACTCACAAAATGAATATAAAGTTTTCCTTTATTAGTTTTTAGAAAACTGCTAGCTTACAGGGCAAAAAACGCTATTTTTTTTCTAGCTGTTAACGGGTTAAATTGTTTTGAAAAACATCAAATTTGTAAAAGTGATTTAGATTGGTCGCAGTCTTGCTTCTGACCTGCGATAAGTATAACATTAATTTGTTAGATACATTTTATAAAAATATATACAAACATAATGGCGATCGCATGTTTGTGGATAGCTGATTAATCATCGCGTGCTGAAATAGATAATAGGATGAGTTGAAATATGTGAGTCAGAAGAAAGTTTACGAGAAAATATTATTGCAAAAATTGCGGGTATGGTATGTCAGTACGACAATCGTTCACGTGTTGAAATATTGTGGTAAATGCTTGGCATTATTACGTTTCTCACCGAATATTAATGTCCTAGAATGATAGAATGTACAATATAATGATAATGTTGCAACTACAATGTAGCCATTTCTGCGAACTTTCAAATAGGCCCTTTACCACAGTTAATATTCGTAAGCAACCAAACCACGATACAAGAAATCGATACACAGTCAAAATTGCTTAATAGTGGTAATTTAATTTATTTATAAGAAAGCCATTACTTAACTTAAAGGACACATGTGTAAACTCAAAAACTTTTAAAGCTGTTGATAATTATGTCAAATACTCTCAATCGGAAATATACATTGTATAATTGTTTATAATTAGGCATTGCGTTTTCAATTAACGGATTTGTTACATGCTTCATCCCCATTGAGTCAAATTAATTAAACTGATTTCGAAATCAGCATCAATCAATTTTTGCAAGTGCAGCAATTTTTAGATATTTAAATTTATCACGGTTTCAAAGGCTAAGGGTGTATTTGACGAGTCTAGGAAAATTTACCGACAGTAATTCATCGAGAATAGTTTACCGTAGCAATAATTGATCGAATAAACAATTTTTAGTCTACCAAATTCTTTGGCAAAATTACAAAAATATGCGAAAAAAATATTAAAGCAGACTGAAATAAAATGATTATTGATCAATTTATGCGGATGTGAACTTTTAGCGGTTGATTACTGGTGGTTAATTGATGAGATGAATTGCGAGTGGCACATTTTCCAGACTCCGTATTTAAATTGTGTCTTCTACAATATATTTCTTGAGTGTGAACAATCAATCCATCACAGCAACCGTCCCTATTTAAATAACTCAATTTCTGCCATCTATATTTGATATTACATTCAGAATAAGTATCAAGTAATCAAGTTATTAGAAGAATGGTGATTTTTTGTCTCAGATACTGGTAGGCATTTTATTTGGAATCTCACCACTTCAAGTCCAGGTGGTAAGTTACATACATTTAAGAGTTATTTTAGATTGAACGCACGCTGTGGCCTAGCTTTGTCAGAGCTTGCTCTACCGATCAGGTGAGTTTGGATTCAATTCCCGGTAAGGTAAATGTCCAAATTATTTTTTTCAATTAAATTTGAGACATAAGACGTGGGTGTTTGTGATGTCAATTTATCTCGAGTAAATCTCGAGTGACATATAATAAATTGTCATCGAATCTTTATCATATGATCTTTCAACTTTAAAATATTTGACGCATTGGTATATTAGCTGTAATTTTTTCAAAATTAAAATAAAACGTATTTACCAAGCTAAATAATTTCTAAGACTGAAATAATATTATATTCACGAAAGATCGTAGATTCGATATGTTAATTATCTCGCGAAACGGTACAGGCCCGAAAAATGTTTTCCTCAGAGCGTAATTTGTAAGCTAACCGTTTATGAGGCTGTTCTCGTATTTTACAATGAATATATTTAATACAATATGAGTGAACAGTTTTACATAAGAACATAGCATAACTTCGAACAATGAAATCACGTTATATTTTGTTCCCACACACTTGGATCAGACAGTGCATCGGAAAATGCATGAAGATCTCTCGCTTTTTGCTTTAATTGTATCGCGGTTTGAGTGCAAACGTAAAGTTTTATCAGCTATTATATTATTTAAATGTTGCTAACTGACAATTTATAATTGCTTAAAAAATATTATATTATATTCAGTATTAATTTATTTCACAAATTTTTAACACATATGTGCCCATTAGAAGTGAAGTGAGCCAAGTGGTAATTTAGAAAAAAGTTAGATGCGTTGTAATATTCTTCACGTCTTAAAGCAGTGATGCACAACCTTTACCTTCTAGCGGGCCTTCCCCTCTCCTCACTGTTCCAATCCTTAAATAGTGGGGCGTAGTGAGAGTGATACGCTAACTACTAGTCCTGTCCTAGCTTTATCATTTCTAAAAAATCCATTAATCTCTTCAAAAAAAAGGGAGTTCAAACAAGTAGTTCTCGTAGAAAAACTTCTGTTTTTGATACCTCTATTAGGAGGCCATATAATTCACATTGGTATCGGATATTGAAACAATGACAATTTATCAAAACTTCATGTAATCCATTTTCATTATTTGTGTTTCTTATTTTATCTCGAATCATATATTGAATCGACTTACTATGTGCCATAGATAAAAGGTGGCATTTTTTTTCAATAAGATTTTTAAAAATGGCTAAAAATCATAACCTCGATTAGACAATTCAAAAAAAAAACATCAAAAAATGATTTCAAAATATTTTTCATTTAATTTTTGTGTTTGTATTTGACTTCATTGAAAAATGAGTGCACAACAGTAATTATGTTTTTTTGTTCAGAATGGGAAGATTTCGTTTTCAAAAATGGCATCTTTACAGTTGATATGCTTTTATAGCGTAGTCCCAAGTCTAAATTAAAAAGTTTAAAATGAGTTTAAAAATAATAAATATATGTATGTCTACTACGCGAACGTATCTTATTATTTTCAAGATTGGTTTCAGACAATGCCATTATTTTACCGTGGAAGCGCCACGTTAAATGGTTAAACACAAATAGTAATGCAGCGCAATCATGAACGGGAACAAATAATTTAATAAAATGCCATGAATTAATAATGTACACCGGTATCATTCTTTCATTTTATTTCAAAACGTCCGTAGAAAGTTGGCAACGGTTTTTTTTGTTTTTAACATCCCAGTTAAAATTTCACTGCTATCTCAAATCAAGAAATCGAATAACATAGTCTTGAAACATTGAACTAATAAAAAAACAGTTTAGGTCGTTGAGATTATTTCATTTTTTAAAATGTGGTGAGGTATTCGTAGTACGTATGTATAAATCCTTCAGTTGATTGTTTTTTTTATTATATTTAACAACCGGAAACAAAAAATAGGTAACGTTAAATAATGTCTTATTAAATTATCATACAGAGAGATATTGACACTTGATAGTTTAGTTAAGTCGTAAAATAATTGTAACAGCTCAAATATATAATTTTGTTTCAATGTGAAATAGAATTAGTTAACATTAACAACTATTTTTCAATTATATCCATTCCCAATATACAGCATTTAAACTGCTAACAAAGCATCTGAATATAAATACTGACATTATTTATTAACACCATGACACGTTGTAAATGGCACGTGCATTATCAAATAATGAAAATATTGTTTTTAATTTACTCGCGATTCGTTATAACGGTCCTGATTTTAATAAATAATGTAGAATAAGTAAAAAAAAAAAATTGGTCGTTTCTTCGTCCAGTTAAATTCTCTATATTTGTAAATCAGAATGGTGACGAGAAAGGACTAATATTTATATAACTGCTCTCGCTACACCCTGGTTTCAAGATATGATAGACTTCAGTAGATTTCAGTCATAAAATACATCCACACATTGGTGTATAAGTTTATAAACCCACACAAATATCAAATCAAAGTGTGAGGTCAAATCTATGCAGCCGTGGACCTTGAAACAAAGTATTATATGATAATTATCATTTAAAACCAGGAGCAAATAAATAATATTAGTTGTTATTAATATTATTCCTAGCTAGATTCATACAATTATTTTTAAATGTATGTGAATTTCTACTACTTATTTCTTCATGCAACCAATTTATTATTGCAAGTTTATGTAAGTCTTATCAATATATATGTGAAAAAGGTAGTTATGTTTGTTACTTTACAAAAATATACTTGAATTTGTCGTGCGATACTTTTCTTTTCCAATATCTATTTTTATAAATCTATTTCAAAGCTATATGCATCGATTTAGGCAGCGTTCGTGATAAAACTCCCATTCATAGGCCGGAGACATGAACGCTAGACATTCACAAAAGACTGAAACCCGTTTCTTAAACCTACAGGTGTTGCCAGCCCGTTCGAGATGTCGATACACGTTTCTTCTATATCAACATAAAAAAGTGAAAACTAGGAATTGTCTCGCTGCATCTCTTATACCCGTTGATTTTATATTCTTCATTTAACAGGGGTTAACAACATTGCAAAAAGTAAATTTCATCCTTTGATTAATTTAAGCTTATACATTCCAGACCTGTGGCCAATTAGCAAAGTGGTTGCAATTGGTTGCTGTGTTCACAGATTCTATTCCCAGTACAAACAATTCCTTAAATTGATTTTCGACAGAGTTATGAATTTCTGTTCGTAGACATATGTGATGTCTTCAATTCCCCACTCCCACCCATCCTATCCTATGAACGGGGGCGTATCGAGAGCGATTAGCTTACCACTAGTCCTGTTCTAGCCCTATCCTTATATCCCTACTCTCTTTGGAAAAAGAGAGATTGAGCAACTGAGTAACAAGCAGTTCTTGTAGAAACACTTCTGTTGAAATAAACTCCATTAGGAGTCCATATGCTCCACATTGGGAGCGGACATGGTTTTTAAAAAAAATACATTTGTATTCAAATACGATGTCTGTGATGTTTACATTCTCTTCTACCGTCCGATTCCAAAATTTGAGAGTTACGAATGCAAGTAACTAACCACTAGTATTTTTTAACGTGTTGTAAGAGAACAAGTTATAAGTCAGTTAGCATTGTTTTATAATATTTTAAAAAAATGATAGAAACTATTTTTAAACGTCAAGTAACTTGAAAAAACATCGAAGTGATTGTAAAAAAGTCTTACATTATCAATTTTAGATATAGAGACACTGAGAACGTTCATGTTCAAGATATAACAAGTTGTTTGCTCCACGAACACCCACTAGGTATATGCAGATCCTGATTTACGGTCGTCGCACATACCATAGTAAAAATAACAAAAAAGTCATTCAATAATTGTGCTTACTGGTCTTGATGTTATAAAAGATTGAATAGAATATTAATATTTGTCATTCTCCTTGTCAGAATTTTAACGTAAACCGTTTTGGGAGTTGTTCGTAGCAAAGGTGTACGGTGGATTTATGAAATTTTAAGCCGAATTATGGAAGACTCTTTAATGGCTTTTTGAGGCACGACGGTCACTGGTTGATCGCAGCTTTCTTGTTCGGCACGTTGTTTATTAACGCTTTAAATGTGTGTGTGTTCACAATTAACCGCGTTTTACCTGATACGGGTGGAAGTAGGTAAGAGACCGAGAAGAATTCGAGAATATTTATAGAAGATATTTATCTAGGTAAGTCAACTGCACTTGTGGTATGACTCATGCTTATATTACCCATCAACCAATATAAATACAAGAATTTATTAATACATTTCGACGCTTCTTTACGTTGCTTTCACATTGTTTTATATATAAAAAAAACTAAGTGAACAATTTCTATCTTCCCAATGTATTAAACGTCGTTTCTGGAATACAGCACACCCATATATAATAATATGATTAAACGCTTTCAAACTACTGCCATGAGAGTCCCAGAAGGAGTCAAAGACTTTTTTTGCTATGTTTACTAACGCATCAACGTCTGTTACGGTTCTCTATGATCAATTAATATTCTAATGTTATATAGAACAAAAAAATAATGAACGAATAAAGATAAGAAGAAGATTACATCATTTTATAGCTGATACATAAAGGCTCTGGAAACAAAAACGGCAGTCTCCATGTTTTATGTCATCGTGTAGAGGTGGCAATCCCACGAAAAATGAGTTCAATTTTATAAAAAAGTATCTGGCATGTACATTTTAGAACACAGTATAGCAAACACAGCAGTTAGTAAAAGAATGTGAATTATACTAAAATAGAAAGATAAAAAAAGCTAAAAAGAATATTTACGATTTTTCAAACGTTTTATCTACTTATATTAAAAAAACTGCTTTGAAAACATTTTACAATTATGAAAACTGCTGTATTTGTTTACTGCGCCCTCGTGTGCTAATTTTATGTCTAAATGTACGTATTAAAGATTTTTTTACGTGCCATCTTTCATTGAGTTTAAAGTTAGAAAATTAGACACGGTTTTGAAATGAAAACCTTTCATGTAAAAAAATCATTTTGTGATTAAAAAAAACACCTACATATATTATTCGAAATAACCTAATTTTTCCATAATATTGAAGCCACTACCAAGTACTTCTTGAAATGGTAAATGTCGTTTTGTCGCTATGCAAAGAAAGGTTAAAGTGTACTCAAGAATTAACGGCTGCTTTCAATAATTTGAATTATTTATTTTTGAAAACTAATTAATAATATAAAAGTTTTTATGTATCTTCATATTGCAGCCACATTTCAATCTTGGTGCACGTAGTAAAAATTTCCGCTCTTTCTAGTACAGGAATTCGTTAATAAAAAAAACATACTCGATTCAATTGCTTTCAAATTCACTATACGTTTTTATTTTACAATTTTGAATTACTAACATGTGTACATATTTCAAATAAAAGTTGTCTTGCTTAATAATTATGTTTATGATCGTTGGTGGCGAGTTTTATGCGTGTAAATGTATTTCATTTATAAATCACGACTTTTGTAAATGTATCAAGGGCACGTTATTTACGCGACTAACAATGAGATAGTTGTAAAAAGTCGTTTACTCAACAGTGCAGATTAAAAACAATTAAAAATAATAAACACAGATTTGACAGACTGTCGTTAAAACAATGATTTATACTAAAAAAATCGCATACTTCAATGTCAAATTTATACTTTTACGTAACAAATTAAAGTTAGTACGCTTTCAGCAGAAAATTTGAAATTAGAACGTGTCACATAAAACAGTAATTGAAAACAGTCAAAACAGAATAAAATTTTGTCTGGGGTTTAAAAAAAGGAAATTGTTTTCATCTATCAAAAAAGAACACAAAGATTATCTTTATTTAAAAGTTCTTAACATACCTACTTTTGATTTCTTTGCAGATTTTTGTAAAATAATAAACTTAAAAACGCATTGTCTATGCCAGGGGTTACCAAACTTTTTGAGAAACGGGCCGGATTGACTTTTTAAAAACGTACCGGGCCGGAGGACAAATAAATTCTTATTGTAATCCAATAAGGATATTAAATTATATGAGGTTACGTATTTTATATAGGTTTATATGTAGGCAATAGGCATACTTTATAACAAATTAAAAAGGAATAAAGTACCAATAAAGGCATTCTAATTATTGAATTCATTTATTTGTATATTTTTACAGTTTTATATTAATGTTTTTCATTTATTGATTGAAAAAATTGAGAGAAATATAAACGTTTATATACTCATTAAATTACATACATAATATATATTTAAATATGATGCTACCACGTGTAAATTTTTATTAGTACGAAGTGTACAATTGTTTGGATGAACTCACAACCACGGCATGAAATTGTAAATTTTATATTTGTTATTTGAATAATTTATGTACGAAAAATGGGAACTTTTGCAGGGCCGGATGAAAATCTTTGGAGGGCCGTAGTTTGGTGACCGCTGGTCTATGCTGATAATAAAACAAATTAATACGACAGCGATGATAAATATATATCGGTGCATTATCAATCGCCATAGTCGAATTGTACAGCTTCGGTTGTACCAGCGATTTAAATAACCGAATGGAAATTTTCATACAGTAATTTGTTAATTACATATTGGATTATCTGATCCTGTAAACATTGTTAACGAGTGTTAACGGAGTAAACACTTTAAACCAGTGGTTCCCAAAGTAATTCCTGCGGACCCCCAGGGGTCCGTAAGAATGCTGAGGGGGTCCTCGACAAGTTGAAAATCTATTGGGGGTGCGTGGACATCGTCAGGGGATCCGCGGAAGAATAAATATTTTTACTAACAAACAGTTCTCGCAGAAAAACATCTGTAAATATTCCCCATTAGAAGGCCTTATGCTCCACATTGGAAGCAGGCATGGATAAAAGAATACCAATCAAGGCATAAACTTTATTATTTCACTTGGGGCTCCACGGTCAGGTTTTTGCTTTAAAAGGGGTCCATGAGCATAATAAGTTTGGGAATCACTGCTTTAAACGAAAGTAACAAGGGAAATTAGCTAACTTTTGATTTCGAGTCTAGCTCTAGCGGTTTAGAAATATTATAATATAAGAAAATTATTTTTGCTACGTCATGAAATGTATTTTCATGTTTTCAAATAGATGTGCGTAATTTTCTTTTAAATCAACTGAATTTCAAAAAGTTAGTGTGCAGAAATATTAAAAAAAAAAAGTAAATATCAATCGATTGTTATTTAAATGGCAAAGACCATTTTTATGTTCTAAAAAACAGAATAATTGTAACATGTTATGCACCATTGTCATTTTCGGTTGTTAAATAATTGGTAACTATAGTTGTTATCTAAAACATTGCATCTGTTTCACAAGACCATTAAAACAGTAATTTGCAATATTTTTGAATATAGATAATAGTGACTGGTAAAAATATGTTACAAAATAAGATTTTTTCTCACGTGATATATGGTGATTGAATAAAACACAATTACAGCTGTTTCCAATTAAGCCAAGGCTTGATTAGGTAATTAAAAATTCTATCATTCTCAAATGTAAGCCAATGGCGATTTTATAAAATATATCAGTCATCCAGAGTGATTTATGAACATACCTCAACTTAAAGAATGTTTTTCGAGGGAAAATTATGTAAGACATATATTTGTACAAAAAATAAGCCCTTCTGGTAATTTTGAGAAAATTGAGGCTTCAAGTTTTTTTTATATATTTTTATTGGATAACAGAATAACAAAGTGTTTAGTTATACAAATATTTTTTTTGTATATAGTTGATAGTTATTTCAACGTATGCCTTAGTTCTCATGAAGGCATATGCCGATATCAATTTTATATATAAAACATATTTGTTGAACTTCACCTTATTACAATGGAGTTCTACGAAGTAAATGTCAATACAATCAATTGGATACAAAATAAATGGAGAATATAAAATTTAAAATAACTTTGATTATTCCACGTATTGTGTAACTAACTGTGACACGTGTTTCGCCTCTTTCAGAGGCATCTTCAGACTTACTATCGCAAATTTTGCTTACGTAATGAAGCAAGATTGATTCTAAAATTTAATTTTAATTTTATAACCCCCTCTTTGGTTCCCTTTAAAAGGGAAAAATCCCAATCTGATTGATTGCAGCTCATTAGTATAATTATTTGTTTGCTTTATTTCGATTCAATCACCCCCCTCTTTGCTTCCCTTAAAAGGAAAAAAATATCCAAACTCCATTTTGTAATTTCATAATTTAAAATTTTAGAATCAATCTTGCTTCATTACGAAAGCAAAATTTGCGATAGTAAGTCTGAAGATGCCTCTGAAAGAGGCGAAACACGTGTCACAGTTAGTTACACAATACGTGGAATAATCAAAGTTATTTAAAATTTTATATTAAAATGAACTTCCACAAAGTTACCGCCGAAATCATCGAAAGTAATAAATAAATGGAGCTTTAAATCATAGTGCGCTTCGGCGTCAAAGTTGCCTGAGTCTCCTTCATATCTGATGTTATTGGTTGTTTGCATTCCTTTTCTATCGTTGCCGACGGAAGGATTTTATCGTTTCAGAGATGAGAAATTCTCAGGGAAGTCAGTTCACGTGGACACCATATGGATTAATATGAAAATGATGTGTACTATACATATATATATATATATATATATATAACTTTTAATAATACCCGTATGCCGTACATATACATACACATCCGCATACAAATGAAGAAGTAAACTAAAAAGAGTTCTTATCATTATACTAATGGTAGTGTTTTTAGTTGTATTGATTCTTAAAAGAAAAATTAAATCTATGGAGGGTCGTCAAGCATAACTGCTGTCAGCCTAAAACGACTTTTACTTATTGCCACGTAATAATTATGAAGGTACGAGATACTTAGGTTTTAATGTTAACCTAACTCGCTGTAAAACTTTTGAGAGATCTTACGAACGAACTCAAGGATGGTTGGCATATTAAAGTTTCTAAGAAGTAGCGAGTTGCGCATGTACCGCACGACGCATTGGCGGATCCAGAAATTGTCCAAGGAGGGGGCCATTCAATTCGAAAATAAACATCATAAAAAGATAATACATTAAAAAATAGATGATTTAAAAATAATATATCTATATAAAAGTAGTCAATACATAATTAAGTATGTATTCTATAGAACATCGTAAACTAAACAATTAAAGATCCCATTTCACAATATTTTTTTAATAAAGTAGTAAAATGAAGGAAAAAAATCTCCTCAGGGGGGGGCCATGGCCCCCATGGCCCCCCCCTTGGATCCGCCAATGGCACGACGTTACTATCTGTTTACTATACAATGTATTTACTGTCACAAGATTATTTTTTTACCAACAGCCAATCAAACGCTTAGTATTTTATATTTTACTTCTCCAGTTGCTAATTATATATTCTATCGAAGTTTAATAATTTTAATTTTGGAAATGGGCGTAAATTGATATTGGATTGTGGAAAGCAGTCATGAAATAGACGAGTCGTTAAATCGAAAATCATTACAGTTGAACTTCCTAATTTCACGTTGTTTTCGAATGTTGTCGAAAATAGTCTGTATTATAATTTATAACATGTTCCATAAAGATCGTGACCGTTCGAACATGTCTCATTTCGCTATTGTCAAAAATTTTCGTTGCAATAATCGAAGACACACTCGTCTCACGATAGTCGCAAATGTCACACAATGAGCAATTTGTCACGGTACAGCATCGCCATTCCAAGTTCACGCCTCTTAATTATTGTGTGACAAACGAAAGTTGTTTTTTACCCAGTCTTTGCCATCATTAAAATGACAATAATAATCATCGTCTGACAAATGACATTTTCGCATATAAATTTTATGAACACACATATGTCAAATTTTATGTGAGATCGTATAAATACTCACGATGCGTAGCAGTTTTACTCGAATGGTTAAATTTAAGTTTGGAATTTCTCATGGTAATAAAAGTCACACTTTAGTTTGAGTATGTGGAAGGTGTGTTGTAATTATTTTTAATTTTTTTTCACATCATTAGATTCACGTAACAATAGCCTCAGTTTATTATATAATATCGCTAGCTTCAAATTAAGTTAAAAAGTGTTACTTTGTTTAGTTTGATGAACAATTCATTATTAAATCAATTATAAAGTATTACATTACGATGTAATGAAAAAAAAAACAACGAAGAGATACGTTTGTAATCAGAACAATAATTTGAACGAATTCGTGTTCTTATTTAAAATGGTAGAGATTTAAAACCGACAGCTAAGATAATTTTTAAATGTCGTCACAAATTATAGATATTTTACCCTCCTCCTCATTGTCACATTCCGTCACAAAATCTTAATATTTTAAGCCCTTTTATTGTTAAGAAATATGCAATGTGCCTGAATGCGATATTTAAGTGACATTTAAAAAGTGATCGATATTTTTCTCAATGTATTTGTAATGTATTGGTTTTATGACGTAATTATTTCTCCCACCGCTCTACCCTTTTCGTCACACTTCATTTGACCCTACCCTGCGTTACTACGTGAAGTCATGTCAACGACACTCCCAAAGAATTCAACAGTAGTTAATTTTTATCTCATTTTGAAGACAAGCGAAACATTTTTTTTTGTACTAATTATCAATACACGAGTTCTATTTCTAATTTACTAATATGGATTTTATTATTTTATACAATTTTTAAGCTATTCATTATCAATATATTCATATATTTTAATAGATAATTTCTTATGTTTGTATTTTGCTTTCCTGCAAAATAATCAAAAGTAATGCTTTTTTTGTTGGTAGTGTCGATATGAAGACTTTTATACTTTTTCACAACTTGAATGATTTTATTTTTATTACAATACTCGGAATAGATTATTTTGAAATCGTATTTGTTAACAAAATCATTCTTAGTAAATAGGAAAAAGGCAGTTGTCATACATTTTTGAAAATTTAAAAAATCTATAATGATTTAAAGCTCGCTATTTACGAATGTAAACAATTTTTTGCTCAGTATATAAAAACCAAACTGACAACCTTTATTTCTCATAAACAACTGAACAATATAGATTTGTAGACGTTTGTCAGTAGTAGACTTGATTTCCTTGATAACTTCATTTATTTGATAAAAGATTTTGTATTTTCGATCAGAAATGCAATGGCAATGTCACTTGAGTATTTAGTTGACTTGCCTATAAAGCAATACATCCCACATTTATAAATATGGATTAAGCGTGGGCGTTATGAAATGTTAATTGTTTATGGTTTATGTGTCATCGACATAAAACAAAATGTCTGATGTTGGCCTTGAAATAATGCAAATGCTTTATAGGCGAAGCTTGATCAATAATTTTATGCGAAAAACTTTCGACGCATAATATATTATACTACGATCTTGCATTAAGTAAATTATCTGAATAATTATTTTTCTATGCGATTAAATTAATCTCTCTCTTCAATTTTGCATTGCAATAAAATAGGTTTTAGATTATCGGGCTATTGACGTACTTATACTAGTGACCATAATTGTTCATATAACGTATACTTATTGTTGGACTTAAACTTAAATATGATTTTTCTGTGTCCTATTTAAATCAAATTCATCAATCATTTTGAACAAACAACTATAATAATTTGTAGTAAAACTTATTGATAAAAACACAATATATTAGTTAGAAGAATAAAATGTATGTTTAGTTGTTGAAGTATTTAAATTAAAAAATACTCAGACGTCTGTACTTTATTCATTCAAAAACATTTCAATATTGTTTATTTCGAAAATAAAAAAATCAATAAATTTAACTTGTGTTTTAATCTCAGTTTTATTTTAAGGTTGTTATATCATGATAATATTTTTACATAAAACATCTTTGTAAATATGCTTTACAACATGCTACTCTTAGTCACATTGAAAGTTTACTAAGCCCGCAATAAACAATGTTTTTTTCTGGAAAGCTTACTTGCGGATACGAAAATATCATTCAACTAAACATTAGATTAAAGGAAACTGATAATTCATGCAAATTACGAAAGAATATTAGAAGATACCATATTTCAAATTTGTTCTAAGAAGTTCCGTTCGACATGTTATAACATGTTTTATTCGTATTTCGCGCAAATTATCGGTTTTCTTGGTTTTCATGTATGAAATTTGCTTCAGATCTACGATGTTATTGCACTATCCCCTCAACCACCCGCCACGGCCATACATATGTGTCCAACAGACGTTTCCCGTGGCATAAAGAATGTTATGTGTTGTTCAGTTGTGTGCTAAGATTGTCCCGGGAACAATTGACCAATTGGCTTGCACTTAGTTGTGCGAAAAATTACCCTATAAAAAATATCCGGAGGTGTTATGAGTGTAAATCTTCTCTTTCTCCATGTGACGCCACAAATTTAGTAAATACTAAGTAGTTTGCCCTTGTAGCTACTAAGTCGGCGTGGCCTGTGGATCCGACAGTTGGTCGAACCGACTTGATTAATTGCTCCCGTTCATTATTCATGAGATGACAATCCCAGAGAATGTGATTAGCATCCTGCATCACGCCAAGTTCTTGCGTCTGCGTTGTTATAAGAGAAATGTTAATAATTTGAAAAGGAAAAAAAGAGTAACATGTCTTAAAGCATATTAACATTAATAACAGTTTTATTTTGACAGCCTAAACTATTGGCTTTAAATTACGATATTAGGAAGTTATAAAAATACGATAATATTACTTATTAGGAAGTTGAATGCTTTATTAAAAAAATAATAACACTTCACTCATAGCACTTAAAATCCTTAAGTAATACATTTAGCTTACTTTAAAGAAAGCCGGAACTCAGACAAATGAAAGCGTTACTATGTGACGTATCTTCAAGCATATTGTATTGTTGAATGAAAAAATTTCCTCATATCAGCCATGAGTCAAAATTATAATATTCAGCGTAGGCGTGAATAATACAAAAAAAGTGATTAGGCAACATTACATATGCCAAAAACAAAGAGGCTCAACTACCTAGCATACTGAATTTAGTTATAAATCTACCATCAATTGCAGCGTAGCTAAAACATCTGAGCCAGTGGGTTGGAAAACATTCTTCGTTATTTTTTATACGTACATGAAACGAATGTGATACAGAGAGTCGAACCACAATTCTTTTTTTTTTTTTTTTTAAATAGTTTAGTTAGTTAACAGCTAATAAAATGTGGACACATATTTTCTATGATATGTGTAATACAACACTTTTTACTTGATTTGACTAAAAATAATTATTTTATAATTTAATTATTGTTTACAACGTTGACGTTCTGGCAGAATACTTTAGGTCGGAAATATTCATTTTGAGTAAATCAATGTCGAATATTTAAATGCGTGTAAATTATGCAAATCATAGAATGTTTTGTATTATATAAAAGCAATGAGTTTACGTGAATTTATAAAAGTTGCAACATTTAAATTTAAAAATGGTCCACTTAATATAAAACGTTATTTTGTATAATCTTTTTACGTTTTTTGATATTTGGAATGCTTAAATTGCTAGTGCATATAACCATCTTGAACCAGTGGTGGGCTGGAAGGTAGCTCCTTGTTAAAATTTGGCGTGGCCGGCGAGCCCCTTGTAATACGAAACAGAAGACTTTGTTGTTCCTTCAATTTTTTAATTAAAGGAGCGACAAAGACAACTAACGGGCCACAAAAAAGCCAGCGAGCCACGTCATATGCATCATCCATGGTATGAAAACATTATGGCTGATTTACCGAGCCCTTTGTTAATATATTACCAACCCACCGCTGTCTTGAACCAATTTCCAGATAAACTGTTGTTTTATTGTAATTTTAAACAACTAGACGTGTTCATTTTTTTAGTAAAATTACATATCGTTGGCCCGAAAATGAATTGTATATTTCCAGAAGAAATTTCTCCAGAAAAAAATAGTACTTAGAACGTATTTAAAATAGAGTTAAAAATAATAATCAGTTAAAAAAGATTTATTTAACAGAATTGATAAATATTTAGCTGATAACTATTCTGATGATTATAGATTTAAAATGTAGAATATTTTGTATTCGTGTGGAACTTATTATTGTGTTTTTTGTTAATTCAACTTCTAAATGCCTTCATGATTATGTTTGTATTATATAAACAATATTTAAATAAATGTTTTTCGTCAAAATAATCGGCTTGATTGAGATATTCAAAGTGTATTTTTAATGAGTATTATGCGGCTAAAAAAAACTTCAAAGTGAGTGGTATTCTACGAGCTAAATATTTTTTTTGATATTTTGGTTGCTACTAGCTTTACGCTCCTGGCCGACGATATATTGTATTATTATTTACATATATACAAAAACGTTCATTAAAACGTGGGCTGAAACAATACTGCATACAATGCCATCATTAAAAATGCAGTATTTTGATTGTGTACGGTACGAAATATTTTTTTGAATGAAATACGTCATTGTAATTATTTTGTTTGCCAAGAGATATTTTAACGCTAAATCATGAACACATTGTTTCGAAATAGATTTCATTTATGAACATCTAAACTGCTGTGATAATTTTATTCTATAGTATCTGACATTTTAAATATTTCGAACCGCAAGTAAGCGAATACGAATTTAATATACGATTGGTAAAAAAGTAATTTTCACTAGAAAATGGACTTTTGGTATTTGCATAACTAAAAAAATATGTTTAAATCGACAAACAATGACACATTTAAAAAAGTATCATGGATCCATGAATGTACAAAATCTAGTATTTCATGAGAAAAAAGGGTTTTTAACTTTTGGAGTTAGAAATCACTAAAGAATTGTTAATGTCTATTAAAAATCGTATTTGTATTGAAAGATGACTTTTTCATTCCTTTTCATCCACCTCCTATCTTGTTTTAAAAAAGGTGTAGAAAAAGCAATTGCATACCTACATACTTGACTCTTTTTTCCCCCTTCTACCTTGGGAGGGTTGACCAGTTGAGGTTCACAGTTTTAATTAAATATGAAGACCACATACTCATTTCTTGGAGCAGATATGGGGATAAAAATACAATCTGAAGTTCGTTGAATCGACTAAAAAAAGTAATTCAATATTTTTTTTAAATATAGAATCATGACGAATCCATTAGATATTTAAATATTTATAACCAGCAAAGTACAATAACAAAAAAAGTTCAAAATACTTCATATAAATTGTTCTAAATTGGCAAAACAACCGCCCACTTCGCGGTCTAATGAGGAGTTTTGGATGATGCAGTTCATGGGCGCAAGACATATTTATTTAAGCGGCGTGGTATAATATTACAGCATTAAAATATGTAGGTATATACTATCAATTATAGCTTCATCGGTAGGTGGATCTGTATGGCAACATTTCGCAATTCAATTTTAAATATAGAACTAGCGCCATTATTCGCTTCGTTGCAAAACGTCAATTAATCATATTCGTTATTTAGACTTCAATTGACATGGAGGTTGTTAAATAAACAATATTCATGCAGTGTAATTTTTTATTGATATTATTATTCATAGGTACTGCAATAATGGTGCAAGTCGCACATAATAGCACAGGTCGAAGACATTTCTCTTCCTTTTATCACTATTAATTAAGCTTTGTTATTGGATGTCACTTTGAAATTCTTGCCGATTTAGAATCGATGCAGTAACTTCATTAGGTGGGCTTAATTTAAATCTAGCCATCTCCAATAAACGATAAACCATATTTACTTCTAAATAAAGCTACCTTATGTTGATATGCTTATCAATTAAAAAGACAAGCTATTGATAACACTCGTATGCAGAAACTAAAAAAATGTCAAATTTCGACTATTATTTTGTATGGAATACATACAGCAAAGCATCCACGTTTCTATATTCCTTTTATTTCTCAGATAATACCATTTTATCATCCAGAAAACAGTAACAGTGAATTCTTGGTCTATATTTTCTCATTTTATAATTATAATGATATGATGTCCCATGAAAAGGATATGATAAATTATATTAAGAATTTGTGCGGCAATGTGTTTTTGGGAAAGATATCAGCAAAAAACTGTCAATGTTAAACAATTTAAAGTCAACAATTTTTGTATAATTTTAAGTAGTTAGCTAACAGTGAGAAGTAAAATACTTTCGATTTTTAATTTAATTTAAATTTATATTTAAAGTTTAAATTAAATAATACTTTACTCACAGCTACAATATATATGTACATATTTTTTCTCTTTCTTTGTTTGTTGATATTGTCACATTCGGTCTGCATTGAATTATTGACAGGCATTTCAAAGATTTTCATTAACAATGATCTGCGACGAAAAATGTTGTTGGAATGTTGAAACCATTTTTAATGAATAAAAGGCATTCAGTAAATGAAAGGTAGAATCGTCAATTCCTTTTCGATATAATCGTGAGCACGCAAAGAAAGTAACATCATCTTGTTAGTTGACAATAAAGTAATTCTCAGTAAGTATATCGTATACATAATAGTATAAGAGACAACAGTGGTACAAATATTTCATTGTTTTGCAATAATGATCTCATTATTTTAGGATCATAATCGTTTTCCACGAATTATTGCAACTTACTGTCGCATTGCGTATAAACGAGGCATGCTTAATATAAGTAAAAGCCATCGTATTATTATGTAAGTAAATGTTCTTTGAAAGATGCTTTGTTTATTGATACAATAATGACTTCTTTGTGTGGAAGATATACCATTATAATCGGTCATACTACGATTCATATAGAATGTTGTCATTTTAATATACAAATAGATTTTCTTTTTCAACAATGTTTATTTGTTGTAATATATAATACTAATGGGTATTGAAATCAACATAAGTTGTTTTTTCAAAAAATGGTTTGTATTTAGTCGTTCAACTTGTCTTAAGAATAAAAGGATAGGGCTAAGTAATTACTCAGCAAATTGCTTTCGTTACTTCCTACTTTTAGAATCGTATCTATAGGAGATATTGTAGACATTCATGGTAATAAACCGTTAAACTTGAATATTGAAAACGAAGTCGATGATGTTCATAACTCGGCTACATGCGGGATAGTGCAATGAGTGTGTTGAAGAGTCTATATTATGAGGAAGAAACTAAAAGAGAGAATTAAAAATATTGAGATGAATGGTTCAAATATATATTTTGATGATTTGTGTTAATCGATGCAAGACACTGCAATCCATTTAGCGTATGCATGTAACACCATAAGCTCCAGCTGAAATTATGA
The DNA here is from genome assembly GCA_031772345.1 of Himalopsyche anomala. NCBI lineage: Eukaryota > Metazoa > Arthropoda > Insecta > Trichoptera > Rhyacophilidae > Himalopsyche > Himalopsyche anomala. The sequence goes on along the minus strand of CM062833.1, from coordinate 15,229,172 downwards.
GAAATATTTCTTGTATCCGGATAATTTTCAAAGAAATATCACTTTTTGTTAACGGCTCAATATCTAAAAGAGTTATTTCCGTGATAAAACCTATTTATTGTATTCTAATAAAATTTAAAGTTGTTATTTGAAACGTTTTAATAATTATGTTTTGTATGATAATAGTGCCAGTATTTTTCTTAATGAAAAGCCATGTGCTAATATTAGTTTATCTTACGACTTTTACCAAAGTTTACACTCATCATAATTTTTCTACTTGGCTTATATATGTTCTGTTTTATTATTTTTGTGCCCTGGCATTCTGTTCGAGTGATTTACTATACACAACTAGTGACGAATGGGACGTACCAGTTATTATGAAATCGATTTTTATAATTGTCGTTAAATACCATTACTATGACTATATGTAAAAATGTAGAACATCACGCGAAAACGCGTGATCCGAACTTAACGTTTAGTTATAACTTGACACGTGAACACGGACATGAGACTCAAAGTGGTAAAGAAACTGACAGGAATCATTTATTATGCCAAAAGAAATTTAATGAATATTTTGTTCTATTTTTGAAAAGAAAAACAAAAGAATGTTAAGAGAATTGTGATCTTAAAAAAATATATTATAAATGTAGTACGAATGTTAAAAAACAACCATTTTTTTTTAACAGCAATACTGACAGCGTGATAACAAACGAAGTTTTCTGCACATCACACAAAACGGTATTATCTTATTACTAAGATTACAAAAATTATAAGTGCGCTCTACTATATCATTTTTTTGTACGTTTGTTTGATATTTGATTACTGTGAAAGCTGTTTTTTACTTTGTAAAAACTATTAATTTGAAAGTTTTGTTGTTTGCTTACTAGCAGATGTTGTTTTTAATTATTGATGTTTCACGCAAATCAAAATAAATTTTTGATCTTATTTGACACGTTTAAAAATTTAATATCGTTCTTTCTTCGATAAGTTTTTTGCATTTCATTTCATTAAATTTATTATTGCATTACTTTAAAACAAAAACTCAGTTATAAAATAAAGCTGTCCTGATTAAATGCTCTTTTAGGAGTTCACAAATTGAGAGCGGATATGTTTAAAAAAACGTGTAAATGTTTGCTATAAATTGACTGCCATGACTCGCAAAAATGCGCTGTTTTTCCTTGATTAAAATTACTTGCTTCATTTCATCACTGTTAAAAAGATATAAAAAAATATTTACAAAACTTTTAAATATAGTGCATTGAGTTTGTTTAGTATGAAACTTAAGTTATATGCTTATAATCACAGATATCTAACTACAAAATGCGTGTTATATTCGGTTTTGGCAATAGCATAATCATATTTATCGGTGACGCAAAGTTTATGTCATACATATAATCGTATTCAATGTACGGTTGTGTATATAAACAATAATCTACAAAAATATATAATATTGGAAGCACAAAGCAAATCTCCTGTTATACATTAGTGCAGTGGTTTCCAACCTTTATGTAACTGCGCTCCCTTCGAAGAAAAAAATATCTTCGCGCCTCCCCATCCTTTATTTCATATTGTAATAAAAACTCGTTTTAAGGGTTTAATAAATATTTTGGACTGTTCGCGCCTCCCTTTGAAATAGTCCACGTCTCCCCAGGGAGGCGCGCCTCCCAAGTTGGAAATCACTGCATTAGTGAAAAAATTATGCAGATATACCTATGTGATCCCAAAGACCCCGCAGTATTTCTTAAAATAAGTAACTTTTTAATTTCGCCGGTTGTCTTTCTTATTGTGAGACCTTTTGTTAAGCTTATTCAGAGTAATTCTACCTTTAGATTTGTTTTGATTTTTAACTTATTTAAAATAAATTAAAATAATAAATGGTGAGATTTTTTCTTTCTACTGGAGTCTTGGTTGGGGGGGTTATGGTATAGATTATAATAGAATCAATGTTTTCATATAAATACAAATTTTACGATAGTGCCAATATAAGAATGCTTCTCAAATATGCAAAACACATGTTTCAATAAGGAACACAACCTGTGGAACTACAGAGAAAAAAAACCTATTCATTTAATGCATCTAGTTACAAAAAAAGATATTTCAAATTTTCAATATTTGCAGCAAACAATATTTTTATGTATCTATTATATTAAGTCTTTAAATTGAAGCAAAATAACAGCGTTTATTAGCCGATAAACCGTACAATTAAATAAATGAGGCTTCGAGAATTGAAGTAAGCCAAGTAGTAAAATGATAAAACTTTTCTTTTGTACTAAAAGTAATATACAATCTCGTCTTTACTTGGTGTTTTGTTGGATTGATTTATTTTTATATTGAGTTAAGAACACTTTTGCATAGAGTATTTACTAACTACACTTCATCTTAACAAAGACATGTAGAAAATTATAACACAACTTACTCGCAAGAACTCAAATAAAAGCAGATTAAATTGTACATATCATGACTTTTTGGACGTACATTTTGATTATTTACAGTTCAGTGAAATCCTGTCTTCACGTGCCCGGAATTACCCTATATATTTGCGTATTTTGTTTTGCAATTTCAGTGTATTTTAGTTCTTGTAGAGAATTGGGTGTATTCCTAAAACAATCCATTTAAAGAATTAATAACGTTTAGATTTTCTGGCTTATTCAATAAGTAGGTTTGCAATTTCACGCCAGTAATTTTTCTGATTATTTAAAAATGCAACAAAAATCCCCTACGTTGAAGGCAAAGGGCTTACGGCTAGTATCCCTAATTAAGATTTGAAATATTTGCTTTTGTGGACTAACATTGAGTATACGAATATTTTTTTTTTAATTTTGCCAAAATAAGGCATTATCGCTTGTTGTTACTAGTCATCTAATTGACAATTGATTTTTACGAGAACCTTGAGATATGATGTATTATTAATATATGCACCGACGATATATTATATTATCCGAGTGAAATAAGATGCACAGAGTGGATTAAGAATAGTGTGCCACATTCTGAATGCGATAATAAAAATCAGACAGGCCGTGTCATCCGTTAGTAGAACGATTCGTGATGAGTGATTTCTGATCGCTTATACATATTATTATTTATATTTTTAATCTCATAGCGGCACATCATGCAAAGAGAAAGATTGTCAATCGTTAATAATAAATTGTTCTACATCACCCCGTACTTTGATAGATTCTAAGAAACGTCCCAACAAATCATTATAAATATTACTGATTGAACTTTAATTAAATGTCTATGTGTGTTGTTACAAACATTCGTAGAATTACAACTAAATAAATTATGACGATTGGAGTGTTACAATTTAAATAAAATATCTAATTTAAATGCCTGAAGAGAAAGTAAAAAATGGGCAGTGGTCGTAGTCTTTTATAAGAAAAAGGTCTGCGTGTACGCCTTTGAGCTATCGAAGAAATTCAATTAGGGAATGAACAAGGTTACGTATTTTTGTATAATCATATTTTTATTGAACTTTCACAGCCAGTATTCGAAAAGGGTTTTCTTCAATTGTTTTCTTCATGATATACTTTCACCAGACATGATACACGTGAGAAAAAAATATATACAACATAAGTGTGTACTCATGCTAGCAATAAACTGACTGAAAAAAATGGGAGCTTTTACATTGGTTTAGTTGCAAATATCAATACAAATAGTTTTTTATTATTTTATTTTATGCATTTTTTATTTATTACAACTGATATGAGACAAATTATTATTTAATCAAATTCACTAAATTTTAATAATTGAACTATTTTAATAAATTTGAAGCGTATTACAAATCGATAACAATAAAGCATGAGAGAAGTGAGTTTTTTTTTAAATACAGCTTAACAATAAAAACTCTCGATACGATCAATTCCGTTATTTTTTATTTTTATAAGCAAAGAAAATATGATTATTGTATAAACATTAAATTTGGTTTATGATAGACATTTTTTTATTTAAACAAATTAAATGAATTTAAGTAAATTTTTGGTCTAAATAAAAATATAAACAGTCAGAATAAAAATATATACGGTCAGAATATTTTGTAACAACTTTGGTTAAGTTAGGTTAGGTTAGGTTAGGTTTTTTTTAATTTCATTTAAATTAAGACTATTTATTCTGGCCGATATATTATGAACATTTTATTGTATATAAATTCTGACCAATGTAATACAATAGTAAACATAATAAAAATACGATCCTTTTTTATTGATGAAATACAACATAATACGTTGTTTATGCAATAATGATGATTATAGAGTTGTTTTCATCCCCTGTAAAATTTGTGTCGTATGCAATACGAGGTGTTATTTTATGATCAGCAATAAAATATATAAATACAAAATCGTTGTTACCAAAAACAATAGCTTTGCTTATATTCTAAAGGAAATTTTAATATAACGTGTTTTTCATATTTAATTATAATAAAAACTAAGAAATAGTTAATTATTCCATGCAAGAATTCCAAGAAAATTATTATTCTTTTTAATATCTTAACTTTCACCAATTCCGCGTTGATTTAAATTAATTATTTTATAACATTTTTTTTGTAATCAATAATACTTTTCAATTACAATAATATAATAAAAAAAACTCCTTTACCTTCTTCCGTTGAAATACAATAATTATTACGGAAAAATTGCAGTGATTTATAAATATGTTATTAACCTTTCCTCATACTGCACGCTTTGACGACAGCTGGTTTATTTGCAACGCTTCGAAAACTTTTTGTAAACATAAATTAAATATAATTAATTGCATTTTGAAATGAACTTACTTATTTATATGATATACACGTTACGGATGTAGATTCGAATCCGAGACGTCTACTAACTTTTTGAACTCTTAATCTCAATAATGTAATATAGTTGCAGAAAGGAATAATTTTAATGTTTTTGTTTTCAACTGTTAGTTGATACAAAGATTACAAATCCAAAAATAATAATAAAAAAAACATTCTGTATCAATTAATTGATCAATGAATGCTGATGGGGTTTGACCACGAATCCATGAAAGGAAGTTACTTTCCCAAAAGAGAATACCTTTTATCTGACTTTTTGTCGTTTGTATCATAATATAATCATAATATCCTTGAACGCTGAGAAGTATGGTGACAGAAATACTACGTTATAATTAATCCCGTAAATTGGTTCCATTAGCAGTTAATATCGTCGTAATTTTCTACGAATACGTATCTCAGTTTATTTTTTTTTGATGTAATGAATTCAGAATTTAAATGCGCACATCTTTCATCAACTAATATTCCAAAATAAATCGAATATAAAAACGTTGGCAAACAAAATGGTCATGTAATTTGTTTGACATGAATGATAGGGTGGCATCCATGGAAACGGTCTTACTTTCTGCCTTATTAAATTCATCATAAATATATAGAACAAAACTATTACTGCGGTGTTTAATAGCGATAGCTGTAGAATAAAGTACATTTATGTGTCGTCTGAAAACTTGTACGTTTTGAGATACCAGGTTGTGGAAAATTCACGACGAAGGAGGTATTGCTTATAAAAATTCCATCCGACAAGAATGTAGGCTTAACATTTTATAGAGATTTCATCGTTTGTCTGTTTGAAGCGAGACAAACAATAAATTCTAAACAAATGTTAAAAATTATGCACTGTTTGACAATCTGATAACTTTTCCGGTTCTAAGCTCAAGAAATGCGACCCCAATACCCACATTTTCTTAAATATATATTTTAATATGGGTGATACAATGTTTATAATTAAGGTATTCTTATATCATAGTTTTTTGAACTTTTTTTAGTTAATATAAATACGCGATAACGAGATAAGCGCCCGCAATAAGCGATCGTTCGTTAGATAGCTGAGCTAAACGCGTCAGTTGCAAATTCATATTTGTGCTAGGATGACGTGCTTTTTACGCGCAACTTAAAATATGATTATTTATTAAAAAACTACAGATTTTTATAAAAAAACGTATGAGGAATGATGCAGAGAGATATTTTAAAGCCCTTAAACTATTTTTTTTTTGAAATTCATAAGAATAAGGCCAATAATAAGGAAACCACTGGGGTCTAAAGTATTTTTTTAGTCTCCGAGCCGCGAGAGATAATATATGTGGTAGTGCCGCCGTCAACTGTTATAATAAGTTGTCTGTTTCGTTGACAGCGTAGAACCAATGGCGATACATGTTGAAATTACCATACAAACCAGTCTCATTTGTGGTGAGTATGTACATAATTAATCAAATTATATATCCGTTTGTAATACAATCCGGCATACTTCCTACTGCATTTAACAAGATGCAGATGTTTCTAATCAAATAAATTAAAAGGAAAACTAACATATTATATGAGTCGTCTGGTATCAAAAGCAGAACTGTCCCATATATGTCGAAATTAACCTAATGCTGTCACATTATTCTGCTGGTTATAGTGTATGCCTAGAAAATGTTTAAAAATCAAATAAATGTGGTACAAAAAACGCAAAAGAAAATGATGCTTGGCATCAAAAGCATAACTGTCCACGACGTTGGAAACAAAAGTAGAACAGTTTGTTAAATCAGGATTTTGACTAATCACAAAATTACTTTAAGTGATGTCTCATACAAATTTTAAGTTGCACTCATTGATGAGCTATGTTTAAAATTGAGTTTAAATTGATAAAACTCAAGAAGCCAACAATACGTTTTTCGTGTTTTTCTCGCAACTTGAAATAGATAGTTCTACGTTTCATACTGTACGACTCATATATCCTAATATTAGGAAGACTTTTCAGCGTCATGCACATCGAATCGTATAAGCTTTCCAAGTACAATTGCCTTGAATTCATCACACGTTAGTGTTTAAAGCTAAGCTTATGTTGAGACGCAGGCGGCGCAGGGCAGCGCAGGATTGCCAGATGCGGACAGGCAAAGCGAACATGTGTTAGCGAATGCTACGTCGCGCGAGTGACACAACATAGCTGAATGACACAAGATGACCCACAATAACTCTTTGAATTTTATAAATAGTCTAAATGAATAGTACTGTATAAAAAACGATCATTTGCACTAATTCAATTAGTTTATTGGTTATTTTAGCTGCAAAATCAAAATAACACGAAAGATTCTGTACATTGCAGCCAACGTTGGTCTGTGCATCTTCATGTAATACAAAATATGCGCTGCCTTTGCTGTTCTACTCTGCGTTGCCTAAGTCTTAAACATTAGCTCTGGTGTCTTACAGGATGCGCCCAGTAAGCACTCTATATCTGTAGTGGGTGGTTAAGGGAATAACGGAGAGTACTTTGGGAAGAAAGAGGTTTGTTAGAAAAAAATGTTAATTTAAAAACAACGACACTTTAATTAGAATACGGAAGAACAAGTGAACTATCGTAATACTCATCATTTCTATAAAAGCAAAAATCGCAAAAAATAGCATAAATTAATTTTACCATTTATTTGAATATAAACGAAATATATCACAGTCCGAAAACTGGGCCAATTTTATTATTTGAGATATTCCGAAGAACCTTTTTTATAAAAAAGCATAATTAAATAAAATAATGCTTTCCCATAAAATATAACAACAATTACCTCGCGTTATTCACGCTCATAAAGATATACAAAAAGGTTTGATTTTATTCGGTTTATCTAGTGGCAGAAATATTTAGTGCGAGAAATTGTCTTAATCTATGACAGTTTTTTCTTTCTTTTAAAATGGTCGTGTATTTGTTAAGTGGGGCAAATTGATAACTAAATTTACGCAAATGTCGTGTACTTTTTTTATTGTAAGAATAATTAATGCAAACACGATAAATAATGTTTGCTGCAAAATGTAATGATATTTATTTTTATCTCAAAATTACGAGAGGATACAAAGAGAATGTTTTGCTGTCGAATAAACATTGTTGGATTCATATTTACACTTTATAAATTAATCAATATTTAAAATTTATTAGACAAAAGATAACAAACATCAAATTTGACGATATCGGGTGCTGCCATCTTGTTTATATTATGTGTATTTATTGAGATACAATTTTACACTCAGAATAGTACAAAATAACAAAATAATAAATACATCCATAATTTACGTTTTGAGATGAGCGTAAGAGATAAGAAATTGCAAGTGCAACATAACCTGCATGTTATTACAACTATTTTACTATTCGCAGAGAAGTTTATTCATGTTAACCCAAAATTTTGTAAAGAAAATATTACACAGGCTTTAATTATCTCAAGTGATGAAAGCGATATCCTATCAACTGTAAGTAAACAGGTTCCTCTATCGTCTGATAGTGATAGTAAATAATCTTAATTTAACCACTTGAATACCAAGCGGACACAGGCGCCCGGAACATATGCGAGCGAACACGGATCTCCAAGACATTTAAAAGATTAAATACTTGGTATTCTAATAGAATAAAAGCAATATTTTGAGGAATATGTGTAATGCTAGCTATACTGAGTCAATATAGGTTTTTAAATTATCGAATTCGAGTGTATATTAGGCAAAATTATTTTTCTCAAAAACACGCAGTATTTCTGGGACATATTAATGATTTATTTGCGCGGTATTCAAACGGTTAAAATACAGTAAACAATGATGAATTATATTTTTTATACATTGAATTAATTTTGATACATATCCACTATATTTTTTACATGGTGTTTTTTGGAACGTATCCGCCGTATAAAACGAGAGTCCAGTGTATTTACATAGTGTTTAATTCAGGGTTCTTAAATTGTAAATGAGTACAAAATAAACAAGGAAGATAAAGAAAGCGTTATGATAGTAAAGTTCTTTTACGTTTATCCACTATTTTAATATCCCTGACTTGCAAATGGCAGTAGAGCTTTCTTTGCAAACTGCTCAATAACAATTTGATTCAATACATTCTTGTTATTATTATCAAGTTTTCTGACGGAAGCTCCACTTTCCAATGATGTTTCGCTAAATACACGTTCCGTTAAATATATCTTCAAGGCTTTTTTCTAATTTCCTGTAACAATATACTAATTGATACCGAGACATTAATTACGTCATGTGTTAAAATTGTAATCTATCCGCAAAATAAAGATAAGAACTAATTGATATGAGTGAAGTTTATTTATTCATTGGAATGTTTTTCAATGAAAGATTATTTCGGATGATCTAATCTGGTCTTCCTGCATTGTCTTAACATCGAAAGGTTTTTTTGAAATTTATTAATCGTATTTATTTGTTATTTTTGATATTGAAAGACTGCAAAATATTAATTGAAAACAGATTTTTTGTCTTTTTGTAAACTGTAATGTCACCAAGCTTGCCTAACTTTTCATCGAAAGAATCTTATATAAAAAAATTTGCTCGGTGATTTTGAAATCCTGGGATTTAAAAAAAAAAAATGTCGAATTTAAAAACTCAAGAATTTACGGATTCCCCAAAATGAAAAACGCGGGACCTTTTTTAGCTCTTCCAAGATTATCAAGATTGTCGTCTGCTGTGGCCCAGTTGGTGAGAGCTTGCTCTACCGATTACACAGGTCTAGGTTCGATTCCCGGTCAGATCACAGTGAATTTGAGAATTCAATTCAAAGTTGTGATCCAAGACTGGGTGTTTGTGATGTCAATTTACATCATTTCCTCTCCTCCCATCCTTCTGATCCTTTAATAACTGGGTGTGTAGCAATAGCGATTAGCCAACCGTTAGTCTTGTTCTAGCCTTATCCTTCTTTCCCTATTACTCACTTTGAAAAAAGTGAGGTTTAGCGACTGAGTAACAAACAGTTCTCGTAGAAAAAACTTGTTGAGATACCTCCATTAGGAGGCCACATGCTTCACATTGGGAGCGGACATGGATTAAAAAAAAATGATTATCAATTTGAAAAAGACTGGAATTTACGGAATTGCAGAAATAAACAAATTTAGGACTCAGGATTTCGGATCACAAAACTAGACAAGATCCTATGGTTGGAGGCTCTAGTTTGCTCGTCTTATAGTGTGCCTTCCGCAGTTGGCACTGGTGGTCGACTGTTGGGAATGTTTTGAAAAAATAATTTAGTGATAATTAAAAAAGAGTTTTTAATTTTATGTAAATGCTGCCATGTGTTTCTGGATATTTTTCTATTCAAAAAATTGGATCGCAACTCCGAAAAAAATGTAAACACGTGACCAACATAATATACACTAACGTCGTTACTTTAAAAACAAATTAATATAATTACATTGGTCATCTTTTGAAAGTATTTCATTATGGTGAATACTGGTGTCAACGAAGTATTTAGGACCATTTTAAATGTGCCACAAAACATTTAAGAAAAGTTTCACATTGTGAGTTTTTGACGTAGCGTCATTTGTCATGCATGTCATTGACATAATGACAGTTTAAAATTTTCTACGCGAAATCATTATGAATGAGTGTTTATTACGAAACAAGTTATGTTGAAAAATTACACATTGTACACGTAACGTATTTGTTATATTGTTGAAGCAAATATTGCTTTCTTCGACAGTATAAATATGATAGTAATGAACAAACATAATAAATTGTTATTTATTAACCCGTAACATGCCATCTTAAAAAATCACGTTCCCTGCCATGGTGGCATCTCAGTTTCACTGTCTATTGACAGTATTTAAACCTAAGTTAGAAGCTAAAAAATAATTTAAAAAATGTATATATGCTAGAATACCTAAAATAATAAATACTTATTGACAATATTAAGAGAAATATTGAATGATTTATTGGCTCAACTATTTACGATTGCATCATGGGCATGAAGTTGTTAATAAATTACGCTTGTTAGTAAAGGTTAATATTTCTCTTTTTGCAAAACGATTATTTTAAAAATAATCACCATTATCACAGATTTTTTATTTATAGTCTATATCTATATCGCTAGCGATGGAGATCTTGCGGTATTCTAGGCCGTCATGTACAAAATCCAAATATTTCATTTCGTTGTTTTCATCGATTAAAAAGATTATGGATCCAGATTTTTACGTATATACAGCGTCACACGGAGAGGAAGTATACTTCAATGAGGAGTTGATTTTATGTACAATTAAGTGCAAGTCTTGGGTCGTTGCTCCTGAGACACTCCTAGTCAAGAAAAAAATATTGTTGATGCGCTTAACGTTTTTTACGCCACACACCATTGGATATAATTGTATAAAATTACTTTTGGTTGAAGCAGTGGAGGGTGGAGAAGGGCAAGTACGTATATTTATTATTTATTTATTTATTTATTTAATTAACATTGCAAAAGGTTGACAAATTATAAATTTAAAACTTTTACAATGGAGAAAAAAAATAGTACAATTTAATATTAAAATCAGTAGAAAAAAAATGGCAAAGAAGTCAACTGAGTAAGCTCCGACGAACTCTACTAAAATAGTATTCGTCGGAACTCACCCACGTCTACGTGGAATATGTCGACATCCGACGCAATATTTTTAAAAACTTTTAAAGCTCTCCCCAGTGGCATCCCCATTGGCAGGCTGGTTCTACACCTTGGGAGAACAAACAATTCATGTCCACGATTTCTCAAAAAATAATCAGGAACATTTAGATTCACATTCTCAAGAATGGTGGAATTCTCATTTTGGCCACGTATAAGTCGAAAGAAATATATGGCCAGATACATTTCTCTTCGAACATTCAAACTATTGAAGTTAAGCATGCCTAAGAGAAAGTCAGTTGGATAAAGCCATGGGTAATATCCATACACCCTCATATAGAGAAGCCTCAAAAATTTCTTCTGAATCTTCTCCACCATAAGGGTATATTTCGAGCATCTTGGGGCCCAAACAATTGACCCACTCTCAAGTCTGCTTCGAACCAAAGCGTTGTACATTAATATTAGAACTTTAACTCCCGAAAAGACTCTGGTGGTACGGATGACAAAGCCCAAAATTTGTAATGCTTTCTTGCAAGTAATCTTAATGTGATTATTGAATGTTAGTTTGCTCTCAAATTGTACGCCAAGATCTCTGACTGATGAAATTCGCGAGAGAATTCGGCCATTCATTGAATAACGGAAAAATAACACTCGCGACCCTCTTGTAAAGGATAAAAGATTGCATTTATCAATATTGAAATCGAGTTTGTTACACCGCCCCCAATCTATTATATTATCTATATCAGACTGAAGACGATGACAATCATCTAAGGTGACAACCTTCAAAAAAAGTTTCAAATCATCAGCGAATAACAAGAACATAGAATTTTTAATAACGCTTGCTATATCATTTATGAAAATAGTGAACAGCAATGGCCCCAGGTTTGAACCCTGCGGAACACCAGAGTACGTGCAAAACGGCATTGATTCGAAAAGCCCATACGATACGTATTGTTTTCTGTTCCTAAAATAACTACCAAAAAGCCTAACAAAAGAAAAGCCTTATTGGAAGATTCAGCCATGCTGCCTTAAAAAATATAAAGGTTCCCCACCCGTGCTATAGTAAAAATAACTTCAATCTTAGACACAGGTATAGTGTATTATTTACTTAGATATTGTATTTAATTTATTTTCTCCAATTATTTTACTCACAATTTATAGAAAAATTCAAAACCCAATTTTTTATATATCTTTCTTTATAAATTGGAAAAGAAGCTTTTCTGCATTCAAGATGTAATCCTTTATATTTTTTTTTATAAAAGTTATTAATTACTAAGTAAGCAATAAAAATGTCGTACAGGAAATTTAAAGTATTGTCGATAGCTATTTCACGTCAGCTCTATTTGCAAATATAATCTATGAGTTCAATTATGTAAACATTGCAAACCATTCATCAAAATTAAGTAAATCAATTTGTTATGACAATCTGAAACATGTAATATCCATCCCCTAAAATATATCATAATATCTGGTGCTTTTTAAAACACGGAAAAAACGTGTGCAATTCTAACATACGCACAGCTATTAGTTCGAACCTTATCGATTATCCACTATAACCTGGGTTGTAAAGTATGAAATTGCTTATAGAATATTGTTAATTCAATACAATAGAAAGACAAACACGAAGATTTAAAAATACATTTCATTCAATGGATTGTAATTAGTGTTTTGAAAATAGAATATAATAACGGTACATCAAAGAAATACTACATTGAAAAAGGCGCGAAATGCGTCCGTAATAAATTGCAAAATACCAACAGTAAGTATAAATAAAAAAAGACGTAAGAAATACGGAATTCAAAAATCGAACAACGGACGATTCGTCGTTGGCACTTATAAGTTTTCTAACGGCGGCCGTTCGACCATTGAATCAGAGCGTGAACGCAAGAAGCGAGATTTTCAAAAATAATATGCGTTACGTTACTTCTCTCTTGCCCGGATACTGTGAAGATATTATGCGTGTCGGACTACGTGGCAGATGATAGCACCTATTTTAAACTGTATCAAACCAAAGACAACTCTGTCCCGCAGTCCACGAATTTGAATATCATTGCGAACAATGTAAAAAATGGATTTTAATTAAAGCGATATATGGCATCAGACATATGTTCAAAATATAAATCATTCTCTGATACATATATTCTCTCCCGCCTATTCAGAGGTGCTTTGAAAGGGCTCACTTTAGCCTCTTGCTATTTCTTTTTATTTAGGCAAGCGAGCCCCTTGTAAAAAAATAAATAATATATTGTCTGATGAAATCAGTACTTAACTGCAATTTCTGAGTTATATATATTTATCGACTGTGAAAACCCACAGTTTTTTCAAAACAGGTTTTTTTTCGATAATCACAATGTATCAAACTTGATACACGTTCTATCAAAAGGATGCAAGATGCAAATGCCGAATTGGTATCTAAATTTAGCTTTTAAATTTGAAAAAGATGAGCTTGTAAAAAATTAAAACCAAGAAAAAAGACTGAAATAAAGATTTTTCCTAGACAATTTCTTTAATAAATATTAGATTGTGTCAATTAAACACCAGTATAGAAGTTGTCGTGCACTTCAAGGTTGTGTATGATTCATAATTTACATATGGCTCAAAATCATCAAAACACGTTTTTTGTGCCTCCTGCAAAATTTTATATCTGTGGGTTACGTTCTTTTTCCTTTCCACAGTCAATACATTTTATCTACGGCGGTTATTGATTATCTAAAATAATTATTGCGTATAAGTGATAAGAAAATTTGTCCCTTTACCGGAACACCGTGAAAAGCTCTGAGATTTGGCGAGCTCTTTCTTAACGTATTGGTAGCCAAGAACACTAAGCCACGAGCACGAGGCATGAATTTATGTGATGTCTTGTATTCCTCCCTCTTACCCATCCTATCCTAAAAGTAGCTGTTTATGGCAACAAACAGTGACGATATATCTGTATTATTGTTGTTAAATATCTTTTATCATTTATATACAACCTAAAACATTGATCATATTATATGACCGTTATTGTATTTGGAATATGTTTAACTCCGGTGGTCGGTTAACAAGTTCAATTGCCACCGATTGAAATTGAGATCATTTTTTGAATTACATCTTAATACTTCCAGATCGTTAAATCGATTTTCGATGAACAATGATCATCCGCTTTTTAAGCCATGCAGCAAAAAGCACTGTGAGGAAATCGGCTTTTGTGTAGAGTTTTGTATTGACCCAAATACGTCTTCAATAGAACAGGCAGACATACTGAAGCAATCAGATTGGTGTGCATTGTATTTGGATGTAGATCTTTCTTATCTCAAATCAGCTATTCAGAATGTATTTACGAGAACACTTTGCAGACGTCTTCCTGGTGTTTGTTGAATTGCGCTACGCCAAAAAGAAGAGAGGAAGATACATATTCACTAATTGGTAACGCAAAAGAATTTAAAGGAAATAAGATTTAATAGATAAAAAACCATAATAGAACAAGAAAAGAAAACGATATACTGTTACATATTTTTAAAATCTTCGTTGTTTGCAACTATACAATTATTGTTTTGGAAAGATCTTTAAAGTGATGAAGTGAAGTAAAGTCACCACTAGTTCTAAGACGATGTTTCCTTTAAATAATAACTTAAGCAATTTAAATACATTTGATTGAACACTCAAAATAAAAAAAATCAAAGAAAATCATCCCTGTTCTAACGGAAATCGATTTTTAATTAATTTTTCACATTTTTATAAAATTATCAAAACTTTTTTCACTCATCGCTAGCATTTTCAACTAATGAAATCTGACAAAAATCTAGATAATAGAAATATTATTACAAAGTATTTCTTTTATATTTTTTTATAAAGTTCTTCTTTTGAAAATTAATAGTTGACACTAGAAAAGTGCATGTTTTTTAATGCCGTCTTTTAAAATCAACAGTTGTTAATGAATGGATTGATTAATTATATGCAATTAGGAGCAAACATTCAAAAAGTGATTTGTTTTGACAATTTTGTAAAAAATGCCGTTTAATATCAGTTGTCATAGTTCATAATAAAATCTATGAATGGGAATCACAACTAGTGTTCAAAAAAGGTTTCTTCATATAAAAAATAAACCATAAAGTTGACACATTCAAGCAAATTGTGATTTCTAGAACACTCAAATCATCATTTCCCTAGCTATGTATTTGTGTGACAAATTACTTTTTTAAAGATTTGATCTTCATTATTATGCAGATAAATATTATTAAACTTAGCTTTAATAAAAACTATCGTAATATTTCCGAAAAAATGTTGTTTTGACGTAATAAGGAATATATTTCTAAGAATGCTTGGGCAAATATAAATGCATACTAATTACCGACTTTCTAATCATATACTCTTTACGACAGAAATAAGTTGTGATATTTCATCAATATGCAGAGAAAAAAACGCATTACATTGAAAATACGTTCAGTTAAATATGCAATTATTTCAAATTTATATTATTAAATATGGCATATTTTTAATGTAAGTAAACATTCCCCAAGAATTCCCTTGACACATCAATCGGTATTTTCAATCCAGATATTTTATTTTCTAATTAACTTTGTTATAAACTACATTGATAATTTATGTTTGAACATGTTGAGTTAATTGTGGTGTTTTTTTTTTGTTTCAGGTAAACATTCTAAGGATTATTTGAATTAGCAGTGCACCATCTAATCAAACGGAAAGGCACATTATGGTTTCATAATAATTGCAGAGGCAAGGTATAAATAGTATTGCTTATTTATTTTCGCCCAACATATTCCATAGGAAAATTTTAAATGTTTTTGGGATCTGTTTATTTTATTATCAATCCATATTTACGAAAAACTGTATGTTATATAATAAGATTACGTCTCTTATTATGAATATACCAAGAATTTTGAGAGTGAATTAATTATAGAAATTAGACATTTAGTCTGATATCAATCAGACAACAATTCGACAATCCTTTTAAAATAGATAATATCAGTATTCTTTTAATACTTCAAGTAAATCAGACAGGATAATAATATTAAGCATTTCTTATTGTCAATGTGGAATACATGGACTCCTTATGAACAAAAATTCACTCCTTCCTCAGAACACCGAAAATTACTTTGAGATCACGTGAGCCCCTTGTTAACGTATTGGTAGCCCACCGCTGGGTTTAATGACAAATATCACTATTAATCAATATCAAAAGTTGTTTATGACAATATGTAATTAAAAACGACACACACTGAGTCGATTTTCTTGATAATATCTTGATTTATATTCTGAAAATTCAAGTATTTCCACTGACAACATTGTGGTAGCTTTACACATAAATATACATCAGACTTTCGATTTTATATTTACTAGGTTACCTCTCTACAGTATGGTTGTAAATTATAATACAATTTTGTTTTCGATGGATTCGGCGATAACTTAGTTAGTTAAATAGTTAATTTTAAATATAATGTTCAATTTGATAACATTTTTATTCCAACTGTTTTGTTACAACATATGGCAGGTGCTCGACCTATTTGAGAAGCATCATCCGACAGAACACCGCAAGTTTACGAATAAATTAAAAATTGATTATAATTATTATGTTTTAAATTACAAAAGAAAATTCGGGGTTTTGTCCTATTTCTACTACACGCAGAAAAGGGATAAAGTTCAAATATTGATATTATAAGTTGCAAACTGATCACTTGTATAAGGTACGGTAAATATCATGATACATAGATTTTGTCATGTCACCGTTCATACATAGATACTCCATCACTGACTTAAGTGATACAGTATCTATGTCAAATTAAGTTTGTTGAAATTTATTTTGAGAGGGTGTATGGTAACCTTTTTTACTTTTAATTGTTAAAAGTGTTCGCCAAAACTGTTCTTTATTTTTTGTAATTCAATTCGTTTTGTCAGTCTTTTGCAATGTTCATGTAAAATAAATAAATATCTTATATATAACCATTATCACAATGTTTAAACTTAGAATACATATTATAATATGATATACTGATCTTTATTTATGCAAGCACATGTTTGTATCTTGTCGTAGCGTTGATTCCATGTAGTATGTAAATAATCGAAAGAATATTAATATTTCGATTAAAATGTTTTTATTTTGATTATTTACACACTGCACGGATTCAACGCTTCGACAAGAAAGAAACCTGTATAATTAACAACTCTTTTTTTCGCGCTTTATAATCATGTCAAATAAAATATTACAAGCGAAAACTTTTGAATTATAAATTAATGAAACTTTTTAGGGCCTTTTGTATTTATTGTTATATTGCTTAAACATGCAAGTATTATACTCGAATGAGTAGAAAATAAATGATAAAGCACCACATAGTTTTGTCATAATATAAGTATACATATTTGTGCCATAAATACTGTTTATGGAAGAAGACAAGAAAACAAAGTAAAAAAATGTTTTTTTTTTTAATTGATATTGTTATACAATTAGCTATAGTTTCTAGAAAAATAAATGGCCACCTCGTGCTTTCATACAAGTCCTTTGATACAACGAGCCAATTGTCTATCGTGGTACGCATAATATCCATAAAAAAGATGGTTATGAAAGTATATGCTGCACTGAGAAAGGGCATGCTTAAAAAAATGTATATTCACGCTGACGCTTAATACTTATTATAACTATGTAAATTAATTTTTAGGTTAGTACACATTAAATCAATCTTTCTACCCGTTTGAGCCCAAAACGGGGCACATGTGGAAATATGAGCCTACGAATAATCCTTTTTATCTTTTCTTAGTTTTATCGTTCTATTATTATCCTCTTAAAAAAAGAGTTGTTGAGCGGCAAAATAACAACCAGTTCTCACAGTTGAGTTAGTCTATTAAAAGACAATAATCATGCTTGAAATATAAATGAAACTCAGCCGATGGTATCACTATATTACGAACGGAAATGAGCATAATAATAAAATAATTCACTGTGTTTTACTTTATCTGTCATGTTTAAGTTAAGCTGCCTCGCTGACCAAATAGTACAAAACTCTGCGATAAAGCTATTTTAATGGAGGTTTTTTTGCGGTCACCTTGTACATACATTTATGACGTGATATGATTAATAATATAATCGTTGTCCCAATTTCAAAGGCGTTTTAACAATTATTAGAAAGGGCTACCCGCCGAGTCCAATTTACTTGAAGCGTGAAAACTTGTCGTAGATTTTTTCTTTTAAATAAAATATACGCTAATAAAGGCTGTCAGTGTCATAATGTATCTGTGATAAATATGACCAACTAATATTTCACAAATCAATGATATATTGCAAAGTAAATCACAATCATGTAATCGAGATTGATGTAAATGACAGTATAAAGGGTAAATTGTTTGGCTGGCGCTACGTTTTATTTAGGTCCATGGCTGACGACACAATCGTCTTTCCGAAATCACTGTCATGGCCTTGTTTTTTCCAGTCGTTCACATCCAGCCTCTTTGTATCCTTATTGATATTATCCGCCCATCTCATCTAGTGGCGGCACAACGGGTTAACACATACTGAGGTTTCTTCATACAATTTGTGGAGAGATCAAAAGTCCACGCATTTTACATTATGTAGTGGTTATTCTAAAACAGTAATACACAACCCGCGGCCCTTTTTGAAGTTTGGGGCAGCCCTAAAATGCTTTTCTAAAGTTAAACATAATACATATTTTTTTCACGTAAAACATGTGTTTAATAAATGTAAGCAAGATTTTTTAATGAAAGAGAATAAATCGGTTCATAGAAACAGGGTTACTGATGAAAATTTGGATTTGATTGTGCGGCTTAATACTACAAATATTAAGTCAAATTATAAATGAAAATGGTTTTAAATTAACAAAGACCAAAATCGCATGTACTTTTGAATTACATATATAAATAGAACATGTAACCAAGTACTCATAATCCTATATTTGCTTGGCTTACACATTTTTACGTTTTCTAAATAGAACGGTCAAAATAATGTAATGGAACCTATCAATCATTTATCTAAATTCAATTTTTTTTTCACGGTTTTTTCTCATGTCTGTTTTACATGTAACGTATCCTCGTATGACATTAGAGGATTGAGCATACCTTAAATTAAATTTTTGTTTGCGGCCCAAGCCTATTATAAGATAAAGGATTTGCATGTCTGTTCTAAGGTATATATTTGAAAATACTTAAGTTTTCAATTCTCGTCTTATTTGTGAAGAGATAACAAGAACAATTTTTTTTTTTAAATTTAGTCACTATCCGAAATAATTCTACGCTGATTTTTTTGTTATAGCAAATAAAGTCTATTTGTTTTTTTTTATGATAACGATACACGTGGAAAATGTTCCTAAAATCCCTTCACTCTTGCATGCAGTGGTTGTGATATTTTTTTTATACAATAAATGTAATGAATAAATGCGTCTCATGCAGAATAGAGTGCAGTAGAGACTTGCACGAATCTGTTTCTGCCGGGGGTCCAGTTGAATATTTCAAAGAAAACACTCACACGAAAGTGCTTTTAAAATAAAGATAAGTTTTGGTTCAAGAAATAAGTGCTTGCGTGTAAATGCTTTTAAAGGTTAAGTCATCCATTCACATTGGGAATGTATGAATATGTTTACAGCGACTATTTAGGTTAGTGGTACAATCTACCTATTTTAAGATTTGCAACAAATATATGTACGTAATAAATATATCCAGCATAAAGTGCAGTAAAAATGCATTCCAAAAGTCATCCCAAGTCCAATTTATAAAATAATTTAATTATAAAATTATTAAAAAATCCACCAACAATTTTGAAACCAGTAGCAGCTTGTTCCACTTAATGATAGTCTATGACAAATGACGAAGAATAATTTCCTTAGGACTCATTAAGAATTGCGCGAGACTTTTCCAAGCCTTTTGGCATATATATATACATGAAATGTGGACTGCGGATAGTAAATTCAAATATTATTTAAATATTTTATCATAGGTCTTTTTAAATAATTACTTACTACTGTAAAATTATATATCGACTGTGAAAAGGAAAAATGACCAACAGTTTTTTCAAAACAGCTTTTTTACGATAATTATCACAATGTATCCAACTTGATACACGTTCTATTAAAAGGATGTAAGCTGTAAATGCCGAATTAGTATCTAAATTTAGCTTTTAAGTTTGAAAAAAATGGGCTTGTAAAAATTGAAACCAAGAAAAAAGACTGATAAAAAAGTTTTTACTTGGCAATTGCTTAAATTAATAATAGATTATGTCAATTAAACACCAGTTTAGAAGTATCCGTGCATTTTAAGGTTGAGTTTATTTCATAATTTGCATATGGCCGAAAATCATTAAAACACGTTTTTTGTGCGTCGTGTAAAATTTGATATGTGTGGGTTGACGTCCTTTTTCCTTTCCACAGTCGATATGAAACAATCAATGGAACACTTTTGTACTTATTCCGGATATTGTAGTTACTGGAGTGCTATTTTGCAATTTTTTGTCATTGTATTTAAAATTATACTGAAGTTTTGGGTGTCTCGTGAAATATATTTCAAACAAAACCGCAGTTTTCTCTGACGATGGAAAACATGAAATTGTTTAAGCTTCATTCATAACTCAAAGTAGCCAAAATGCAGACTACGGCAGTTTACTTATTAAGAGTGTTTTTATTTAGTTACTCGCTTGAAGAGTTGGTTTTCTTTGTGAGTTGGGTCTGAAAAACCTGCCATCACTAAAACGATTAATGTCGCATTTAATCGATTTAGTACCCGACGGTTTTACATTACGGATGTATCGTGAATGTAGGGCCTTAAAGTTGTGTTTATTTCATAATTTGCATATGGCCAAAAATCATCAAAACACGTTTTTTGTGCCTTCTGTAAAATTTGCTATGCGTGGGTTACGTCTTTTGTCCTTTCCACAATCGATGTATTATACAATTTTCAGTTTTCCGTATAATACGTATTTTATCAGTAAATCAAAATTAAAAATAATTTAATTAAATCAAACAATATTATGACCAATTATATCACGGTAAATTCTGCTCTATTTATAACTCGACGACTTAAATTAAATGCTACTTTTCCCACTTTCTATGTATAAAAATAACTGTAATTGTGTTGCCCAAATACATAAATTCATGACACGTGAATATGATTTCATGTACCGGTACAAAATAATATGAACGTCATGGTGTAGGGTCATCACCCGTCTCGGCACACTGCATTCGCAATTTAACCGGTAATAATTTGTTACGCCGTAATCATAACAATCAATTGATTATTCACAAGAATACATAATTATGTCTTCTTTTGAACAGTGCATAATAATATTTAATCTAGCAATTTTAATTCTGGAATTCGAGCCCGTAACTCCGTAACCGAAGCCAACGACGTTGACTACTAGATCAATGAACCGGAAAACATTAGATTGACAATTCGGGTGCTTAGGGTGACAAGGGTACAACTACAAAAAACTATGTTTGCATGGTCGATTTTATCATCGAATATTTATTTATCTTTCTATCCCTACTAATCTCTTTTAAAAAAAGTAGAGGTTGAGCGACTGAGTAGCAAAAAGTTCTCGTAGAAAAACTTTTGTTGAGATACCTCCATTAGGAGGCCATATGCTCTACATTGGGAGCGGACATGGATATATTTTTTTTTATGCGTATTTTATTTTTAAAACAACATAATTATAAAAATAAACCTTAAATCTCTTAACTGTATTTTTTCCGTTAAATATAATATAATTAAAATTTGGGAATTCTTTTTTGGAATTTTGGAAATTTGGGAATTTGAATTATGTTTGTAATTACTTTTAATTCCCATTCTAAATTTATTAATCTGAGATGACTTTTTAATTATATGTTAGATGTGTTAAACATTTTAATTTTGTGCTATTTTAGAATCACTTTTAATGTAATTGGTATTTTCTTTTCAATGCCAATTGTTGTTTATAACTGTTCATTTTTGTATAAATAGCACTGTTAAATTATATTTCTTATCAGTTGACGATGCTCGTAATGAGCGAAACCGGTCCTGACATATTAAATAAAGTGGAATGAAGTACAAAGGAATATTGTGTTTTTACTAATATAATGCCTTTCCACCAAGTACTGACAGTGAACATCCTAAAAGTGAACATTTTTTATAGTTTCACCTTGCATTACCCCGAATAAAAATAGATAATTCGATAGAAAAAATGCTATCTTATATGCATCAAAATTAAAAAATATAGTTTTACAAAATTTAAAAAAGCTTAGTCCCTGATCAGTATGTATTATTCATTGTTGTTACAAATGTAAAAGCCGGTATGTAGCATTAATATCTTGTTTCAAAATAAAAATTAACGATTACATATAATATGTTTTTCATTAATTCATGTTTTGGCAACCTTGTTAACAATTATGAGTAATGTGAAAATAATCTCATATCTAAATCGCATAATGTAAACTTTCTCGCTCATCCGCTTATGATTTTAAATACTGAATACATTAAAAAAATGGTGGCATATATTATTGTAGGTGAAGATAATATTCCTGACTTGATCATCAATCTAGATAATTTTACCAGCGCTATTCTTTGACAATTAACAAAACACAATAATAGATGTCTGTAAAACAAACAATAGTAAGAGGTTTTATGAATACATATTTTTTTTAACAATCGCGTATCATCAGTTCTATCTGATGTTGCTATTTATAAGTTAATACTAAAAGATATTTTCTCACTGATTGAAGTTATAAATCGCAAATAACAATATCTTTTTGGCCTGTGGAATCTTTTCAATATAGCGCGTAGACTATCAATCAGTGTCATACAAACTTGCATCAGGTCAAGAGCTTGATTTTCTTGGTGATTATTGCGCTATGGAATGCGGCCGAGAAATCATCAGCTGCATACGCCTGACCGATGATATTTAGGCAATCAACAAACTTATAGTTATTTTTTAAATTTACATATCAAAATAATTATTAATTATTTTTGCAATGTGAAAAACAAAACATAACCGAATACTTAAAAACAAATATTAGAAAAACAATTTAAGCATTTGAAATTGGCTAGAAAGTCAACTGAATAAGCTTCAATTAGTTCTACTACATTACATAGAAAATAATATTCATCTGAACTCGCTCACGTCCAGGTGGAATATTTCAACATTTTAATCAATATTGTTAAAAACTGTCAAAGCTCTCCCCAGTAGCAACTCCATTTGAAATGTAGTCTGCACCTTGGGAAAATACATATTTCATGTCCATGACTTCTTAAAAATGATCAGGAATATTATATTATTAATGGTGGAATTTTTATTTTAGTATCGTATAAGCCGAACAAATATATGGCCAGTTACATTTCTCTTCACTATC
Organism: Himalopsyche anomala; assembly: GCA_031772345.1. Classification (NCBI taxonomy): domain Eukaryota; kingdom Metazoa; phylum Arthropoda; class Insecta; order Trichoptera; family Rhyacophilidae; genus Himalopsyche; species Himalopsyche anomala. The sequence continues at coordinate 15,205,543 of CM062833.1, read as the reverse complement.
GTCAATGCCTATGCTAGATTAAGACGTTTTCAGTTTCTGTCCAAGTTTATCAAGCGTCTCATTTGCGGAAATCGTTATATTTTGCATTTGTAGTCCCTGCATGTTACGAGTTTCTGTGAAGTTTCTTTCAGAGCTTACAGTCGTTTACCAATTTCGTTCGAATACACCAAACAATACACCGTTCGAAAACATTTCGTAAAATACGTTTTTATATTATAACTAATTTGTGATAGTATTAATCAATATGGATTATGTTCGCTTCCACTTCATTGTCTCTTTTATTATATTTGATATAATATTTAATAGTTTTTATAACGAATGACATATAAAGCATACAAATGTAATAATTTTGTTTTTTAGTACAAATTTTTACGTCAAAAATAACTACAAGAGAATCTATACAGTATCCAATTCGAATTTGGAATATCCTTGAATTGTCAAATTTAAAACAGTACATAAAACAAACATTGCATATTACATTTGGATGATATTAACGAATTAGTTTTAGATGTATTTTTTACACGGATATATCTTTAGATGACCTATTATTAATAATATATACTACATATAACACATCGCCATTGATTATCGTAAAAGCGCGAGAGATCGCCATTTTTTATCACATTATCTTCACCCGTTTTATGCCAATTCAATTTCACGCAGCATTGAGACGTGTTTCCCGCCAATGTACGACAATTCATAATAGTAGATTGATTATAAGCAATATTATGTTAAAAAGCGTTTCATAAAAATATCTAACATAACTAAAGACAACATAAGTCGATGAGGATCAAAAGCGATTATCTCCAAAACATAAAATCAAAAAACTGACCATTTTAACAGCAATTCGCTGGTAGAGATATTTTAAGAAAATTAAATCACTATTTAATGAATTAATTTATCTGCTTTGGTTTCTATGGCATTGATAAACTTTAATGTGGAGCAGTTTTAGTAAACAAGAAATTTTACGAAAGTAAATAAAAAAAGCTTTCGATAAAGATCAATTTATTTACACATAACAACAATAATAAGTATTTTTGAATCTTAAAAAAAATATTCGAATTATACGCCAAGTTACTAACCATTCGATCTCATCTTTTTTTAAAGAAGCAAAAATGACACCAAAGGAAACAATTTATTTTAACGCATTTATTGAATTGTACGTGCTCAAATTTGGCTTTATATTAACTTTTCCGGGTCTAAGCTCAAGAAATGCGACCCCAATACCCACATTTTCTTAAATATTTATTTTAATATGGGTGATACAATGTTTACAATTAAGGTATTCTTATATCATAGTTTTCTGGACCTTTTGTAGTTTATATAAATACGCGATAACGAGATAAGCGCTCGCTTATCAGCGATCGTTCGTAAGATAACTAGGCTGAACGTGTCAGTAGAAAATACATATTTGTACTGGAATGATGTCTTTTTTACGCGCAACTTAAAATATGATTATTTATTAAAAACCCGAATTTTCATAAAAAAAAAATGTATGAGGAATGATGCAGAGAGATATTTTAAAGCCCTTAGACTATTTTTTTTTTTGAAATTCATAAGAATAAGGCCAATAATGAGGAAACCACTGGGGTCCCTAAACGACCCCCATCGGCGGAGAAGTATTTTTCTAGTCTCCGAGCCGCGAGAGTTAAATCAACTATTGTTTTACTATACTTATCGAATAATAAAAGGAGATTTTTTAAACCGAAAAATCGAATTTATTAGTTATAGATAAATAACTCATCTTTAGGGAGTTGAAGTGAAATCATCTTCATGGGCGGTGACTTAGTAGGACTGTGGGTTAAGCAAAGTCTCGCTGCTAGTGAATTTACCGTTTCTAAGAGTTTTATCTTGTTATATTGTAAGAAACCTAGAAGTTATAAAAAAAAAACAATGATATAGTTTTTTTATTTGTAGTTTTTTCTCATTATTAGGACTTCAATTTCATTTGAAAAATAATTATATTTAAGAAATTACTAGTTATAATCTTTAATAAGTTAGTTAATGTTGTTTTTTTTATATATAAATCTTACACCTAAAATTTACATCGAAATATCAGGCAATTGTATCAGAATCGGTATTTAAAATAAAATGTAGTCTTTTAAGAATATATCATAATTATGAACAGATTTTGTTTTACTCAAACAAAAAACAATACTCATTTGTACTACTTTGCACATGAGTGATAAAAAAAATCACACCTTCCCCAGAATATCACGAATAGCTATAAGATTTAGCGAGCCCCTTGTTACCGTATTGGCAGCCCGTCGCTGACTACTTCCACATTTATTTAAAAAGATTAGGACTGGCTTCGAGACGAGTATTATCAACTGAGTTCGAATGATCTGTTGATAATGCTAGTCATGAGCGAAACCGGCCCCGATCTTTTTAAATACAAGTGAAAGTAGTACTAAAGAATATAGTGTCTTTCCAGTGGCGGTTCTAGGTACTGGGCTAGGTGGGCTAAGCCCGACCTGCATTTTTCACCTAAAACTTTAGATGGCTGAATAAAAATGAACAGCAATTCGGCCGCTGAACAAAATAAATACATTTATAAGCGTAACTGACTTTTCCAAATGAATATAATATCTTTGTTTTAATTTTCCTCTGTCAATATAAGACAATGTTACGTCTACCTACAATCATATTCTCGATTGTGTTTTGTATTACAATTTTAAAATGAGCCGGCATAAAAAAAACAATAACCCTATAAATACTTCACAGGGAACAGGCAACGTCACGTCATTCTGGCAACACCACTCATGGGTTAAATCGTTCAAGCCCGTAACCACAGACAATATTTCTTTACACTGGGGCGCAATCAAGCACGATTAGATTTTTTTTGTATTTGTATGTACGGAAACGTCATCAAATACAAACGATTGTGTTTCAATCTGTCAAGCTTCTGTCGATCGTTGGGGGCTAACCTGATTCAGCCCATTACGCATACTTATGCATTGAAACACAAATACCAATATCGTTGTATTGTATGAAAGTGACAGCTATTGACTTTCAGTGACAGCAAGTGACCGTTCTATACTGCTTTTAGTAGGTACTTGTTATTTCACTTTGAAAGAGACGAATTTAATGATTCCGTATTATTATTTTATTATTTATTAGTTACATTAGCATTGATTTTATTATATAATAATTTATGCATTGCAGTAGTGTCGTAGTATTTGTTAATTTACTTGTAGATTAATGTATAAGGTGAAGTGGAAATATGCTTTTCTCTAGCCCACCCAAGATTTTAGGTCAGGAACCGCCACTGTGTCTTTCTATTGTAGTATTGACAGTAAAACACTCTAAGAGTGAAGATTTAAATAAATAAATTACGGTTTATAAAATGATAATTAATGGAAAGCTAATATTATTTTTTTTACCTTTAAATATTGATACAACTTTTGACTGATTTAAATAGTTTCAAACAATTTTATTAAAATACCTTTATTTAAAACTTAATTTTGGTAATTTTCAATACTAAAATACCGGTTTTTCGATGTCAGTAATACCAGTATTACAATCCTTAATCCCAAGTAAAATGAGCCAAGCCGAATTGCGAATTAGTTATTAGTTTTAAAATTTGTATCACGAAAATAATTATGCGTCAAATTAAAAAAATAATTGAGGGAAACGTGCTTGTGATTGATGGTATTCGATATGAATGCTATTTACGCGTATAATGCTTAAATCTAAACCGGATATCGATTTAGCCAAAGGGGAATCCGGATTTTAAAATAATGTACAAGTGATCAATTAAAACTGCTGCAAGATAGTAAGTTACCCACAGACAGTTATAGCTGGTTCAATTATACGCAAATTGGATTGTTTATTTTTTACATATATCGTGCACACATTAAAAATAAAAACGGCCGATTTAATACCTAATTTCAATGATATTATCATGTTTAATAGTCGGTAGTTATATCTAATTAGGTCTTCGGTAATCTGTATGCAAAACGATAGCTATTTTTATAAGGGTTTAATGATGTTAAATAAAACAATTTAACACTGTAAAAAAATCTTAAAAGCGGTGAACGTTTATAACAAACGGATTTTATAGATCCACTTAATTCATTATTCTTTAAATAGTTTTACTGTTTCGGCAAGTAAACAATACCTCAAAAGACATAAATATTTATAAATATAATATGATAATAGTTATGAGTGGTACAGACTAAGGCATCCAATCCCAGAATCTCGGGATTATCTTAGTACCAATTCTGGGATTTCAAGATTAACTATAACATATGAAAATCTTTAAATTGAGCTTTAAAAAAAGCTCAACAGGGCTGCAATTTTTCACTCACTGGCAGACGTAACTTTTTCAATCAAATGTAGATTTCTTCAACTTCATATTTGAGCTCATATAAATGGGTGTCTGTGATAAATGTTTTCTCTACTAAGCGATGTTCAACTCCTTTGTTAAATAAATCTCATAAAGAAAATCTATCAGGCTATTAGTTGTAATAACAAATATTTTTATAATAATGTGAATCTGTAGCATTTCGTTGCTAATACTGCATCAACAGTTTGGATAAATTTGACAGTAGAAATAAAAAAAACGATGTTAATGCACAAATAGAAAACTTCTTACTCACACTTGGTATTGTTACAATGAATTTATACGTTTTTTTTAAACCATGTCCGCTCCCGATGTGGAGCATATGGACTCCTAATGGAGTTTATCTCAACATATGTGTTTCTACGAGAACTGCTTGCTACTCAGTTGCTCAACCTCTCTTTTTCCAAAGGGAGTAGGAATAGAAGGATAAGGCTAGGACAGGACTAGTGGTTAGCTAATCGCTCTCGATACGCCTCGTTCATAGGATAGGATGGATGGGAGGGGGGAATTCAAGAAATCACATACATCCATGCCTTCGAACAGAAATTCATAAATCGATTGAAAAATCAATTTATAAAATTTTCCGTACCGGGATTCGAACCCGTGACCTCCGCAACCGAAGCCAACGACGTTGACCACTCGACCACACAGGCGGCTATATATATGTTACGCGTTGAAAATAAACGAACTACGAATGATATAAAAGATAGGAAGAGAAAAAAAAAGTTTTTGAGTTTTAAAAAATGAGTTACGTGTTCTTACAAATTGGTGTTGGGTATATTCAAAAAACCGAGACTTGCTCGTATCTACAATACAATAAACACTTTTCATTTCATTAAAAACAAATATCACGTATCATGAATTGAATGTAACACGAGACGCACATTTTTTCACTGTTTGTTAACAAATTAAGGCGACATTTCTTTCTATCAGGATGTAGCGTTTAATTTATTAATATGACGAATGACTTTCATTTTCTCGAGCCGTTCTTTGATCTCTTGGAGGCTTGGGTATCAATATAATATTTTGTGCGTTTTGTATGTCATATTTAGTATCTTTAAATATATGCAAGAGCGTAATGGAGTGAGTGCTCGACAGAGCCACTTTACATACTTAATCAACTTGAAATAGAAAGTGTGGTCAGTCATTAGAACAACTCCGCGATATCTTTAGCGAGTAACTTGTTAATAAGTTGACAACGTTTATTACCATATATTTTCACAGTAATTGTATAAGTGCAGCTAGCTGAATAAATATTTGTAGGCAAATGATAATATCAGCACTCGACTATACATACATTCATAGTGCTTGGAGTAAATTAAACAAACATGACATTTTTTTATCCATGTTCGTTCCAAATGTTCAGTATATGGTTTCTTAATGGAGATATCTTAACAGTAGTTTATCTACGAGAACTGTTTGTTGCTGTCCCTCAACCTCTCTGTTTCAAAGAAAGTAGTAGGGAAAAAAGGATAAGGTCAGTACAGGACTAGTGGTTAACTAATCGCTTTCGCTACGCCCAGTTATTAAAGGATAGGAAAGGGGGAGAAAGATTTTTTTGATATTATTAACGACCATGCTTTCGAACAGAAATCGATAAATCAATCGAAAAAATACTGTCTGTAACCGCGGCGCCATAAAACATACCACAAACAAAACTTTATTTAAATTAAAATTTTGACTTAAGGTTGGTGAGATTTCACTATTAAATTTGAATCGCTCAAATTCTGTACATAAATTGTTTTGCCAAGGAATTTTAGAAATGAATAGAGAACAGTTAAGTAGTTTGCCAATTTTAAACTAACAGGTGAACAACTCAGTAACAAGCAGTGCTCGCAGAAACACTTATGTCTAGATAAACTTCATTAGGTGTCAATATGCTCTACATTAGGAGCAGAAATGAATACATATATATTAATATCTTAGAAGTTATTCCACGATGTAAAATTAAGAGCAAAGAGAGATCAAATGTAAGTTATATTTTAGGATCAGATATTTAGCGGTTGCCATTTTGGTCTGGAAAATATAAAAGAGCGCCTTGGCTGTATTTGATTGTAAGACAATGCTTTATGTAGTCAATTGTTTTTTCGTCAATATTGATCTGTTTAAAATTAAAACTATTAAATATAATATTGAATGACGTGTAGTATCATAATAATATGTCGGTGTTTTGTTAATAAACTTGTTCAATTAATACGGCACATTAATAAATTATAAGCTACAATGAATTCAGCAGTAAATCGACACATTACTCAAAGATATCCGAGAAAGTTTATATGAATAAAATAAATATAAATTTATCTTGTAATGGTACCGTAATAAATACTTTGAATTAATTGTTTATTTCTAATGATATATATATTTGAAACAGGCCGTTAGCTTAAAATTTAAATGGCTACTCGTAACCTGAAGGCAGTCGATGAAATATTAAAATAATCACAAACAAAACAACAATTTCCAATGTCAACGTTGTTGTGTGTATTAATTTGAAATTGACACGGCATGATCTTGTTAATTTCTCTCGCGTTAAATGTACATATCTCATAAATATCAATAAACATAATTTCAACATTTCAAAATAGAATAATAAGTTCTTTAGAATGAATAATAAATAAAATAATTTTTTTTTTTGCTGTCAACAGTTGGGTGTTGATACGTTATATATTGTTTGTAATGTTATGTATAAATTGAAATATTTAACAAACCGTTTTGACAAAAAAAAAATAAGAAAAAGAAAGGTAAATACTACAGATATATTGAAAGAACCTTAGCAATGTCACCCTCTGGTATGCGTACTCATAGCAAACCAAACTGCTTCATAACAAAGCCTATTTCCGCTAGTGATAACAAAATTTAATTAAAAAAAACAACTTTAAGTTTTGTATCGATAATGTTTGTATATTGTTGTGTTTAGATTGTTCATAATGTTGCTTACTATCAATAATTCTCGATCAATTATCTTTAAATATCAGAAAAGGTTTTTATTAGCGTGTGCGAAATATAGTAAGTAGTATTAATACTTAGTTTTTTTTTTAAATTCATGCCCACTCTAACGGTATCGCAATATAACTTTTCAAAAAAAACTTTGTCACTGCTCAACCTCTTTTTTCGAATAGAGTGTGGATAGAAATGATAGGGCTAATGGATGGCTAATCACTTTCGCTACGCCGCGTTATTTTTTGGATAGAATGGGTGGGAAAGACTTTTTAGACATAAAACACCTATGCATTTAAACAGACATCGATAAAAAAATTGAAAAAATGTTTTTCGTAATAGAGCTTGGACCCGTGAGGTTCGTCACGAAAGCCAACGACATTCACCACTGCCCCACGGACCCAAATAATTTTAGAAATACTCAGTAGCTTGTAATTGGTGACAAATTTAAATGAATTTTATTGTACCTGAATTACTAAATAAATACGATAAAACTAAAAAACCATTTCCGCATTAACTTGGTTGATCCCATTTTAGTAGCATATTAAATTTACTAAGAATATAAATGTGTAACTAAAAACATGCTAATTCAGCCGTGAAGGTTGTATAAATAATAAAAAAAGATATTGTACTAAACTTAAATATATATACTAACAGACAAGAAAAAATATTAACGTCTTAATTGTTCTGTATGCATATTTTTTTAATCTCTCTTTCTGTTCCTGTTTGAAAATCAATTATTGTCACAATGTATTCAAAGTGTGAAAAACTGATTAAATTAGCAGTTAATTAATGATTGAGTACCTAGGAAAAGTTCTTACATTATGCATAATTACTGCTGGCTCTTTGCCAGTTAAATGGGTAGGCATAAGAACACTGCTTAGAAAAAATACGAATAGTAGTTCACCTCATAAATATCAATAAGTTATTTTAAGTTACGTGGGATGCCAGTCTTTCAAATGGCGTGCATCAAACAGTTTTTGATGCCGAGATATTATTTTTTAGAAATAATGCACCTATTTTATTTTATAACATAATCGGCTTCGGTGTTGCAAAGAAAGTAACCATTTTTAACTCTGTCGAGTCCGTTTTTTTTTTTAAAATAAAATTCTAGTGGTTATAGATGAGACAAACCTCAAAAAATATAAATTTGATTAGACTTTAATATTTATTCATTTAATAAAATCATTATGCTTTTTCAATCTATTAAAAATCATAAACCTGTGTTATAAATTTAACTATTACAGTAAAACTTTTAATGTTTTCATTGTCAATACTTGGTAAGAAGGCATTTTATTCAAAGAATAAAACATTCTTTTGTACTTATTCTACATTTAATTAATATGATCAGAACCGGCTTCAATCATCACGAGCATTTTCAACTGATTAGAATATACATTAATACAGAGCTATTTATAGCAAGTTAAATATAGTTTTACTTAATTTGGTATACATATGTAGACCCATATTATTCTTATCAGTTAAAAATAATCATAATGAGTGAAACCGGTCCTGATCATATTAAATAAAAGTAGAATTTATACAAAAAAAATGTTTGAATATTAAACTAAGGTATTGGAAAAACATCAATGAGTATTTTCCTTGATGAAATTATATACTTCGTCTTTTGGAAAGAACTAAAATAGTACACGATTTATGAAATACATTGGAATGATATTTTTATCTTTACACTCGTTGAATTTTAAGACTAGAATAACGATGAATTTTAAAAAATGTTTGGATATTTGACCTATGTACACTGCTGTACCATTTCCAATTACTTAGGTTCCAATTTTAAATTTGTATCATGATGAGCCGTTTGTTGCAGACATTTGTTCTAACCGCAAAATGCCTAAATGATTATAAAGTGTAATATGTACTATAATTAAATTAAATTTGTTGCCATAAACTGTCCTAGTTATGTTAGGTCTGTTTTCGAAATATAAAACCAAACTGATGTAACTTACATTTTTCATTTTACAAACGCTACTGTTCTCGTTTTGTATGTGCCTAATACGCTTGGAACTAATTTCATGAATAGTTCACGAGTTACGGATCTCAATTTGCGGGTAACCGCACTTCAAATCATTGTCAGGTGCAATATGAAAGTGAAATTATTGCACAACACTCATTTCAAATCTAAATACTTAATGGTAATTTATACTAAATGAATAGTAATTTAGTTATTCTATTGTTATTTCAACGCGATGATTGAAAAGAAATCTTTGCCTTAAGAGATAACTAACTTATCCTTTAAGCTTTAACTAATCGTGACTATCAAAGATATCACTTAAAGTTTAAAATTGTTGTCGAATTAATATATACACGCTAGACATAATTATCTTATAAAATTAAGGAAACGTCTATTTAAAATATAATAATTATTTAATATTTCTGTCTCAGCTATCTCGTTATTTGCGTTTTTATGACTTACTTATTCGATCATCCCGTACCGCCGTATCTATATTTCGTTAATACATGTGTAGCACAATAATTATCACTCTGAAATAGCTTAACGAAGTGATGGGCTCTCAATACGTTAACAAGATGCTCGCTTTATCTAAGAGCTATTCGCGGTGTTATTGTCATATTACGCAGTATTATAAATATCAATAAAAATATTCGTTAAAGAATTATTATCCATATCTGAAATTTTACTTTCATATCTAAGATCGTTGGAGTGAAAACTTTAAAAAAATTATCTGAAAATATTGTTTTTTTTTCATTAAAAAGTGACTCGTACAAGCACCTTCTAGCCCACTCCTGACTCCACGAAAAAGGATATAGTTTCACATGGTGTAAATAATATTTGGTTTAACCCATAAATATATTCAAATAATCAATTAAATTGGCAATACATACTGCTAATATTGGACATGTTTTTTTAATACGGTAAAAGCATAAGAACCTTTTCCGAAGGGAAAAGTCAAATGTTCAAGACGAAAGATGATATTCTACTTAGGATGAATGTTTTGTCAACACTTTTTTTGTTTCAGGTAAAATACAATAACTTTGAAACGAGATATAAACATCGCTTATTTGTATACTGGTAAGATATTATCTTATGTATTTTGAATAATTAGAAATTGTATTCTTACATCAAAGAAACGATATTTTAACTGTGTTTACTTTATCGTGCTTTCATTTTCTTAATAATCATTTCTATTTTCAATGGAAAGCAGATTAAATCCTAATGGAGAAACTCAACACAAGTTGTTTTATGACAAGTCATTTATTCAACCCTCCTTTCCAGAGAGAGTAAGGATAGAGTGATAGGATTAGGTAAATGTAAGTGGAAATAATATAAACCTCATTTTTAGGATACTACGGAGTGTCAGAAAGAATAATGGAGTTTTTACTTTCATAGATTTGTACATTAAACGATCGAAGCATTAACATACAAATATTTCGTTTCAGGGCATCAAAATTTTGACTACATATCGTTGTCTAATCCCGACTATAGGACCGGCTATTATTTTATATTTTATTAAATATTTATTTGTCTAGTTTGTTAATTAAAATTTCAGAATTTACGATTGACAAAATAGTAAAATCGTGCCAATAATTTACGCCTAACCTAATTCGTGATCAACTTTTTTGTATTTTTTATCAAAAAATAATTTAAAGAATAAAACAACAATGCAATATTTTTCTAGCAAATTCACGTTTGTGTGAAATTTTTTAAATGGTTTTTTTGAATACTTAAATGGCTCAACTATCCTAATCCTAATTGTTAATCTGTAAGGCCGTGTTCACGTTTATTACTCAATAAACTGACGACAAGCTCTTAAACTTTCCAATAATTTGTTATACCAAAGACTTTATTTGTTCTAGGCATATTATTGTCAATGCGTCATTGAAAATATAGAGAAATCATACTGGGAAATTGCAAGGTTTTGTGAAAAAAACATATATTTTATTACCCACTTTCTCAAAATGTTAGCAAATATACTTTTTTGTAAATATCAATGAAATCATAGTGTAAATTATACTTACCCAACATTAATTTATAACGGTATATGACCTTCTTGAGTATCTCAAGATGGGTTGAACGTTTGTTATTATTATCAGATATGTTTGTTTATTGCAGAGTTGAGAAGATACGATACAAAATGGAGTTCCATTCATTTAATACCTTGCTTTACGAGTAATAAAATATTCTATTATTCCGTATTTTTTCAGTACCCTAGCATAAAGAGCTGAAACACTTATCGTGACAAAAAGTTTTTATGCGACGTTCAAACACATTATATATATTCTGCTTTCACGATGCTATTCTTATTTAAACATTGTGGTTATATAATCAGGATAAGACAAGTTAAAACATTAAATTGGCTTCTTATGTTACTTTTGATAAAATAAAGTATTGAAACGAGATGTTATTACATATTATCATTTATTTTTATTTAAAGTTGTGTTGGTAAAAAGATTATTTAATAGCTTCTGTTCTTTGATTCAAAACTGCTGCTGTACTCACATACAGTAGTTTTTCAATTGAAAACATTCATATATTCAAGGGTGTAGATTTCTCATTATATTTAGTCCATTTCGTACAAAAAAATCTTTAGAGTAACTGATATTAATCAGCTTTATCCCTAGTTTGAAATTGAATTTGATTTTTTAGCCATGAAATATTTAACTTCTTATTTTTCCTTATTAGAAATACATATGAATTATTATTAAAAGAAGCAAGGCTTGGTAAAAAATGTATGCCATAAAAAAAAGATATCATTTATACGGCAAATGAATCGAACAAAATATCATTTGATTAGTTTCATTTGTCATAAGATTAATGATAGTAATATTATTTTTAATGTCGTTGCAGTTCAAAAGATGCCCAAGTTTTCGTGAAAACGTGTATTTTAAAAATAAAATGTATCTGTAATGCAAAGAAATACATTTTATATTCTGTAGATAAATCACAGCTAATTTATAAGCCTCTTTTAAGAAAATTCAAGGTTGTTATTTACGCATTTTTTTACTGTAAGTAAGATGTCACTTGATAAAATAATAACTCATCAGCGATTGATTCATTTTTTGTAACTTTTTGATTTGCCATATTTGATTTAATGTGTGTAGGAGAGACCTCCTACGAAATATGGAGATTCGCATCATATTTTGGTTTTTCTCAAATAACATCCTTAAAATTTCACTTATTAAATTACAACGATGCGTAATATATTAAATTTAAGAGATGAACTTAGCCTAGAAACGGTCCACGGTTTTCTGTGGAGGTTTACGAATTTGAAACAGAATTTCAAAATTTTGGATAAGGGATATCAAGAATATCCGAAATCTACTCTATAGGAAATGTTGAGCAACTGAGTAACAAGCAGTTCTCTTAGAAACTCTTCTGTTGATATAAACTCCATAAGAAGTACAGATGCTCCTCATTGGTAGCGGAAATAGTAAAAAAACAAAAAAAATATATTAATAATAATGGACGCACATTTGAGTGTATAATACATAACTAAAATAATTCGTAGTAAAATCTTAGCCACTCCATTTTGGGATACATCTATCAATTATTCTTGTTTGATCTCGTTGTCATGGATATGTGGCATACATCAGTGTCAATCCGTCATATTCCGTTCAAGTCGAGTCTCTTGACCTTTCTTGTCACTTTCTCTAATTTGCTTACGGTTTTGTAATACAAATAATTTGTATCATTGAATTATCTACATAAATTATGCTTCGATATTTATTCGCAACATTTTTTTCGAGAAATTTTTGGTAATATGTTATTATAATAATGTGATTTTTTTAACATGCTTAAATTGTAACATCAAATAGGTGGTGTCAGAACTGAATGGTAAAAGCTGTTGTTCTACTTCTAATTCAATTTTAAGATTGAAACTTTATACATTGACATTTCTGTCGATTAATATATTTAAATATAAATGAATGTTTGTTTTCATTGTATTGTAGACAACCTTTGAAAAAGATAGCGTGGAAAGAGAGTTAAGCTTCTCTTTAATTCAAATCTCAGATTATTTCACTGTTTTAAAATGGTGTTTTGGCGAAAACTAATAAACAAATTATTAGTTCCTTCACACTTTTTTATTCTGATTATACAATTTTTGTCAAACGATCGGTTTCGCTTTGCCTGACAAAGATTTTCAGTTGGAAAACAATTAGTATTTTTTTTATTAATATTGTTTTATAATATATGAGTACACTGATACATCTGTAACGAATTTATGTATATTTCAATAAGAGAACAGGGTAGGTTTCTTTGAAAAATATAAGTAGTAAGACATAGTCGTCTAATACTTTAGTGGAATATAATAGTAATGGAAATTGTTTCACAAGAATCTCTTGTTACTCAATCTTTTAACTTGTTTTGGAGAGTAAGATAAAAGATAGACTTACAGGACTTGCCGTCCTCGCCTTCGTTATGCACATTTTTTTTTACTCGAAGAAGTCATGTATTAAAATTCATAAGTCAATGCATATAGATAAATCTCTGAAACTGTCCGTACTGGGATCTGAACCCGTGAACACCATGAATGAATACAACGACTTATTGGTACGTCAGTACCATAAACTAATATACTTTGTATATACGTAAAATAGTATAATATTATAGCCTTTAAATTTATAAAAAAAGCGTAGATATATTATTTTTAAATATTGTTATTCTATAAAATTATTTATAGCTATGAATTATTAATGAAAACTGGCTTTGTATAGAAATACAAATATAAACAAATCTATTAATAAAATACCTGAATTACATAGCGAAATTAAAACCACAGGCAGTAAGCGACAAATAGTAAAATATGACAGATGATACAGTAAAACAAGTTGTAATAAATATCTGCATAAAGTTACTAAGTTCTATTTTGACTAGAACTTCGCTAATCAAAGCATGTTTTCTTGAAACGAAATCGATAGTTTTAACTGGTTTGTTAATTAATTACATCTCTGGTTGTAACGAAAATAGAAAATCATAAATGCTTGTGATATATTACAAAGATACAAAATGGCCGCTCAATGAATAACTATAAATTATCGTAATTTTAATTAATTTGGGAATGATCTTGAGATACTTATTCAATTTGTTATTTATAACGGTTTCACTGTAAACATATGTTCAGTATCATTGATTTGATTTTGGCCCTACAAATAAATAACAAATACAAGGAAATTCGTTTCATTAATAGTGTGTTTATTTGTTTGATGCGTCGGATAAAAATTACATATATTTAAATTTAAAAAAAAACTTATTCTGATTCTGACAAAAATGTACTGATAAAGAGTTAAACGTCATTCATACTTATAACTCAAAATTTATGAGCTTATAAAAATGGTCACATAGCGCCATCATTGTTAACATTATTACTTCAATATAATATCTCTTTCAATTATTCCTTCATACTATTCTATCATTACCTAACTCTTGACTGATCGAATTCAATGGATAGTATAGAATTTTACATATTTCAATCTACAGGGCATTGCTAGTCACACCGTTTTTGTGCTCGTGAGATTCAGTTATATTTCCATTAAAAAACAAACACATACATACAACATATATTAATATTTTAAAAAAGACCACAGTATGTATTTAAAATCTTCAATTGACATTTTAATAACTTTCTAATTCTACGCCATATCTGCTCATGTAAACCGGCTAGATTATATTTCTTCTTATAAAAAATATAAAATAAAATAATTATTATTTAAATGTTATAATATCTGTTATGCACATGAAATATTTTAAATCTTATTTTTATGTTTAATTCATAAAGTCAATTAATTATTTACTTATTCAATACCATTATATAAATAGAAAAAAAATATTTGTCATTTTTTTTTATGCATTGATTTCCAGTAGTAAAGTTGCTACCAAAGCCTGTTCTGTATTATTATGTTTTTATGAACTTCGTTTAAACATTCGATAAGTAGGTATGTTATCTTGAAGAAATCATGTATACACAGCACGGTACATTGACATTTTACTATTTTATTTGACTTGTCGATAAAATCATAAAACAACTTTCATTGTCAAAGTCATCTCTGACTTCAGATGGCTGACTCAATTATCATTCTCCAAGTCGAAATGTCATCGGCATTTAAGTAAAAAAAGAGCCGGTACCGTGTTCGTTTTTTGAATATTTTTTGCGGTCGGGGTTTTTTAGTCTTTGGCCTCAATTCCGCGGTGTGAGAAATTTCTTGCGTTTGACGAATGTTTATGGTATCGGATTGATTGATGAACGCTTAGTGGCGTGAACAAAATTTAATTGTGACGGGGGATCTTTGTCTTACTAATATTTTAAAAACAGAACAGATTATTTGCATTTATGAACATTATATATAATTCGTAATAAGATTTTTAGTGACGTTTGAAATGTGCTTATAATAAAAACTATTAATAATTTAGCGATCTTCCATGACGTTTTAATAAAATGATAAAAATAATATTTTTATATACATATAATGAATTATCTGCAGCTTCAAGTGACAAAGCATTCAAAAAATTTTTTTTGAAAATATACAAACATACAAAAATTGCATTTGAAACTGCTTCGGTCGGGAATTGTCTCAATTATTTATTTAATAATTTGAACAACCACGTTATCAAATATGTATTTAAATTTATTGGGATGAGTATGACCAGAGAATAAGTAAATCAATATTTAAACGTTTTTTATGATGAATTACAAGTATTCTGTAATGAATACTTTTAATTCATTGTCGTATTTTTTAAATATATGTTTTACTCAGAAAACATGTGTCTAATTAAAATTATTATACAAAGAACACATTATTAGATATGCTCAAAGATTTTTTCGTTTATTTATGACTTTATAATCTTTATCTAAATCGTCAACGACCTATTTCAATGTAAATGAAGTACCAAAACAAATTGATTCCGCACTGCAAAAAAAACTGTGCACGCCACTGTAAAATGTTTCAGTCAAATCGATTACTGTCTTCGATATTCAAAAAAAAAGTCTGGAACTTATATTTTGTAATAAAACTTTTAGCCTTTTTTGTTGACATCTTTCGTCGATTTTTACGAAAACAAAACAAATCTCATTGTTTGTGTTTTGTTTTGCGTTCCGCTCCAATCGAATTTTGTTTTGAATTAATGGCAATGAAATTTTATGCGGCGTGAGAAATGCATTGACATGTCGATTAAAAAAACGTTGTAATACTATTGTTTGAATTTTAAAACAAATATTTGATTTCCGTTGCAAAATTCACGCATGTCGCGTAAAGAAGGAAGCTTTCAAAGATATTGATGTTTTTATCCTTCTTCCGCATTGATGCCAATACAATTTGACTTGAAATTTGTTGTTTTATAATGATTACATAGTTATATGTCAAAATGATACTCCATCAGATTTCTTCATCCCGTAGTATCTGATAATTATGATTTTCAAGATTTCTCGAAAACAAGAAATTTTGTACTACTGTAAAAGCATACTTATGAAAAATTGTTAATCTCGTTTGCCTCAGATTCATAATATATTCATTTATGTTAGCATCACCAAGTACCGAAAGATTTATGGTGACATTAATCTCTCCGTGGGTGATATAGTTGAAAGTACGAAAAATTTAGATGCCGGGATATCAACTATATTCTTAATATTGTAATATTTACTCCATTTACCATAGTCTCCTCTTACTATCGAGAAGTATAATTAATATAATGATAACTACTTCAAAATAAAATAAAATAATTTTGCCTACTATATCTAGAAACTCTTGAAAAATTAAAACTTCAACTGAACAATTCATACATATTTAAATTGCAGTTGAACCTTGATCTATGGTTTTCGTTTGCCTTTAAAAAAAACAATCAATGCAAGACGATAAAGAATGTCGGTAATTTCAAAAAAATATAAATTACAATTAAAATACAAGTTTCTTATAATTGTATAAAAACTTGTTTTATTACATATTAGAATCTTTTTTTTTAAAGAAGAAATAAAATCCGTCAATTTGTTTTGCTTCACAAACAAGTCTCTTTGTCTGCTGGCATTTTGATTTTAACCATGACCCCTTCTAGTACATTCATTTTTATCATTAATAGATATTCATATCATTAGAGTCCATCTCGACAAAAACGGGAAAATAACATGACCATAATATATAACTGATAAATTTGGGAAGACGATAGATCGGGAAACGATTATTTACCATTTTTATTATAGTTGTTTGGTCGGGACTATAAAAAATAGCAATACGAGTGGCAAAACAATGAATGCAAGAACGATAGATTGATGTTACACTGTATAACACTAACAAAATGAAGCACTTTGGTTGTTAGGTGAGGTTGTTACATGCTAAAAATACTTACAGAAGCAATTGACTCATAAACAGCCATTTAAAAAAATGTCTATTGATTGAAATACATACTGTAATAAGAATCTGCGTCATGCATTACAATGTGAACACATTTGAAAGTCAGACGTCATTGATTGAAATAAACACAGTAAAAAAATCAAAGATATAATACAAAATCAAATACATAAAGTCGATGCCAAAATCTTCGTTGTAGGGTACTTTAGATTTACATAATAATTTTCATAAAAGCCAATTTGTAGTTTGATTCAAGATCTACTGGTATTTCACCAATAAACTATCTATCAAATAGTAAATATTTAAATTTTCGTTTTCAATCATACAATATTACAAACTGTTATTGGCAATCTTTTCCAACAAAATGTTATAATTTTCAACATTTTGCAACAAAAAATAGAAATAAACTAGTTTGATTTGAACTAAAAAGCATTGAACATTATTATATTACAATTACTAATTAACTTCTGAAAAGATCCTGGTGGTACGATGGAAATAACTCAACATTTGTGTGACAACTAAGATTTGACGGTAAATGACATGCTAATCAAAAGATACAACATTATTTCCAATAACGTTTTCTATGTCAAGTTTACGAAAGTCAGGAGTGAGTCTTTTTTGCAGGCGAGAATTAAAATAATGCAAATTTATTTTTACGAATGAATAAAAAAACTCATTCTCAACAAGTAAAAGTTGTCAAATGATGTATAAATGGAAAGTGATCTAAAACATTTTTTTACATATTCAATTTATGGTCCATCCACTCCTTAACTGGTCAAGATGGTATTCAGAATTTGCATTAGAGATTTCTTTTGAGAAGTTAGTTTACCAAAATTAAAATAAATTTTGTAAATCACACTAAATCCTGATTTTTGCATGCGTCATTAACAACTTTTTGATTCGATCTCCTAGTCAGCTTCTCTCTCTACCAACTCCTAACTATGCCTTTCCATGGCTACTTATTTCCAGGCCGTCCTCTTACTTTCTTTGGCTGGACCTTTCATTTCAAATAAAATGATAAATACTTAATATAATTTACGGACAACTCTCTTATAAGCTTAAACACTTATGCCGTAAAATTGAAAGTGTTCTCTACGTGCTATTTGAGATTTTTTAACATACATAAGTTGATATTCGGTTAGTGGTACTGTTATTTGTTTTGAAGGTAATCGTGTGAAATAAAAACCATTGTATTTCAATTAACAAAGTTTAAAAGCTAAAATAATGCTTTAATGTGTATAACTAAAGAGAGTTACTAACATATGTGTTTTTATCGACTATTAGATGCATACAATATGTATTGGATGATTTTACAAAGAAAGTATACTACTTAGTTAGTAATTGTCGAATGTAAATTTAATAACTCCATCACTTAAGCGCATGAGAAAAATGCACACATGTCAATAATTGCACAAAACACAAATTCGCACAGATGATTTTCGCATAATAGAAAACGAATGTATTCAAATAAGTATTATATTAAATATGCTTTTAAACTATTAAGGCTATTATTGTTTTCTTATATTGTTATTATTGTGAGCACAATTTTCATAATTGATTTGTTTTTTATCTTGAATACGCATAAGAGTTAACCCGACAATAAATTCCCGGGAATTAGACACTTTTTGTCAGTCTCGATTGCCAGGAAATTTGAATAAAACAAGCCCAAGTATTGAAACATTTTGATAAAATTGGTATTAAGTAGATTCTATTCATTTAATACTAATACAGTTTCAGATTTTATTTACCTAAATAAACGTACAGTGGAACCTCGATCTACCGTTCTCGCATTGTTCGTTTTCCCGCATGGTTTGTTTATTTTTCATAGTCCCGGCCAAATACCCATAAGAACAATGTAAAATAATCCCGCATTAACCGTTCCCCGATTTACCGTTTTCCTCGATCTATCGTTCAAATATTTTGGTCCCGTCAAAAATATTATCCCGATTGACCGTTTTCGTTGAATATTTCTCATAAATAAGTTTACTTCGCATTTTGTTTCGCGTTTTTTTCAGTGGAACCCCGATCTTCCGTTCTCACTATCTTCGTCTTTATGCATGAATCGTTTACTTTTTACTCGACCAAGACCCCAGCCCGTAATAGCAATGTTTAGTAATTCCACGTTAATCATTTCTCGATTTACCGATTTCTTCGATCTATCATCTAAATATTATCGTTCCGTCCCAGTTACTTACTATCTATCCCGATTGACCATTTTTGTAGAATATTTTTTCGCTCATAAATAATCTTACATTTCATTAGTTGAGAAACTGAAAATAATTAAAGATATTAGAAAAAATTCATGAGAAAAACGAGTCGACATAGCAAAAAGTAGTTAGTTGACTTAGAAATGTTGCGAGTGTTTGTTAAAATTTAAGTGCCAAACTGCAAATAGACTACTTAGTTTGTATTAAACATGTTAAAAATGTATTTATTTTTTCATTAATTAATAAATAAATGAGTTTTTTGAAAATTAAACATTTTTTGGTGTTATTTAAAGATTTCCCGCATAATCGGTTTCCCGCATTATTCGTTCATTTATTACGGTCCCTTGAAAAACGTAGAATCGAGGTTCCACTGTAAATACATTTTGGAAGACAATAAAAAGAGGTAAGATTTTTTCGATGGAAGTAGTTTCATTGGCAAAATCAAACGAATGCCTCGAATGATGTGAAATAAAAAACACTATAAATATATAAAATATTATATCTTTTACAACATATAACATTAAAAAATAGATTGAATGAGCTTTGAGTTAACGACAGTTTTCATAGGTAAAAATACGAGACGCGAGAATTTCCCGGGACACGACAATTTATGTATCGTGTTCCGGGACATGTGAAAAGCCAAGACTTCAAAAGCCAAATGAAATATGTACTATAAAGTTACGTATGCAACAACAAATATTCTTCAGCATTAGTTGCTATAGATTCTTCAAGGTAGATTGAGATAAGTTACACGTTAGTCTCAATAGACTCAAGCAAAATTTATTTTGGCCCTCTATTTTCATTTAATTTTCAGTTAATGTGTGATTCACCTCTAGAGTATTATGCTGTTTTAAACACACACTGTTTAATTTTAGCGCTCTTTAGATTTGTTATGTAAAATTATTGTTTGGTCGTGTTGAAATGATTTCAGAATAACATTCATTTTAACAGGTTTAATGAATGCATTATTACGTGCTAAAATCATATTGAATTGGCAACATACCATGCATTTAATTCTATTATAACGGTTATAAACAAAACAATACTAGATGACTAAGCACCAACTTACACGACCGATAATATGGTGTTTGAATTGAACAAATCTAATTATGATAACTATACGGCAGACGTGTGTAGAAAACGTTTTTTACTTTGCCTGAATTCTACAAAATAATGTCAAAAAAACCGCAAACAAAAGTGTTTTGTATTGGAGCTTTTCATTAAACATATATATCTCAACAAAAAAAACACACTTATTCCTCGATTTTTACGTTTGATTTAGTCATTAATATCAATGTGAAATTAATTTCAATCTATTTAAAAGTTAATGTCTTCCTTTTAAGCAATGTCTGTGACTTTTATAATACTTAAGAATAGCTCTCCCATTCACTTACCTATTCCATTTCACATAACACGGTGCGTAGTAAGATAAATTAACTAACTACTACTCCTATAATAGCCCGCGTTTTAATATCGTTCATCGCAAACATTCACAAGTGACCGGTCCTTATCTTAATAAGAAAGTCGAAGTAGTGCAGAAAACTGTTATATTTTTTAAAATACAATATATTCCCTTTTCATCAAGAGTTGACAGTAGTAGACATAAAAAAATATGTTTACACATTTCATGATTGTTTTGTCAAAAAACATTTTACTCACTAAAAACAGTTTTTTCATTTAAATTATAAGTAATTATTATTATCCATAGATGTCTATACTCTCCATCACAAGTTTTAGCTTCTTAGCGTTTTTTCTCAAAGAGCATACAAATAAAATCGTGGCCATAATAATACATAAAGAATAAGCCGCTGTAAGATTATCTACTTAAGTTACGAATAACCATTAATTTTTGACAGAGAAGGTTAAGAAAGCCCATGATTTATAACGATAAACATCTAAACGTTTTTTAAATGCTCGTGATGCGAGTAAAATAGTATAATGGTGTCTGTTACAGTATTAGAACCCTGAGGCTATTGCCACCTGCATTATTGGTAAAAAATGAGCATTATATCTGCTTTCTTTTGAAGTAAAAGGGTTCGATAAGGTAAGTTATCTGTCATAAATACGTATTTTAATTGTAACCCTCAGGGGGCATATTATATTAATATGCGATATTTATATCTAGCCGCGCCTCTTCACGATATGGAAATTTATTCTTAACAAAAACGCTCATCATATCTTCACTTTTGGATTAGTTTATCAATTATGCGGTTTGAGAGTGAGCACAATGGTCTACAGCAGCGGTTGGTAAAACTTCAGAACCTTACGTAGTAGTAAATTCATAATTTTAAATCACGTGGACTACATTTAAGATTTGTTTAAAGTGTTAAATATAGGTATCAAAGAATACATACAATGTACCTGGTTCATAAAATAAGATAACAAATAATGAAATGGTTAAAGCTCAATTAGTAGTAAACAAATTAAAGATACATATAGCGTGTACATTTATAGTGTGATGAATGTTATAGCTTGTTGTAAATGATATTTTGGCTCTAATGATCTTACTGAAGAAATACATTTATTTTGTAACCCTATTTTGAGACAATTTCACATAGGTTGTGGAGAGTCAAATAAGAATTTTCATCCAATTTTCACTAATCAAAGAATGTTTAATTTTTATGGAAAGCCAACACTGAAGTTTTGATAAGGGTGAATAAAATTTACCTTTAAAAGCGTTGTCTGTCGATAGGTTGATGAGGCATTTATTAAGATTCATGATTAAATTATTATCTTGACATTATAAAATACATGATTTAAATAAAGCATCAATATATATGTACATACAACAGAAAAATCATTTATAACATAATTATTATATTATATATTGATCACATCTTACGAGATTGAGAAGATTTCATGCATCTTGCATAGTTAATTATTTTGTGTGAGTCACTTTTTTTGGTAGTTTGCCGTGTAACAGAAGTTGTTTTTACGAGAATTGATTTTTATTTAGTCGCCTAATCTCTGTTTTTTGGAGAAGGTAAGTATGTTAAAATTGATCTACAAAAAGGCTAGTTGATTAAGCCCACTTCCAACGTCTCATTTTTATAGATCTGATGCATGGGAGAAGATTTAAACATTACTTGTATGTACAAATATATAAATCGATTGAATAACAAACTTGTGAAAAAATACGGATTCAAACCCGAGGACACTTCACTCGAAGAGGACGGGGTTGACAACTGGACAACAGGCATTGTATATTGACAAAAAAGCCAGATATTTTTTTTACTTTATCTTTAAATATTTTTCTCATTCGAAAATTGACGTAAGTAGAGTTGTTTTCAAATAACTGTTAGTTGATTATCTCTTAGCTGTCAATATGATTCACATTGGAAGCGGATACGGTAAAAAATAATGATTGTTAACGATAAATTCATTTGCATGAGCTATATAAAGCGACTCAAACATATTTCGCTGTCGGATTAATAATTGGATACGTGATATTCAAAACATTTTAATATATTATGTGCAGCCAAGTATTTAAAAAATATTAATCATAAAATATTTAACTTGATATCTTGCGACGTTTCCAAATATATTCTCTCACGACTTCGATGGTTATTTACTTTGTATTCAAATGTAAATATTACGTACATTTATTTTGGATACTTAAATATCCGCAATAGAAACTAGAGTATGAAAACAAGAAACCGGTTTTTTATAAGTCAGTGGGCGAAAGATTTTACTCGACAAAGGCCTTGAACTTGAGTTTGTATTTACTCTTTAGAAATAGTTATTGTTTCACATTCATAATATAATAAAGTATGCACAGGAACCTTATAAATTATTTAAACATTATATTATATGGTTGATAATGGATACAACTAGATTGCAATGCTTTTGTTGTACAAAATTTTATATCGGGAAAACCGAAAGGACATTGAGGATCAGAGTATCAGAACTAGGGATTCCAACTCGGATATCCGGATATCCGATATCCGGATATATCCGGCCCTTTTAAACTATTCGATATCCGGATATTTGGGAAAATATCCGGATAATATTCGTTATAATTTTAAATGAAATATTTTACAAAATCGTCGAAAGATTATTTTTACTACCTGGGAGAAACGATTACTTAGGAGTAGTGTTTTTTTTTTACCTTCCCCAAACTCTGGTATTATGAAAATCTTATCTTGTTATCTTAATACTTAAAAGTTCGACGAATCAGCTCGGACTCGAGGCAAAAAAAAACCTTTAATTCCGAAATTTCATTCATTGAAGAAATGCCGTTACAGTAATCTAATGCAGCTGCAAATTTTCAATATTTTAATATGATGGAATAGTATTGAAATGTGTATTTTCTCTATCTAAGGCATTACAGAAGTGGGAAAGGATTTAGTCAGGATCAGTTGATCATGAAACTTTGATCGTGAAACATCTTCATTTGCGTGCAAGTTCTACAATTCATCACTGAAAACCAAGCAATCGAGACTGTCTACATATTAACAAAAGCAGCCTGTAATTCCTTGTTTATTAAAATATGTTAAAAAATATTTTGTTTAAAATTTTAATAATTTTGTATAAAATTTTAGCCATGTCAAGACGCTCGGAGTATGGACTCATTTTATGAGAAAAGATAATAATTTGCAGTCAGCGTTGTGTAATAAATAAATGTCGGAAAACTATTGGATGCAAAGGATCTTCAACGACTCCTATGATAAATCATCTAAAATCTCATAATATTAGTGTTGTTTAAAACACTTCTAATAATAAAACCAACATCAACAGCAAAGGAACGAGTATTTTCAACAGCAGGATAAATTAAAACTAAATTAAGATCAAATTTAAAATATGGTACATTTAATGCTCTCTTATTTTTAATATATGAAAAATGACTTGTATTACGAATGAACTCGTTTTTAATGTATTATTTTAGTACATAAATTAGTAATGTTTTGTTATGTTCATACTTACTGAAACTATCCGGATATCCGGATATATCCGGATAGTTTCAATTTTACTATTCGATATCCGGATAGTTGAAAATGACGAATAGTTGGAATCCCTAATTGGAACACATGGCAGCCTTTAGATTGAAAAAGACACGTCTACTTTTACTAATCACTTAATTTTGGAAAGACACGTGTTCAATCAGGGACAAGGGATAAAAATGTTACACCCAAATAAGGTAGGTCATAAGCTCTTTTTCCAGGACATTTTGGAAATAAACAGAGCGCAATTGAACAGCTTTCCGATTTTAAATGAAATATTAAACATGCCGGGATCTCCACTCCTATACCCTGTATAAATATAATCATAAAACCTTTTCCGACAAACAAATAAATATAATTCTTAAAACCACTCACTACTCAAATCTATGGGCATTCCCATGAGCTTATCCTTTTCGCCAGCAATGGCTCAATGATACATTTATTTCTTACATAAAACGAAACATTCATTTACTAAGCGTCAATTCAAGTTCATTCGTTTTTTTTACAAATGACCTGACCTCTGCCTTATAAATTCATGTCCAAGGACACCGGTGTGTGCGCTTATCTATAAAACGAGTTTTGTGCGAAAATGTAGAGCGTTGATTATATTCAATGTATTGCTGACATCTTAAATGATTCACAATAAACTCAAAGAGAAAGGAGTTTACATTTATTACGTACTCTTAGAATTTAAATGACATATTAATTTAATAATTTAAACATATTTCATTTATAGCCAGCTGGTATATGTAAATTACAAAAACAATTATTGTTAAGTAAGTTTGTATCGCTTGGTAACAGAACAGAAATAATTCTTCACAAAAAACGTACGTTTCAAGAAATAACGTAGCTATTAAATTAAAAGCCTTTCTTAACATTGCCTATTTGTATTTGTTTTATCATGTTCGCTCCAAATGTGGAACATATAGACTTATAATGGAGTTTTTTGGACATTGACCCCCAACATTTTTTTTGGACATGGCCTCCCCAAAAAGAATGTGTAGGGAACCTCGATATTAACATAATTACCATATTTTTAAAAAATCAAATTGAAGAATATATTATCTATAATATTTCAATTTGATTCACGAAAATATGGCTATTTTTTTTAATGTAAAGTGTTTCCTACACGGTTTTTTGTAAGTAAGTCCACAAAAATAAAAAAATGGACAAGATGAGTTTTGTAAATGGTTGACTCATTTACAAAACTCTCCCGTTACCTCTGTAATCGAAGCCAACCACGTTGACCACTCGACCACGCAGGTAGGTACTAAAATAATACACAGATATGTCACGACTTCAATATCAAGAAATTTATAGGCGATGGTGAAATGTGAAACACTTATGAATGTATTTCAATAACGTCACTGCATCAAGAACCGACAAAAGACATTATAAAATTTAATTGGTTTATAATGATAGCATAATTAAGTTTTATAATTCAAATACCAATGTAATCAAAACGGATTATTTTTTATAACAATTCAACTTACAGAACTGGTTTGTCTGAGTCCAACTACTACTTTTGAGGTGCATCGTTTCGGTAAAAAAAAAAAATTATAACGGCTTCCCGAAAGTCAACAGGTTTCTGCGGCCGGCCATCTTGAAAACGAAAAAAAACTGCTTATGATACGACCACTTTCACTTGCGAAACCTGATCCTTGAATTACAGAAATGTGAGCCGGGTGTTATGGACGATGTGTCTTTTTTTCAACTGTATTTCGTACGAAAACTTGCAACACTTTTTGAAATACATCTATGGAAAGAGTTTTTTATTTGCTTAATTACGTTTGTTTAGTGATACACAACGGCGGATTCACTTTGGAGGCCTCAAGCGCAATACATTTTGGAAGCCCTGTTATTCAAATGACATAAAAGTGCTGCAAAACTCTTCGTTAATAATAATGAATTTCGTAAACTGAAATTAAAATATAAGAGCTATCTTTGAGGCCCCCAAGATTTGGAGGCCCCAAGCGCGCGCCTCTTGCGCTTATGGGGTAATCCGACACTAGTGATACAAAGTTACAGCCTTTTAATCTATTATATTCCACACAAATATGTTGACTGATTATACGTTTTTAACTCTATTGTGATGAACTGTTTATTAATATTTTACAATAGACATTTTACTAATTGAGTTAGGTACAGACACTAACAGCTTGCGTGATGCTATCTACAATATAATGTGAATTCTGACATTTGCAAAAATGTCAGACACCTTACTCATGGCGTATAAAAGAAATCATAAAAAATATTCTTTATTATTCATGTAATATTTTTTTTCCTATTTCGAATAGAGGAAGATACATTTAAAGCCAAATTGTTTTTTTTTTCAAAAATCGTGTATTTTTCTTCAATTTGAAACATATGGACTTTTAATGACTTTACTTCAACAGACCTTTTACAATAGAATTGCTTGTTTCTTAGTTACTTTCGTCATCTTTTGTTTTCGAAGAAAGCAGTAGTGGGCTGCCAGTACGTTAACATAAGCTGGCTTAATCTAACACCAAGTAAAGGGGAAAAAGTGCACCTAAGTATAAGGATAATTTTAACAAACATGTTGTGTTGAACATCTTAGAATATCTGGAAGCAATAATTAATTTTAAACATCGGCATTTTTAAGCATTTTTAGACTTAACACAAAAACAGTTACGTATTTTGTTATGCACCTGAAATAAATGTATTTTACGAGAAATTTCATAAGTCTATACGTTTGTATTTTTATAATACATTTAAACAATTCCCAAAAAATCAGATAGGCATTGATTTAATCTATGTATGCTATTTTATTTAAATTTAATAAGGAGCTCATTCGAGCTTTTCCAAGCCCTCTCCAGCCCACCCCAGCAAGTAAATAACGCTAAAATTATATGGATAGAAGAAAACTATTACGTAGGAGAGATGTATACATATCTCAGACATCCACGCCTTCGAACATAAATCCATTAATCGATTAAAAAACGAATAAAGAAAAGTATCCGTGCTGAGATTTGAACTCATGAACACTGTAATAAAGGCCAACGACGTGTACTATTTGGTTAAAGGTCCAGCAAATTATTTCGTGAACACTAATCAAAAATGAATGCAGAGAGTAGAAAAAAAACATTTTCTCAAGTTCATTAATATGGTGGGTTACATTGCCGACACATTTTTTAGATCTGTTTTGATTTGAGATTCGTGACCCGCCAGTCAATATGATGATTTTGTGTTAACAGGTTTTGACCCCAGAAGAAAGTTTATTCAGTATAATGGATTGATCTATGACCTACAAATTTGTTATACTAATGTACCTTTGCGATTGAGACCTTTAATGTATTTTGGAGGTCAACACATTATCGTTACGTTACAATGATTTGCTTATGTGCTGGGTGTGAAAAAATCTTTGTGGTATTATTTGACTGAAAAACGATTCAACACATATGTATCTTATCATTTAAGATATTGAATTATTTAGTAACCCATTTAATGTTATATCTTAATTTAAATCTATCATATTTCATCTTATTTGATATTTTTCTATCTAATATAACTTGATTATAGAAATGTTCTATAATTGTTATGTAATGCAGTTGTTAATATAAAATTGTATTGTTCATTATATTTTCTTTTCGACAACATACATATTTTTGTTATTTTATTTATTTAAATATGCAGAAAAAAGCATTTTTTTTTAACAATTAAATCTGTATTGCTAGTTGTGCTTCTTATTAATAACGGTCTAAAATACCCTCTTTAAATAAAGTTTTCTTGAATCGTGAAAAAAAAAATTTTTTTTTTTTTTGTCATAATGGAGTAAGTAAGATAACATACAAATAAAGCGATATTTAAAATATTTATTTGATACTTTACTACATGGGTGTTCAACCGGTAGACCGCAATCCACTGGTCGATCCCGAAAACTTCCGTGAAATACGAAAAATTATATAATTTAAATATAAAATCTACAAAAATACTAAAATTGAATTATTTTGTGAGCACATATCTATCTAATGATATGTATTTCACATTTAAATAAACATTTATAAGTTTGAAGAAGGTTAAAAAACCCTAAATAAATATTCTTATAAGAATCATGTTAGAAGTCAATCGCGAGAAAACTTAAGATTGAAATGTTGATCCCAGGGCAAAAAAGTTGGACACAAGGGTGGGCTGGAGGGGGCTCGGAGGGGCTCGCGCGAGCACCTTGTTAAATTTTACTAAGGCCGGCGAGCCCCTTGTTAATTTACGAAAAAAAATATTCTTAGATCAAATAAGTATATATCTGCAATTTCTGACATATATATATATTATCTACGACAGCTTCAGTATACACAGTGGTACATTTGAGCCATTCGCAATTATAAGTTTACTGTAATTGCATATTGTTACATATTATAAGTGTATTAAGTAACAATCGATTTATTATTAAAATATTCCATATAGCTGTCTAGGAATCATAAAAAAATCACTCCTTCTCCAGAACATTGAGAATTGCTTTGAGATTAAGCGAGCCCCTTGTTGACATATTGGCAGCCCACCGCTGGTTGGACACCCTTGCTTTACAACTTGCTTCAGCGTATTTATGACATAAGCTGAGTGAAATATATGATATAATAATATATATATATATATATTGATATAATGATAAAATATACCCATTCGTCGTGTATTTTAAAAATCTAAGTAGGCACCTTTATGTTCAGTAAGATTTCGTCGGTCCGTTTATAACGTGTTTGAGTAAAATGAACATTTTTACTCTGTGAAATTTATGATATAAGATTAACTTATTATAAAAATAGTATGCTCTTGCGGAAGTAATTTCTCAATAATCTTTCGATGGCTCTTAAACCTAAAAACCTGCATTCCTAGTTATTCAGTTACGGATATCAACTTGATTTCTGGTTACCATCTAGGTCTTAGATGATGTCAAAAACTTCATCCGGTCAAGCAATGTAACAGATTGTTATGCTGGTGTCGGGTGACAGTTCTCTTGATCCGGCTGAGTGGTGAAAGAAAGTGAAAATAAACCCAGGGGTAACCGGTTCAAAATGCGCTCTCGTGACATGCATGCGTGGCGTGTGAGGGGCTTGATGGAGCAGGTATTTGCTTATTAAGTGAACGACTCAGAAATAAACGTTTCAATGGGTATTTGAATAGTTTCTGTGGTTTTGTTGCGGTAAGAAACTAATCAGAGAGTAACATCAAGGCAAATGAAGGTAGAAAGAAGAAACAAATATCATTGAACTAAAATATATTTTACTAAAAAAAATTATCAAATTCAGTAGCTAAAAAAAATCTATCAAACAAGTTTCTTCGACTTCACCCTTAACCTGATCTGTGCCGTGTGATATTAATATGGCCGTGATTTTCTTTCAAAAATTAAACCTAATAAATATGTGCTTTTTGGACATATAATAATAGTACATCACAAACACTTACAATATAAATACACTATAGGTTATTTCCACCATCATTTATCGAAAAACGTTTCAAAAACGGAAATTATCGCCAAGGAATTATAGCCCTGCTAGCAAAAAATTTTAACACAACAAAAAAGCTTTTTTTAAATCGTTATATTATAGAATACAAAACAATATCTTTTAAGTTTAAGCATCACACTATAATTCCAAGAGATGTCACTATATGCATGATATTTTAAAATTATTAAATACGTTTATTGTGGCCTTTAAACCACGTCTTAAGTTCTACATGTAAACACGCACATTTTGTATGGCCGGTCCTACTAGCACGAAATTGTGTGGCGTGTTAACACGTCGGTGGCAGAGAACCGGTTAAAGCAATTGAGAAGATAATGACGACACAAAAATGTTTCAAAACATTTTGTTTCTATAATATTATTAAAATACAAATTATGTCACATGTTTTAGGCATTTTGATCTTCACAGACATTTATTTACTACTCAGTTCTCAACATCACCTAACCAAAACTTGTCAGTTAATAAACTACCATTAGGAAAGTTTATAAGTACCAATAATCTTTTCATTACGAAAAAATACATTATTCTAAAACCATTCATTCTCTGAGAAATTTGTGTTTAAAAGTGAGTATTCGAATTAAATAAGATTTAAGCTGACTTTATTCGATAAAAGACATTTATCATGCATAATATTGCATGTAATGTTCTATAATGAAACAAATAATATTAAATAATTATGTCTTATGCATAAAAGCAATTCAAACGTGACCACACAAAGCACTTCTGGGCATTATTTGCTGAGTAAAAAACAGATTTTACAAGCCATGTGTTGGATAACTCTAACAACGTGTAATATGGTAAGTAATTTCATTTAATACCTACATTGTAAGTAGTAATTTAAATATTGTATAATAAAAGAAAGCCATTTTGAAATTACAAAATATCTCTTGACAGCTGCCTGTCGAGAAAACAAAGATGTCTTCATTTTGATGCATAAGAAGAAGATAGTTTTATAAGTTGGCATGATCTTAAGAATTTTTTTTATTGAAGAAATTTAATTGTGCTTGTGTTATAGCATGCTTATGTCATAACAATTATAATGAGATTAATATTATTTTGACGATATTGCGATGTTGAATACGGCGTCATCAATATTATCTTCGCCTCATGTGCTTATGGGATAGTATTGATTAAATTGGGATTTATTTGGTAGAACTCCATTGTACTAAGGTAACAAATATAAAAGGATTTAGTTCTACATTGTTTTATACAATTCGGTTATAGCTACTTCGGCGTATGTTTAAATTTGCATTTACTTAGCTGTATATATTGGTTTTGAATAGATACAAAATACATCTTGTTATTTACTCTAATATCCTAATTTATATTACAAATTACAGTGTAACATTTATTGAAATGACTTTAGTGCTGAGTGCATCTTATTTATTTTAATAAACCCATATTTTTTATCGTTCTTAGAAATACTTAAGTTATGTGTAATAAATGTAATACCGTAATTTGTAACATAAATTAGGATGTTTGAGTAAATAACAAGATGTATTGTGTATCTCTTTTAAGCCATTATATAGTTATACATTATACATTATATAGTTCTGACGATGGGATACGCTGAAATAGTTATAAACTAATTTTATAAAAAAATATTTCAGAACAAAATACTTTTAACTTTATAACTTATGGGATAATACGGTTATAAGTTTACTTGTATTTAAAAAAAAACAGTCTCATTCTACATTAATGTAATATGATCAGAACCGGTTTAGCACTTGAGCAATTTCAACTGAAAATAATACATATTGATACAGTATGTACTATTTATAGTGTTAATTTGTCCTTAGAAAAACTTTTGATACATGTACCACACTACAATTTACGAATTCAATAAATTTTTCTCACGTTTAACTTGTAAGCGGGCGTGATTTTAAAAAAAAGTAAAAAGTAACAATTTTTCAGAGTTTGCCAATCATCTAATCGAAAACGAACATAATTTTAATCATAACAGTAACGTAGAAATACTCCATCGAGTAAATAAAAAAGGTTTAAAAATGAATAGTTTAGAATTTTTAGAAATAAATAAAAGTATTAACAATAAAGAAATATTATTAAATAATATCTTGAATAAAACAGATGGTTCGCCACTGTCAAATATATTTTATAACGGTTTAATCCGTACTGATCGATGCAACTAATTAGTCAATCATTTCTTAATTTAAATGTCATTTGCATTACCATAATCGTTGTTGTTTTTCTATCATCCCCTCCTTGCTTCCCATTTTTATTTGATTTTTATAACAATATATCAGAATAGTTAAAATTAAAATCATTCGTATTTAAGCAAGCATTTGCAAAAGTAGTTGTCTGAGGATGCCTCTGAAAGAGGCGAAACACGTGTGACATTTTGCAACACAATGCGTGGAATAATCTAAGTTATTTTATTTTATATTTAAAAAAAGTTTAATTCAAATGCTGAATTTGTAATGGTTTTTTCTTCAAGTTTGTTTACTTTTTAATAAGAATAATACGCCTTGGGTTAATATGTAATCGATTAAATTGAGTTTCATTAGTGATCTTCCCACATACAAGTCTCAAACATAATGAACAACATCAAATCTCGAATTAGAAACACATTTATCTTTACGATGAGCCACAACAATAAAGCATCAATAATAAAACTAATCAAGCTGTCAGTCTTAGCTTGCCTGTTTATTTTCTTCGTTTTCATTTATCGTGCATCACGGCGCGGCTTAAAGCTTCGGGGGAATTGAGGGCACGTTGGATTCACCTGCTTTGCACGGCCAGTGGATATCAAAATAAAATGTACTACAAACCATTTAATCAAGCATTTTTTTAACCATGTCCACTCCCAATGTGACTCCTAATAAAGTTTATCTCAACATATGTGTTTCTACGAGAACTGCTTGTTACTCAGTTGCTCAACCTCTCTTTTTCCAAAGAGAGTAGGAATAGAATTATAGGGCTAGGAGAGGACTAGTGGTTAGCTAATCGCTCTCGATATTCCCCGCTCATAGGATAAAATGGGTTGGAGGGGGGAATTAAAGGCAACACATAAATTCCATACCTTCGAACAGAAATTCATAAATCGATTGAAAAACCAATTTATAAAGCTGTCCGTACTGGGATTCGAACCCGGGACCTCCGTAACCGAAGCCAACGACGTTGACCACTCGACCACACAGGCGTGAGCGTTAAGCTTAGACATTATTAAAGTAAATGAACGAATGTTTTTTTTTAATTGATTTATTTAAAAAGAACAATGCACTCAGGTATTGTACATCACTGTTGGTATTACCGAATCGGAGATTGCAAAACTCATTTTGTTTTTGTATACAAAAATACCGTGTTTGTGTGTGAAAGTGAAAAACTATCAGTATTCCAGAATTGAAAATAAATCAAAATCGAATTTTGATTGTGAAGAAACCAACACATATTTTTAATAAAATTGTTCTCGATGAAGACAAATAATTCAAGTAAATACCGCCTGTGTGGTCGAGCGGTCAAGGTCGTTGGCTACCGCTACGGAGGTCACGGGTTCGAATCACAGTACGGGCAGTTTTATAAATTGATTTTTCAATCGATTTATGAATTTCTGTTCAAAGGCATGGATGTATGTGATGTCTTGAATTCCCCCCACCCGCCCATCCTATCCTATGAACGGGGCGTATCGAGAGCGATTAGCTAACCACTAGTCCTGTCCTAGCCCGATCCTTCTATTCTTACTCTCTTTGGAAAAAGAGAGGTTGAGCAACTGAGTAACAAGCACTTCTCGTAGAAGCACTCCTGCTGAGATTAGCTCCATTAGATGTCCATATGCTCCACATTGGGAGCGGACATGGTAAAAAATAATAATAATTCTAAGCCTTTCAGTGGTGTATATTTCTGTTTTTAAAAACCGTCAATTATGTATAAAAATCACCCTTTATGTTTATGATATATTTTTCAATGACGGTATTTAATATAAAATACCAATTTTAAATTACGCATCCGGCTTTGTTTTCCGAACATGCCGTATTTTTTTTTTTCATAATGTATATCTGTGGAATTGAAATCTATCGTTATTTAAAACGCTTTTGTGACGATAAAATGAACAAGGGTGGATTTCAAGTTATATATTTAATGTACGTATTTTGGTTGTATCATTTAATCATATCACAAAAAATATTACACCTATGATGATGTATCTGCTAAAGAAAGGTTTAAATTAACTGCATCACAGCCAACGTTCCCTCTAAAGCTTAGAGTCTAAACCGAAGGGTTAGCTGCGCGGAGATTTCAAAGGCTGCGTGTACCGATCAAATATTAATTGAATAACTGACTAGTAGTGCGTGCCAAACCGGAATGAGTGCGCGGGGGCTTCCCAACGGCTGCGCCGCCGCGCACGCACGCAGCTTAGAGGGAATGTTGATCACAGCGCATAATAATATACATATACACACACATATTATATTTATTCGAGAAATCATTTTTTAAAAAAGACGTTAAGTTAGAAGTATATTTAAAAAAAAAAATAGTTTTACGAAGAGAATATGATATAATTTAGAATTTTATTGCAATATAAATATACTGAAGCTTAATTTTAAAACAAATATTAAAGCTAGTTGCTAAACAAAGTGCTATAGTACAGCTGTACACATAGAACACAAGTTTGAGAAACATATCGGCAAACAATAAAAATATTTATTAAGACACCAGTCTATTTGAAACGAAATATACTTTCTCCTTAACCCTGAAGGCTTCGCGGGTCTTCGCGAGAAATTGCCGCACGTTGATTATATGGACATTTAAAGTACGTGTGTGTTATACATGTAGAGTAAATAAAATTCTGGTTACCTGTTTTGTCATTACGCAAGTTGTTTTTTTTTTGTCCTGCAAATAGCAGTCAAGCTAGAGAAAGCTTCAATATGTACTGTAATTAAAATGTTTAATTCTTTTTTTATTGCGTTGTATAAGTAGTAGTTAGTTCTTTAATGATCTGTTACTGAAAAAATATTTTATATCTTGACAGTCAACGTAGCCGAGTGGTAACGATCTATAGCTTTCGTACCAATCCCGTTTTATTACATGAATATGTTTTTAATTGTTTCTTATCTGTATCAAACTATATCGATGACTGTGAAGTTTTTGTAGAAAAAAACAAAAGCTGACGGTCGGTCCTTTACAAACTTCGTCCTAGTATTGTTGTTTTTCCTGAAAAATTTAATTGAGAGGCATAATTACTTAATTATTGTTCAAGATTAATTAAAATGAAACGTTCGAGAGTATATGTTTTATTTAGTTATTACTGGATCGCCATTTCAGTGAAACTCTATTTTAAATTTCATGAAAAATTAACATACATATTACATTAATTTTGCTATACAGTTTAAAACTATGTTTTACTTATAATATTTATTTTCTTTTTATTTCAGGTAACATTCTACAAAAAAACTCTTTCATGGAAACAAAAATCGAAACACTACAACATTATAAGTAAGCTTATATTCGAAATATAATTAAAATTTGATTCTACGTTTTAAGTATTTTACAGTATAATTAAGGGATGAAACTTACTGTAGTGTGTTAATTTATCAGCGTAAATAAATAGTTATTACATATTTCTATATCCTATAATTACTTTTATTATAAAGTCGGAAATATATGAGAAATTAATTAATTGGTTTTGATAATTTAAACTTGTATAATATTCAAGCCATTATTTTTTTAATTCATTGAAGACACATAAATAAATATTGTGCATCTTTAATTAATGTGTAAAATATATATCTAAATTTCTGCAGGTTTTTTTACACTTTGGCTTGAAAAAACATTTCTTCGTTAATATAAATAATACTACCATGTTTAACTGTTTCTTAATATTTTATTGCTTATTATTTTGATAAATATGGCTAAAAATATGCTACTCTTTTTCTTTAAGAATTATTACTAAATGCCACAAAATACAATGTAATTTTCTATGAAATTCAACCGTTGTAATCAAGGAAACAAATAATTTATGCTAAATAACGGTAATACAGTATGTCCAAAAATCTTCGTCATATTAAACCAATTCTGTCTTGTTCCGCAAAGTTCCATTTGACATATTATTAAGACCTCATATTATGTTCGTATTTTACGTAAACTATCGATATATATGTATCATAATTTGTCATTTTCCTATTCGTAATTAAATTGTCTACAAAACATATTGTTTTTAGTGGTTTTTAGCTAATTTTAGGATAGAAAACACAAGATACATAAATGTTATTTTTTAACTTTTTTATGTAATTTTAAATAGGCATTTTAGGTAAAATTTTACCTGCGTTAGTAATAGTGTAAAGTAAAAAAATAAAGAGAGGTAATTATTAAGCAAGAAATCTTGTTTACATTCACATTGAAAATATTCTGCACGGAGCAATCATATAACACAATTATTTTATATAAATTGCAAATAGCACATAATAATACAAGTTATTTAAAAAATAATCAAAAAACATAATGCTATAAAGAGAATGCAAAAATGTACGAAGCAATTATTTTATTATATAATGTAATTTGTTGTCTTGCCCACGCGTTGAAATATTTTGCATGTGCTAATAAAATTACTGAGTAATTAATAATATGAAAAGCTTTTTAGTAAACAATACCGACACATTAGTCAATATTAGGATATCTGGTTATAATCAAAAGTCTTCATCTAGTATACGAATGAATGATGATAGCTTTTAATTGTGATGATTGATGACATGAATTTATTTCGCTGTGCGAGATTTATCAAAACATTTTTTTGCGCGTAGTTGCTAGCTTATTTAATCAATCATTCTGTGATCAATCGATGCCATTTGAAAAAAAATTGTTCCTAATGTTATTAAAATAATCTCTCTTTCTCAATCTCTTATTTGGGGTCAATTGAAATTAATAATAAGGCTCCAAAACAAAGACATATACAAAAACCGACTTAAAAAAATCCAATATACGCTAAAACTCGTCTCAAAACGGTTTTCAAAGATTCACAACAAAACTAATGTAACAAACACAACGTTTTAGCGCAATGTGTAGCATACGGAGTCCGAGCGGAGTTTCTCTCAATAGAAGAGTTAGTCAGTTGCTTAACCTCTCTTTTTCAAAGAGAGTAGGGACGGAAGGATAGGACTAAGTCAGGACTAGTGGTTAGCTTATCGCTGTCTCTACGCCTGCTTAAAGATAGAATGAGTAAGAGGGAATTTAAGATATCCATTAATCGATTGGAAAATCATAAAAAAATAACAATGTCTGTACTGGGAATCGAACCCAAGACCTCCGCGTTACAAGACAACAACGTTGGTACATAACCGTAGCTATAAATATATATATATATCTGCTAAAATAGATAACTAGTAAGAGTATTTTATAAGCGAATGAGATTGTATAAATGAATGTGGTTGGGGCCTCAAAAATAGCTTGTATTATATATCCCATATACTTTTTGTTAAATTAATTATTTTACATTTAATTTTCTGTCGTTTTTATGCTATTCAAAAAACAAGGCCTCCAAATTTCATTGCGCCTGGGGCCTCTTGTGTTGTCAATTCACTACTGTTTATAACTGTTGGAATTTTAATCTAAATGACTGTCCGTTATTTACGACTCCGCGACTCTGGTCCGTCGCTGAATCGCAACCGATAAGAAAGCGTCTAAGAGTATTGACCATTCAGCTATAGGACCAGCAGACATTCATTTTTTTAAAAATCCTAAGATGCTCTCCACGTAAAAAAATACTAAGGCAATAAATTCAAATTATCATTCGTATTATACCGTAATTGAACGACTATTCACGGCTCCTTGCGTTCACTAATTGCAAATTTGATTGTGGCAGAGTAATTGCCATAAAAAAAATGCCCTAGATTAGCGGCACTTGATTATGATATCAGAATTTCCTATTAAATAAAAAAAAACCGAAAGTAAACAAACTTAAGTGTGGGCAATCAACAATAGAAGTAGCTAAAACAACAAAAGGAATTCCTATCTCTTGTTAATACTAATTACATCCCAACTGAGATCGACTCTGGTAGATAATGACGGTTAAAGAATAGCCGTAAATTAATTTTGCGGAACTGGACAATCAAAAAACTTTCACAATTAAAAAAATATATAAGATTAGTTATAGGGCATTGAAGCATTTTCACAATACATTGTAACGTTGTTATTCACCGATCTACTGTATTAATTTCATGTTGATTTGACCTTATCTTACTATTTTTTTAACAATTAATATTTAAACATTTAATACGCTATGCTACTAGACAATAAAAGCAGAAAAAATATAAAATTTATCTTAATATCATTTTTTGATTTTACTAACCTTGAGCAAAATTTTTCAAAAATATATTGTAGTACGCTTTAGTTGAGATGTGATGTTTTATTTTTAAAAAAATAATAGGAAGTCACTGTTTTAGCGCGCCACTGACTCCTTATTCATTTTTTACGGATAAATTTGATTGAAATGTAATGAGAAGGATTGTTTTGAAAATTATATTAAGCTAGATTTTATCAATTACGTGAATGTTTGTCTATCACTTTGTCTTAATTAAAGGTGTCGCTGTAGGCCGCTAGACTTATCTTTAACATAAGAAATGCTGAAAAAAATTCTCTCTCTAATAGGGAAAAACCTGAAAGAATACTGCATCAGATACTTCATACTCTTTCCAGCTGTTTGTTGACTGATGCAATCTCAATTTATATAAGATAATGAATTCAAACTAAATGTTGTGGCAAAACGAGTTAAAAATTACTGTATAATTGCAGAACAGTGAGAAATTTCGCATATAATGTATTTTTAAAGTATAAAATTATATCAGAGTACATCAAACGACAGTTAGAAAATAAAGAAAATAACGACACGAGTTGTCAGCCAACGATATAAGAACATCGCTATTTTTTTTGTTTTTGTTTTGTGATATTCATGAGAAAAAAATAATCACACATAAAACTGTTTGCATTGTATTTGGACTATTCAGAGTATGTGTTTGAGTGTTAATTTACCAAACCTACACAATTGAGTGTAATGTATAAATTTTCCGTTGGTTTATGGCTATGTCCTTAAATAACTTCTTAAATAATAAGTTTGATTCTTTGAAACGGTACATACATATAGTTGTTAGATAACTAATCATTCCATCCTCATCTTCTTTTAATGACCCTACCTAATCACTTTTTAGATGATGATTGTCAATTCATGTTGGAAAGCCATAAATTTTAAAATATAACATATTTTATGGTAATTTAGAATTTTATTATGGGTTTGAAAATTATGTTATTATGCTTTCCTTAAATATCTTAAACAAATTGATTGTTCAAATAGTAACAATTAAATAAAACATTCTAACATATATATGGTTTATTTCAGCATTTTTTCTAATGCAGCAAACTGATCCAGATCATTAGTAAAATGTTGGAAATAATACAAAATAGTTTTATAAAATAATTTCTGTCAAATTGCGTTATTAAAAGTCCATTTACTCAACATTGAGAGATTTACAAAAAATACTGCTAATTTATAATAATATAATGGCTTAATATACTTTTACTCCACGTTATTTTGATTTGTTGCTATTTTTATCAGGAATATGTATTTTACTGTTACTTCAATATGCTTTTACAGTTTTCTCATTACTTTTACATGTTTAATTGTAATATACTATAATATCCCATAAAGTTAACTATTACTACTGGGCGTCGGAAAAGTAATATATCTATTTACTACAAAATGGCGATTATTTTTCTAATGCAACATTACGGTTCTTTGCAAATACGACCAAACCAATTATGTTTCCGAACACGTATCCATCAGATACGTTAAGGAAATGTATTTGTTTCCTGAAATAACGCAAAGCTAACTTTTCGAGCATGGAGGAAACTCAAGCGAGACATTTCTGTTAAGATTTAACAGTGCCGTAGAAAAGCCTTTTGTATGGGATTATCATCAAGGCTGTGACCATAGCTTATTATACGAATTAATAATTTGTTTAGGCTAAGTAGCATGCATTGCCTCCACTTTTGACCGTAGCGTTTTGAATGCACATTTTTTTAAAAGGACATCCATAAATACGTTTTTCTTAACAATCATTAATAGACACGTTAACAGGTTGCTAAAGGGAATTCTTTGGGTGGTGACATTGTAAATTGACTAAAAAAAAGTTTTTACAAAGCTCAGTTTATTTCTCATATTATTCTTTTTTTTTTAATTTATTACCAATGATTTTTTATCTCATACTTACTATACTTTATCTTAAACTATAAATCCTACTTTCCAATGCATTTTTCTAAATAATCAATAATTTTACCATATATATTTTGTCAACGGCCAACACACTTTTAATAAATTCTTCTTCTTCTTTGGCCATGTTCGCTCCCTATGTGAAGCATATGGCCGCCACGCGGCACCTCCATGTTTCCCTGTCTCCCGCCAATTGCTTTACTTCCTCCCATGACATGCCAGCATCCCTCAGTTCCGCCGAGTACATCCTATGGATAGTACCCGACGGACGTCCGGGACGCCAGAATCT
Organism: Himalopsyche anomala; assembly: GCA_031772345.1. Lineage (NCBI taxonomy): Eukaryota > Metazoa > Arthropoda > Insecta > Trichoptera > Rhyacophilidae > Himalopsyche > Himalopsyche anomala. The sequence goes on along the minus strand of CM062833.1, from coordinate 15,164,827 downwards.
CACCGGTCGAAAGAAAATGCAGGATTGAGGCTTTCCGGAGGCATCCGCAGCACGTGACCCAGCCAGTTCCAACGTCTCTCCATAACCACTGACGCTATCTTGTACGCTCCCATATCTCTGAATTCCTCATAAAATCAAACAACCTCGCCCTCATTATCCGACGCAATCATCTGTTCTCGAAGCTCAGTATACGGTTTTTCTGAGTCTTCGTCAGGTGTCATGATTCGCAACCGTAAAGTAGTACCGGCAGAATGCAAGCGTTAAATAAGTGGCATTTGGTTTTAATTTTGGCGAGTACAGCTGTGTGTCCCAGACAGTCCGCATTGGTTTGAATGTGGCTTCAGCCATGGAATAGCCAATAAATTACTTTTTTTTAAATTGAATTTACATTCGTTTTAAATACTTAATCTCTAAGCATATATAAACATTATGCAGTACTTCCAATGCTATGAATATATTTATTTGCATAGACAAACAAAAAGTATATTAATATAATATTATCTTAAATAACATATTTATTAACTTAAATAATATATCTACGCCATTGGAAGAATGAGATGCCGCAAGTACATCAAAACTGTTTAAATCAGTTAATTACTTACCTAACCTAACGTTTTACTCTATTTCCCTGCGCTGGTGTTTTCATGTGTTACTTCCTCATTCCTATTAGCTACACCCGCTTGTTTTAATCTAAATTTCATCGTTACTCAAATGGCCACTATCTTTCATGCTTTACACATTTGATTACTTACTTGTACGTAAAAAAAAATAACAATAATGATTGCAATAATTAGACTTGGTGTAAGTGTTGCGGCCTTTGTGCGTTTAAATTTAAATCATTTCCATGCTCTTTTATCGCTTAAGTTGTAACTTATTATTTATTTAAATGTAAGGTTTAGAAAACAGGAAGAATATAATATTAAAATCGGTATTTCCGTATTTTATATTACTTAAGGGTATAGATTAGGGCATCCAATCCCGGTTTTGTAATAAATTGGGGAAAAAGTGTACCAAATCGAGGTTTTCAAATTCTTCGGTGAGCTAAAAAAAAAAACATGGTTTGGAGATAATCTGAGGAAAAAGTATAGGGAATTGAGGATTTTAAATTCCTCGGTGAACTAATCCCAATCCCGAGATCCCGGGATTGAAAATTTATCAATCCCGAAATTCCGGGATTGGATACCCTAGTATAAATATTTACATTACCGGTATTATAAAAACGACAAATGAATACATAATAAATCAATTCTGTTATTTTAATAATATTCAAAAACCATCTTGGACGATTTTTTTATGAAACTAACACGTAGACGCTATCTTTTTCTTTAGCTTGAATTCTATTCTGGACGCAGTGCCGAAACGAGGTTATTTGGCGCTCTAGGCAACGGTTATTGGCGCGCCCCTTTTAACAAATCGTCTTTTTTTGTCGAAATAATGAAAAAAAACAATTCGATATCATTAGAATTTTTTTATTTATTTACCCATGTCCGCTCCCAATGTAGAGCATATGGCCTCCTAATGGAGGTACCTCAAAAGAAGTGTTTCTACGTGAACTGTTACTCAGTCACTCAACTCCTCATTTTCGAATCATATAGAATACGATACATAATTATAACGAACAAAATAAAATAAAACGTACTATTATTTATTATTATTAGAGTATATAAAAATAGTTTGAATACTCCATTTATGCGCCCCTTAGTGGTTTGCGCCCTAGGCGGTTGCCTATTTCGCCTGTATGGTGGCGCCGGCCCTGTCTAGACGGCATGTAAGAGCTTAAATTCCATTATATCTTTTGAAAAAATCAAAGTTTAGGTCATTTGAAAAAAACACTGCTTGACAGCTGAGATTCAAAAAATATTCAAATTTTTAATACACGTCATCTGCATACAAATAAGTTATATCATATATAAAGACAATGGCAAAAAAAATAATACATTTTTTGTCATTGTCTAAAAACTTTAAAAAGCTTCCACAGTGCTTTTTTGTAGCTCGATAATTCAATAGTAATTAATACCAGTATTAAATGTAGTAATAAGCTTAAAAAGTTAATTTTCACAAATACAATGTTGATTATTTATAATATATTCATAACCTATATGACATTAAGAGACTATACCAGTGATGCACAAACCGTGTTGCGACCCCTAAATCATTTTCTCAAACATATTTTTTTCACGTAAAACATTTATTTGATAAATGTAAGCTAGCTTTTTCTTCAATGAAGGAGAATAAATCTGTTTATAGAAACAAGCTTACAAATATTATGTCAAAATAAAAAAAATATTTAAAAATTTACAAATACCAAGAACACATTAACTCATGAATTGCATATAAATGAAACATAAATATTTCACAACGAAACGATTTTTAATAAGTAAGTTTTCATAATCCATTTTTTGCATGGCTTATTTATTACACGGTCAAAATAATATAATGGAACCTATTACTCATTTATCTAACAAAGGATTGAGCGTACTTTAAATCATTTTTCTCTTTGCGGCCCGAACCCACGATAATTTGTTTTATGCGGCCCGCTAGAAGGTAAAGGTTGTGCATCACTGGACTATACTATGGATTTGGTGGTAATCTTGTTGGAGTTATTTTTACTACCGAGTGGAATATCAAAGTTATCAAATTTAACTTCACGTCAAATGAGACTAGTTCATCACTGCTGGGATCTAACAACCATGATCGGATGTATCTTCGTGCGAACAATGTTTCAAAATGGCAGCCGAAATATATAGGTCCCAATTTCGGTTTCGCAATTAGTGTTCAAATGGTATGGAGTTTCGTTAAATTTGTTTTTTATGATTAGCTTTTCTGATCGAACAATTTGCTGACCCCTGCTTTATCCTGACTCAGTTGCTTAGATTGCTTATACCTCGGAAATTCATTGAACTACTTAAATAGGCTTTTTAATCAAGATATACTTTTTACCCGTGAAACTTAAATTTTTTACTGTGGAAAATGTAAAAGTAACAACATTTTTCACCGATCAAATGCTCAGTATACACGATGACGGCATCTGCTGATATTTGGTTGTATTATATTATTTTCTAAAATTTTAATTATTGTTCATATAATATATTGAATTTCGAAAATACGTTATGAATATTGTTTTTAAATGCAATGTCATAATGCACAACAATTAATATTTCCCCATCGAGTAATTCAATAAATGAAATTTATTTTTTAATCATATCGCATTTTCTAATATTACTTGCTGAATTTGAAAGGAAAGATTTTTTTATTAAAAATTTGATTAATAATAAAATTAAGACTTGAGAAAGTTAAACATAATTACAATATTTTTTGAGTCGTTTGTTACTACGATTAATTACACAATCTTGTATTAAAAGTGAATTGATAATATGTTATGTTAATATAATATATTATAATCTAAAACCCGGGTAAGATCATAGCAGACTTTGGAATTTTGAGTATGTTTTGATAGATAAGACCAAATTTATTGATTAATAAATTAGTTTACTTAATATAATAGTATATCAGCGACCAACTTATTATTTGTCCATAAATTTGGTGCACACCAGTAATAATCAATTAGGATTTTTGATTAATGTCCAAGTCTCTAAACAAGGGGTTCTTTAACCGGATGGCTGCCACAAGCGTCTTAAGGCGCGAACATTTCCGTGAACGGTACGCCAATCATACATAAAATGACGTCTTCGGACGCACGCTTTGAACGGGATTTTACTAACGTAAATCAATTATGTTAAACATACAACTGTGTCGAATACACAACGACATCTATTGGGAATATCGTCCTATACTCACAATTGAAACAATTTTCGTTTTTACTACTTGAAATGTAATTTGAAATAAGTCTGTCTCCGAGTATGAAGATGGCGCAAGATTCAGGGGTGGCAGTCATTTTGTCTATAGAAGACTATTAATTTTCTGAAACTTAGTGTGTGTACATTTTAAAAATTAAACTCAATTAAATAATTACTTTTGAAATAATATTTAGTTCGCGTATTTTCTATGACAAAATTTGTGACAACCCTGATGTGTCATAAACATTTTAACATTGTTATTATGTATAAATGGCGGCACAATCGCATCGTCATCGGCGCACTCTTCATTTATTTGGTAAGTTTTAACAAATAAACTTTAAAACATTTTCAAAAACGATAAATTAAAAAATATATATAATTGCAATTAAACTCGTGGCGTGCGAGGTACCGCCATACATACACCTGCTGGCAGTTAAAAGGTTAAATATGTTCTGCTGAACATTGGTGTTACATTTAACCTTAATGATTTGCAAAAACCTGCATAACTTTAAACCAATTCTTAAGCAATATTTCTGAAAACTAGTAAGAATGATTCCTGTGCTTTGAAGCTAATTTTTCTGACAGCTAAACCAGTAGGCTTAAGCGGGAATGATTAAGGAAATCTGATACAAAGATCGGCCATTTAATTCCCAATGGGTTAAAACAAGCTGTTTGTTTAACTTCCGTTTTTCTACAACCTATTTATTCAAAACAAGATTTTCTTATTATATATTAACAAAGCCACAGTGCAGTAACAAGTTTGACGCCACATCAGATATAATTTCACCTATGTATATTTTGCATTATAACAAGAATATTTGCAATTCAATGACTCAAAACCATGAGCTATTGAGAGCTTTATATACACATACTTGTTTGTGATATATTTCAACAATAATTGATTGATAAATAATAAATGTTTTATAAGAATATTTTTGTATCACCGTTACATTGCTAGCCAAGCAATGTGTACAATAATATATATCATTTTACAGTTACTTGTGACTGTTTTTTTTTTATTAAACTAATTAGTAATGCAATTATTGTATAATTAGAGAATTACTCCATTTTCCTATGTAAAGTCACTGGCACTTATTTTATAAGATAACTTCCGGAAAGTTCACAAGCGAATGACGGACATATCAAAGTAATTTTCACATTTCCCTACAGATGCGTATTGAGGAAAATCTATTAAACTATGTCATTAGTAAAACCGATAAATAATACAAGTAGCGTACAAGTAACTGATTTTCGTGCGATAGCTTTCTTTCACTGTTTAGCTTAAAGATTACATATTAGTTAAGTTCGAAAAGAATTATTATATTTTTCTATTATTTCCTTAACTGTTGACTATTTTCAACGTTCTTGTTTTAACATTGTAAACTCACCTTATTTTTGCTTTTTATAATCATATCTGTGCCCAATGTGGAGCATATGGACTTGAATGTTTCTGTGAAAGACAGACAAAGTGACAGATCTACCTGCCACGTCTCGGCCTTTTTAAATGCCTGCTATGCCTGCTTCCAATTTTGAGCAAGTGGACTCCTAATAGAGCTTATCTCAACAAAAGTATTTATACGGAAACTGCTTGTTACTCAGTTTCTCAACCTCTATTTTTTACTAAGAGAATAGTGGTAAAAGAATTATGACAAGACTAATAGTTAGTAAACCACTCGCTACGTTTCCTTTTTTGGATATGTTGGGATGCAGTTTTGATAAATAAAATTTAAAAACTTCCTCCCAGTTTATTTGAAAAATCAGAAGACGTTTTTGATTTTGAAACCACTACCAGTCTAATAAAACATAAAATATTATTAAACTACGGATGAGGGTGGAAAAAAATTTTGACTCCCTATATATACTGTTTCAAACTCTGGTTTTAACAAAATAAAATAAAATGTATCTACATAAAACAGTAAACTTGGATTGTTTGATTTAATTTAATCTTTAGTGCGGTAAACTTTTAAGCCTTAGAAGTGTATTTATTTGCTTATAAACAATGGTATAGTTACTACATCTTATGTCATAATCTATTTCATAATTATTAAAAAAAAACAATGTAGTAATATCGACCTTTCACTGAGTACAACTCTGCTTTTCCGTGTGAGGACTTCCGTCAAGATTTTCCACATTCCATTTCTTATTTACTTCCATTTGATTACGAAAATTCATTTATGTTTCATAACCTGTTATCTTAAACTGTCACTTGATTCAACTTCCGTTTAAAATTATTGATAAACCACAGACAAACTACATTATTACTGAAGTAATTGCAAACCTGTCACTTACGAAATTGTATTTTTTTATTACAGATACTTAGTAAAACTTGTTGTACCTTTATATTATATTAGATCGTTGGCGTCTTAAAAAAACTGTTTTATTTGTTGGATTCCAAAGTTTCGACAACGTTGCAATAAATTTGAATTGAATTGAGATAAATGACTAAATGATTCAGATAACCAAAGTCCAAACTCCTAATTTCTGGACCAGCCAATTCATAACTGGGAACGGTTACTTCGCTGCCAAGCTCATCCAGCTTGGCCGGTTAGTAAATAGTCCTAAATGTAAATGTCGCCCGCTTTGGTCTAGTTGGTAAAAGCTTGCTCTTCCGATCAGGTGGGTCCGGGTTCGATTCTCGGTAAGGTCAATGTCAAAATTGGATTTTTTTCAATTTTAATTTGAGATCTAAGACATGGGTGTTTGTGAAGTCAATTCTCCTTGGGTTAATCTCATGTGACTTTCAAAATTTCTCATCGAGTATATCTCGTATGATCTTTCAACTTTAAAAATATTTGACGAATTGGCGTAAGCTGTAATGTCAATTATTTTTTTTCAAAATTCTTAAAAAAAAAAATATGATTCAGGATGCTGATCACATCCTCTGGGAATGTCTACATTTAAATAATGAACGGGAAAAATTCCTCAAGACGATACGACTATCTGTCGGATCTGTCGGCCCCGTCGGTCATGCCGACTTGGTTGCATCTAAGGCAAATTATAGGGAATTTAAAGATTTTTCGCGTTTAAAAATTTAAAAATTTAAAAATTTCTCCGCGTCTTTTGGAAAAAGAGTTGAGTTGAATAGATAAAATCTAATATTTTCAACTGCATTTAATTGTTTATTAACTTTTAATTTCTGCACATTGTAGTGCATGCAACCAAGTCTTGAGGAATTTCTTCTCGGGACATTTCTGGTAAAATTTTGAACACGAATAACGTTGTTACGCTACGGAATACACCCTATATGAAGAGTGTGAAGCCGCAGTGGGTGGTGGTGGGTACAACGAGTAGCCTAGGGAATTTTTTAAAAAATGATTCAGATGAGAAAAATAATAATTATCACACTTTTACAACGCTGTTTAAACTTTAATAAGCCACATCTCAAAACTACCAATTTCTAGTTGTAGCACTATGGTCGTTAGTCGACGTATTTCTAGACGTGCAATATGGAGACAACAAGGCGCACCTTACAAACACAGAACCTTACAGAACTTTCAAATGGTTGCCAGGAATTTCTCACGAGTATAACAATAATAATATTCAATTTGGCTTAAATCAATATAAAATACAGATGACAAAAAAAGACAGCACGATATCGTGTTAGTGCTTATTTAACTCAACTTACAACAAAAAATACTTTAAAAACAAATAACTTTTCTTTTTTATCACTTCTCGAAAACGTGTTTTATTTTTTGGCGGTGTTGAAGTATTTATTATGCGTTGTCGAGAGGAACGGGATTCCGCGTCTACTCCTCCCAGTCACTTTCTCCAGTAAGTTCATTTAATTTAATTGACTTGAATGTGTACGTCTTTCTTTTTTCATTTCTCTTTCACGCTAGACAGCCTTGTGAAGGATGAAAAATTTAAAAAAAAACTCAAACGAAACTAGTCTGCAAATATCATAGTAATAATTTATTTGGTTATGGTTCCTCCATTGATTATATCATAATTATATATATTATGATAAGTATGCAGACAGAATGATTTAATTCGGCTGGCTATTTTTTGATACGCTTTGAGCGTATATGGCTGTAGAAAGGATATATGGAAAAAAATGATTTATAAATTGTGTATATGTATATAATACATTATATTTAAACAATATTTTCCCTTAATGTAAATCGGATAAACAGAAAAAAATGTTTTAAATAAGTAACAAAACTTTTCACTTTCAATAGGGAAGAAAAATGAGGTCATGTTTTTATGATCTGATAGAGCAGGACTGTGCAAACATTATCGCTTAAAAGCCACATAAAAGGTCCTATTTTAAGATCATTTATAAATCATTTATATTCGTGAAAAATGAATTTCAGGATGAAAACTAAATGTTTAACTTATATCAAACAATTTATTGTCCGTAAAACATAAAAATACAAATTGGGCCATATGTGTCCCGATAGCCGTAGTTTGAACAGACCTGTAATGGGGGATGGATGGGGAGGTTTTCAACATAATATCGACTCTTAAATATTTTAAATATATATATAAATACAGGAATTAAAAAGGCACAAAGTACCAAAAAACGTGAATATGAAGAAATGTTCTAGAAAATCTGCACACATACTTTCCTTTCTTTTTTTGTACTTAATGCCTTTTTCAATTCCGGTATTCACATATCAGAATGTAGCTGAGAATAAAAAAATGACGATACGAATTGTAAATGTTAAACTATAGGTATAGTCTTAATATTTATAGGAGACCAAGGCAAATTGTACGCGACACGTATTTTTGTGCGGCCCACTAAGCCGTCAATAAAATGTTTGTAATTAGAGAATCAATATAGTACTTTATTATGTTGAATTATATTTTTTATGATATTAAATTATTTATGTCTAAAAGAGTACTTTACTTGTAGACAGCCGTCCATTTTGAATTTCTATATGGCTATAGCTAAAATATTTCTTCAGAGTTTCATATGTCGAACATTTGACCACGTGACCAAAGACAACATTTACCGCTGGGCAACGGAACCTTTTCATTGATATAATTATAATACAATGCCAATTAAGAACAAAAAACAATAATTTGCCGGCGTTAATGATGTTGGCACGAAACGGTGCTAATGAGATATTAAATAAATCTAAATAAATGTCATACTAACAACACGATCGGAATGTAAATCATATTATATCAAAAGAAGAATAACACTAATGAACATGGAAATGTTACAAATTTATCATATGAAATATAATTGAAGCTAATAAAGAACTACATACCCATAGGTGGGCTGCCAATGCGTTAACAAGAGGCTTTCTTAATCTCAAATCAATTCTCAGTGTTCTGGGGAATGAGTACATTTTTTAATCACTCATATGCAATTGTATACAATACTTAAATAAGCAATCGATTGTTGCTTACTACACTTATAATATTATATTTAACAACTAACAATATGCAATTTACTGTAAGCCTTTCAATGTAAATGACAAAATATTTTACCTAATGTGTATACTGAAGCTGTTGTAGAGAATATATAAGTCAGAAATTGCAGTTAATGTACTAATTTGATCTGAGAATATTGTTTGCACTTAAATTAACAAGAAGCTTGCTGGTCTTAGTAAAATTTAACAAGGGGCTCCAGTTTCCAGCTCACCCCTGTACATACCGAATATGTTCGTTGGATTTGGCAGTAACTTTGGAATTAAAATACAATAAGGGTTGATAACTTTGTTTTCCCACGTGTGTTACCTTGTTGGGAAGCGTCTTCAGATTCAATTTTTGTAAGGTTATGTATTAATGAAGTAAAGTTTAATTCTAATACTTAAATTATAGAGAAAAATTTCAATATAACTCCACGAAACATAGTCGGATCACCAAATGGTTGTATTTGCTAGTAAGGCCTTAATTGTTCGCTCATTTTAAATGTAACACTAGAATCTTTGACAGAATTTTGAATGGTTAAAAATTACAAAATATATGTGGTTTGTTTTCTTTCTACTGAACTGCAGGGAAAGGATTAAATAAAAGCAATAATAGTACTAATTTCGATAGTTTGTCTGGAGATGCTTCTCAAAGATGTGAAATACGTGTTAATGTCAGTGGAGTAACAAAGTTATCAAATTTAATTTAAAATTTATATTATACAGACTGCTTTAGATGTTTGAAGTATAATTTGTTTATGACATAAACGACATTGCAGTTAAAAACGTAATATATGTTAATCATAATTGGATATATTTCGAGCATTTCCTTGTTTTACACAAATTAATTATTTGATGTATCTTATATGGACCAGTTTCAGATGAAACTACTTTCCTCATTGATAAACTAACCAGTTAACGACCGCTTAAATCGAGTACAACCGAACCAAGTAATTGATCGATTCTTACAGTTATCGCTAATTTTCATAACCTAGATATTATTTATAATACTCCACATTTAAGTGAAACTCATCGGATTAGCCATCGATAAAACATGTGTTATAGTAAACACATTTGACGGCCATTTAAAGATTAATGGCGCAATGATCGTTCAAAGTCATGGCTATAAAAAATAATAACACCGTTTTGGTAATACGTGGAACAAGTACGGCGTAAATTATAGGCACACTGTGTTACCGTGTTTATCGCTAGGCGATTAAATTAAAAAATCTGCGTGAAATTTTATCACGATTTTGATTTACGGCAAATGAAAGCCGGGGCCGGGTGAACTGATCAGTAATGGAAAAATTGTCAGCTGACTTAGTGTTCTACAATTCCTAAGCTATTTCCGCTATCACATTATATAATTAGGGATTTCAATACTGGTATTTCGGTATTACATAAAAAGGTTTAAATAAACCAAAAAATATGACCAAATTCAAATTTGGCTCTTCAAATAAAATACTGTTAATAAAAAATACACAGTCATAGACAACTTACGGTTTCTTGAAATAAATAGTTTTCTTGACACTTGATACTTGACACAAATTGCCCGGAACCATACCCGGTTAGTTTGTAAAATAATTACCCGACAACCGGTAAAACATTTGAGCTGGTACTTGAATGCCCTAATTACAATACTTGCAATGGCGAATTAAGTAAGCACTTGGAAAATCCAGGCGCCATATAGTTTGGAGGCTCTATATTTCGGATAAGTTGTAAAATTTCACGTAAAATAAAAATATGTGCTGAAAACTGAATTAAAAATATATAGGCCATGTGTTATATAAGTCATTTTGAGGCCCTTAATTAATCGCGCGTCTTATGCGCTTATGAGGTAATCCGCTACCGTATACCTGTGTTGTAGGCAAGGCCGTCGCCACCATACAGGGCAAATAGGCAACCGCCTAGGGCGCAAACCATCAGGGGGCGCATAAATGGAGTATTCAAATATTTTTTATGTACCCTAATAATAATAAATAATAGTATATTTTATTTTGATTTGTTCGTAATTATGTATCGTATTCTATTGTATATGATTCGAAAAAAAGAGGTTGAGTGACTGAGTAACAAACAGTTCACGTAGAAAAATTTCTCTTAAGATACTTCCATTAGGAGGCCATGTGCTCCACGTTGGGAACGGATATGGATATATTAAAAATATTTATAATAATTCACAATTGTTTTTTTTTCATTATTTAGATAAAATGGGACGATTTGCTTAAACAAGAGGGCGTGCCAATAATCGTTGTATGCACTTATGCCCCAAATAACATCGCGCCGGTACTGGTTGTCAGCTCACCATAAAGATAAGAAATTGCAATAGCAGTAAATCCGTAACCGGAAACACGATAATTTGATTGTTTTTTTCAATATCCAAACACCTGGCTTAAACAACGAAAAGTACCGGTATTGTAACAAATATTAAATGTCTATTAGTTCAGTAAGCTTTTCTACAGCCGGATATATTTAAAGGAAGATCCGGTCAAAACTGACAGATTACAGCAATGATGAATTAACTTGTTCGGCTATTTGACGTGACGTAGCCCGCCTTGAAATATAACTAGACATAGTTTGATTAAGAAATAACCATTAGCTCCTGTTGTTTAATCTAACACTCTTTATGGTATGTATAATTGATCTTAAATTCTCAGATTAAATAACATATATCTAGAAGGTTTTCTGTGTAGTCGATTTGTCGTGTTATTAAAGCGAATGCCACCATAATGTGAATTATGCAACAGAGTGTAAAAAATAAGCCCATTAAGTCATTCATTGTTGTAAAAAATACAATAGCGAATTTTATTTAGATCAGTTGGCCAACCAATCAATCATTATTATTACCGCATGACCTTCTGACTTAGTAAGGTTGGTCCAAATGCACAACATACTGCTGACGTGAGTAATGTAGTGAATCACGATTTATAAACAAATGCATGTGGTCATAGACGATTGGTCAATGAACGCCTTAAGGCCTAAGGGCTTTCATCCACTCAGTTGAGGAGTCATGGTCCCCAAATTGTTATGACGCTTTTATCTTTCTCCACCCACCTCTATCTGATCATGAAAGAAAAAACGATTACTTTAGTATAAAGATTTTCTTCGTCTTTTTTTCTGTACAAACCAAAAAGAAAGGTTTACAGCCAGTTTACGTTATGCAATTTCTGTGCATTGAAAACAAACATGGTATACAAATACCACATACTTACTACTTAACTTATACTTTTTTTACCCTCTTTGAAGACAAGATCAATGATTGGTTCCCACCAGATCTCGTTAAACCTTTAGAAATATGGATCATTAGGAATCAAGGCAGCGTTGCTTAATAAACCTTTAATAATACAGATTTTAGTTAAATTATAAAAAATCAACGTTTATATTAATTAAGTTCAATGGCGGATTACCATATAAGCGAATGAGAAGCACGCTAGGGACCTATATTATAAAATGACTTATATTATACGACCCATTTACTTTTTTATTTTTTTTTATTTATTCTTATTATTTCTCATGGACTTTTCTGACGTTCTTATGTTATTTAAAAAACAGGGCCTCCAAATTTTATTGCGCCTGATGCCTCGTGTGTGCTTAATCCACCACTGATTACCTTATAAAAAAAGAGAATACAAACCTGCTATTAACTTAGTTTACCTTTAACCCCATTTTTATGTAGATTTTATAGGTAATTTATTCATAAAATGGAAGCAATGAGATTGTATCGTTTAAACAAATATTTGTAGTTTTGTATAATCAAAAAAAACTGTGTAAATTTAATGTCACCAGGTCTCACGGCTTTTTTTGTCAATTTTTAATATTTTAATGTTAAGTTATGATTCTTTCTGGTGTTATAATAATCTTTATCTTGTCTTACGAATTCCGTGCAATATTTCATTTGTTTGTTTATCCATATCTCTCAAAAGCCATTAATATCATTAGGCTCGTATTTAAAGAAATAACCCAGCAAACTAGCTGATTATAGTGTATTTTCAAACGATTTTTTACAAAATAATTCTTAATAATTTGATTGATCGAAAATAATGGCACGTTTAAACAAAGCCAAATTATATTGGTAAGAAACATAAACAATGTCAGTATACCCACGATTAATTGTTAATTGATATGAAAAAAAACCATTATATAATGACATAAAAAAACTAGGTTTCTAATAAAAATAAAGAGTTAATAATTTGGCAGACAATTTATTACCAACGAGATAATAATATATTCTTATTAGTTATAAAATTTAATGGATTATTTCAATTTTTTCCTAGCTAGAATACAATGGATGTAGAAAGTATACGTACAATATAATTACAAATTTATATTGAAATGTATCAATTATGGGTGGTTTATTATTAATTTTAATTCTTGCTTCTACATTGATATAAAATTCTGTAGACAATCTGTTTTTGTATCAAATTATTTATATTGTGGGTCGTTATATTTCTTATCTGCGTTATAAAAACTTGTATAGTAAAATGAATACTGAAAACCTGTTGCACATACTGAAAGTTGACGTTAAATATCAATTTGTTTAATAATAAATACAAATTGTCCAATGTTTTCCTATCAAGATCTCTGGAAACAAAGACGATAGTCTCCAAAGATAATTTGTTATCGCGTAGAGCTGGCAGTTGTGCGTATAGAAATTAACAAAAAAAATAAAAAAATAGGTTTCAAATATGTACATAGTTATTAAGCTGATTTCACAACACAGTGTAAATTAGATATATGCAGGTATTCAAATAGCAAGAATTTACTAATAAGAATATTCAGCATTACTTTCTTCAGTGTTATATATGTAAAAAAAAACGTTTTAATTGATTTGTTAACGTTTTATGATTGCGAAAATTGTGACCATTAGTTTCCGAGCCCTCATTATTTGAAACAATCATTTCAAATCTCGGTAGATCGTACTTAAGTAATAACAGAATTTGACAAAATAAACTATGAAAAGTTTGTAACGTTAATTCTCCCCGTTTGATTATTTATGACGGGACGGTTAGCATGTCGTCATTAATTTTCTACGAACACGTATCTCAACTTTGTCATTTTTTGAGTTTTTTGTAAAATATTTATTTCATGCTTTATTTAACCTAATACAAAAACGTTGACAAAAAAATAATATGGTCATGTGCTATGTTTAGTATGAAGGCGAAGATGGCATGAACGAAAATGTCTCTACTCCCTAACTATCTTAAAGATATTGAGGACAACACCAGTCCAGTGGTATTTTATATCGATAGAAAGCGATAGCAAACGCGGTAGAATAAAGTACATTTATTCGTCTCCTGGAAACTTGTACTTTTTGAGATATGGGGTTGTAAAAAATTACCAACATACCGTCGGTAATTTTTTTAATTACCGACGGTATGGTACATATATTTTACAGGTAAAAAATCGTTATTTCAATCAGCCATTTTCCACACATTCCAATTCAAAAATACTTCTCTAGTGATTAACTTTTATAAGGAAAAGGAAATCAAAGTCTAATTAATTATGTGCGTGTTAATGTATCCCAAAGCGATTTGTCACTCCATCCACTTTTCTAGACGATCTTTTTCACATTTGAACTAGCCGCGTATTGGTATTATAGTCCAACAACTTTGACTAGAATACATGTTAAATGAATTCGAGCTCTCCTATGTGACTCGAACGATTCGAACACAAATCGATTGCCCCCTTTGATTCGATCTTATCGATTCTTTAATTTGAGCTATAAGTTATAACGAAATAAAATGACGGTTCGATTCTTATTTTTTTGTTAACAAATCATTTGTTTTCTTACTCTTTCTGCTACTGGCAAAATAATGTACGAGAGAAAAAACAAACTTCTCGTAGTAACTCTGATTGGATTTTCTGTTCCGCCTATTTCGTTCAATACAGTGACAGAGAGGCAAGGACGTTCCGTGGGCATAGGCGAGTAGGCAGTTGCCTAGGGGCGGCAAGTCATAGAGAGCGGCAAATGACCACAGTTTTTTTAAACGACTAAATATTTTTGGCACACGAATTTGGTTAAGAATAAATATGATGCCTCAATCAACAATGCCTTTGATAAAAAAATGCCGACATTTTTTTTTTAATGATAATAATACTATGTACGATGGGTAAAAAGTAGTTAAATTTATAGCACATATCTAAAAAAATTTGAAAAAAAGAGGTTGAAAAAATGCCGTTTTTACTGAAATTAGATATGTTGGTACGAGGGTATTCTGAAAGGATGATACTTCTTAAAGTCACAATTTGTATGTCAATAAGTGAATATAAAATTTAATTCTATATTGATAATACTAATATTAATATTATTGTCTGCTTACAATCTATAAATTGAAATGTACAAATATGTATATATATTATAAAACCATATCTTTAATACGGGCATCAAGTTTTATTTTGGACTGATTTAACTAGAATCTATAGAAAAGGTTATCCAAAAAAAACTTAACTTAAGGTGGCCAACATTGGTAAAAAAAAGAGTTGACAATAATTAATATAAATTAGCGCCAACAGCCTTCGTGTGTTGGTTGTCTATAATCATGATCACAAGTAAGTGATCTTGATTTTAATTTCACGTAGGTCTGTACAATTTTATTAATGAGAACATCCGATATCTATTAGCTTGATCACATGGTAAAATAGTGAAAATGCTTTTGGTATGTTAGTTTTTAGTTGGGCCATTAATTACAATCAGGGCTGTGGATTCAAAGTCAAACGAGCGACTTATTTTAATTAAAATAATTACAAAAGTTATGCATCTTATAAAAACGCAAACAATTTTCAAATAATGCATCTTTTTGAAACCGGAGTCAGAGTCGGACCAATTGTAAATGATGCATCAATAGCAGAGGCGGATTATCCTATAAGCAAATGAAGCGCGCGCTTGGGGGCTTCGAATCTTAGGGTCCTCAAAAATAGTTTATATAATATAACCTATATACTTTTTATTCGGATTTTTAAATATTTTAACTTGGAATTTTCTGACGTTTTAAAGCTATCCAAAAAACAGGGCCTCCAAATTTTATTACGCCTAGGGCCTCCCGTGTGCTTAATCCGCCACTGATCAATAGGTATCTAATAATAACAAGTTTTTTAAAAAATGCGTAGAAACTGGTGAAATAAATGAGCCAATTAGTTACTGCAGACAAAAAATCTCATTTCGTACTTACTTAATTTGTGTTAATTTTGTAACTTACCAACTTCCGCCAGTAGGATGACGATAATATGTATAATTACATTATAATATTATAGTTAAAAAGGTGTAATTTAGAGCAGCGGTTGTAAAGTGGCGGTGCGTGAGAGAATTTCGGTGGTCCGCAGAAAAATGTATTTTTTTTTACATTTTTTTAATCCACAGCAAACTACCAAAAAAAGTTTAAAGACTTATTTTTTTTTCAAATATATTTGTTCCGCGGGATTAAAAATGATGAATTAAGTGGTCCGCGAGGACCCAAAGATTGCTGGCCACTTATTTATTGCATACCGGTGTTCTATGGCGGTCGAAACACTCGCGTAAAACATTTGAAGAAAGAGTAAAAAGTACCGGGAGATTATATTTTAGCAGTGCAATAAATTGACCACTAACTTCTAACAATCACTTTCCAAGGCATGTCTCATAAAGGCGAAGAGATATTATCTTCAACTTTCACGACCATTTTTGTATATTTATTGAGATGGTGTTAATTAAAAGTGATTTTAATACCGTGATAGTACAGTACCGGCACCGAGACATTTATTTCAGGGTTGCCAAAAATGACAAAAACTCGGGCCCCGAAAATTTCCCGGTTTTAAGTACTTTTTTATTATGCACTTGTGAGGTTAACTGAATAACTAAATATATAGTATTTTTGATTTTGGATTTTGGAACGCTTAAATTAGGAATACAAAACATCGCTAAGGGAATTGTAAGCTATAAAGTTTGTATTGAAAAGGTGTCCATCAACCCTTTAATTGCATGTTTACGTGTTAAATTAATTGTGGTGCAAAATGTAAACTTTATATTTTTAACAATAATTAATACCACTTTTTCTTTCATTTCAGATGTTAAACTCGGCACATATCGGCGGTGCCATGTCACTACTCCAGGTGGCCCTGGTAATCCTGTGCTTTACCACAGTATTTTGTGGTGCTGATGAAAAATGGTCACGTGAACTAACAGGAGAAAGCAACAGCGAGTGGGTGCCTCTGTCATCAGGCCCGTTTTCGAAAAGACAAGCATCGGCGAGAGTGTTAACGCAGCCTGCTCCATTCCAAAGCAGTTTCTTCCCTGCAGAAACTTACCCGAGTGATTATTTGCCTCAAGAAGCACCGAGACAATTATACCTACAGTCGATTCCTTCAGGGCAGTCTGGATACCAGGGGAACAGTTTGAATCAACCGTTGGTTCAGTTGGCAATGACAAATCCTCAATATAATAATCCTCTGGCGCAAGCTTTTGTTCCACAGTCAAACCTACATTACAATAACAATAATCAGCAAAA
This sequence comes from Himalopsyche anomala, assembly GCA_031772345.1. Lineage (NCBI taxonomy): Eukaryota > Metazoa > Arthropoda > Insecta > Trichoptera > Rhyacophilidae > Himalopsyche > Himalopsyche anomala. The sequence goes on along the minus strand of CM062833.1, from coordinate 15,147,193 downwards.
GAACAACAATTACCAACTGTCACAATTCCAACAGCAGCAGTCATCTCTGCAAGGGCAATTTATTCAGCATCCTTCTCAAATAAATAATCAGTTCTATACTCAGCCAAGCAGTATCAATTCAGGCTTAGCGCCTGTTCCGCAGTCTCAAAAATTGTTCAAACAACAAGAATCTCCCCGTTTCGTTGACGGATACAAATTGGAGAATGTTTCAGTTGAATACTTGCAGAACAATAAAAAGAAGCCGATTTCCAATGCTTATAAAAGCAAACAAGAAAAATTACAAGAAGCAGATGCGTCTCAAAGAATTACAGAAAGGTCATCCACAATGAAACCGCAGCCCACAATACCGACGATAACCACAGTTGAAAAAGAAGAAGTCCAACTTTTATATGTTCCATTAGAGACATTACAAAGTGATCAGTTCAATGTGAAAGAATTTTTGAGGAACTCGCAAAAACAAGAAGCTCTCAGAGATTCCATTGGATCGCCAGGTCAAATAAATAATCAACTTTACGCTCCAACAACCCCGAGCTACATTCAAAGGCAACAAACTCAATTACACAATATTCAACAAGATTTAATACAGCAAGCCTTCAATACACAAACATTGCAGGCTAAGTTCAAACAGAACCCGTTCGACAATCGACAATCAAAATATCAGCAAGTTACTTCTTCTGCGATACCTTTTAGTCAAAGCGTGTTCCCAGCACCCGTTATTACAACACCAAAATCAAAAAAGCTTAAAGCTCATCAACCCCCACTTGCAGTCTATATGGCGTACAAAGGACAAGGAAAAGCTAAATTGACTGATGTATTAGGTGTATTAAAAGAAGCAAAAACTGTATCAGTACTCGACAGCTACAGCCCCAATTCACCAAAGATTTTCATTGGCCCTTCGACACTGAGGATCCCTGAAAACTATGCCAAATTTGAACTGCCATATCTGTCAAGTGTGGATGGAAGCAGAATTCAACGCAAAGTAGAACAACTACCATTTTTTGTTGCACCTCTAAGCTACAAAGCTCCGGAAGGATTCGCCAAAATTCCATTCCCTGCACCCCATGTTGGCTCTGTTATTATTAATCCATATATGAGAGATCCATTTGATCAATCTAGATTGGCGCACCTTGATCCTATTCCCAATTCATTTGCGTTTTCTAATTTCCAACATAACCCATCAACTGAATCTTTCCGATCAACTTTGAGTGAATCTTCACCTACCAAACAGAACAATTTCAACTATTTCCCTTCTGCCACACCAAATCCAGTGCAATCCTCACAGAGTACCCTACCGTCTTTCCAATCTTCCTTTTTACCATTTGAGCCATCGACATTGGGTGTATTCCAAGCTATCCAATCCAGCAGAAATCCAGAAGCTAACGTAATAAGCTCATCACGGGCACCGCTAGCATCATATTTTTCAACTCCTGCATCTAAGCCGACAATAAGCTATTTCAGCTTTCCAGGTCCTGACTATACTACCATTCCCACAACATCAAAAAAACCATCAACTTCATTTAATTATGATAATCGTGGACATTATATTACCAATGCTGCAGTAGATTTTTCTTCATTTAAGACTAAAAGTCCTGTCAAAGACTCTTACGTTGAAAAGATTCAGACGACTCCGATTCCTCAGACCACACCGAAATTCCAAACGCAAGATCCTCTATCAATCAATCAAGCATTCACATTTACGGACGACCAGAACCCTTACGAACCGGTTGGCTTGAAAAGTAGCGTAAGAGCAAACGAAATAAGAGAATATAATACTGAAAGACCTAGTCAAAATACTTTCAATACATATACCCAAAGACCCCAACAATATTCGGAAATTCAAAATACTCAGCGACCTCAACAACATTCAGGATTCAGAAATTCTCCAAGACCCCAGCAATACTCAGGATTCCAAAGTACGCAACGACCCCAGCAATACACGGAAATCCAGAATACTCAAAAACCTCAATTATATTCAGAATACCAAAATACTCAAAATCCTCAGCAATACTTAGAATATGAGAATACAAAAAAACCTCAGCAATATACTCCAGAGTTCCAGGATACTCAAAAACTTGAGCCGTTTACAGAAATACAAAGCACTCAAAAACCTCAGCAATACACAGAGTTCCAAAAACCTCAACTATTCACAGAAAAAGAAAGCACCCAGAAACCTCAGCAATACTCAGAATACCAAAAAACTCAACAGTTTGTAGAAAAACAAAGCACTCAAAAACCACGGGAATACGCAGAGAACCAAAATACTCAAAAAACTCAACAGTTTGTAGAAAAACAAAGCACTCAAAAACCTCGGGAATACTCAGAGTACCAAAATACTCAAAAAACTCAGTTTGTAGAAAAACAAAACTCTCAAAAACCTCGGGAATATTCAGAGTACCAAAATACTCAAACAACTCAACAGTTTGTAGAAAAACAGAGCACTCAAAAACCTCGACAATACTCAGAATACCAAAATACCCAAAAAACTCGCCAGCTTGTAGAAAAACAGACCACAGAAAAACCTCAGCAATACTTAGAGTTCCAAGATACCCAAAAACCTCAAGATTTTACAGATATACAAAGCACGCAAAAACCAGCTGTGGTAGAAACGGTACAATATACCAATGATTATTCACCCAGGCCATTCTTCAGTGAAGCATCTAAAATTACACCAACAGAGACTGTGCCTCCACCTCATAAATCTCAGCCGTCATTTGCTGAAGATGTATACACAAAGAGTGAATACAAGGATAGCTTTTCGTCAATAGGAAATCAATACTCCAGCCCCTCAGCGGAAGGTTTTGAAGAAGAATTCGTTTATCTCACTGAAAATCCAACAACGAACGAAATTACTACACCGACAACAACGACAACCACAACGACAACAACGACCACCACTACTCCTGCACCTGTAACGAGAGCCACCAGAAGGCCTATCCATTCCAGAGGTAGGCCCAGATACACAACTCCAAAATCAGATGGCGAAACCACAACAAGACAGACTGTGACCAGACGAACACCCATCCGAGAGCGTAAGCCGAATCAATTCCGATCAAAATTAGAAAACTCTAGAACCAGCACTACTGAAGCTAGTATTGAAATGCCTAGCTACGAGCCCTCTAAGAGAACAAAATTAGACCCAGAGATTAAGAAACCTTCAGCGAGACATCCCGCTCATCGTTATAGGACTCAAGAAGATGAGGCTAAAACAACCACCACTGAAAGCCCGACGACTAAAGCCACAGTAACAAATAGAAATCAACGAATTCGATCCAGAGGTCGCACTCATTTCAAGTCATCTGGTAACCAAGACGGAGCAGAGCTCATTTTGAAAAAGGGTAAAAAACAAGGCGAAGGAGAAAGCTTAGCATATCAACGGGATGTTTTGCACCAAAATTATCCAGTTACATTTTCAGAAAGAATGACCACCCTCGAAGTGCACTCGTCTACCCCAATGCCGAGTAGTCAGAGTGTTGATTTAACCAATGGAAAAATTAGAATATATGAAACGACTGGTATTACCCAAAGGTCTTCTTCAGAATCACCATTTGCAGCTGATTATTTTGAAAATCAACCAATTTTTCAAGGAGAGCAGGAAAAATTCATAACCCATCCCGAAGTATATGTTGAAATTAATGGCAAAGGTAGTAGTAGTACACCAGCTATTGATCAGTATGTTGTATCGCAAGAGACAACCACTGAAAAATATATTAGTTCAACTCCTAAATATGAGAAAGTATCTGAGCAACTTCAAGTAGTTTCTGAAGAATACTTCAATATAGAAAATTATTCACAATCAGCTATTTCTGAAAATAAGCAAGCGTTTGAAAACAAAAAACAAGAAATCGAGACCACTGTGAAACCGGTTGAGGAATATAAGCCTGAATTAGCTGTAACTGAAATACCAGTTGCGAAATTCAGAAGCAAACTAAGGTCAAGACCAAAGTTGCTAGCTGCCTTGAATGTGCAGAAAGAAATTGAAAATGTTGAAACGCTCGCATCTCCCAAAAAGGTAGAGGAGAGTACTGAAAGTAGCTATGGCTTCACAAGGAGGTCTTCATTGCAGCCCGTGACTTATCGTCCGGCATTTGATAGACGCAGGACAACAATGAGGATAGAAGAAATCGAAGCTGAACTCAAATCGAGTAGACACCAAATGAAATATGATTCTTCACAGTCCACCACAAACAAATACCCGGTGTATATTCCAGAATCGAGTCCAGCCAACGCTAATAGTGATCCAAACGATGAAAACGATGTGACATCGACAACCAAGCGAAACAACTTTGTAAGGCGACGACCCGTCAGGCCCACCACGGCATCTGTTTCAGCTACAAGTCCACGATCCAGAACTACTACTGAATCAGCACCTGTTGTGAGTAATACACCAAAAAGAGTGCGTGTTCGAGGGCGAATTCGTACCAGACCAACGACAACAGAGAAAGTAGAAGTAACTAATGACAACCAAGAAGAACCTTTGTCTGCATCAGCTGAACCGCAAATTGTTCCTGATGAAGCATATGTTAGTTCAACACAAAGGTCTTCACTTCAAAAGTATACAACGAGGGGTCGTCAAGCTACTCAAAAATATTTCAGAAGACCGTCAGCTGCGACAGAGAGAAGTTCGCAGAGCCCGATCGAAATTGTAGAAGACCAAGCTTCATATGATTCAATAAATAGACCAGAATATGTTGAATACAAACCCCAAGACAGCAAATCGGAAACAGATGACAACAATCCGGATAATGGAAAATCGGAAAGTCAATGGTCACCGAAACTTACGTACAATTCTTTCCGTCCCATTTTCAACCCAAATCTTATAGCTGATGAAATTAAGCCTGAAGGTATTGAATATGGAACTAAATTACCATCTTCTGAAATCAATACAGAAAGTACAGACATAATAACTGCCGGGCTTCCTTATGATGATGTTCTGATAGCGGTCACGCCATCCAGCAATAATCTTAACAACAGACCGTCGTCTTTTTTAAATACCGAATTGCCACCGACATCTGAAATTGTTAATAACAGAGAAGGAAAATCTGAAGATGACATTATAACTTCTGATACTGCATCGACATTTGAAAGCGTCTTAGAAGAAGTAATGAGGAATTTGGAACAGCAAGACGAAAACGAGTACAATAATGACTACAACAAAGCGGTTATGAAACATGAAGGCGGAGAGATTGGTGAAATACCCCCGGAGGCTGACGCAGAATCAGCATTCGCCAAGCAATCAAGTAATCTTGAGCAAGGTTTACTAAATTTGAATGCTGATATCAAGAAGGTATCAATGTCAAGGCCTGTTCCGCAAGCTGACAGATTCCACTTCACCCGTGCGGAAGAGCGATCATTTCAGAAATTTCCAGAAGTGAAGGTAAATATTAATTATATAAATTAAATATTGGACTAACTTTATTGATCGAATTGATAAACTTGAGATAAAATGAGCAAACTACTTAGTATACTTTTATGAGGCCCATATGTTTAAAAAAATATATTTATGAGGATCGCCTATTTTTTTGTGTAAAAATTCCTTTTTCATAATAATAAATAACGTATATTTAAAAGTAGAATTTTAATTGCAGCTTGCTGTTAATTTTTATTCATTAGTGTAGCCCTTCGTTCAAAATTTTTTTTAAAAATTGTCTTTTTAAAATTGAACCTTGTATGGATTTTGAATTTCACAATATTTTTTTTAGTTTCAGACAACATCAACCGAGCGCCAACCAAGAAGACGTGGTGTATGGAAAAAAATCAGGGTTCGACCGGCTCATAAAGACGTACTGGAAACAGCTGAATCACAATTTTACAGATCCTCCGGGAACGATTTAATTAATAAAGAAGAAAAACCAAACTTGAGCTTCAATAAGCAAGTCGAACCTGAGGAGAAGACTCCGGTGCAACAGACTCTGGAACAGTCAGCATCGACAGAATCAGAGAGCAAGAATGATGAAGAGAGAGATCAGCCTACAGCTCCTACGACTATTGTACCCGAGGAAAACACGGTAACTGACCGTGTGCAGAGCCCCGGAGATATGGATTTAGGTACGGGTGCTCCAGATGTGTTACCTTTAGCTGTAGATTTTTCGAATTATGAGTCAACTATTCAACCAAACGAAATCGAAACAGTACAACCAGAACAAGAACATGATGAAATCACAGAATCTGATAATAAAACAGAATACTTTACGAAACCTACAACATTTTTAACTCCGGAAGAAGATATGGATGAAGAAGTGTCGGAAAGTAAATCAGATATTGTTACTGAATTGAATGTTAGTATAGATTCAACTGACACACCATCAGTTGAAGATAGAACAATAGTGAGTGTGGATAATGTTTTAAGAAACTACACACAAACGTCAGTAGTTACTGAAATTTCGAAAGATGAACGAATAGCTACAACAGATATTCCTGAGATAGATATGAATACAGAGAAGCTTGGAGACATTGAATTAGATTCTCAAAAAGAAGTTAGTTATCACAGTAATTCAAAACTTGAATCTAGTGATACTAGCAAGTCAGACCAAAAAGATGTGAAAAAAGTTCAATCAGTTGAAAATATATCTGGGTTTAACATGTTCGATCCTATGTCAATAATAAGTACTTCTGTATCAACGGAAGTGTCGCAGGAAACGGAAATATGTTACAGAGGGCGGTGCATCAAGACAAAGAAGCTAGATCACAAGAAAGTCCCAAGCGCACCATGATACTTGAAATCACTCTCACTGATGTATTAGTTTAAAAAATCAAGTGCCTGATATGTGTAACTCTAGAAACTTTCAATGCTGCCAATTTGCAAAAACAAAAATAGATTATTTGCTGCAATGTAAGCTTCAGCAAGTGGTGTTATTATATAGCATTTTAGTTGAAAGCAAACAGGTATGGCTGGGTCTTTTCCAGTCTCATAGTGACAGGACTGGTTTTTATTATTTATAAGATATTAAATTTTGTTTGAAAATAATCTGTACCATATTTTCAATTAAATATTTTGGAATGGATTTTCAATAAATAAAATTTAGCTTTTGTAGTCACATCTCAGTTATACTTGTTTGTTTATATGTAACAAATAATTTGTAAAACAATATGGACTGTCAAAATTTTCAAAAATGGAATTGTATTCTTCACTTTTATAATAATTATTTATTTATCATACATTCTAAATATTGTCTTTAAGTCTATGGCTATTATTTATGAAATTTGATATTAAAAAAATTAAATGCTTTAATATCCCTGTCTATTAGAGCGTAGGAAAACACAGGGTTGGTGTACTTTATTATATGATGTATTAATAATATTTTAATTCACATTAAATCTTTATTTAATACAAATGTAAAAAAAAGATCTAAAGATTTATCTAAATATATATTTCCATTCTCGGCCTTCTAAAATATTGGTAAAAAATTTTATAGGGGTTCGATAAATATACAAAATAGCTGCCTTAATATTGGGTTATTTACCATTAAATATATAAGACTTTGAATTACTACGATGTTACTGTAAAATGAGATTTAAAAAATACTACAGGAAATCCACGATTCTTACACCTTTTCAGCACCTAACTTATGTAACTTTGCTGCTAGATATACTTGTTTTCTGTATCAATACTCATCAAATCATCATTTTCCCATTCCATCCATAACCTGTATAGTGTAGATATTACAAAATAATCCATGTTGAATAATAAATTATATTATTCACTGTGGTATTCAAGAAAATCTGTATTCTGACCTATGTTCTTGAAATTATTTATAAGTTATTTAATGCTTATGTAATTTATTTTTATACTTTTAATGTTAAATGTTTTTTTAAATAATTGATAATAAATCTAAACTATCTTGTTTAACAATACACAATACTTTTATTTTTCACCAGTAGCACATATCGGAGGGTAATATAATTTAATTTACGTAAGCAGAATATTGTAATTTTTCTGATAGCTGTGTATTTTCTTTTTGTCACAGTTTACCTAATATTATTTATAAGAATTAAAGTTAAACAAGTCAACATCTTTGAAAAAATACCTTATATGCATATATATTCGACAGGGCAAAGAGATAAACAGTGGGTTCTCTACTTACGTAGTTTCATAGTTAGGCGGTGAGAATTTAAAAATCTGTTTGTTTCATAGGTAAATATTTCAACAAATTAAATAAAAAAGAAACTAATATATCATCCGTAGAGCATGAGGATATTATAATGGAATAGTATATACAGATACGCGTAGAGTTAGTTACATTCATTGTTGGCTTCGTTATTTTTTTATTTTATTTTATGTATGTAATGAAAAAGAATTATAAAGGAAAATGTGTACTCTGAAGACCTACTAAGCCTACTAAACAAAATATACTTCCAGTTCGATATTATAAACTTATTTTTATTTACTTTAACATGAAGTTAGACTTCATGATATAAAACTGTAAATACAATTCACACATTAAATATATATCGAAATTTAGGAATTTATTTAAATACACTTGACTTATGCTAAATCTTTTGGAATGCATTAACGGTGTATGTAGAGGACCCACTGTAGTCCTCATTTCATTTGTATTTTCTTAAATATCTACAGCAAATCTGTTTTTTTAATTGATTTTAATTGCAGAAATAAACATCATTTTGATTAGTAAAAAGAAGGCTCATAGCAAAACAAATGTTCTGAGCAATGATTTAAGCCATTGTAATTTCTTTTTTTTTTAAATTCTACAAAATTACAAAATGGCAGCATATCGATTTGCTAAACTAAGTTTGTTTCATCACTCGGAACATTTATTTTGCTGTTAGTCTCAAGGGTCACGAAATGTCACGCTCTAAGCAAACTTATCAGCACTGCAAACTTTCATACAAAGTTTGTACTTATTTTTGATGATAGGTTTTCATACATGCAAAAGTATGAGGAAATGTTAACCATTTTTCTAACTCCATTTGATGTAAAGGTTAAATTTGCAGATTTACAAATGAAGCTTATAGACCTGAAATCAAGAATTGCAATGAAATCAAAAAAATCAAATGTGCTTTTTGCAGTAGTGTACGTCCCCGTGACTGAAGTAAGTGTCCTTTTCAACAACAATTGATTCGCAACAATATTCAAGTAGAAAAAGGATATATGGTGGAATCTAAAGTATACTAGCCTATGGTGGAATCAATAGACAACAGTATTTACTGTGACCATAAGGTCACGCTCATCTTTGAAGGGCTATGAGGAAAGCAAGAGTCCATAAATAGGTTAGAAATCGCCAAAAAAATGTTATATTGAGAGAATAAAACAGCCACCTTTCAAAAAAATAAATAATATTTATTACATAGTATTTTGAAACAAAACAAAAGTAATTACAAATACTTATTACAAGACGTGAGAGCTTAATTGACTAAAATATAAAAATAGTCTTTTATGAACACGTAATAACATTTCATGTTATGTATGCAATACTTAATATTCATATAGTTAATTTAACTACAGAAAATTTGGAAATAATCACATCATTCCAAAAATTATTACAAAAGGTAACATATTAAAGGAACTCAATTGCAGTAACAAGTATGAATATATTGAACAAATAAAATAACATTATTTTCATTTTACAAAAATTATTTGACATTCTGTAACATTGAATCAGCTAGAAAATTGTTCATTTAGAAAGTATTATAATTTGAAACCTTCCAAACAGAAAAATTCTGTACATACTACTTATGTACTTTGATTATTAATAAAATATAAGGATTCCTGTCAAATTATAGCCGATATTTGTTGGTATTGTCAAACGGTGCAGCGATGTTAGCATGCAGGACATTAGTGCGCCGATGTTTGTCAGCAATACTAATAATTTTCACATTTTAATAAAAAAATTAAAGACAAATAATAAACATTTATTCTATAGAGATTGATTAAACATATCACAGTGAATTAACACTCAAATACCTACGTATTTTAAATAAAATTCGAAAATTTCACACTGTATTGTAATACCAATCAATAAATTTTTCTTAGATATGTTTGTAAAATTACCACTTAATTTTAGCAGAAAAGTTATCTTAGGTAAGTAAATTCATTTAAATAAGAAGTCAAAAATACAAAATTATCTCATATTGCTCGTTAATGTGCTGAGAGTTTATGAAGGGCTGTACTGCGCGCTAACGTTGATGCGCAAACATCAATGCGCTAAGGTTGGGATGCCTGTCAAGCAATTTAATCTGTATCATAATATACAGAGAATCACCAATTTTACACATTCTAGCAATTTGTCTGCAATTTTTGCAGTCCTGTTTTCTTTTTACTACATTTTATACCCGCTTTTACAATTTTACGTCCCGCAATTTACATCTGAAATATCCAATATTCAATGACATTAAACAACACATTCAATTAAATTAAAGACAAACTTTGAGATGGATATTGTGGTGCAGAAGTACAGAAGCTTTTTTATTTATAGACATGTCAATCCATCCACTACCAACAGAAGATGCTATGAGGAACATTAAGGGCCTTAAAAGCAATTAAACTAGTATTGATCATGTACAAGGTGGAATCTTCAAATCAATTTATAGTATCAAAACAAATGTTTACAAATAACCCGAAAATATAAACTAAAACAATTTACATGGATTTTTTCCCACCTTTCCAATTCTAACAAATAGGTTGCAGCAGGAGCGATCAACTATTCTTGCCTTAGCCATATCATTTTATTCTTACTCTCTTTGAAGCAGTCCTTGTAGAAAAAAATATGTTGAGATAAGCTTCATTAGGAATCCATATGCTTCACATGGACACAGAGGACATGGTTTAAAAAAAGGAGAGATAAACAATATAGTCGCCTGCTGTTGTCTGGTTGGTAAGAGCTTAGCTCTAGTAATCAGGCAAATCTAGGTCACAAATCCCAGTACGATCAATGTCAAATATAGATTTTTTCAATTAAAATTTGAGATCGAAGACACGCGTGTTTTGTGATATTAATTCTTTTCGAGTTACTGACTGGCAAAAAGATCTCATTAAGTTTACCTTGTATGAATTATCAATTTAAAAAAAAATGGCACATTGACATTAGATGAAATGTATTTTTTTTTTTAAATGTTAACATTCTTCTGTTTCTACCCGAAAGTAATAAATTTCTGCAAAAATCAACATAATTCTGTAGGATATTAAATTGCGGAAATGAAAATACAAAATAACCAAATCTTGAGCTGAATCTAAGCCAAGCAAACCCATAATTATTATGAAAATTTTGCATTATTTTAAATATACACCATGCCAGCGGTCACCAAACTTTTTTGGGCTCACGAACCACTAAATTCACAATTTTTTATCCAGCATATTCAAAAAAAGGTGATCAAATGCACTTAGTTCATAAAATAATTTCAGATTCCTCTGCGGAATACCAAAATTTTCTCGCGGACCACACCTTGCCGACCGCTGTACTATGCAATCGTTCTTCAATATTACAAGAATGACTCATTAGACATATTATGGTGACTTTTTAAACAAATATTATATCTCATTTATTATCAGTTTGTCTGATTTTCATGTATGATAATTTTGAATTTTTTCTATCACAAATTGAGCTGTATTTTTATGTAAATATGCTTTACAACAGGCTACTCTTTTGTTACCTGAAATTTAACTAAATGCCGCTAATAACAATGCAGCTCTGTAGAAAATTAGGAAAAAGCCAAATCATCCATACATGAGAATCAGTATGAAAAAGTTAACATAAGATGACAAATGGAGCCTCTTAGAACAAACCATAGAGCAAATTTGAAATATGGTGGCAAATTTTCGTAATTCGCATGAATTTTCGGTTTCCTTGATTCCAATGTTGGGTTTTTTGATGTATCCCGTATATGGAATTAAGTTTTCTAATATGCCATTAGTTAATTTTTGGTGAGAAAAAGAGTGGCACGTATTAAAGCATATTTACCTATTGTTTTAAGCACCATTTGGTAAATTATTGGATGGAAATGGCAGAATGTTATAAAGCATATAATGCATTTGCTTTAGTTATTTAACTAGCGTAGACAACTTTAATTGAAATTAATAAATTAACCTAATGATAGTTGGTCTGAAGATGCTTCTCAAAGAGGCAAAACACATTTCACAATTTGTAACACAATCAGTGGAATAACAATGTTATCAAATTAAATTTTATAATAAAAATGAATTTTCTCAAAGTTACCCCCGAATCAATCGAAAATATAATCGTAGTTGGTTCAAATATCGTACAAGCCATTCCCTCTCCTCTCACTCGACAGATAATATTATGATTTGTAAAATGGATGTTTTTTACCGTATTTAACTATTCAATCATCAATGCAGGTCTGTTTGTGTGCTTCGAGTAAAATGGAGTCCTTATTTTTTCTAATTTCATTTTCTAAAAACTCTCTTCGATCTTCTTTTGATTTCTGTCTAGTAAGGCTTTCAGGATTTTTGACGTTCACCAAGCCACTAGTGAAGTTATAAAAGACAACTGTAGAATCGCCCTCTACACAAGCGATGGTGATGGATTTGTTTTCCGAATTACCACACAATTCATTTTGCATCTCTTGTACATATTGCGGTGTTATTGTTTCTGAGGTCGAATAAGGGATAAATATATCCGGGCTTGAGTTTTTGGAGGTCTTTGCTGTCAAATATATTATTTCCAAATTATTATTGTAGGCAAAGTCAACATCGTACATAAGCATAACCTCAAAAAGTTCGATGTAAACTTGATATGCCAGGGCTGCCTTTAGTTTTGACGTGCATCCCAGAGAAGCTATGTGCTTCAAGACTCTGGCTTCCATTGCTTTTGATGGCCGTATAGAATGTCTGTAGGTTTCTGGAAATCGAGTCAGTTTTAGGCAACCCATTAACGACATGAACTTATAAATAAATAAAAATCTTCAGAGGTAGGGTAAACGCCACTTTCGCAATTTCAATTTGACAGCTGACATATTTTGTCTCTGGCTGACTTGATTCTTTGATAATACAATCAGTAAAAAATATTTTTTTATACTTTATCCAAAATGTTCAGAGTACCAGACTACATTGAATATTCAACAAATAGCCGGAATTAAAAAGCATGACAATAATTCTAGATGAAATGACTCTTCTGGGTCTATTTTCTGAGAATTGATTTTTTGAAACTCTAATTCGTATAATTCATTGAATATTTTAGTATTTTTTTTTAAATATTTGTTTATAAAGGGCACATTAAAATTATATTAAATATAATTTAAATTTGTCGTTTTATTTATAGCACCAATAAAAAGTTATTTTGATATTGCATATTATGTGGTGTATTATTTCTTACTTTCTATGATTTTTTATAAAAACCTTCGTACAAAACTTTTAATTGTAAGATAGCTGTAAGAAAATAAAGAATGTTGGTAGATCGAAAATAAGCCGAAAAAAGATTACGTCACGTTTGCGATAATTACGCCGCTTTCAAAATATAGCCACTAGCCACACTGGTGACGCATACTTCAAAATTGGGTGACTGGAGACGGTTTATTGGTTTGGTTCGGTTGTGATCCACCTCTTCCTACTCGGGTGGTGTTGATTTATTATTGAGATTCATTTTATTTTCGACTCATTTAAGAAATTTAATATCACTCAAGATGAGTTTCTTTGGTTTGTTCGGGGGGAAGAAAGCTGACAAGGCGATGACCACTGGCGAGGCCATCCAAAAACTTCGAGAAACCGAAGAAATGTTGATCAAGAAACAAGACTTCCTAGAAAAGAAAATTGATCAAGAAGTCGGGACGGCCAAAAAGAATGCTACGAAGAACAAAAGAGGTCAGTTGAATACCCCACACAGATGCGACGTAATTTGGGTAATCGCAAGAATAGAATGTAGTGTAGTTTATAAATCTTTTGACAGTTCACGTTGACCTTCATAATAGATAACGTTCTTATTTCATTGTTATTAATCTCCGTTTACTACCTCAAAGAAAAGTATATTACTCATTCCAGGATTTATTAAAAATGGAAAGGGCATACATACTTGAGCTGCTTGTCAAAGTACTCTTGTAAAATAAATGTTTTCAAAAGTAATACAAACTTGCGCAATTAAATTTTACATTGCGAAAAGTGTTAAAATATCATATTTACAGTAATTTCTAATGGGTAAAAATGAGGGTAAATTTGTCATACTTCATCGTACGGACTATTGCGGCGAAAAACTTCACAAACTGAGCTAAAAACCACTCCACGATTTAAAAGCGCGGCGGCGCCCGTTCTGGAAAGCTGCTCCGAAATCCTCCGAAATGTTACGTATTTCGCTTAATTTATCAGTGTTCTTCGTAATAATGTGTGGTTTTAACGCGATTCCCATGATCTCAGATGATAATTTAAATCGTGGAGTGGTTTTTAGCTCAGTTTGTGAAGTTTTTCGCCGTAATAGTCCGTGCGATGAAGTCATACTTTATATAATTTATTTATCAGTGTTCTTCTTAATAATGTGTGGTTTTAACGAGATTCCCATGATCTCAGATAATAATTTTAAATCGTGGAGTGGTTTTTAGCTTAGTTTGTGAAGTTTTTCGCCGCAATAGTCCGTACGATGGAGTATGACAAATTTACCAAAATGAGTTATAGCTAGTCATGGATTATTACGGCGAAAAACTTCACAAACTAAGCTAGAAACAACACCACGATTTAAAATTATTTTTTGAGAACTTGATAATCGCGTTAAAACCACACATTATTACGAAGAACACTACGAAATGCTCTAAAATATTTCGTATTTCGCATAATTTATCAGTGTTCTTCGTAATAATGTGTGGTTTTAACGTGATTATCAAGCTCTCAAAAAATAATTTTAAATCGTGGCGTTGGTTTTAGCTTAGTTTGTGAAGTTTTCGCCGTAATAATCCATGACTAGCTATAACTCATTTTTACCTTCTAATGTTATAGGATTCTCATATTTCCAAATCGAATATCAGGAAAGTTACCATTTTTTCAAGTTAACACAAAAAGTTGAGGAAGAAAATCTTAAATCATTCCACCTAATTTATATTATAATATATGTAAATACGTATTGTATACAGAAGAGAATTCATTGAACATTTTATGAATAAAATAAGGTCAATTTGTCTTTAAGTAAGCCGCAACAATTTCAGCGAAAAATTTCACAAAGTAGCTTAAAACAACGCCAAAACATCTCACTGATTCACATCCCAGTACGAACGTCATTTTCTAATTGATGTCTGTACGAAGGCATGGGTGTTAGTGATGTCTAAAAACGCCCTCCTGCACTTCCAATCTTAAAATAGACAATGATGTTGACTTGATATTGAAAAAATATATTGCGTTTATTTGTTACAGCCGCAATACAAGCACTGAAAAGAAAGAAGAGATACGAGAAGCAGCTGCAGCAAATAGATGGAACACTTAGTACAATTGAAATGCAGCGAGAAGCGCTGGAAGGGGCGAACACAAATACAGCCGTTCTAACTACTATGAAATTAGCTGCTGATGCATTGAAAAGTGCTCATCAACACATGTAAGTATTTCTATTTATCGTGTATCATTTTTGCCTACATTTCAATGGTATCACATTGTTGTGAATAATATATTTCTTAGGATGGTAAATAAACCCTCATTTAAAAATAAATTGACAATTTTCTAATAATACTAGGCCAGCATTGTTCACAGAGTTCATACATCTGAATTTACTTCAGAAAGAAATGATTCGGGAATACTTTCAAACAACAGAACAACTTCTGTTCAGATAAATTCAGTCTATTTTCTCCACATTGGAAACTGACATGGTTACAAAAATATGTATAAAAACCCCGTTAGTATCAGATCCAATCGTGCACCAAGACATATTAAAAGCTTCTCAGGGCTGATGAGTTGGTGCTAACTTTTATTTGAAAGATAAAAATCAATAATATAAAAAATATTAAATCTTTGTCACTGTTTTTCATGACATATAGAACTTTGTACTGGATTGACCTTGTGGTGGTTGTTACTAGTCTCAGCTCGCAAGGCTAAAAGTGGTCACCATTTGATAACCTGAAATTTAGTAGGAAAATTTCCAATATCAAAAAATAAAAATATTTCATCAGTGCTTCGAACTGGAACGGAACCAAAAACCGTTATTTTTGCCAAAACGAAAACTGGAACCGAACTGAAAAAAATTATTATTAAAAATTATATTAGTTTTTTTTTCGGTTCACGCTAGTATTTTGGGCACATCGGTAAATTACTTTCGGGTTTTGAAGTTTTCAAATTCGTCGATGAACGAGTGATAAAACGAGTCACGGAGATATTTTGGGCAAATTGGTAAATTCCTGGGTTAATAGGATTCAAGCTGAACCGAAAACCAAAAACCGTTATTTTTGCCGTAACGAAAAAAATAGCGGTTTGAAGCCCTGTATTTTATAACATGATTTTAAAGAAAGCACTTGCTTTCTATAAGAATTTAAAATAAATTTATTTAATCTCTGAGTTTAAGCGTAAGATTGAGTAAAAAAAACTTGTTTACATTAGTTTTATGACTAAAATATTTATAGATAAAAATATGATAAATTAATTGCAAACGTAAAATAAAAACATTTCTTTAGTAGTAGTGCAATAAAAATTCATGTACATGTAGTCCTTGAATAACAATTTTAAATCGGGAAAATTATCATTATGTGAAAATAAGTGAAGAGGCAGCTAGCTAGTGCCGATTACAAGGCTACTTAATATGATATCGAAACATTTGATACGTTGATTAAGAAAGTAGAATATTAATAGAATAAAAGTTGGCTAAACAGTGCTCTACTGGTAGAAAATGAATACCTCAGGATACTTTCATTCATAAGCAAGCTAAATGTATGCCCGGATTCAATGATTTAAGGATCGTATCACACTTTTATTGGGTGGCAAAATTGCTGGGTATAGATTAAAACAATTGATCATCCATCACTCGACACAACCGAGAGCTTTCAAAGGAATCAATACTGATATCCTATATTATTACCTCTCAAACAAAAAAGTGTAGATGACGCATTTTATATTTGAATACTGGTTTTTGAGTTTATTTATTCCAGAAATAAAACAAAATTGTAATCAGAATGGAATTCCATTTAAAACACTTCTAATTTTAGACAATTCACCAGGGCACCACCACACATTGGAAATTTACATCGCCCAATTGGAATCTACAAAAAGAAACGTCCTGAAAGAAATGGACGCAGCGTTCCTCTTAATTGACCCAGATATGCAAAAGATTGCAAAAATGAACTCGGATAATAAACGCTTATTAATTTTAAACCGCCGTATTCACGAAAACCTTGCTACTAAGACATATATATCTACATGCGAAAAAAAAGCAAAACTATAATTGGATATTTGTTTTAAAAAACCTACCACTTCTTCACCTCCTACTGATGATGAACCGATGGATTGAAATTACCTAAGTACAGGTGCTGAGGAATTTTAAAGAATTTAAGTGAATATCGATTTCTTGTGTTATTAATAAGAAAACAATTTTTTTTATATGAATGTTTTGTATAAAATTCAACTTACGAACAATTCGACTTGCGATCAAAGTTTAGGAAGTATCTCAGTTGTTTGTCGAGAACAGCGTGTAATCATTCTATTTACTTTTTAAATGAGTTGTTGTTAAGAGCACATTATTGTTAGAAATTATCTGGCATTAATGGTGATAAAACCGCTGCAACTAGACAGGATATATTTGCTTGGATGATAGTGGCCAGTTGGATGTATTTAGAATAATATTGATAAGAGTTTAACGGTTATTAATATTTTTTTATTACATGATAAGTAATTAGGTCCGATTAGATTACTAATAAGACTGGCTTTGTTGAATACTTTGTGACTTCCAACGTTTCTTAAAGTACAGACAGAAAAATTGAGCAGATACCTTTGTTTTTTGCTACAACAGATGTTACATTTACACCCTTTCATTTGTAATTCTCAGTTCTTTTGCATTTTTTAAAAACCTGATTAAAGAGTTTAATTGTGGCCATCTTTTGAGCCAAGTCTTCCGGTAATCTAATGTAACGAAAAATTACAATTTTTTAAAAAAGAATGAACATTGATAATGTGATTCAAATAATATGGGCCCATAAGAGGTGAAGTGAGCATAGTGGAATTTTAGAGTAAGTTGGATGCGTTGTAATATTCTACACATCTTAAAGTATCGTAAAAGTTAAGTAACCTCAGTTGAAACACGTTGCAATAGGGTTATCTCCGTAAAATAAAAATATTCAATCCACCAAAACACCAAACAAAGACGTGATTGTTCTTAGAAGTTCAAGAAAAAGTTTTACCATTTTACTAGTTGGCTCACTTCTATGTTCTATTCCAGCTAATGATCTAAAATACCACGTTTCAGATTATATTTTTTAAGTGCACTTGTTTGATAGTATACATATAATGTGTTTCTCCCTCTCCCTCCATTAGAAGAATTAAAATAATGTACCATACGTCATACGCAAGTCATCCGGTGTGTACGTCTCGGTTAGAAGGTTGCCGACAACTGCTATATTTGATCGGAAACTGTGACTTTGTTTCATTATGACCATTTAAAACAAAACATACAAACGAAGAGAAGAGAAAGAAGAACGAGTCTATAATATTGTATACCTGTTAAAATAAATAATAGATTTACGCATTTCTCTTTTCCAGGGATGTTGACCAAGTTCACGATATGATGGACGATATAGCTGAACAGCAAGACGTTGCTAAAGAAATTAGCGATGCCATTAGCAGTCCCGTTGCCTTTGGACAAGATGTTGATGAAGAAGAATTGGAAAGAGAATTGGAGGCATTGGAACAGGTTTGAAAAAATATTATGAATATAGTTCATTCATTCGTTTGTTTTAAATCTTGAGTGGTATGTCGGTTCAGGTATGACATAAGTATTTTATTGTCTTGCCAGGTTTGTAATTTTGATAATCCATCATTTTTTCTTACTATATCTAGTAATATATGGCCACTTTAAACTATTAATATCAATAGAATGAAAACTACATCAAATAATTCAATATACTTCAAATTTAAATCATAACACTATAACATTGACCATAATGGTCTACTATTTGATTTTCATCCTGAGCATAATTTCTATAGTACCATGTGACGTGTAGATTTGATAAATATTTGACTTAATCTTATTTTAACATTTTGTAAGCGGGTGTTTTTTAGTGATTAGCGCAAAAATATATTACATTCTTAAAATCAACACAACTCCTAAACCAAACAATATTTTTGGCTGAAATTTTCAAAGAAATCATATGTGACTGATAATTTCACTACTTTTCTAAGCTGAATATAAAAACCTGTTATTAATTTAGTAGATAGCACTCCACTTGTTATCAATATGAAATATTCAAAATATTCTGTATAAAAAATAACATTAATCCATACCATACAATTATATAAATAATTTTAGTATAAAATCCTCATTCCTACAAATTTACAATCACTGGAAGTGTGAAATCTGATGCTCTAAATATTTGAAAAACATGTGCGCCTTTTTAAAAAAAATACTATGTGTGAATGAACATTCAGGACATAATAAATTATGAGGTTTATTGCTTATTGTCAAAAAGGGTCACTTGCCGCGGCAGTTATTTTGAAGAAACCATTAAATTATGAGTCAATATACCAACAAAACCGACAGTACGCGTTAAACGTATTTTTATGTGTCCCGCTTATAATGTGTTAACTGTATCCTATGATTTACAGGAGGAGCTGGACAAAGACTTACTCGGCGTCGGAGAGGCTGATGCAGAATTACCAGAAGTGCCTACGGCTGAACCAGTCAAAGATAAAGAAAAAGAGAAACCTATGGGTGAGCTCAACTGTACTTTTGAAAAAAAAGCTTTCCGAGAATTGACAGAGATGACTGAGTGTATCGCCACAATGATACATTTGCCCACTCATTTCAAAAGCACCTCTTATATGTCAATTTTTTTTAAATCATCCTCAGATCAGGTAGAGGATATTTATATATTGAGCTTGAATATACTTTTATCGATTGCAGTGTTTGAATCGATAACAATAACTTTTAGGGTGTTCACTGTCAATACTTGGCGGAAAGAAATTTCATTAAATAACACTAAAATTGTATTTTGTTATCATTTGAAAATGCTAGTCATGAGCGAAGCGAGTCCTGATATTTTTAAATAAAAGCGGAAGTAGTACAAATGAATATTGTATTTTGAACATCAATCCATATCTACGAAATTTAGGGTTTTTTTTTAGTTGCATCTTATTTAATGATAAATTCGCACTGTCATAAAATGTATGTTTGCCAAAGAAGTTGATCCTACTTTACCAGAAAACAGCAAACACTTAAAATGTCGGTTAAAAAATAACATTACAAAAGTATCAAATCAATTGTAGAATTTTTTTTTATTGACCACTTACATGGCACAGTGGTAAACGTTGTTGGCTTCCATGCCGGACTTCACGGGTTTGAATCCCGGTATGAACAGAATTTTTTCACTCTAACCGAAGCCTACGACGTTGATCACTTAACAATGGACCCATCAATAGGTAGTACTTATGAAGCACTACAGCTTATTTAAATGTCTTGTATTTGCCAAAAAATAAATATTTTCATTTAGTAAGCTTTACTGCTGGAGACCGTATTTTATATTTATTTTCATATTTTTTTTA
This sequence comes from Himalopsyche anomala, assembly GCA_031772345.1. Taxonomy (NCBI): domain Eukaryota; kingdom Metazoa; phylum Arthropoda; class Insecta; order Trichoptera; family Rhyacophilidae; genus Himalopsyche; species Himalopsyche anomala. Next base: position 15,126,579 of record CM062833.1, on the reverse strand, counting down.
CAGATCCTGCGTTGAAACAGCTCCTGGAGTGGTCTACATAAAATTACCGTAAGTTTAAAATTGTCACTTATAATTTTTACTGTTTCGCTTATTTGACCTTTCACTTGTTCGATTTGAAAATTTACGTGTGCACATCTTTTAATTTAGAAATACTTACGTGCTCTCAATGGAAGTACATGGAGCATCTCGGCACAAGTTTTTCTACTAAAACAAGTTGTTATTTAATTACTCAACTACTATTTTTTGGAGAAAGTATGGATAAGAGAACAGGGCTTTAGGACAACTAGAAGTTAGCTAGTCGCGATAGCTTAGACGCATTTTTAGGATCGGACGTGTGGGCGGGTATTAAGACATCACAGACTATGCTTTTAACCCTTCCCAGTCCTATATCGAATCTCATTCGACACTTTTTTTTCCTTATTAGTATCAAGTTAAAATGCAGGCCCATATTTTTGTTTAGCAATACAACTATCAATAACAGGTCGATATAACAGAATAGAACTGATTTACGTCTTTTAACATTTTTTTGAATTCAGGTGTTAATTTTGCAGTTGAGATTTTTAAAACTGCTTGTAAATGTTCATCGGTGATGTTTAATCGTAGAGTTTTTATTGAGGTTCATGATTTAAAATTTTTGTTCACATCCATAGGTTGATCCAAAAATAACGATTATTACATTTATTTTCAATCTTTTTTAAAAATGCATTAAAAGATAAAAACGTGAATCTTTTTCAACAATATAATATTGCTTGCGGGCCGCAGTTTGCCCGTGCCTGATCTATAACAACAGTATTCTGAGCAGAGGATCAAATGGTTTTTATGAACATTGCAATGTGTAACCATCTACCTGCAATAAATACAAAAGGGTCGTTTTAGGGGTTGGCTCGGCCCGCACGGCACTAGCGCTGAGTTCTGCATTCTTATTTCCTACAGTTACCAAAAGTTAACCAACGTTGACTACCCGGCTTAAGATTTTAATTTATAAAAACTTGATCTACAATTCTTCATGTCTAGAATCTATCGCTTATTAATTAATGTGTTTGTCTTTGAGAGAAAAATAAAGTGTACATATTTTCGATTTAATTTGTTTCAGATCTCCCACAGCAGTGTTTTTGATCATGAATAATGATTTAAATAAACCTTCAGTCAGGATTATAAAAGAAAATTTAGTACAAGATGCCTTCATCTATTTTTTATCTAATCTAATCGCTTTGTTGATTGTACATTATATGTAAGCATTCGGGCCTTAAGGTAGTCACTGTTTTACCAGCTACTAAAATGTGTCGTAGCCAAAATCTTCAGATATACCTTCCGATTATTATAAATATTGTTTTTCAAAAGAGAATATCTCTAAAATTTATTTTCTGTTGTATGTGTATATATATACTTTAAGGTTTTGACGATTTTTGATGGTCCAGGTGAGAAAAGTTATCCTTTGCCATGTGCAATATCAATCAACTTATGCTTGTTTCATTTGTGATTGTATAGTTGTATTGGATTGGCATTTATTTACTTGGTCCATTATGATAAAAAAACAACATAGTATTCAAGTTTATTACGATTCTCAAATAGTAAGGTCATACAACATCGTTAGACTATTAAAACTATAGTGCTGACGGTGGCGTGATGTCTAAATATGAATAATAAATCATATCTTAAGAATGAAATGAAAATTTTTTTTGCTGTCTATGTTTGCTAAGACATTTTTTCTACAATCTTGTTACTAAAATTTAAAGATTCACCTTCAGGTTTGGCCCTGACACTCCTCCAATAAATCCCTTCGAATTTTAATTTCTTCAACAGCGCTCAATTTTAAAACAGCAAGCCAATACCAATGTTGATATCTGTGAATACATTCGAATCTCTCTGAGTGAAATCATTCAGTTGAATATAATGAAATTATCGTAGTGATCCCACTTTCTTATTACAATGTATATATATATAAAATTAAACCAAAATCAATGTTCTTTTGAATATTTTAATTCGATTCAGCTGTAAAAAATCTAGCTCTTTATAAACAATTGTAACTGATATAGTTTCAATAGCTGAATCAGCTGTCTTCGTAAATTATTTCAATACATATTATTACTGTAATTTGTTGAAATTATACTTTGAACTTAATGCAGGCCGGGCTTAGGGGGTATCCGTTAAAGTCGAAATTCTGTTGGGCCTCGGTCCAAAATTAACGACGTTATGTTTAATATATGAAAATGGACTGGTGTGGTCTCGTAATAACGCTGCATGTAGCGTCTAGATGCCAAGACACCCAGCGTCAGGTAATACTGTATGCCCACTCCGTTTATTGTAGTCCAGCCTTATTTAATAAAGTAGGACTTTGAAAACGCTTATTTGTTCAGTGAGAACATAAGTGACACGTTAAAACTACTGCAACTGCGTAGTCACATGATTATCATGTGCAGAACTTTGTTTGCGAAAGGTGACTCTTGGATTAAGTTCACATATCCATTGTTTGTCAACTCGAGGATTCACTGTATAACATATTCATTAATTATGAATTTTTTCATGGCAGTTAATTGGCTCATATCCTCTTAAAAGCTATAGTTCGATGTCTTCAATATTTTTCACACAGGATTGATGAGATTACAAGAATACGTTTTTAATTGTGTTGTAGTTAAAATTTCTTTTATCCGCTTTTTTAATGAGATTTGTCTGTGTTAAGAGCTACGATTGAGTGATATAAATGAATGATACTCTACCTTATTTTCTTTAATTATCCACGGCTGACAAGAGCATAATTAATATTGGAAGATAAATATTTTTTTAAAACTGTAATTAACATATAATTATAACTATTATTGTCTCGATTAAATAGGTGGAAAAATTGCGTCTTATTGTTTTGCTTTTCATTTATCCATGCACGCCTTAAAATATATACCAAATAGCCATGGGTTTTTACATAAGTAATATTGTTTTTTTAATCTTCTGCCCCTCTATTACTTTTTCATATGAAGACAAATCAGTTAACCATTCAACGTATTATACAAAGTGTAAAATATTTTAGCTGTTAAATGTTTTCTTCGTTGATTATTTATCGTGGCATAACTATAATTTTGAATTTGAGGAAGCCAATTGTATGCTTAAAATGTTCCATCATTAGTCAGTGAAACATTAAATGATGACGGAGGAAAAATTCTAGATTTTTTTTAAACCGCATTATCATATAGTGAAAATTTAGTGCTTTGGTTCTTTTCATTGATACTCTTGTGATACACACCTGCTTTATGTCGATAACTATATTTTTTCTTTATCCTAACAAATACTCATAGGTATATTCTTCCAATTGATTTACTACACCCCTGAAATGTACGATGACTAAAAATGTCTATGTTTGCTACGCGATACTTCTTTCTGCGGTGTCTCGATTGTCAGCATTTACCTATCTAAGAAAAACGATATTACTTCTAGATAAATCCAGTGCTTTTAAAAATAAGTATAGTTATTTTTAAAAATCCGTCTAATGGCAAAAGATTTTAATAAGTTTTTTTTACTTTCATAAATATACATGCATGTGTTTGCTTATTTGATGAAATGTTAAAAGGGCAATTAAAATAATTAGGTTAGTAAATTAATTTAAAATAAATAAAATGTGCATAAGTTATTTGTGTTTTATTTTAAAATCGTACTGCTTTTTTTAAGGTTTGTTCACCATTTGGGCTGGTTTATTCTGTTAATTAATAGGTTGATAATACAAAGCTTTCAGTTTCTTTCTGTTGGTTTTATATTATATTTCTTAGGTCTTTCTACAGTGGAGTCGTGACTTTAAAATCATATATTTACATCTTTAAGCATCATCTATTCTCTACTCACTTTTTTAAAATGAGCTCTTGATCTACAATCAATTCTCACCATATCCTTATATCTAAGCCTTTCTTATAAGGGAATAATTGACTTACAACTTCTAACAAAAATCTATACGCTTCACTGAGTAACCTTGGTCAATAATATCTATTAGATTTTATTTTTTATTGGTAGCTTGTAATTATTAAAACACACGAACCTCATAGGCGCTAGTCTGCTATAAACACTAGGGCGTGTACAATGTGATGCTGTATGCGTCTGACGAATGCTTCCCATGAAAATTAACTTGTGTAAAAGAAAAAGATAAATTATCAATTTTATTTTATTTTTTTCGATGGCAGTTTTTTTTTGATTGTCTCCAAGAGGTTCAAAACTGATTCTCTGAGTCTCGAACACTCTTCAAACTTCATATTGCAACCAAATATTTTTTTTGACTTATTTATAAAACAACCATCAATCCCTCTAGTCACAAATAATAACGCTCAACATCCAAGAATGACCATAAAAACTACGGCAACGGCAGCTGCACCCTAGCTCTAGATATTGCTATACTCAGCTAACAGCGTTTTTTGTAGACCAGCGCCCTACAATTCTGTTCTAATAATTTGTGGGCATAATAGTTGTATTGTAAATATCGATTTAGAGCAGTCATTCTCAAGTAAAATTTTACTGTGACAGCATTATAAACATCAGCGGTCATATAGAAATATTTCGCACATAATTTTTGTTTTGAGATGTGTTAAAAATAGCAGTAACATTTACTAAAAAAATGGAACAACTTATAAGTTTATATTCAATAAAAGAAATTATTTAAACGTACTGCTATTTATTTATTTTAAAGCCATGCAAATGGTAATTGTTCAATAGTTTTCTCTTTCAATGCAAGCCGCATCGCCGCTTCTAAGTTTGCATCTGTCATCTGGTTTTGATATTTATTTTTTATAAAATGCATTACACTGCATGATCTTTCACAGTATGTACACCCATCCATCGCTTAACATGGAAGATAGGTTCTACTAGATCTCAGTGTCGAATGAAACTGTAAAGCGAAACTAACAAATGTATGGAAAAGAGGGTTATAGGTTCTTTTTTAGAAATATTAATAAAATAAATACATATTTTGAAAATTTGTATAATAAAACATAAAAAAAAAAATTATTCGATCTCACTATCACTAAAAATAATCATGGGGGTTTTTTTTTCTTCTTTTTGGCTGAATGTCATCATCAGTGCCTTTATCAATGCCTTCGATTATATTTCTGTCATTTTCCGTCGACCGTATCAAAAAATCTAAAATCTTTGATTGTCTGTCTGTTTTGAGATTCGTGTAAATTTCTTCATATTTAGTAACGTATTGTTTCATTTCTTGTTTCAATTTTAAAGCTCAATCCATATCCGGATCGATCATTATTTAGAAAATGAATTTCTATATTTCTTGCCATTTGTAATCCATCTTTTATTATTTTTGCTGTAATATGTACAATGCAAGATTTAATAAAAAAAATCTCCAAAATGAAAACTGTGTTAAACCGAAATCGTGTTTAGCGAAGGATGGGTGTATACAGTTTTAGGAAAAATCAACAAGATTAATAAATCAGCCGGTAATTGCAGCCAGATGAGTTTGACAGAAACAAATACCAATTTCTTTCGCAAAAGCAACTTTAATTGTTCCCCTCTTTTTTTCCTATATGATAATTATTAAATTTAATAAAGATGACATCCACTCTTTCCATATTCGGTCAAAAAAAGCTTTTGTGACTTTTTTTGGGGTAAACAACTCAACTAAATGCTGGACAAGTGAAATGTATTCAATCAAACTGTGTATTTAGCAAACAATCATTAAGATGCTCATCGGTGCTATGAAGTTTATGTTTGTTTGAAAATAATGATTTGCAAAGACAAGTCAAACTGAAAAAAAGATTGTATTTTGTAAGTCGCTTTTTTTAGTAATGGATTTTTTTTTCTATCCACTGTTCTAGAAGTCCTATGAAAAAAATGTTGCGGGCCAATGATACACAGAAATCGGTCTGTGGGTGCCATGGCGCCCGCGGGCACAAGGTTGAGTATCCCTGTTCTAAATTAATATGGCAGATGAGCCTATCTTGCACCGCTCTCATTGCAGACATAAATTTCTCCAGCAATCTAGTGGGCATCCCATCTGCCCACAATTTCTTTTTAAGAACCTCACGAAATACTCTTTCTAAAGTAAGTAAAACAAAAGTTATATCCTTTACTCGGAAAGAAATATATTATACATCATTAACTTGGAAATATAAACCAATTTTATCATATTGAATTTCGTAATACATTGTCAAAATTTCATAACAATAAGTTTAATTTACAACCTTATAGAGAAACAGCGTGTCTAATTACCATTTAGTAATACCATTCAATTGTTACAACATTATTATTATTATTCATAGAAGTGCTAATATTGAAGATGTGCTTTGCTGCATACAAATTTACCCTTTGGTATTTCGTAAGGATGAATGAAACATTGTCACTTTCTTTTTCAATCGATTTGTGAGATATTTTAGTATTGAGCTATAGGTGACAGATAGTGGTTCAAGTGATAAGCAATTTTGTTCAAAATGGCAAACTTCAAATATATCTGTAGTGTGAGTATTTATTTTGAATAAAACATTATAAATTTAATTTTTCTCTCTTTAATTCTCCATCTATCATTTTTAACAGCAAAGAATACAAAAAAGGAATTAGTTCCTAAAAATGGATATTTCAATATATTTACATTATATTTTGAAAAACCTACTACAATTACACTGGAATAATTTGGTTTTCAGTTATGTTATGCAGTTTGATTTAAGGGTTGGTTATATATCGTTGGTATACATACATACTGGCAAATGGTGTTAATTCAAAAATCGGCTGTTTTAACATACGTATGCAGATAGATAAATTTGAACAAGCTGTATCTTCTGAAAAAACAAGTTCAGCTATATTTTATGTATTTTACATAATTTGGATATAAAATCTACATATTAAAAGCTTAACGACCGCACGTTTTTGTTATAAAATTTCACCTGGCGAAATAAAATTTTGCGAAAAATTCGCAAAAATTGTAATTTTACTAAATTCACTATAATTTGTAAGCAAATTGAGTTATCTTTACAAAATTTAATTTTCTTAGCTTCCAGATACTTCGCCTATACGCATATATGCGTCCGCTGGCCAGCAACCTTTGTTTTTCTTAGACTCAAATACGCGTCCACGTTCGTTAAGCTGTTAATAGTCGATAATGTATTCTGTAGGAAGGTATGTGGGTCCGCAATTTCGCCCAATGATGGTTTATTTTGAACGGCATATTTTTTGACCAATGCTAACGGATTATTTTGAACCGCATATTTTGGGAGTCATCGTTCGTCTAATTGGAATAGACGTCTTTTTATATTCAAAATTCAAATTTTCTGGCTGAGAACAAAAAGATTGCATATGTTATAATAATATTGAGAAAACTGAATTTGAAAGTTTGTATCGCTTAAGAATTTTTTCAAAAAATCAAAGACACTGTTTGATTATTGAAAGATTTGATTATATTTTGCGTCCAGCCTTGAAAACTTTTTGCATGAAAACATGCATTAAGAATATTCAAATTACGGTATGGACTTTTATTATTCTAGAATATGAATACTGCAGAGCTGTCGATATTGGATATAGTAGCTCAGCAGGGCAGCTCAATTATGATTTTTATGAATATGTTCATTTATAATATATTTATTTTATCAAAATTTAAAAAAATCATTACATTACGAAAATTCTAATTATGATATGGATATTTTATAGAATCACATTTTGACTTTTTTTCATACATTTTGATTAAATTGCAATTAATTTTGATTATTTTGCATTTGTAAATTGCATTTTTTTTTCGACTTTTTGCGATAATTTTCCTTCTTATAACAAATATTATTTTTTATAGCAAAATTATTTGGGACGACACCTCCCACAATTGTCTTTTTTTCATCCTACATGTTATACTTTCCGTATTATTTTTAGTGAAAGATGGCAACACTTACGCAAATTTCAACGCCTTATTAACCATGAAATACTTTATAAGAGTTATTCACTGCTGTTATTGTAGGTTGCAAAATATAATCACCTTTAGAGTGTTCACTGTCAATACTTGGTAAAAAGGCATTATATTCAAGAGATAAAATACTCATTTGTACTAATTTCACTTTTAGTATACCTGAGCCGGTTTCGCTAATGGTGAGCATAATCAACTGATAAGAGTATGCAATATTAGTGTTATTTATATAAAAACAAATTACATTGTATTCGTATAAAAAAGTCGCATAAAAGCGAAATCGTGTAAAAAGAGGACTAGGTGTATAAGATTTTTATTGGGGAGGCGTGACACAATTAAGTTTGGGAAACACTGGTCTATATGGTTTGTTACTTTCGCGACTCGACACCCCTGCTATCTCAAAAGGTTATTTTCACATTATTTTTTTATTTATACTAAAACTAAAAATATAATAATAACATTTTTTTTACTATTGATCGAATTCTTTTTTAACCTTTTGAGAAGAAATTTTTATCTTATTAAATTTGGTTTGCCGCCTGTGTGGCCGAGTGGTCAGCGTTGTTGGCTTCGGTTACGGAGGGCACGGGTTCAAATCCCGGTACGGACAGTTTTATAAATTGTTTTTCAATCGATTTATGAATTTCTGTTCAAAGGCATGGATGTATGTGATGTCTTGAATTCCCCTCTCCCACCCATCCAATCCTATGAACGGGGCGTATCGAGAGCGATTAGCTTACCACTAGTCCTGTCCTAGCTCTATCCTTCTATCCCTACTCTCTTTTACTCTCTACTCTGTGTGACCTCATTTAGGGTACCCATTATCGGTTGATGATATATGCTTGTAAAATTATGAAGGCAAAGATATGGAGACAAAGATCCCTCACAGTGTTGTGTTGTCCATCAAATGATTGCTGGTTATTCATAGGATGGATGATTAGTGCATGGCATAAAAACAATCTGGCCAGTTTTCCTCAAGTTGCTAAAAATGCTAAAAGAAAACGGCTTTGATTAAAAACTGATTAGAGGCAGATCCTTGTTTGGTCTTCTCACGCCCACATTTAAAGAAAAACAAGATTATTATAAGCCCTGGCCACCTGGCTGGTATCCAAGCTACTTTTACAAGTATCTCCATTAGTTTCTATGCAGAGTGGTGGCCGTCCAATTAATTTAGTAAATGGCAGTTATCAATATCCCTATCTAGCTAGCAATATTTGTAACATTTGCTAGTAATCAGTCCAGAAAAATTGTTTTACAATGACACTAAGGAAATTTTTAAAATGTGTACAAAAATACTAGCAATAACAGCTTAGATTGTTTTGTTTTACCGTTACTTGTTATTTAATTTGAGTTATATTAAGTAAACAAATGCCTTTGCAAATAGTTCCATTCAACTTACAAATAGATAGACTTGTCTGTCATAAAACAATCTTTATTTACACTCATCAAAGGCAAATGAATTTCATAATATTGACTTTGTTAATATGAAACATTACATTGTCTAGCATATTATCATAAAATAATTCAAAATAAACTGTTTTATCTGCTGCACTTATTTGTTATTTAACGGATGTATATATTGGCGTTGTTTGACATTCAATTCCATGGATATTGATGGGACAATACGTGTGCCAACCATGAGTAAAGTGTAAATAAATATTTTGGACATGATTTACAGCTTATAATTAAACATTATTTTGTTGTGATGTATCTTGGCTTTGTTTACTGAAATCATAACAGATTTCGTATCTTAGATTTTGATGTAACTCACATTTAATCCTGGATACATTATTGGAAAAAGTTGGTGTATAGCACAATGCTATATATATTTTGTTACTACAGAAAAATGATGAACACATTTAATTTAGATTTCAATTGTTGCTGAGTTTTGCCAGAGCCATTCAGGTGTTTCTGTTCAGCAATATGTGAATTTGATTTACCAGCTGTACATAGCTATATCGATGGCTGAGTGCGAAGATATTGTGTCTCCAGTTTTGCATGTTTTGAGAACATCGAATTAGGTCAACTTTTTTGCATGATAAATGTTTGTGAAGCGGACAACTGCACACAAAGAAGACGACATAGATCACTTGACTACACACCTGACAAATTCATTTTAACTTTTCATTATTTTTAATAAAATGTATAGTGCTGCTAGCATGCAGAGAAAGTATAAATTTATTTAATTTACCAATATGTCAATCCATTGTGTGCAATGAAAATATTAAGAATTTTATTTTTAACTCCAAAAGGTTTTCATTGTGTACCGATTGATAACGTTATATTTTCTTTTTTGCAGATTTTCTTACTTCTGTGCGTGCTTAACTCTGCTTTGTCTTCAATAAATATTCAGCAATTGGACTTTTTAAACGTTGGGCGATACATACGCGCAGGTAGAAATCTTCTCGTCGGAGATCCGAACTTCACAAAAACACTGGACATGCCTTTTGACCCTCACCAATCCGACAGGCTCAAAGGATCATTTCAAATGACGTACGGCTTCAGAGGAGAAAATTTAATTCACGCACTTGGAGCGGGCTATTCTATCAGTCAGTTGAAAAGCTTCGGAGCTGCCTAAAATGATAGTTATTCTTTTATTTTATACCAGAGATACCTAAACGCATAAGATTGCTGTATTTTGTATCGCATTATCTTTGTAAAACAAATTGTAAATAATTATATATAATATTTAAATATCAGCTTCAAAAAAGTTACAAGGAATTCAATTATTTATTAACCTTCCAGGAGACACTCATTGCTCCAAGTACAACATAACAACATGCTAACAAAACACTACATAATACGCTTGTTGTGCTAGAAACTCACAGTAGTTGCAACGACTTTGGTAAAGTGGCGTGATTAGAAAATCTGGGCCCATAAACCAAAGTTATCAAAGGGTGCTGTTTTGTTTATATTACAAAGATTAAATTTATGCATAGAAAAGGACAAGACTTTCAGTTGATAATTCCCAGCTGTTGACGAATTAGGGATGGTATATGTCTTTTCTGAGAATTTTTAGCTGATGATAATAACAAAAAACAGTTACTTTAAAAAAGCGAAAAAGACTCTCACTATTTACTTATTCGGCAGGGATTTTTAATAATTATTAATTTTCAAAATTTTTTGTTGAAAATTTAAATATAGATATAAATTTGGGGTCCCCTAAGCCCAAGAGTCCTTATGCCTCGCATATACCCCATTGTATCGTGGTTCCACCACTGTTCGGGTATGACACTTTTTCAAAGTTGTTACACTACGAATTATTGAATTTTTCTAATCACTTTAATCATACAAAATTTCACAGCAATCTTATATAAAATTTGTATGAAATATCGAGCGATATTCAAAATTTTTGGATATCTGAATAATTCCAACTTGCATAATTGTCAATTTTCTCATACCCGTAATTTTGTTTCATATTTTTGCTTTCATGCTTTTGAAATTCAACAGTTTGTTGTATATCAAAGTTGTGGTTATGTAACCAGAAAAATCATTGTGAATTCATATTATTATTTTTAACATACACAACGAACCAATATAAGTTATAACTACCATAGTTTACATTTTTCAGGTCTTCTATTCATATTCACTTGTAACCTACCTATGTGCGTGAAATTAACATCTAATTATCTGTTGTGACATTGGTTAGTCAGTGACTTATTTCAATATCTACACATTGTCATAGAAATATAATATATTTAGATCAAAAATTCATTCTTATATAATGCAGTGACCAGTGGCAAAAAGTACCGTAGTGTGTTCTTAATAGCTGTTTTGAATATTGCGCATTATGGTCAACCTGACATCCAAATTTGCTATGGTAGAAGTAGAAAAATTTCGCCTTATTTTTTGAACACTATTCTATACTTAACCTTTAGAGGAGTATGGACGTACATGTACGTCAGCGCCATTTGTCTGTAAATGAGTATTAAAGTATTTTAAACTCAACACAGGAGCGTCTGTCTGTAAGCATATATGTGCTCTAAGTATGAATTACATATATTCATTGGGAAAAAGTCACAAAATTGTCATGTTAAGAAAAAGCAGTAAATTAAAGTAAGGTTTGTATAAATCTATTCACTCCTCTAAAGGTTAAGTTAAAAAATGTATGTAAAATTCTTATAAATTAGCTAATAAACCACGCAGATAAATAATAAAATAAGAGTAAAATGATATTCCTCATTTTTTATATGATTGATGGTAGGTAACAGTCAAAAGGTTTTGTATTATGAGATCTGATTATGTCTGTTTGCAGTTGTATATATTTATTTATAAATAGAGCGGATGTTTGCTAATTGTATCGTCTTTGACAAATAATAACAACAAGTTATTGAATTGGGCATGCATAGACAAGCTATTTAAACTGCAAAGTAAGTGTATTAAATCGTCAGTAAGCATTGGCTTGATTGTCAGATTGAGGTGCAAAAAATCTGAATATTTCGAAATGGCTAAAAAAACTGAAAATAAACCCGTAAGATTTGGAAAAAACTCAGCATTTTAGGAATTGTTTGTTTAATGGTAATTGTTGTCATTTTTTCAACATATCTAAGTTCATGTGCACACATTAGAGGTCTGCACGAGCCCGGGCTGGGCCGGGTAAGGAATTTATTTTTTCCGAAAAATATTTCAGAATATGTTCGTGTCATAAGTCAGCCATGCGGCAATATTATTCGTGACGAAAAGTTAATGGCCTAAATTATCGGTTCCACGTTGTTATGAATATCATTCAAAACAATATAAGCTATTGTTTGTTACATATGGCGACATTGTATATATATTTATTTCGGGACAATGATGCTTAGGACCCATAAAATTATGACCCACCCAGTTGATGCTTAATCTGAAACAATGATTTCATTATTTAGGAATGACCAATCGGTACATTACAGTATCTGTATTTCATTAATTTAAGAATCAAAGAGAATTTTAGAGAATCGTATATTGTTGTAAATTTGTAAAAAACAGGTTTTTTTCAGGCTGAGGAATATAAATCTGGGCTTCGGGTCGAGTTCGGGTAACAAATGTGGTATTAGGCCCAGGCCGAGTCGGACCTGAGTCTTTCGGGCTCGCACTGGGTAATCTAGCACACATGAATATGTGTGTTTCGTCAAGTGCCATTTCATATGTAAAAAAAAATAGGAATGTTATCGTAAATATGTTGTGTTGGATTCAAGTATATCTAGTTGTCTCTGGCTTAACTCAAAGAATAATATGCTTTATAATAAATTTTCATAAAATCAAAACATTCATAAATTAACCAAAGTTATACTTGTCGCGCTTTTGAAATAAGTGTTACCAAATACTTAAAGCAATAAACAATTATCACTTTAAAATTAATAATACTAGAATGTTATTTTTTTCCAATTTTCTCAGGGGCTTATTCCGGGAATAAACCCATGATTTTTCCCGCCTCTCGTCTCTAGATGCAACTGAAGTAAATATTACATTCTATAATTGTTGTATGCAACATCAATATTGTAAATGTAAGACTTAACGAGACACACATCATTCATGCAAGCATGTGCTAGCATTATCAGATACATTGGGTGTTAACAGAAATACTTATTACGTTTAACATCAAAGATGAAACCATTGCAAGTGACATTTGATTTTACCAGTACTACGAATTATTCAAATTCTATACTAAATTCTTTACATCTAATTTTAATATTCATGTTTAAAAACCTCATGCACGCATTTAATTGTTTATTTATAAATAGTTTTACACTTCCAACATAATAAGCTCACTCATGGATATCATGATTAACTCTGCAAACTTTGCGTAGGTAATATATATGAATGTTTTTTTCCTGAAAATTAAATTTTACATACGTACAGATATAACTGCATTTTCTTCAGTAAATCAGATATTTTTTAATGTTGATATTCTTGTCTAGTTAATGTTATTATATATTATACTTTAATGTATGAAAATATTTTTGTATTTATTATGTTTGAAATATACACATTAAAAGCTTTTGAAAACCTTTTTTTTTAATCCATGTCCGCTCTCACTGTCATTTGCAACAGCGTTCTTAAACTCACTATTAACTGACGAGCGCAGAACATAAAGAAGATGGATGGCCTTAGATCAGTGGTTCTTAACCTGGGGTGCGGGAAGATATTTTTGGGGGTGCGGGAGAAGCCTCTAACAATATAAATTCTCTAGCTTCTAGCAAAAAAATCGAAACACATTTTTAAATGGGGGTGCGGAGACCTATTTTCAGATTCAAAGGGGTGTGGCTCCCTTAAAAGGTTAAGAAACACTGCCTTAGATGGATATGGAGGCATACATCAATAAAGAGAGTTCGCTATCCAAGTAATGGTTCCTGGAGTCACATTCAACACAATGCAGAAAATCTGTGATTCATTCCTACACTTAGGCAGAACCTAGTGCCACCAGCATTTTTACAGTGCTTTAAATTTACAAGTCATATTACATTCAATTGCTTGTGAAAGCAAACATTGGCGCGAAAAGAAAATATGTTATTTTCAACTCATTTTACGACAGAAACATTTTACTTTCGTATAGTTATTTTATTTTCTGAACTTTTGTTAACAGCAATTTTTTATTAATTATTTTGCTTACGAATTGCTTAGTAAAACAGGTAGTAAAAATGTATTTTAATTTAATAAATACATGTTTTGATAAAAGTAATCATACTTTAACTAAAATAAGTTTTTACTACCTCTAATGAGAAAAAAACAATAAAAAAATACTGTTACCAACAAAAGTACAGCCATTATAATATATGTCATTTCTTTGCTGGTTATTTTTTCCATAATTGAAAAAGAACTTACATTCAAATACTTACACTGTTAAAATATACAGCAATATTGGTTTTCACAGATGCATCTTTATCTTCATTAATCTGCTTTACTGAGGTTTTAACTTTTTACACCAATAGCTGTAAAGTATGTAGTAATTTGGAAGTGGGTAATTTTATTACTATTTTTTAAATCAAAGATTATTTTTTATTATATGAACATCCTCACAATTTTACTAATCATTCAATTTTAAACTAACTTGTACAAAGTAGAGAAACATTTCGATTACAATAATATTCAGGCTTTAATATAATTAATATTATAATATTTTCACTATAAACTTTACAGTTGACATGACAAATCTACAAATTAAAGATATAGTTCTTCTGAGTGCCACTAAATCACTTTATTTTTCACTGAGACATTTTATTAAAATATGTTGTAAATAAAATCTATTGTTTCTTCTTCTTCTGCTTAGTTTTCTTTAAACTATTTTTTGCCTTTGCTTTGAGCTTTTTAGATGTTTTTACAATAATTTTCTTTCTTTTTGACGTCTTAGAACGACGCTTAACTGCACGAACTTGTCCCATTGTATTTATACCATCACATGTACTGCACATTTTAGTAAATTATGGTGTATTTTTGTTACAATGTTTTATGCTTAAACTCAAAATGAATTTTGGAAATTATAGGTGCCAATATCTTAAAGCAATCAAAATAAAATTTAAAAGAAAACGGTTTTGAAGTAAAACCAGTAATTTTTTTTACTATTTTTGAGACAAATCTGTCCTTTGTTTTATGTTTGAAAATGTAATTTTCGTTAGAAAACAGTTTTATATATTATTTAAGTTATTAAAACTTATTTATGAAGAAAGCCTTTTGTGCTCTAGCAAATCAAAACAAATAATAATTTGTGATCAATAAAAATTAGAAACAATGCGATTATTACGCAGATAGTAAATAAACGCATGCAACTTATAACTATACTGTGTACTGCAAAATTGTGATTCTCTTGCTTTCAATGGTGATTTACTTTTCATTAGTTTGTACTTTAAAAATCAATTATTCATATCACAAAAAAAATGTAGAGACGTATAGTCTATGGTTCTTGTTTAATCATTTTTTCTACTATTTCGTGCTTGTTTAGTATAGGCGCGAAATAATTTCGATTTTTCATGTTGGCAAAAATGACACCGCCAAAGTCAAATTATGGCGGAAAGCATCAGACGGCTGTTGACAGTTCAACGACATTTTAATCAAATATTCAAAATCAAATTTCACTGTATAGTTATACATACTATCATTATTGATTTATTACAATTATTCAATTAGATATCTTTAAATTCGTACAGGAAAACAGAATTATTGTGCACTCACCAAGTATTGCACAAATTCAAGAACAAGTTTGATGCAATGCACACATTACATCTTAAATAGTAAAGTATGATGTAATAGTCATAAACTACGGCTTGAATTTTGATGTTAACAGTCTGAGAAAGTTCTCAGTTTTAGTTGTAATGCGACGAGTAGGTACAATACTAAATTGTTGTCACGAAAATAATAACAATGGTGAAGTGGAATTTAATCGTGAGTAGTTATTATCATGCTTCTTTTTGTTATTAGTAAATAATATAAATTACCAATTAATTAAGATAAAATATAAAAATAAAAAAAGCTTATAGATATTATAAAATCAATCTTTAAGTGTTGTTTTATATAATTTTATAAACTAGGTTACAATGTGCATTTAAATAATTATTTGTCTCTTCCTTTTTTAAATCCTTCCGAAATTCATTCATCTAGTTAATGTGATGAACCATGTATTTTTATTGAACACAATTTGTGGTTTTGTTCGCTTAAAGTTTTAAGTAAATATAAAATTCTTTCAGCATTAGTACAACCATATTATTATTGGAATAATTATGTAATGTATTTTCTTTTACTTAAGTCCCTTGCCTTGGTATATATGCGTTATTTATGCAGACCGTAGCCCGTTGCATGGATTTTTTTTACCAATATATTTACCAAAACCTCGCTGCTATCGGCTGTTCCAGCTAAAATTATCATTAACCTATCCCGCATTTTTACCAGATCCCGTTTTTTCGTAATTTCTGCACTACCAAAGTAGGCTACGGAGTTTGCATAAAAACAAAATTATTTTATATTCATATTTCATACAGAAAACACGGTTTATTAAAAATATGTTTTATTAAAAGTACAATTATAACTTACAAAAGTAAAATAAGAGTTGTGGATCAGAGTTTGGGTGTTTTGGTTGTAGGCGGAGTCGTTTGAAAACTAGCGACTTTGTTTCCTCTTTTTTAATTAAGTTAAAATAAAAACAGTGTTGTATTTTAGTAGATATTTCAAAATACGCATAAACTATACACCAAAGTGTTTTTTTTTTTTAAAAAAAAAAGGTGCTGGAACTCGCTTCTTGTCAAGCTTTTCATCAAAGTTTTTCTAATCCATGTCCGTTCCTAATGTGAAGCATATAGTTTGCTAATAGAGATATCACAACAAAAGTTTTTTACGAGAACTGCTTGTTACTCAGTTGCTCACCCTTTATTTTTTTCGAAGAGAGTAAGGTCAGAATGATACGGATATGATAGGGCTAGTGGTTAGCTTTACTAATCGTTCTCACTTTGCCCCGCCAATTCTAGGATTGGAAGGGTTAAGGGGAATTTTCACAGCCACACATGCCTTAATTTATGTATTATGGCATATTATAAGTGTTACGGTACCCGATAAAATACATACATTCAAAAGTACCAAACTAGAGATAAATAGTCAATGGCTTGAAAAAAATGTTTCGAAGAAAAATAAAAATAAAATTTCTCGAATATTGATTCGAAGCATTGAAAATTTTCACCGCATTACACGGGAAAAAAGACCTTGATACATCCACATTATCTATTGAGACATACTTTGTTATTCATAATCGGAAATCGGAAAATTATTACAAATTTTTAATCAATTCTGATAGTTATTTAAGGTCGTATTACGATTGCAAAACCCTTGTATCGTGGTTATTTCGTAATTCCGTATATATTTCGATAAATAATGCTTTAGGATGTTTTCAATTAGTAACTTGCAATACATTCGATTACTTAATAATAAATGTATAAAAGATTATTGGTTGAGTTGCTGTTTATTTTAAAATTCATAATTCTCAGGGTTTTTTTTGTGCGGATTGGTGAAAGTGTTGCAACATCTACTTTCATTTTACTTAGCTGAAAAACTATTATATAAAATAGCGAACATAAATAATTATTCAATAGCAACGTCGTTGAGAATTAAAATCGTTTATACAACATCTTTCAGACATTGTATAAACCTGATTTATGATTATAAATCGAGTTAAAATTTAATAAATAAAGAATAATTTTCGTACTTCGTTGACACAAACTTCAACGTGCCAAATGATATCAACATTTGTCACCATCACCCATCTACCCATCCGGGGCTTGAGCAAGGAACTTTTTGTATTTGTTTTTATTTTCGTGTACATTACGAAACAATTACAAATCATTACTTTTGCAATTAATAAACCAAGCTATCGCAGAATATTTTAAATTAGTAGGAAACAATTTAAGTATTTGAAATTGTCAAGAAAGTCAAGCCCTGGCAAATTCTTCTTTAATACATAAAATACAAAAGTATTCGTCTCAACTCACTCATGTCACGTCCATGTGAAATATGTCAACATCCAAAGCAATATTGTTTATCACTGTTAAGAGGCACTCTGACACAGGGGTGGGCTGGAAGGGGCTCGGGGGGCTCACGCGAGCCCCTTGTTAAATTTCAGCGCGGCCGGCGAGCCCCTTGTTAGGATAAGAAAATCATTCGTCTTAGATCAAATCAGCACCTAACTGCAATTTCTGTAGATGGTTAAATTTTATTATGAAACAAGACTTAGTAGCCCCTTCATTTTTTCATTCAGCGTCGTGGGCTTCCGTGCCGGACCTCATGGGTATGAGTTTATCACTAGTCCTGTCTTTGCCTTATCATTCTATCCCTACTACTCTCTTTGGAAAAGAATGGTTGAGCGACTAAGTAGCAAACAGTTCTCGTAGAAAAAAAGACTTTTGTTAAGGTACCTTCATTAGGAAGCCATATGATCCACATTGAAAGCGAATATGGATAAAAATAAATAGATAAGATTTACCGAGCCCCTTGTTAAGATATTGGTAGCCCACCGCTGCTCTGACAGCTTAGATTTATCTTATAATATTGATTTTGAAGTGTTGAGCTGGAACTTGGCTATTTTCAAGTATGTCTTATTTATAATATTTCTTATAATGTGCGATTGACTTTTTTATGCGTATTAATAAATGTATAATTATTTTAATTTATGAGCGACAACCAAAAGAAATAATGCTTGTTATAACCGTTTTTGAGATAGATCGATTGGGAGCTATGTGTAAACATTATAGAAGTGCGAAATCATTTTTTATGTAATTGTCTTAATACAAAGATTTGAACCCGTGGATACTGCAACCGAATATGACAAACGAGCAGGAGCATTGACCACTCAGCTAAAAGATCAGCTATTGTGAATGTGCCTATGCCAAATACAAAATATGTGCATAGATTTATATTAATGTTATTTTAAGCGTTTTTATAAGCAAGCATTTAAAACGCGATCAAGAATGCTCCAAATCAATGTGTTAATTGTTTTGTTGTTTAGTAAATAACCGACTCTTGAAAGTGAGTCCAATATCACCTTGAGATTCGACACTTGTTTTTTGTATCACCGAACATAATTTTATTTAACTTGACCCTTTTGCTGCGGTCAAGCGTTATTGTACAATGGACCCTCTTTTTGCAATAAGTCCGAAGTGCAATAAACTGAGAGATCAAAAACATTCATAAATTTCAATCGTTACAATGGTGCACGCAAATAGACCTCAACGCGCGGGTAAAATTTTCCGCGAAACCTATATTTTTATGATGACTAATAAAAATATTTTTTATTACACATGTTTTTAAATAATATGCCTTGTTAGAATAAGAAACTTTTAATTATTAATTTATTTACTTATTTCTACGAATATAAATAAAATTATATGTTATTTTTAAAGTATTCGACGCTGAATAAACTAAAAAAGTGTTTTTTCATCAAATATACCTTTGCATTTATCTCACGTTTTTTAATAGAATAAAAGTTTTTTCTGTAAAAAAAATATCATTTGCCTGGAAATTTATCATGACATTTAATTAAATTTAACTCAATGTGATATTTTGTTGGCATAATAATCAATTGGAATATTTATCTCTCCTTGGTTAGTATTAAATAATTATGAGTCTTGTAGAACTAAATTACTTTATTCTCGTTCAAAAATTAGCATGAATGTATACGCATGGGAAATAAAAAATATGTGTAAATTATATTGTGTAAGAAAAAACATAATGATTTATTTCTAATAACCTCCAAAGCATATGAAACCGGCCTTCACACCGTTTTCAGTTTAAATTGTATGATTGGCCTAATGTTTTTTGTGTTTATTTCTTTGAGTATGCATCATAAAACTGAAAAAATGATTATTATATAATTTATGTCTCACATAAAATCAGGTATTATTTATAATCAAGAGAATACGCTATGAATACTTTCTTCTTTCCAGTAAGAAATAATTGAGCTGTTTCAAATAATTTTATCGTAATTATGTATGGTTTATATATAAGTTGCCTGTTGGTTAGAAAAATACCCTAGCGATCAGGTGGGTCTGGGAAGTGGTGGATTAAGACCTTGGGAGGCCCCAGGCGCAATAAAATTTGGAGGCCCTGTTTTTTGGATAACTTAAAAGCATTGCAAAATTCCACGTAAATTAAAAATTAATATAGATAACTGAATTTTAAATATATCGTTTATTTATCATATGAGCTATTTTGAGGCCCCTAAGATTCTGAGGCTCCAAGCGCGCGCCTCATTTGCTTATCTTATAGGGTAATCAGCCACTGGGTCTGGGTAAAAATCCTTGTAAGGTTAATATCAAATTTATATATTTTCAATTTAAACTTAAGATCCAAGCCATGTTTTTTGAAATTAATTAAATTGTTTTAAATATTTGTGTAGGACATTTAGACGCAAAAAATCTTCAAAATTTGAGAGGCCGTAAAGATCGAATAAATTTTTGTAAAAATGTTAAACACAAATAGATTCTGTTCAAGCACCGGAGATGACATTTTTTTAATGAAAATCAGTGAAAAGGTCAATGTTTTTTTAATCCTTCTGTTGTAATAGGAATGTAAACAGTTTCGAAATCGATTTAAATTAAATTTTACAGCGAAAAAAGAATTAATATTATGTTTCGTGGACATCTATGAAATACTCTCTTATTGTAAAGATCCTCATATTTAAATGGTTTGGTTTCACAAAGCTATTTTTTCTTTCTAGTTTGCCGCTGTGTTGCTATTGGCGTTCAATTCTCAAAAAGCTGATTGTCAGCTTAGCGAAATTCGAGACTTTTTGCAGAGCAATCTAGTAGGAACACCTGGAACACATAAAGAAACATCATGGCTGTTTGATCCAGATATTTCGCTGAAAAGAAGCAAGTTGTGGCAAGAAACCAATGGAATAAAAGGAGAAAAGTTAATTGAAAGGTTGGGTTTGGGAATTGATGGAAATGCCGAAGTACGTTTGACACGGCAACAACTCAGAGACCGTGGCCATCTTGGAGGATTAAATTATTTACAGCCATAATGTTACATAATTCCATTTTTAAATGTGAACATTGTGAGTGCAGCTTTTCGGGGCTGTCACATTATAATTCAAAAAATCTTTTTATAAACATGTCTTTTTAGATATTGAATTCTTCTAAAAAAATGAGTGCTAATATTTTTTATTCACCAATTATTTAACTGATAAGAATATTTAAAGGGGGCCGGCTCCTTATGGTATACTTGGAAATGGGATCCTTAGATTTTTTTTGTAATTTGGAAATAAGAAAAAACAGTCAATATAACAATGTACATAATGATTTTAAATATAAATAAGTTAATACACACCTTTAAAACAAGTTTTAGTTTTCCTTATTTTTCCCTCCACAGATTTATTTTTGTGTTGTTTTCCTGCATGCCATGATATCATTTTTAATATACATATTATTATCCTTCAATATTTTTTTTATTATTCAGGTATTTATAAATATTAAATGCAATGATTATTTTGAGATCTTTGCACGTATCAAAATACTGTTTTATATAAGTCTTCCACAATAAGTAGTGTTTGTGTAAAAAATCTTTTAAAGTTATTCAACAAAAACTAATCTCACCTTTTAGATATGGATTAGCTGTCATTTCTTGGTTGAAAGACATTTTCTTAACAAAATATTTAAAAAATCCTGTACTTATTCCAAAATTGTATATGAATATGGGAATACCATTTGATAAGTAATCAACGACCCTGTACAATTAATTGTATTTTTAAACAGTTACAATCAGTGTTTTTTTTTTAAACAAAAAGGTATCGGAACTAACATCTTCACCCGTTTTTTTCCCAATTCATATCCGTTCCAAAAGTGGAGCAAATGGTTTTCTAATAGAGGAGGTATTTCAACATAAGCTTTTATATGACAAATGGTTGTTTTTTAGTTGCTAAGCCTCTCTATTTTTCGAAGAGTGTAAGAATATAACCATAGGACTAAAACAGGACTAATGGTTAGTTTCGCTCTCGATTTGCTTCGTTAAATTTAATAATTGAAGAGTGGGTGGAAAAAGTTCACATAAGCCTTATCTTTCTTTGAGTGACCACCGGATCAGCGTATTTTTAAGAATATAAAAGTGCCAAAGGTGCTCCGACGAGTTTGATGAAGAAAAATGACAAAACTGTAGCGAATGCAATCCAATTGGCACAAAAAGCGCACTAAATCAAGCATTAAGCCCTTGGTTCTGGTCATAGAAGAAGTCTATGTACCTGGTATTGTTTTTTTTATAACGACATAAATTTATGAGTGTTGCGGTATTCGGTACATTACATTCAAAAGGGCCTTAAATAGGGACAAATCAAGGAAACAATTTAAAGTTGTTAAAGGAAAATAAAATGAAAGTTTTACGAATATTTTTCTGAAACGTTAAAAATGCCGAGAAAAAATGTGCTGGAACACCATTCCACGGCGTTACGTGGAAGAAAAACACTGGTTACAATTGTCTACTCGCTGAGATAAACTATTAAGTACTTAACATAACAGTAAAAACAAACTGCTAGAAATCAATAATGTTTACAAATACCATTCGGAAAACCAAATGTTAAATAGGCACAAGATCCGCTTTGGGAATTTTGGTTTGTCATCGTAAAAGATTTCGTAATATTGTGTCACAATACAAATAACTCGAAGCTCGACAGAAAATATCGAAGAAAAAAATGACACGTTTCCCTCAGTCAGTGTGTCAGAAAACATTAAATCTACCTTTCATGTCAGAAGCACATAACAATTTATCATTAAAAAAAACATGTGAAGAGAAAAACATACACGATACAAAGTCTGCGCTTGTCTATTGTGATTCATCAATCAAAATCCAAATATTGGAAAATTATTGAATTATTTAAAATTACGAAAAACAGAAATGAAAAATACTTTTAATATACATTTCGTAGCTATATATTCTACGAAAACGATTTATCAAATGGGCCGCAATGCTCAACTTTGCATCGATGGATACGGTTTGATAAGCAAAGGGTATATTTCCAGCTGTCATCTTAAACTGTGATTTGATTCTAACAAGCATTTTTTTCTGATATATTAATTGGTAATAAGTCCTAGAGAAAACAATGTGTCTTATTTTTACAAATCAATTGCCATGTTCAAATACCGTTAACACCATGCTAGTGATTTCCTAAGTTTTTTGTTTTCACTAGTGGCGGTTCGTGACCTAAAATCTTGGGTGGGCTAGAGAAAAGTTTAGCATTGTATACTATTTACGAAATTGTGCATGTTTCCACTTCACATTATACATTAATCAACAAGCAAATTAACAAATACTACGACACTACTGCAAAGCATAAATTATTATATAATAAAATCAAAGCAAATGTAAGTATGAAATAATAGAATAGTAAAAACTGGACATCAAATTCGTCACCTACAAAGTGAACTACCGTGTTTTGTTTCATACAACACAACTTGTGTCTAAATCGTTTATTTTTTAACGAAAAGAGGTTGGTACTAAGGTCGGGCTTAGCCCACCTAGCCCAGTACGTAGAACCGCCACTGGTTTTCACACATTTATATTTAACGATATTAACATGAATCGAAGTAAACAAATTAATTGTGTATTTTTTACACACAAATAAGTCGATTTCCAATCACTGTCGATTTATGACAACATTAAATTAGTTTTCACAGACTCAAATAAGAAATACGAGTTAAAAAATAATTTATTAACTTTGAATCGCTGCTACAAACAATATCTAATCAACATTTTTCAATATTCATTGTATTTTTTTTCAAAATTTTCACAATACGCTTTATTGATTTTGATGAATTTCTTCTTCTAACTTCTTTACTGAATTTGATGTTTTAATAATAAATTAAAGCGTAAACGAATCAAAAATGTTGTCTATCTGAATAACACAAAAACCTACTGCACAGGTGTACAGAGATGGATCAAGTAAACGGCATTATATCGTTTGTTGTTTTTAAAACATTCAATAGTATTTTCAAATCCGCCACTGTTCTTAACTCACTTAAGGTTCCGGCCATATAGAATGATCTGACGAAAGGAGTGTACTAAAATTCTAGAAAGTATTCGTTTTGTAAGGTTTTGGTTATTTGAGAATGTATTTAAAATATCATTGTTATCTTCTTCTTGTACAATGGTTACATATTCGACGATGATTTCGACAATCCAGGAAAAAAATATGAAACAAATATTTTTCTTTTTTTATAAAAGAGTCTCAGCTCATAAAATAGTTAATATCAAATGTACAAATATTTAATATACGCTTGCTCATGTTGAGATAAAATCACAACGCTTTGCGTAACATATAAATAATATTAATAGTATTGAGAGTGGTTTAGTTTCTTAGAGTTTATTATCAAATTTATCGGACATTTATTTCATACACCTTCTATAATATTAAAAGAATCCGTACCCAATAATGGTATTATTTGTTGCCAGATTCTTCGTCAAGGCATTGTTTATGATCAGAAAAAGACGTCTAAACTATCTATACGTACTCTTTCTAAGAATTTTTGATAATGTTCTGGCTTACAGCTGATAAATGCGTTATGTATAAATAGCTAAAGAAATACTTCCTTAATAAAAACACAATAATCCTTTGTACTTCATTCCACTTTATTTAATATGTCAGGACCGGTTTCGCTCATTACGAGCATCGTCAACTGATAAGAAATATAATTTAACAGTGCTATTTATACAAAAATGAACAGTTATAAATAACAATTGGCATTGAAAAGAAAATACCAATTACATTAAAAGTGATTCTAAAATAGCACAAAATTAAAATGTTTAACACATCTAACATATAATTAAAAAGTCATCTCAGATTAATAAATTTAGAATGGGAATTGAAAGTAATTACAAACATAATTAAAATTTGGGAATTCTTTGACAAAGTGATACAATAAAAATAATGACACTGTATCACTTTATCAAAGAATTCCCAAATTTTAATTATGTTTGTAATTACTTTCAATTCCCATTCTAAATTTATTAATCTGAGATGACTTTTTAATTATATGTTAGATGTGTTAAACATTTTAATTTTGTGCTATTTTAGAATCACTTTTAATGTAATTGGTATTTTCTTTTCAATGCCAATTGTTATTTATAACTGTTCATTTTTGTATAAATAGCACTGTTAAATTATATTTCTTATCAGTTGACGATGCTCGTAATGAGCGAAACCGGTCCTGACATATTAAATAAAGTGGAATGAAGTACAAAGGATTATTGTGTTTTTATTAATATAATGCCTTTCCACCAAGTATTGACAGTGAACACCCTAAAAATACTTCCTTTCAAAGTTTTTGTCTGCCACAAAGCTTATTCCGTGCGTTGATCCGTTCATAAGAGCCATGCAAACGACGCTTACTTGTATTTCATTTTTTCCATATCCGCTCGCTATACGGAGCATATGGTCACCACAAAGTTCCTCCATGACTCTCTATCCCCAGTAGAGGTCTGCACGGGCCAAAATTTTTCAAAATTACCCGGTCCGAGCCTGAAAAACTCACGCCCGACCCGACCCGGGCCCGAGTCTAATACTGCACTTTTTACCCGAAGCCCGAAACTCCTTATTTTAGCTCGCCGAGGAATTTGAAATCCTCGATTTGCTATACTTTTTCCCAGATTATCTCCGAAAGTCCTTTTTTTTTTTTTTTTAGCTCACTGAGGAATTTGAAATCCTCGATTTGCTATATTTTTTCCCAGATTATATCCGAAATTCCAAGGCCCGGCCCGGCCTGAGCCCAACTCTCAATTGCGCTTACCCGCCCGAGCCCGGCCCACGGGCCGGGTCGGGTAAGAGTCCGCGGGCCAGGCCCGGGCCCGTGCAGACCTCTAATCCCCAGCCAGTCTCCTTGCTTCCTCCCAAGTCATCCCAGCGTCCCGCAACTCCGCTGAGTACATCCTGTGGATGGTCATCAGTGGCCTTCCACGACGCCGGTATCCATCCGGTTGGAAGAAGAGACAGGCAGGGTTCATTATTATTGTTTCCAAATCAAAATAAGTGAATTGTGGCATAAATTAGTTTATATATAATACGGCAGCATGACTTGCTGACATAATTTGTCATGAATAATCATAAGCGTCATGTATAAGCAGTGACAATGCTTACATATGAAATTACGTCAGAAACAATCTAAACATGGCCAAAATAATTCTATCGCCGGACCTGACACTGTTTACTCGCATTACGTCCTCTATAAGTCGATAAGCTCTGTGAGTGAAAGTGAGTTTTGACATCGCTTCGCAACGTAGACAACCTCTACTAGCGAGCCAGATAGTAGCAACTCCCGCCACCAGACCAAGGTTTTCAACCAAGACAGCCTGCCCCCACCAAAAAATGTGGTTTCACTTTCTCGATAAAGGATTTTAAAGCTGTGGCCCGCAAGATTGACAAATTTATTTATTCGAAGATTTTATAATAGTATTAAAGTTCCTTAAGTTTGTTATAAAACACTTTCCGTACTGGAGGAAAACGAAATACTTCAGCTAATCTCAAAATGGTAGAGAGAAGATGCGTTAAAGAAAAAGAGATTACATATTTCTGCAACAAATCCTCCGAAAGTAAGGGTAGTCCAAAGGGTTGGTGGTACTGTAAAATATTACTGTTTCAGTATAGAGAGACTGACTAAAATTTTGTCGTCAATCTTTTGAAGAATTGATGAGATAGAACAAAACGAAGAACCACCAATTGTAAAAAAATAGCTGACTTACATTTAAACTGTTCAATGTTCTAGCATTTTGTTAGCAATCGACCTATACTATTATGCTTTAAACTATGTACTATGAGTGTGTACATACAGCTCTAGCATATTATTACTTATAATAAAAGCTTATTCTAGGTTAAAAACTTTACAATTTCAGATATCTTGTCACAGCTGCCTAGGGTTTATTCCTCTAACACCTGATCAATACGTATCTGGAGCTGACCAATCTTTATAGGTTTTCAATACTTTTTTTTAATTATACTAGTCGTACAAAAATAGTTCAGTGAATTCTTTGGAAGTATTCTATTAAGCAATATCATTCATCGGGTACGTTTTTAAGCGTTGATAAACACAAAAACGTTTTTTCTTAACAAACCACGAATGGATTATGTTATTTGAAAAAAAGGACAGAATAAGAGACTTAAGAAAGCATTGATTGTCAAATGGCTCATGTTATATGGACCAACGGGGTGGACAAAATAAAAAAGAGGTCTTAAGATCTGGGAAAGTAAAAACCAATCATAAACAACGTGTACGCTGACAGCTAAGCTCAGTCTCATATAATCGATTACAAAGGTAGACATGAGCAAACGAGCGTGAAAAGTATCTCAGAGCAAACTTAGAAGTTATAGAATTTTTCTTGCTTTATATCCCCTGGATATTTAAAATAATCGGCATGCGGACGACGTCACTATGAGGTGTAGAATTTTAAAAGTTATTTGGTAACGTATGAGAGAGCATTGGCGGGCTTAGCTGTTTTATATCACGTCCGCTTATTTTTGGACCCGGGTTATTATTTAACATGTTATAAAATAAACTCATCCAAAAGGTCGTCAATCATAACATTGATAATATATCATTCGAATTTTAAAATAGAACGCGATGGCTGTTCATAAGTTTGCTACGGTATTTTTGGTTCGTAAAATTTAAAATATCTACCATTATTATCATCGCAAATTTAACCTTAACAAATTATTTATAGCCGCTCTTTTTAAAAAAAGTGTTTTTTAATTAGTGACTTACCACTTAAAAGTGATGTGTGCATTATGTTTAGTTAAAAAAACATAATTTAGAAATTATGCGAACAAGGTGGAATTAAAAAATTTGCCCGTCATAACTGATTCGATTAACATTTTTTATTTCCTATAACGTCTGTGTCGTCTATTATTATCCTTGCAATGTTCATTGATTTTTACTTTGTCCAACATATACCTTCCGCGTTAGTGTGTGGTTTTATCAATGGTGATAATGTTACAAATATTTTTGACAATGAAGGAAACTCTCAAATAACAATAAAAAAATGTCTTAGGACAATTGAGTAAAATTAAAAATATCGTACCAGTGGTGTAACTATAATTAGAAGGATATTCTATCAAGCGTATGCACTCACTAAAATACTACTTGTTTTAATCCTAAGCCATTAAAGATATGTATTGATTCATGGGTATATATGTAGATCTCAATTGGGTTGTAATTAATAAACTTACAAACTACCAAAACAAATTGAGGCTTCGAAACATATTCAGTTTTAATCAAATTGCCAATTCATTGTGTTACACCCAAAATAGGTAGCAGTTTTTTTTACTATTCAAGTTTATAAACATGTCCGCATAAACCAATATGTGTGCTATGCTTGTGTGTATGATATTTAGCTAGACACCTAAACCAATAAAACTCTTTATATAGCATTAAATTACCTTTGCGTAAGCATAAATTATTATGTTTTTTCAATTTTCATTAATCTGCCAAAAATAATATTGATTAGCCATAAACTCGAAAGAATCAATAACATATTTTTTTAAATTTCGAAGTATTGCAATCAGTAGGTATGTCAATTTTTGAATAATTATTTTCCTCAATATGTATTATATTGACAATCAATAATGGTGGGTAATTCTTTTTCTGTCATGTAATTCATTGATACGTTCATTACATCATTATCTGAGCCATGCTTAAAATCAGTCCCTTAATTATTATTAACTATTATTATTCTACAGAAAGGAAAACACCTTCCTTTCTTAATTTATTGCCATGCTGTGCAGTTTACAAAATTGTGTATAAATTCTTTTATAAGCCGTGGCTTTCATGGCTATCAAGTAAATAAAACATGGACTTTGATGTTGTACAAAAAGTATCATTTTAATGTAAAAATATAAAAACAAGTTAACAACAAAACCTTATGTTGTTATATCTCATAATTTGCACGATGAAAGGATTGTCATCTGAAGCATTCTAAACAACTTCAAGGAATTAGACGTTAAACAAGTATTACCAGCAATTAAACATAATGTTTCATTGATTCCTTTAATTGAAATTACGCTAAGATACGATGACTGTACTTAACACAGCATTTTATTTAAAACTAATAAGTATTTATATTATAATAATTAAAAATAATTATCCTATCAGTCTCCGCACATTTACAAATTATTTATAATGCGATATTTTTTTAAAGTTTTGAATAAGATTGAATTCTTTTTACCGTCAACTAATTACTGAACATATTTGTATAATTGAAATAGATAAAATGATGACTCGTATGATTGTTTGTCGCAAAACCATTTTTTTTTAAATACAATTGATGGTATAAAAATAAAATTTATTTCCAGTGTTTACAGGTTGCAATATTGCTAGTATGTATAACAACCCCATCTGCGGATGCAACCATCACCCCCAGAGCACCAAATTTCCAATATTTTGAAAGGTAAGAAAAACTATAAATATTATGTACTTTACTCGGCTTTGACTGAAAATTCGTTTTGATGGAACACTCGGCACAAATCTGAATTGTTTCATAATATGTCAACAGGTGTCTATGATGCAGTCAATAGTCTACTTTCTATTAGCTGGATAAAAAAAAATGCTAACAGCCAGTCATCAACAACTTTAATCCTTCTATTCATATCCTCCTGAATTGAGCAACTAGCTTACAATCAATAATGAATATAGTTCAAGTACTCAATATGTATAATCCATCATAAACAAATTGATATTAAATATTGCAAATACCTATTTTTACCTAATTGTATTTGTGCATGTATTTATGCACACCTGAAACCACACTTGAGTTAGATTTAAGTATATGTAATTAGCAAAAGTAAATAGAATCAGAATAATACGGATATAATAAAATCATTGAGAAAAGAAGTTACTCTTTAACTTAGTAAGTTCATCTGTAAGTTTTGTCAATAAATACATTATACTTTTTATTTCAGGCCAAAATACAGATACCCCTACTATGATGAAAACGGTAAGGGTAAACTTCTGTATGGATATGGCGGGAATGAGCTTTACCAATACAAGACTTATTCACCTCTAGAAGGAATCCATTAAATGAAGCTGGAAATGGATTTACATCTAATTAATGATATTATATTTATAATACTTTTGTAATTATTAAATGTAAATAATGATACATGATTTTATAAATCTTATGTTATAAAGTTACTTAAATGTTAAACATTTAGAAAAAGTCTCTATCTACCAAAATTAAATTGTTATTTCTTAAGAAAAAAATGATGCATGATATATGATAAATGATACATACATACACACATCAACTTTGGCAAGTCAAAACGATGTAACACACACAAAAAATTACAGGAGGCACAAAAAACGTTTTTTGATGATCTTATGTTGGCCAAAGGTAAACTATTAAATATAGTACACGAAGACTAATAAACTGATGTTTTATTGACTCAATTCAATATTAATTTAATACATTGTTTAAGAAAAGTCGTTTTTTCTGGATGCAATTTTCCCAGGCCTTCTCTTTTCAAACTAAAAAACTCAATTTAGATACTAATTCGACATTTGCAGACTATGTCATTTTGATTGAACCTGTGTAGGTGTATGTATACATTGTGATCAACGAAAAAAACTGTTTTATAAAAACTCAGGGCTACATCCTTTTGCTTTTCTAAAGTCAATATCATTTGATTAACTTCCTGACTGCATTTAAGAAAAAAAGTACTGGTGCAAATTGATTCTACCATAATTACACAACTGAACTTAAAAACATCTTGTATATACATAATGTTAATTGAATATTAATCGACATTGGTCATAGTGTTCAATGTTAAATTGAAAAAAAAATATAACCATGGAAGTGTTTTATAATATTCTCAATATAACAGTGTGTTATCAGTATTGATTTGTTTTTATTTCACTGTAAATATTTTTTCACCTATAAAATACATACAAACTGAGATTTTTTTTTCATTTCTTTGTAAAAATGTTTGATATTATAAATCACACTCTTAATAACATACAGCCGTATCTAGATTTGCAGTTATGGGATATTGCAATTTTACAGAAATGTACATCTCTGGTGACTAGGATTGTTGAAAATAAAATAAAAATGTTCAACATTTAACTTTATTTTTACAAACCCTTGGCCTCAAAGATGTACACTTCAGTAAAACAGCGATATCTAATAACTGCAAAAATACGATATAATCATTTTAATACCATGTCTCATCAACCAGCAGCGTGGTCGAGTACCAGCTGTGTGGTTGAGTGGTAAACGTCCTTGACTTTGATTACGGGCTTAAGTCCCAGTGCACTGTTTTATAAATTGATTAATAAATTTCTATTTGAAGGCATGAATCTATGTGATGTCTTGAATTCCCCCCTCCCACCCATTCTATCATAAAAACGGAGCATAGCGAGAGCGACTGACTAACAACTAGTCTTGTCCAAGCCCTGACCTACTCTTTGGAAAAAAAAGAGGTTGAGCAACTGAGTAATAAGCAGTTCTCGTAGAAAAAGTTCTCTTGAGTTAAACTCCATTATGAGTCCATATGCTCTAAATTGGGAGCGGACATGGTAAAAAAAATTATCCCGAAACAAAAATTAAATTCTTTTACATATTTAGTAAAAATTAACAATGTTCAACAAAAAATGTTATTTTGAAGCAAGATTAACGAGTAAATATCAGCTTTTAATAGTATTCAAAATAAATTAATATTTATGTTTTAAAATGGACTTGAATAATAAATATTCTGTTTTCTCTGCATAAAGTGAGACTTACATAAATAGATTATTGAATTTAATGCTTCAGAAACTGGTATAATGGTTGCATGTTTCAGAGCATAATGGTTTTTCCATGACTTCACATATCGACTGAGGAAAGGAAAAAGAACGTAACCCACACATATCAAATTTTACAGGAGGCGCAGAAAACGTGTTTTGATGATTTTGGGCCATATACAAATTATGAATTATACACAACCTTGAAGTGCACGGAGACTTCTGAACTAGTTTTAAATATGACAAAATTTAAGAAATGATTAAGAGAGATGCAGGACCCCTAATCCAAATGAGGTTTATTCCAGAAGACGGGGCGAGATTGAGACAAGAATTTGAAAAGAGGTATGGGAAATATGGTAAAGATCTCATAGCCAGTTTTGGATCAGGGATGATTACGGAGGAGAGTGATGATGACTATGTGATGATGAAAATCACGATGATGGAGAAGGTACTAATATGCTGCATATTGAGTTGAAA
The DNA here is from genome assembly GCA_031772345.1 of Himalopsyche anomala. NCBI lineage: Eukaryota > Metazoa > Arthropoda > Insecta > Trichoptera > Rhyacophilidae > Himalopsyche > Himalopsyche anomala. The sequence continues at coordinate 15,094,044 of CM062833.1, read as the reverse complement.
AAGGTAATTATTTTTTAACACAATGACGTATGTATGTAGGCATCATATTAACAAAAATAACAGTTTAATTTGTAATTAATTTATTAGGAAAAATAAGAAAAATGCACATGATAACATCGTCTTATAAAAAGAAATTAGAAAAACTTAAAATTAAATATATATTTAACACTAAACTCTTCTTTTTTGTGTACTAATGTAAAGGACATTGTTCCCCCGAATGAAAGCATCGCCATACTTATTCTTCAACTGGCCGTTGACGTATTCTTCTGTTTGTTCTAATGCAATGTTCATGTAGCCATCGAGACAAGCCAGTACTCCTAAAATTAATAAAACATACAATACAAATAACAACAATGCTTTAATACATATTTATCTATTGAGAATTGCTATTCCAGCAGGAATTCGATATATCAGGGATGTCTATCCACAAAGCCACAAGTTAAATATACATAAATAGGTTTTCGAAAGCGTTTTTTTCATTAGAAAATAAACGGCACATTAACCTTTAGAGGAATATGGACGTACATGTACGTCGGTGCCATTTTGATGTAAATGAGTATTAAAGTACTTTAAACTCAACACAGGAGCGTCTGTCTGTAAGCATATATATGCTTTTAGTATGAATTATATATATTCATTGGGAAAAAGTCACAAAATTGTCGTGTTAAGAAAAGGCAGTGAATTAAAGTAAGGTTTGTATTAATCTATTCACTCCCCTAAAGGTTAAAGGACTGAGTTTTTATAGAGGGAAAATATTATGTGACTTTAAGCAATGATTAGGAAGGTATGAAGATAAATTAAATAGCTGTGTGAATTAGCGCTAAGCATTGTAAACATCAGTGCTACGACCAGTCTCGAGCGGGACAACATTATGATACGAATTCAAGTACCAGAGGTATGATGTCATTATCATGAGCAGAACATTGTCCGCAAGTGGTGAGACTTGAATTTTAGCATGTATAACATTGACAGTATGTTCACATCAATTTTCAGATTTTACCGGATATGTATGTTCACTATATTAAGTTCAAAACATTTATATCATAATTGGTATAATTTGAAGTAAACATGCTTTACTACATGCTGTTTTTTTACCAGATATTTTACTTAATGTCGCTGGTGCAGTTCTGTAGGAAATAAATTAACCACAGGAATCAGGAAAATCGATAATGTATGCGAACTACAAATATAATAACAGTATCAAAGTCATCATAACTATGTCAAATGGAACTCCTAAGAACAGAACTATAGACGAATTTTCCTATTTGCAATTAAAATTCCAAGAGAATTGCATTGTTTTTGGCGATATTTAGTGGATTTTCGGGTAGAAATAGAAGCATATAGTAAAGCATGTCAACCTTATTGAATCACAATATTCTCAGTGGCATTCTTATTATTACACGATTGATAATGATATTCTTATGAGGAAGTCTAATATGTAACCTAACCTCAAACTGCTATTTTTTTAAATTTGCATGTTTATCTATATGAAAACGAACAAATCGTGTAAAGACAGAAAAGGCTAACCTCGATAATCGACTCCGCTGTTTAATTTCACTACAACAGGTCTGCCGTGGATTTGTTGTATAAATGTTGATAAAGCTTCCTTTCGGCTCATTTTTCACGATAATTTGATATACGTTAATAAAAATAAGTAAAAAGATTCTTAGCTAAGATCAACTGCTCAATGATATTTAAAACAGTTGGAAATGGTGAATATTGCTGAGTGTATTTATTTAATAAGAATATATTAGTTTGACATATTTAGCTTTGGATGACAAGCCGGGAAAAGTGTGGGTATCTTGTCTATGATATTAGTATTATAAGTATTGTCTCTGGTATTATACCAAAGTATTGCACTAATAATTATGGTCGTCTTTAGTCTATGATTTTGACTAAGAACAAAAAATGTACAGGATATAATTAAATACATAATATGAGGCAGCAGTGGCGGTTCCTGACCTAAAATCTTGGGTGGGCTAGAGAAAAGCATATTTCCACTTCACCTTATACATTAATCTACAAGCAAATTAACAAATACTACGACACTGCGTAATGGGCAGATTCTGTTTAGCCCTCAACGATCAACAGAAGTTTGACAGATTGAAACACAATCGTTTGTGTTTGATGACGTTTCCGTACATACAAATACAAAAAAAATCTAATCGTGCTTGATTGCTCCCCAGTGTAAAGAAATATTGTCTGTGGTTACGGGCTTGAACGATATAGCCCCTGAGTGGTGTTGCCAGACTGACGTGACGTTACCTGTTCCCTGTGAAGTATTTATAGGGTTATTGTTTTTTTTTATGCCGGCTCAGTTTAAAATTGTAATACAAAACACAATCGAGAATATGATTGTAGATAGACGTAACATTGTTTTATATTGACAGAGGGAAATTAAAACAAAGATATTATATTCATTCGGGAAAGGTTAGTTATGCTTATAAATGTATTTATTTTGTTCAGCAGCTGAATTGCTGTTCATTTTTATTCAGCCATCTAAAGTTTTGGGTGAAAAATGCAGGTCGGGCTTAGCCCACCTAGTCCAGTACCTAGAACCGCCACTGTGAGACAGGGATTTTCTTTCCATGTAACGCGGTGGAATGGCGTTCCAATACCTTTTTTCTTAGCGTTGTTAATGTTTCAAATTATTCGAAAAAATACATATTTTTGGAAACGTTGGAAAGCACTGATCTAACTTTCTTATTGGATCATTCAATAAAAATAAACTTTCAATCTTAACATTTCAAATCAAAATCTTAATGCACTATTTCAAGTTTTTGAAGAGGTGAAATATAATTTAGATCCTTATAAACATGTGTTACAGTTGCTGTACGCAATTTGCGTTTTCTTGGAGTTACACTTTACGAAAAAGTTTCAAAAAATAGTACTTTTATTAAAATGAAATTATGTTTTTCCACGTTAAAAGATTGGAAAAAAGATGCTAGATAGAAACTATGTACAGTTTGCACTTGCGTATTTGCTTAAAAATATTAATCTGAATGAGTAGGACACCCACCCTTTCAATCATAAAATTAACAGGGCAAAGCTAGAGCGATTGGTAAACAACTAGTCCTGTCCTAACCCAATCTTTCTATTATTACTCTCTTTAAAAAAAAGAGAGAAAGAGAGGTTGAGCAACTGAGTATCAATCAGTTCTCGTAAAAATACATGAAATACCTCAGTATGCTCAACATTGAAAATGGAGATGGATTACAAAAATAAATCATTCACAAAAAGCTTGACAAGTGGGTTTTTGCACCTTATTTAAAAAAAATACAGATATTCAATCCTGTGACCTCCGTGCTCTAAGCCAGTGCTTCCCAAAAATTTGCATTCCACGGCCCCCTTAATCTAAAAAAAATAATCCGCTACCCCCCTCAATACAAAACATGTTTTGCAGCTGTCCTCAATTTTTTAAGCACTGTTCTAAGCTAACAATGTTGATACTCGACTACATATTTAGAAAAAAATATTTAGGTATTAAAATAGTACAATTCATCTCATTTATTTATTGCCTCAAATGAGAATTAGTAATTTCTTTATGTTGAAATCCATTTTCATGATGATAAATAATGTTTATTGAAAAATAGAATTTTACTTGTTTCCCATGATTCATATTAAAATGTGACTTTCCAGGCAAAAATTCTACCCAGGCCTGAATGTATTTCTAGTATCATTAAACATATTTTATAAACCTTTTGAGACTGCAACATTTGTGGGCTAATAAAGCAGTAATAAATCATTAGTCCTCCCACAGGAATTATAATAAATTCTGAAAAAAGGTCGCGTGCGCGGCCACGCACTCATTCCGGGTTGGCGCGCACTACAAGACAGTTGGTCAATTAATATTTGATCGGTCCACATATTCTCCGCGCAGCTAGCCTCTTGCCTTAGAGGGAACATTTGTTTTGACCGGTGTTCTTTCTAAGTTGTGCGTGCGCACAAAAGTTACACTAATTATACCACCACCAGAATAAATTATTTGTCATTATAAAAAATAACCATTTCATTAAGTAGGTCTAAATACCATTATGTGGCGCAAATTTTTTTTAATTTCCTTTCAAAGTTGCACAGCCAATTTATTTTGCGCAAAAATTATTTTCGGAAAATTAGAGGGAACATTGGTCTTGACTGTCTCATCTTGGTGCAAGGGCATTATATTTATATAAATAAAACAATTTATTGGTAATTTAGGAGTGAAGTTTCTTTCTATCAATAACAAGAACAAAACCATAAATAAATTATATCGGCGAGGGTCAAAATGAAAACACAATTTCAGACACTGAATTTTTTATTTATTTGAATAAATCTTAGAAAAAAAACATTTATTAGTATGTATATCAACTGCGGTAAATACAGCTGACCTTGCTAATATTCCTGTATCCACACATCATCAATTTATTTATTCCGACGAATAAAATAACGACGACTCTATGCCAATCGTTTGCTCATTGTTCATCTGTCAACGGGATCCATGGAAGCCCAAACAAAGCCGCTGTAAGGTTTAGTAATAATCTCAGATTCAACCGGTGGGTATGGACTGGTGGTACTTTTGTAATAGTCAGACGGTGCATGCATTATGAATTCCATGTAGTCGAGTTTTCTCGGAAGGTCATCTTCAGGACCTAGAATAAGAAGAATTCCATAAATTTATCACAACATTTCAATAAAGTTTATGTTTTAATTTGAAAAATGTTTGTGAAACGAGGCATGGCATTTATTAGACTTGTATTTTTTAATGACATATCTCATCAACAAACAGTTCTCGTAGAAAAAAACCTTGTTGAGATACCTCCATTAGGAGGCTATATGCTCCACATTGAGAGCGGGCATGGACATATAGAAATAAATGTTTATTATATTGAAAAACATAATATTATGAATGCACTATCCAGATAATTTAATTATTTTTGCAAAATCACCAGCCACTTGTCATTGACAAGTGGATATAATCAATTACCTATTATATAAGTAGCAGGATCAAAGCATTGAGCCGGAGGAGGACTGGCTTTGGTCGGTAGAAGCCAAGTGAGGACGGCACTTTTTTCACAATATTGGTCAGTTAAGAAACCTCGGATTTGTGCGTAATATGTTCCGCCTTCCTCATCTATCACTGCTACAATATCACCAACTTGCATATATGAACCCTGCAATTGAAAAAAAAAAGTATATTATTGTACTGTTGTAATATTCCCTTTTTATAAAACTGTGAATGTGTTTTATATTAAAAGAATATATTGAACGAGAAAATCATGATTTTTATAATGAATGATCAACTACTTTAAAACTAAAAAGTAATTTATTTTAGCATCAAAGTTACATAAACATTTATTTTTCGAAAAATGAAATTTGTAAATCTTTTAACCTACCAAGATGGTAAAAAAATTTGTGATGAAATGTGACACTTACGAAAGTTGGGTGATAATTCAATTTTAATAACGAAACTGAATAATTATTTTATTTATAAATCTCCTACTCAAGTTGTGTAAAAATACGTCATAAAACTTTCAAATTTTAAACTAGCTAACAGTTTGAATTTGGAATTTATTATCATTAAGCAGTAGGGAAGTTATTTGAAATTTTTTCATATGGGGGGGGGGCAAATGTTATTAACTTGCTATTTTTGCGTCTATATGTACTAGTCATTGAAGCAAAGGATAAATGTTAAAATTTAGGGGGAAATGAGCAGTTAAGAATCATTTATGTTGCTATTTTACTAATTGTTTGTGATATTAAATTGCTCGCGATGAGCGAACTGGTTCTGATCCTAATAAATAATTGTGGTACATACAAAGGTATTTTGATATTTTTTCATACAATGCCTTTCCGTTAATCGACAGTGAACGCCAGTGATTATGATGTGTTGAGATTATTGAAAAACAAGAATCGGATATCACGAAAAATAATATTTGTTTTTTTTTATTGAAGGTTGATTTTGTTGTATTTATTAGAGGTTGATCATTAATTTTACCTTGAAGTAAATCGTATCGCTTGTCACAATAGTTGCAGTTGCCGTCGGTGCTTTTAGGGGAGGTCTTTTGAAAAGAGTTCGTCTGCCGCGGCCTTTCGGCGGACCTGGCTTACTGGTAGAGGCGGGATTTTTCAATTTGAATCTTGTAGACCGAGTGCTTTTTCTCGTCGATTTTCCAGAAGCAGGCGCGGGGGTCACATCTGAAGGTTCTTGCTTCAAATCGGTCACGCTCATTTCTTCCTGTTCAGATTTAACGGCGACCGTTTTCGGCAATGTTTCGCTGATGAAACAATCATTGCAGATTTGACCGTTGTCGGTGGGCCGCCAGAGTAGTGATTCTGTAGAATTACACTTTACGCAGACCGGTTTCGGCATGATGATTAATTACAATACTTCACAATCTACAATAATATATCATACGATCAGTAATTAGAAATGGCGATGTAAACATTCGATGTCACATAACCTACCCAAACAATGAGCTGTCAAACATGGACGATGACGAATCGGGGCGGTAAAATAGGTAGAGCCCTGTTTTAGTTTGAATATGCTATCTAGTGAGTAATAGTGAAACAAGCTCAACCATATTAGTTTATTTCTTCAACAGCAGATGTCCATACAAACAAAAGTAATATCATGCATTATTGTTGTTTTTACACAAATAATGTTAAATATATAGCTCTTCATTTTCACTGTTGTTTATTATTTTAAAGGTAAGTGCAACGTTCTACAGTGTAATTAAGACAAATTTTTAAGAGAGTTGTTCACAATTATTTGTGTAATTAAAAACATCTAATTTATTGGGATTTTTAAAACATCCCGATTTAGTTAAGGATTCCTTTTTTCTATTCCACTAACAGTTATTTGAAAAATGAACAGGAAGCAGGTAGCGTGCACAAAAATTCACTCCTTATTTTTTCAATAGATATTTGTTTCTCGCACTATTTATTTTTTGGAAAATAGTCAACTCAGCACTAACAGTAAGTAAAATATTAATACCATCATTTTTTTTTAATTTAACGAATCCTCATGTCACAGTTACTATTTCAACATTTAATTAGCTATGTATGAATGTCAAATAAAAGTTGAATACGAAATGAAAAGCAAATGTCAATATAAATGTATTTCATTTTATTAAAAATTTAACAAATAAATACGTTTTTTTATTTGAGATAGATTAGTTTATTATGAGAAAATAGGAGGTCGCTGTTTAAGCACGCCTGTCTATTTTGTACAGTTAACTATTAATGCAGGGACGTTCCGTGGGCATAGGCGAGTAGGCATTTGCCCAGGGGCGGCAAGTCCAAGGGAGCGGCAAATGATCACAGTTTTATTTAAAATTACCAAATATTTCAGACACACGAATTGGCTTAGAATAGGCATAACGCCTCGCGTTAATTATCAAAGAACACGTGAAGAATTTGTTTTCAAAAATTATTAGGAAAAAAGTGTAGGGGAACATGTTTAAAAAAATACTTTAATTGAAATATAAATCTCGAGCGTTCCGGTTCGAAAATTTTTCCATAAGGAGCCCTGGAAAAACTTGAAATTATATTTTAAGCGTCAAATGATTATCACTAATCATAGGAAAGTGTCTTCCCAAAATAATATGGACCCTGGAAAGGAAAAAGAACGTATCCCACATAGAGCAAATTTTACAGGGGGATAAAAAACGTGTTTTGATGATTTTGGGACATATGAAAATTATGAAATATACACCACCTGGAAGTAGACGGAGACTTCTAAACTAGTGTTTAATTGACATAATCTAATATTAATTAAAGAAGTTGTCTAAGAAAAACCTTTTTTTCATTCTTTTTTCTTGGTTTCAATTTTCACAGGCTCATATATTTTCAAATTTAAAAGCTAAATTTAGATACTAATTTGGCATTTGCAGCTTACATACTTTTGATAGAAAGTGTATCATGTTTGATACATTGTGATTATCGAAAAAAGCTGTGAGTTACGGCCTTTTTTCTTTCCACAGTCGATGGGTATTTAAACGAAAACCGTGAAAACTTTGAAACCCTGAAATTATAAATGTTTCAATAATGTTGTATGAAGCATTTTTATTTTGCACACGCTTCGGAAATCGTTATAATAAGAACTCATTCGCAAATAGATAATCGCCCTACATGCCAACGTTATTGATATTCCACTATGAGTCTCTCTTCGAGTAGGATTAAAGTGCAATTTTGAAATATGATCATTGTATCATGTACGAGAGAAAATAATAATATCTACGTCTCAACGTGCCCCGTAATATTCCGTATGAAAGATTTCTGCAATATGACATCTCTCTTTATTATTTGTTTGCCCCATTTCTCTATCAATCAACCAACCATAAATGCATATTATGTATTTTATTATATTATACACATATATGAAAATGCACTCACGCTGTGTCATAAAACTGCTCCGTAGATCAAATGAGAGATATTAAAATATTTCTTTTAAACTCTTCGCAGACTCAGGTGACAGTAGAACGAATAAAAGTTTTATTTCAACTAGCAACACTGAATGGAACATAATGCTATTTGAATCACATTATAATTAACGTTCGTTTGTTTATTATAATAATGTTTGACAGTTTGTTGATCATTTCATTAATCTTCTAGTTTTTCTGACGGCTTTTATTAATGACATAATATTATTGCATCCACTACATACAAGATGCCATAATGATTTTTATAGTATATGAAAAAATACCTCAACCTTACAGAGAAACCTCATAAAAGCAGTGGTGGGCTGCCAATACGTCAACAAGGGGCTCGCTTAATCTTAAAGCAATTCTCGTTGTTGCGGCTGGGGAAGGAGCTAATTTTTTATCACTCCTACGCAATTATATGCAATACTTAAATAATCAATCGATAAAACTTAATACACTTATATTATGTAACAATATGCAATTTATCGTAAAGTTATCAATGTAAATTACTAAAAATGTACCACTGTGTACACTGAAGCTGTCGTAGATAATATATAAGTTAGAAATTGGAGTTTTATACTTATTTGATTTGAAAATATTGTTTTTTTCTAAAATTAACAAGGGGCTCGCCGGCCATAGTAAAATTTAACAAGGGGCTCGCGCGAGCCCCTCTGAGCCCACCCCTGCATAAAAGGTATACCAACATTAAGTTTTATGTACATAAATGACTATGGAAATAAATATTTTAATCAAAAAAATAATATCCCATAAATTATTATTGAAGATCATGGCTGATTTAAATAAAAAATAAGATCATTTTCATATAGTGAAAATGCGTATTGCCAAAAGTTGACAAACGCAAGTATAATATAATAGTTTTTATTAATTTATTTGTCTGTTGTACATAGCACTGCGCTTGTGCACGATGCAGAATGTCCGATATGTAAGATTTGAACAAAATTTGATTGGTGTCGCTAGTTACTAAAACAGGGGTGGGCTGGAAGGGGCTCGGAGGGGCTCGCGCGATTTAACTAAGGCCAGCGTCTCTTTGAGAGGGAGAGAAAACAATATTCTCAGATCTAATCAGTATATATCTGCAAATACTGACATATATATTATCTACGACAGCTTCAGTATACACAGTAGTACATTTTCAGCCATTTACATTAATACGTTTATGATAAATTAGATATTATATTATAAGTGTACTAAGTAATAATCGATTTCTTATTTAAGTATTGCATATAATTGCATAGGAGTGACAAAACAATCATTTCTTCCCCAGAACACCGATAATTGCTTTGAGATGAAGCGAGCCCCTTGCTAGCGTATTAGCAGCCCATCTGTGACCAAAAATGTAAAATTACTATAATTTAAGATTTCGACTGAAAGTGCTTGGTGGAATTTCAATATTAAATTTGAATCGTTCAAATTATGTACACTCCCACAGATTTTGTCACTAACGACCCGGGTTTTGCCCTTCGGCATCTTCAGGCGTTCAAGCGAACGGATGAACTTGAGTCAGTTCAAGTTCATCCGTGCGCTTGAACGCCTGAAGATGCCGAAAGGCAAAACCCGGGTCGTTATTGACAAAATCTGTGGGAGTGTACATATTTTAAACGATTCAAAAAAAAAAAAAAAGTAAAATTACTAATTGTGTCTATATCTATCTGTAAAGCATTTATATTTTTGGCATATCATCAGGAGAAGGAAATCTTTTTTTTTAATTCGACGCCTTTCCACTAAGGATTGCAGTAAAACACATTGAAAGTGTAAGATTGGTATAACATTAGTTATATTCTATATTTTCGTTAAGGAAAACAAGCGTTACGATATTTAATAGCAAAGCACATAATTCTTTGGACGATGAATATACAGGGGATTAAAAAAGTGCCATCTACAATATTATTATTGCAGAAGCTGGTGGGATTTTAATTCCACTAGCTCTGAATCCGTAGCGTAGCTATTATATAGCTATGTGTAGCTAGGCTACAGAGTCAACGCAAAAGATATAAAAGTGCTAGCTATACTAACTCAAACGGGTATCTATTTTCAAGTGGGGGCAGCCAGTGACGTGGAAAATATATAAACAGTGCTTTTTTTTGCCAAACAAAGGTACCGGAACTCACTTCTTGACATTTTTTTTTGTCTAATCCTGATCCGTTCCCAATGTAAAGTGTATGACTGCCTCATATGGAAGTATCTTAACTGAAGGTTTTTTTACGAGAACTGCTTGTTACTCAGTTGCTCAACCTCTATTTTTACCGATGAGAGTAAAGATGGAAGGATATGGTTTAGACAAGAATAGTAGTTAGCTAATCGTTTTCGCTTTGCTTTGTACTTCGTATATAATAAACTACAGTTTCCAGATAATTAATTGAGATTTTATCCAATGTTGTGTAATAGTTTAAGACGTGTAATTAAAGTGCTATATTCAAATTTAAAAAAGACTTTTCTCTTTCAGACATATATCTTACCGCAACACTCAAATTATTGAAAGAAAATGAATCTTTCTAGCAACAAAACAAAAACCTTCTTTTTAAATAGTCCTTGTACAGTTTTCAGGCGAAGATATATTCAATAGCTATCTATGTAAGTTCTTTGAAAAAATCGATATCGCTGTTTTGGATTTAAGATATTTAAAAAAAGTATATGCAGTATTCTGATCCCACTATTAACACTATAAATGGTTAACGTCATGCACACTTTGATTTAACACTTCTTTTCTGATTTTCGTCTTTTAATTATAACTTTCATTAAAAATAGTTACTGATTGTATCAATTAAAATTCAAGGTTATCATAACGCATTTGATGCGTCCATTTGTTCTTCTGTTGACCACATGATGGTCCAGTCACCGAGATCATTTTCAATTAAAAATATGGATATCCTATAAAAAAGGATACCAAAAAGCATTGTTAAAAATATTTTGTTACTTATACCAGCAGCAAAAAATAGATACACCTAATAGAACCTGGAAAGTGTGCGCAAGAAAAAAAAGGAGTAAGATTTGGTACATGTGCAAACATTTTAATATGGCTTTCCTTAGCAGAAATTAATAGAATATATTGAATGCAATGATATCTATCATAAACAATTAAATTATTATAGTATTTTGAGCAACCACAAACTATTTGATTTGATTTGAATTTGTGGTTACACAATTATAGCACTTTCAGTAAGTCCTTAAATAAAATTGGAATTATTCAAAAATAAGCTGGGCACAGGGGATAGTTTCACCTGATTTGGCTTGGGGCCGAAAGTGATTCCATAAAGTGTCATTCGACGTTATGATATTTTATTATTAAGAATTTTTGATAACATTTATTTGCTTAGAGACAGTTTGAAGGTGGCTACGCCTCTGGCAAAAAAGAGATTCGATAATTACTTTAGATGCCATGGAACTCTCCATTGTAGAGAGAGAATCACGAAATTTTATTGAATTTCACCGTCATGTTTGCCAACCCTACCGGCGATGTTTGTAACTAACTTTAATGAAAACTCAACTTGACTTGGGCGGGTGTGCTATGATAACGTCGTTAAGATTTTCACTATTTCAGTCACTCATCCCGGGAAATTGGCTGACGCAATCGAATTATATCAGTTAAAAGTGTTTTTTTTTTAAACATGTTCGCTCAAAACTAAAAATATATGGAGTCCTAGTATCTTTCTCTTTACAGAAATTAAAACTAGTCAATCACTAAGGCTAGAACAAGACTAGTGGTTGGGTAATCGCTATTGCTACACCCAGTTATTAAAGGATCAGAAGGATGGGAGGAAAGGCAATAATGTGAATTGAAATCACAAACACCCAGTCTTTGATCACAACTTTGTATCACAACATAATTCTCAAATTCACTGTGACCGGGAATCGAACCCAGACCTGCGTGATCGGTAGAACAAGCTCTAACCAACTGGGCCACAGCAGGCGACAAATTCATTACTAACATAATTATTAGAAAAGTAACATTTTTAGCGCAAATCTTTATTTAGCCTAATTGAATTATCATTTTAAACTGAATTGAAGTGACTGTAATATAACCAGACTAAAGCGCTCGGAAAAAGAACGCGTTACGTTTTTTCTTCATTTTCCCGCGTTCGCCATTTTATTTTCACGCCCGTTAACGTTCTAATTTTGAAATCGTTTGAAACGAGAAGTGTAAAGTCATCAAGCTGTCAAAAGAAATGACAATTTGTTTATTACGAGAGTTATTATTTAAAAGTCTCCTCTTCCAGGTATCTATTTTATTATTTGTATTTTAATAAAGTCAGTTTTAATAAAACCTTAATTCTGAATTATTTATTAAGATTTTAATTTGAAAATTTATTATAAGCTTAGTACGCGAGCTCAACAGGTCCAAGGTTTTATCATATTATTGAGACCAGTTTCACAGAAGCGCGTAATAAGAAGGAAAAAAATAGTACATATTTTTAACAACTTTTCACTCTTGCAATCTAAAGTTGATAAGGACAACGTTCTGTTATTAATTAAAATAATAAATTTAATAGTATATTACGTATTGTAACATTATATAAATACAGTGGCGGATTACCCCATAAGCGCAAGAGGCGCGCGCTTGGGGCCTCCACATTTTAGGGACCTCAAAAATAGCATAAATTATATAAATCCTCATAATTTAATTTGAGTTTTCGATACTCGTTATTATTCTACGAAGAGTTTTGTAACACTTTTATGGTATTCGAAAAATAGGGCCTCCGAAATTTATTGCGCCTAGAGCCTCCAAAGTGCTTAATCCGCCACTGTATAAATATATAAAGTAACATTCGTTTGTTTCAAAATTCATTTTTTAATGATAAAAAAATCCGCTCTTTTTCTGAAATTAAGAAAACCCCTTTTTAACGTATTGGCAGTCCACCGCTGTGTAAATTTCAACTGCATACTAGTAATATTTAATAATTGGGTATTGTTCTTGAGAATAAAAAAATCATATACGCATTTCAGACACAATATATATATTAGTACATGAGAAGTGAAGTAAGCCAAATGGTATTTTGGGAAAAAATGTTTTGGATGCGTTACATGTTTTTAAGAATTGTAAAAGTGAAGCGAGCTAAATACACACTGCAATGGGTGGTATCTCCGTAAAATAAAAATATTCAATCCACCAAAACACTAAGTAAAGTAGTGATTGTAATTTTATTACTTGGTCCACTTTACCCATCGAAGGCTCATATGTTACATTGCGTATAAAAGGTTAAGTCAAAAGTTTTATGTATTAATTAACATTCATCATTTTAAAATGATTCTAAGAGTGCATACAATTTTATTCGGTGGTTCATCGCCGCATTTGATAAGGCGCTTTTTGACATTGCTATAACTAATATTAAAATAAAATGTTAATGTAACTTTAATCAACTAAGTTCAAATAAATTTTGCGGCGCACACTCCTGTCAGATGGGATGCCACTTAAAACTAATAAGAATCAAATAACATCGGCGCACGTCGCGTGGGCGGCGCCAGTAATCCACCCTGTCCCCACCCAGCGCCCTCTCGCCACCCCTCTCGCCAACCGGCACAGTGTATCCCTCATCTGCCATTATTAACTTCTTCATCTTTTATTCGGAGCTGGAAAATTGCCGAGTTGAGTACTCTATCGGGCTGTTTGTATTGTGGCAGCCGTTTTTACCACTACTCCACTTTTCAACAAATAAAAAATCCACTTGCCTCCTTTTTTTAAATTAAGGTACTTTTAAAGATCCTATCCTATATCCTGATAATGTGTATATATATTTTAAATATTCCTAATTCTTTTTCACCAAAAATTGACAGTTAACAGAAGTGGCGGATAAACTTATAAGCAAATGAGACGCAAGCTTGGGGCCTCCACATCTTAGGGGCCTCGAAAATGGCTGAATAGCCCAAATATTTTTGGTTCAGATGTTAATAATTTTTTATTATTTTACATGAAATTTTTGAAAACAGGGCCTCCAAGTTTTATTGCGCCTGGGGTCTCTCATGTGCTTAATCCGCCTCTGGTTAACAGTGATTAAATTTAATGAATTTAAAATTAAACATACATACAATTGTGACAGTATACTTTTCAACCTTTCGCAGATTACACCCCTTTGGTTTAGTGAGACATTTCAACAGAATAATCTCTATTAAGAATGCTTGTTACACCAATATTAGCAGTATGTATTATGTATCAAAGTTGTGGAGTCGTGATAAAATAAAAAGACTCCGACTTTAACTCTTTCAACCCCGGAAAAGGACTCCTATTTTGACCCAGACTCTGAATTCAGTTAATAGTGAAAAAAATCTACCTTGAAATGGTCTTAATTTTTTCCCTTTCTTTAAGTATAGACAGATATTGTTTCACCAATTAATATGTTGAATAAGCTTATTTTCTAATATATGTTATATATCTTACTTATACTGCACGTTGCGAATTCCTCATATAAATATTTTATCTCATTATCTTGATAAAGAATTGAGAAATTCTTTCCAGATTTTTTGTAATACATATTTCAAAATACTCTTTACCTTTTTTAATGAGTTTAGACATTGAATATTTTTTACGCGAAGCATGCAGATGCGCCAATTTTGAGTCGAGTGATATACTTAAAAAAGTAGACTAGGAATTGTCACTATTTTCTTTATCGTAAAAATGACGTAGAGGGTCTACGAACGGCGTAGATTATTTACATCAATTTTGCAGATGACATAATTTTTTAAAAAATATCATTCCTGTTGAACGTAAGCACTTGTAATTTTATTTTAGAGACTCGAATTTTTTTGAGAGCAAAAATTGGAAAAAAATTAAGTTACGAGAAACCGAGTAGGTACATGACCTATAAGTGAATATATATGAATGCGTTTTATAAAAAGTGGTGGGCTGACAATAAGTTAACAAGGGGCTTACTTAAACTGAAAACAATCTGCGGTATTCCGTGAAAGGGTGAATTTCTTAATCACACTTATGTTACAATTATACCCAATAATTTTTAATCAATCGATCGAATGTTATTTTATATATATAATTATACAACAATATTTAACAGTACGCAATGCACCGTAAAATAATCAATAGCTGAACAATGTACTTTCTTACCTCAAATCGTAGGAGTCAACAATTCCAAGATTGATGGGAAAATTGGTACTATTCCTTTCGTTTAAATTTCATGTCATGAAATCATTCGTAGCGGTCTACTTATACCGTATGTGCAAAGCTGTCATAAAAGTGAAGTAATTCAAAGCACAATATAATCTGTATGAAATAGAAAAAAAATGGATAGGTAATAAAAGACACACTCAATTCTTGTTTCAAAGCATTAGGCGAACAACTTGGAAAGGCTACGCGGTTGACGTCGTGGCCACCTCTGGTATAATACAAATACTTGAGAATATTGTTTTTTTGGTTTAAACTTTTCAGTACCGCGATGTTTTAAACTAAAAAACATTCACTCACATACCTACCGCATGTTTTTAAATTTTTTTGAATATTTTTTAAAAAATAGGTCTGAATTTATGAATATTAAAAGTTTACTTATAAAATGATATACATATATAGTTTAATATTTTCAAGTTACATTCGTGGTCTTCAGTGGCCTTACGGTATTCACGCCGTTCGTATGTAGCGGTCATCAGTGGCCTTACGGTACTGAAGCGGTTAACAAAGAGCTCGATGCTCCTAATTAAAATGCAACCAAGTGTTTTGCGCGAACACCTCTGAACTCCTTCCAGCCCACCGCCGTATACATATGTTTGTCCAACAATGAAAAGACTCCGCTTAAATTCACCAAAATGCTAAAAATGTGAAAAAGTTCAGATCTTTATCCATTATGTGTTAACTTTTCCGGTTCTAAGCTCAAGAAATGCGACCCCAATACCCACATTTTCTTAAATATCTATTTTAATATGGGTGATACAATGTTTATAATTAAGGTATTCTTATATCATAGTCTTGTGGACCTTTTGTAGTTTATATAAATACGCGATAACGCAATGCGATAACGAGATAAGCGCCCGCTTATCAGCGATCGTTCGTAAGATAACTAGGCTGAACGCATCAGTTGCAAATACATATTTGTACTGTAATGACGTCTTTTTTACGCAAAACTTAAAATATGATTGTTTATTAAAAAAACACGGATTTTTATAAAAAAATGTATGAGGAATGATGCAGAGAGATATTAAAGCCCTTAGACTATTTTTTTTGTTGATATTCATAAAAATAAGGCCAATAATGAGGGAACCTCTGGGGTCCCTGAACGACCCCCATCGGCAGAGAAGTATTTTTCTAGTCTCTGAGCCGCGAGAGTTAACAACGTTGCGTAAAAGTAATCACGAGTAACCAAGTTGTTCCATTCTATCCTACTCTTGACTTACAATATAGCATACAAGTATTGTATATGTGAGTAGTTTCCCACTGGACTACCTTGTCACCACAAACTCTCCGATATTATTTAGTTTCATTTAGTGCCGCCATGCTCATAGGGCAATTTTTTCAGCGCGTTGTAAAGTTACGCTATGCAGTTAAACCGTTAAGTTAGAGTGGGAGAGAGGGACGGGGCTATACCAAGCGCCTCGCAACCGAGCGGGACTCACTCAGTCGCCGTAATGGGTTGGTAAGTTTGTATCATTGCCGAATTTAACGCGGGAATGGAAAAGTGGCGGGAGAATTTCTCTCTGAGAGAGTTAATATTAAACGTTCGTAAGAATTACGTACAAGTTTCGTGAATTAATTGAATATAGCGATGTAAAAATATAAAGAATAGAGTTTTATATACTTAGATTTGTAAGAACATTTATCATAGTAATATAATGTATTGCATATTATCTTGATTTATTTGTATTTATTATATGACTATCTATGAATTATAAATACATATTTTTAATCCATGTCCGCTCTCAATATGAAACATATGGTCTCTAAATGAAATTATACTAACAGATTTTCTATACGAGAACTGTTTGTTACTCAGTTATTCAACCTCTGTTTTCTTCCGAAGAGAGTAGAGATAAAAGTGATTGTGTTAGGACAAGACCAGTGATATACTAATCGCTCTGGTTGCATATCATTATTTTAGGATTGGAAAGGTGGGAAGGGATATTTAGATATCACATCCATGCCTTCGAATAAAAATCGATACATTGATTGAAACAATGCAATTCGTACTTGGATTAAGACAAGTGAAAGACAATCCATTCTTTTAATGGCTTGGTGTCAATATCGGTTTTAACTTTAAATTTGAATCGTTCAAATTATGTACATTCACACAGATGTTGTCACTAACGACCCGGGTTTCGCCTTTCGGTATCTTCAGACGTTCAAGTGCACTTTTCGCCAGCAATGGCTTTACACTCGGTGATACATTTTATTTTTTATATAAACACGAAACATTTATTTACTAAGCGTCAGTTCAAGTTCATCCGTGCACTTGAACGCCTGAAGATGCCGAAAGCCGAAACCTGTGTTGTTAGTGACAAAATCTGTGTGAGTGTACATAATTTGAACGATTCAAATTTAATATTGAAATTCCACCAAGCACCTTCAGTCGAAATCTTAAATTAGATTTTAACATTGCTTAAAAACTTTTACAGTTACTATTTTAATTGAACTGTAACATATTTCAATTTCTTACTGTCATTACAAACTAACCATTTTATAATTTAAAGGTTAAGTATTAGAATCAATGTCAACTTTTTTCATAAATAAGTTAGTCTGAAAATGCTTTTCAAACAGACTATACACATGCCAAAATTTGTGGAAAAAAAAAGTGTATAAAATATGTTTTTACACCAGAAATGAATGTCCATACAATTATCGCTGAATCCATCAAGTGTATTCAATATATTTTATTTTATACAATAAAGTTATGCTTATTAAACACAAATACTATCAATATATAAGATATTCTCCAATTAATACCAAATGCAAGCTATGGTTGCTTATTTTTTAAGTTGAAATTCGATAAATCAAGATAACACACTTTCAAAGATACATCGCATTGTAAAATCCCTGCCTGGCGGCTGTGATTCGTACTATTGGGCAACTTTATTGAGGACATTTCCACAAATCCGGCCCACTGCTCTATTCAATTTCGTCTAATCTCTTCCACCAGGGGCGAATTGGGTAGTTATTTCATTTAATTACACGAAAATAAACTCCTTAGTGTCTTAAGTGAGGCTGTTGTCTTATTAACATAGCTTTGGAATATATTCGACAATGTAAAAGAGCCGTACATACTACACAAGAAGATATTTAAATGCAATAGTAAAAGAGGTGTATTTTGTACACAGATTATATAAACTAACAATTTATTTACATAAATAATAAATTGTAATTGAATGTACAATGTCCTTCTTCTTCTTTGGCCATGTTCGCTCCCTATGTGGAGCATATGGCCGCCACGCGGCACCTCCATGTTTCCCTGTCTCCCGCCAATTGCTTTGCTTCCTCCCATGACATGCCAGCATACCTCAGTTCCGCTGAGTACATCCTATGGATAGTACCCGACGGACGTCCGGGACGCTGGAATCCCACCGGACGAAAGGAGAGGCAGGCAGGATTGAGGCTTTCCGGAGGCATCAGCAGCACGTGACCCAGCCGGTTCCAACGCCTCTCCATAACCACTGACGTGACGGGACGGTGTCTTGTACGCTCCCATATCTCTGAATTCCTCACAAAATCAAACCACCTCACCCCCATTATTCGACGCCAGCATCTGTTCTCGAAGCTCAGTATACGGTTTGTCTGAGTATTCGTCAGGTGCCATGATTCGCAACCGTAAAGCAGTACTGGCCGAATGCAAGCGTTGAATAAGTGTCATTTGGTTTTAATCGTGTACAGCTGTGTGTCCCAGACAGTCCGCATTGAGTTGAATGTGGCTCCAGCCATTCCTAAACGAATTTCACTTTTTTCGCTCGTTTTTTTCTAATAAAAACTGTTGTGATGAGACTTAAGGTACAAACAATATACTAACACATTTAACCCTAACCGCTATTTTGTCATTTTAGTTTGTGGCAGGAAAGTAATTAATTATAATCATTACTATAAATAAGTAAGTTATTTTATCAAAATTTTCAATGTGTTGGAACAAAGACTACATAAATGAAAACGTTTTATTTTTATTTATGTAGCAACACTAAATAAGCATAGAGACATTTCAATTTGCAGCGGATTTAAAATTTGTCATGTTGCCACAATGCGCCACGTTCATTTTTATAAAATTTAATATTTTACAACGGTTGGAAATTTTTGTTTGGCTACGAAAGTAATTTCGTTTTTCGAATCTTTCTTTACAATTCGGTTTGCGCCCTCTCTGCCCACCTCCGCGCTCCGCCGGCGAATTGCGAATATCTTAAGATAGCGCCATCTCTTGATATTCTTTATTGATTTCATTGATATGAATTTAATAAAGTCTGCCTTATCGACGGAGCGTAGGAAAACATGATCCGTGCACAACTCTCTAAGAGGCTGAACACGTCAACACACTGGGGTGGAACGGAAAAAAAACATTTAAAATTTAATTATTACTTAGATTCAGATTTAATGCGACGTTTTTAACAAGGTAAACATGTCATCGTCTGAACTGAGGCGTGAAGTCGAAATAGCTATGAACAAATTGTTATAATGTTATATACTTTGTATGTTTTGAAATTATTATAATAAAGTTCTATTAGGTATATATCATGTCAATAAATATAACATTGAAAAAGGTCGTTAGGACAATGTGGTGTACTGGCAAAATCGTTTAAAGACAAATTGGTAATAATTCGTTCGGTTAACGGATTATTTCGTATTTTATACGTACAGAATACTCCGTACAAGGAAAATCCATTTATCGATTCTTCCAAACACAGAAACTTCCGCACATATAAATATATAAAAATGTAATATTAAAAAAAGTATCTTCAAAAGATTCAGTGGTAAATTTGTGGAAGTTTGCTTTTTAATATAAAAATATTTTTGATAGTTTTGTTTTGTTACAAATTGTGACACGTGTTACGCCTTTTTGAGAAGCATTATCAGACCATCGCAACGTTTCCGAATAAACTAAAAACATAAAAAAATGTTGTTTTATTTTAATGTTTGATGTCCTAGGTCGGCAAAGTGCGGCTCTTTGGCCCCTTAAGTGCGGAGATTAATAGACTGATTTTGCTTCCAATATTTTTAAAAATTGTTTGTAATGTTCATATTTGGCTCTTTGGCGAATAAGTTTGCTGACCACTGTCCTAGGTCAAGGTTGCTTCACTTTGAGTATCAAGAATTGTGTAAAGAGGTCTCCCAGTGTTATCATGTAGAAATGTTAACACATATATTTATCATGATCATATATTATTTTTTTTAATAAGTACCAACTGGACATCGCCATTGCAAGTTGACATCAATCAAGTGAAAGACAGTAAACAATATTATAATATATATTACAGCTATAATGGTAAGTTGCCGATCATTGATGCAACGTGATTCTCAGTCACCCCATCGCCGGTGACGTATAAAATCGTTTCGTGAATAGAATCTGATATGTCAATAGGGTGACACGGCGCGAGCAATAACGTCGGGACATAATGGCAGCGCCGCCGGGGTGGGGGATCGGTGGAGGTCCGTGAGGGTTGACGATGGAAGGATTGGCAGGAATAAGATAGGGATCGTTAACAATTGAGTCCACGTTGTGCAATGAATGAATTTATTTTAAAATTTCATTTAAGACAGCATTTAGTATTTATTAAACTCATAATATATTGTCATCTTTAGCGTTAATTAAAAACTACAAAAAATATTTTGTGTTTTAAACAATATTTAAAACAAACAATTATCTGTAATTAATTCATTGCATTATTTATAATAATATATCTGACCAAAACAACTTGTACTATACAAGGTTTCAAACAGATTTTTTTAAAGATCCAGTTCCAATTATCGATTAGATTGTAACTACTGGCTGGGTCAAAATAAAATGTTATTTACATATCGACCGTGGAAAGGAAAAAGGACGTAACCGACACATGGCAAATTTTACGGCGCTAAAAACGTGTTTTGATAATTTTGTGACATATGCAAATTATGAACTATATACAACCTTGAAGTGCACGGATACTTCTAAACTGGTGTTAAATTGACATAACCTAATTTAAAATTAAATAAATTATCTCGGAAAAACCTTTATTTCAGTGTTTTTTCTTGGTTTTATTTTTTTACAAGGACATCTTCAGCTTCCATCCTTTTGATAGAATGTGTGTCAAGTTGTATACATTGTGATTATCGAAAAAATGTTGTTTTGGAAAATTGACAGTTATGTCCTTTTTCCTTTCCACAGTCGATATGATTTTTTTTAATGGATTAATTTTATTACAGCTTTCATTCTAGAGTCAATGCAAGAATATCTGTCACATGGTTAATATATCATAGTGTTAAATATTTAATTTAACAACATTTTACCATGCTAAACAAATACAATAAAACACCCAAACCTCAGGTGAATAATACGAAAACAAATCCTGTGACATAAGATATGCCATGTAAATATATATATTACATCTCATTAAATACGTCATTATAAATTAAAAATTAAATAGTATTTATAAGGTTCAGTATTCATATTATATATTTATGAATTCACACTATTTTAAGTTTAAATAAATAAATATATTTTTACGTACTTGATATTTTTTAGCAAACCCAAATTAAAAATTTCTCTTCCCTATATTTCACTTAATAACAACCCTTAACCTATAATAAATCCTTAAACCTCTCTTTCCACAAACTCATCACCTTCTATCTTTATATATTTTCCTTATAATCTCACCCCCTTTATCAAATATATCTCCAACAATATTCCTCCAAACCCTTTTCCCCTCCCCACCTTCACACCCAATATTTTATTATACCACCAAATACCCTCACCACCCAACACACATAAATACTCTCTCACCCCACCCCTCCCCACACACCACAAAACCATATAACACACACACACTCCCAAAATATATATCACCAATACCCTCAAAAATCAAATACTTCACCTATATCACAATCCACCCTACAAAACTCATTAATCATATGTATTCATACATCACCCACCACAACAATCCCAATCTCTCATCATCTCCAAAATAACCACACCATACCTCACACCATCTATCTAAACCCATTCTAACTATAAACCCCACACCCACACCTCGACTACACCTTTAATAACCCATAACCACTCCTATACCACAACCCCAACAAACCTCTCCACAATACCCCCCCCCACAACCCCACACTCCCTCATAAATAGAGATCCTCCACAATAATCTCCTCTCTCTTTTCTCTTATTTTAAAAAACCACATACTAAAACCCCACCCCCCCACCCCCTCCAATACCTCCCCACCACATCCCCCTAACAACAAATCTATAATAACATATTAATAATGGTAAATAAAACTCACACAACACTAACTATCATTGTGTATTACAACTCACTCATATCTGCCCATCTTCATTATCTTATCACACACACAACCATAACAATACATCATAGATAGAATCTCTCTCACACCACCAGAGAGAGAGAGAGTGTGTACATTTCCAATGAAACAGATCCAATAATAAATCTAAACTTACACTCTCTGTGACAGACCGCCAAGCGTGTGTGTACGACTGTGTCTACTCGCTATATAAGATATTCTATAGTATTGTGGTTTGAATTAACATCAATAAATAATTATTACAAAATGGGTCGTAGGATTTTTTGACTCCAACTCTAAACAAAACACCCGACACCACGACTTCCAACTCCGACTCTACACACCTGATTAATATTATACTGTCACGTTGATAAAAAGAAACAGAAAACGTATTTATTTCAATAAAAAAAAATATTTAAAAATTGTCTATTGTATTTGAATGCCCAATCAATACCGACAACTATATTTTTAACTACATTAAAATATTACTAGCTGTAAGCCCGTTGACCTCAACGGGGGGATTTTTGTTGCATTTTTAAGTAGTCAGAAAATTTACAGGCGTCAAAAATAAATTACTAACCTATTTATTGAATAATCCAGAAATTCTGATAGTAAAAGAAATATATCTGGGGGCGTATATCGACAGCCCTGCCCTGCAGTATTTAAATTGTAAATTATTTATTTTTGGAATCATGTTCTAGTTTGCCAACAACTATTTTTCGTAATAGCAGAAATTTCGTAAGTTATTGAATTTTTGGAATAATGTTTAAGTTTGTTAACTATTTTTCGTAGTAACAAAAAAAGTCCTTGTAAATTACTTAATTTTTGAAATAATATTTAAGTTTGCTAACAACCATTTTTCGTAGAAGCAGAAATAGACCTCGTAAATTATTTAATTTTTGGAATAATGTTTAAGTTTGCTAACAACCATTTTTCATAGTAGCAAAAATAGTCCTTGTAAATTACTTAATTTTTGGAATAATGTTTAAGTTTGCCAACAACTATTTTTCGTATTAGCGGAAATTTCGTAAATTATTTAATATTTGGAATAATGTTTAAGTTTGCTAACAATTATTTTTCCTATTAGCAGAAATAGACCTCGTAAATTATTTAATTTTTGGAATAATGTTTAAGTTTGCTAACAACCATTTTTCATAGAAGCAAAAATAGTCCTTGTAAATTACTTAATTTTTGGAATAATGTTTAAGTTTGCTAACAATTATTTTTCCTATTAGCAGAAATAGACCTCGTAAATTATTGATTTTTTGAAATAATGTTTAAGTTTGCTAACAACCATTTTTCATAGTAGCAAAAATAGTCCTTGTAAATTACTCAATTTTTGGAATAATGTTTAAGTTTGCTAACAATTATTTTTCCTATTAGCAGAAATAGACCTCGTAAATTATTGAATTTTTGGAATAATGTTTAAGTTTGCTAACAACCATTTTTCATAGTAGCAAAAATAGTCCTTGTAAATTACTCAATTTTTGGAATAATGTTTAAGTTTGCTAACAATTATTTTTCTTATAAGCAGAAATAGACCTCGTAAATTATTGAATTTTTGGAATAATTTTTAAGTTTGCTAACAATTATTTTTCATAGTAGCAAAAATAGTCCTTGTAAATTACTTAATTTTTGGAATAATGTTTAAGTTTGCTAACAATTATTTTTCGTATTAGCAGAAATAGACCTCGTAAATTATTGAATTTTTGGAATAATGTTTAAGTTTGCTAACAACCATTTTTCATAGTAGCAAAAATAGTCCTTGTAAATTACTTAATTTTTGGAATAATGTTTAAGTTTGCTAACAATTATTTTTCGTATTAGCAGAAATAGACCTCGTAAATTATTGAATTTTTGGAATAATGTTTAAGTTTGCTAACAACCATTTTTCATAGTAGCAAAAATAGTCCTTGTAAATTACTTAATTTTTGGAACAATGTTTAAGTTTGCTAACAATTATTTTTCATAGTAGCAAAAATAGTCCTTGTAAATTACTTAATTTTTGGAATAATGTTTAAGTTTGCTAACAATTAATTTCCTATTAGCAGAAATAGACCTCGTAAATTATTTAATTTTTGGAATAATGTTTAAGTTTGCTAACAACCATTTTTCATAGTAGCAAAAATAGTCCTTGTAAATTACTTAATTTTTGGAATAATGTTTAAGTTTGCTAACAATTATTTTTCCTATTAGCAGAAATAGACCTCGTAAATTATTTAATTTTTGGAAAAATGTTTAAGTTTGCTAACAACCATTTTTCATAGTAGCAAAAATAGTCCTTGTAAATTACTTAATTTTTGGAATAATGTTTAAGTTTGCTAACAATTATTTTTCCTATTAGCAGAAATAGACCTCGTAAATTATTGAATTTTTGGAATAATGTTTAAGCTTGCTAACAACCATTTTTCATAGTAGCAAAAATAGTCCTTGTAAATTACTCAATTTTTGGAATAATGTTTAAGTTTGCTAACAATTATTTTTCCTATTAGCAGAAATAGACCTCGTAAATTATTGAATTTTTGGAATAATGTTTAAGTTTGCTAACAACCATTTTTCATAGTAGCAAAAATAGTCCTTGTAAATTACTCAATTTTTGGAATAATGTTTAAGTTTGCTAACAATTATTTTTCCTATTAGCAGAAATAGACCTCGTAAATTATTTAATTTCTCGTAAGTTTGCTAACAATTATTTTTCCTATTAGCAGAAATAGACCTCGTAAATTATTGAATTTTTGGAATAATGTTTAAGTTTGCTAACAACCATTTTTCATAGTAGCAAAAATAGTCCTTGTAAATTACTCAATTTTTGGAATAATGTTTAAGTTTGCTAACAATTATTTTTCCTATTAGCAGAAATAGACCTCGTAAATTATTTAATTTCTCGTAAGTTTGCTAACAATTATTTTTCATAGTAGCAAAAATAGTCCTTGTAAATTACTTAATTTTTGGAATAATGTTTAAGTTTGCTAACAACCATTTTTCATAGTAGCAAAAATAGTCCTTGTTATTTACTTAATTTTTGGAATAATGTTTAAGTTTGCTAACAACTATTTTTCGTATTAGCAGAAATAGACCTCGTAAATTATTTAATATTTGGAATAATGTTTAAGCTTGCTAACAACCATTTTTCGTATATATATAAATAAATAGTTAATCAAATTATTATATATTAAATTATTATATTTAATTGAGCAGCCTTATATAGCCTCTCAAAACGCTGCAGAACGGTTCAATTTCGTTTAGTGCAAGATTTCACCCACAGATGTCATTATTAGTTAACTAAAACTTTAAATAGAGTTTTTTTTTCGTAACCATCAACTGGACTTGTAGAGCAGTGGGTTAGGTGTCCGAACGTCGCGCATGAAAATTGGGGCATGGTATCGAATCCCACAGCTTGACAGAATATTTTTTGAAAATTAATTGTTTTTACACATAATAAAATAAAAATGTCATGATTTCAAAAATTCACTCATGACGTCAGAGAAAAATGAAGAAATGAATTAATGACGACAGCGGGGCAGGATGGGGGGGAGGGGGACCGTCTTTCTTGACGTCATCGAAAAGGCGAAATCGCGACCATAATATACAAACGAAAAAAGTATCTCTTTAGTATGAATAAAAAAATGTTGACAGCGTGGCTGGGGCGGAGGAGGGGAAGGGGAAATCGGGGACAATTTACAGACGGACGGACGGACGGACGGACATTAACGACTATTAATATATAGATAATCAAATATAATAATACGTCAGTAATAATAAAATGAAAATAGAATATTATTAGTAAAAAAAATAGCAGAGTTCACAAATTCTGTTAATTTTTTAGAATAATGCAATTGGTGCTAGTAGTAATCCAGACCGTAGATGCCTTCTTAATTAAAAGCCACCACACTGCAAAATTTAATAAAACAACATATGATACTTGAAAATACTCGATACTAGTGGCATTTTTATTCACACCTCCTATTAAAATAACCATTATAATCATAACTTGGTCAATTTTAATCTTTTTACAATGCTTGGAACTATAGTTGTCTAAATTTTTATGAATATCTATAACACATTTTTATTTTTAGTTAATAATTGAAAAATAATCGTTTTTTATTGAAATATCGAATTATTTTTAAGCTTTTATATTTCTGAACGTGAAATTTTAAGCCAATTAAAATAAGTAATTTAAACACGGTGGCAGTACAAGATAATTCAAAATTTATTTGCCGTTTACTGTGCTAAATCGATTATAATCTTACAGTGATTTCAATCGAAAGAAAACCTGCTACAGAATAAGCCATATTATTGAAAAATGATTACATAAAAAATGCCAAGATAACAACAGTTTATATATTATATATTATATTATTAAATCAACCCCAAAGTACAGTGCTTGAAAAGTTTTAACTTAAAGTTGCTTTTAAAAAAAACCACGTACCTATCAATTATTATTGAGTAACTGTCTGGGTTGAGGGATGGTGGTTGTATTGTATTGTGAAATATGGAAGTGAGGGGGGTCGATTATGTAGCGATTTGACGACAAGCCGAAGACATTGCAACGCTAAATACTTAATAATTTCCATACACTTAACAGACTCTTTTAACCTACGAATGCTTGGATTATTCTCCCTTTGTGTGTACGGTCATACAAAGAGAAACGTTCATCTCTTCGGATGAGTTTTTAGTTACTGATTTAAACAAATATAATTATTATTTTAATGACGTTATAGAAAAATATGACGTCGCCCGCTGTGGTCTAGTTGGTTAGAGTTTGCTCTAATGATCAGGTGGGTATGGGTTCGATTCCCGGTAAGGTCAATGTCAAATTGGATTTTTTCAATTTTAATTTGAGATCTAAGACATGGGTCTTTGTGAAGTCAATTCTCCTTAAGTTAATCTCATGTGACTTTCAAAAATTTTCATCGAGTACATGTCGTATGATCTTTCAACTTCAAAATATTTGACGCATTGGCGTAAGCTATAATGTCAAATATTAAAAAAAAAATGTAATTTGTAAATTTAAAAATTTGAAAACAAATTGTATAGAGTGTAAGATGGACTAAAAATGACTTGTAGGTAATAAAAAAAATAATAATATGACAATTTATCCCATAACGAGTAACATAAATTGACGATAAAAACCACGTTTCAAAACACTTCTCGAAAAGAACAATTAACTATGTTTTAGACGGTAGATACGCAGCGACGGATAACGTGCTTGTAAGGCCACATGCGTTATAAGATTTGATGATTCTTTTATTAAAAAAACTACCTAAAATAAAAAAGAATGGGTCATATATTGTTTTTGAGGCCATTAAATTAGAAGGCCCTAATCGCGCGCCTCTTGCGCTTATGGGGTAATCCGCCACTGTTAAGTTAACATTCCACAAAAATCGTGTAAAAAGTGATAGAATTCATAGGAAAATTGAAAATTGGTTTCCTAAATAAAAAAAATATATTTTAGTATAGAAAATCAGACATTAAAGTTTATAATTAAAACACAACTAAAAAAATCTTCAAAATATTATTTATATAATATTCTTGTATCGACATTTGTATAATACTATAATGTTATTCTTTTGTAGTTTCCCTTTCTAAATAACAGTAAATATCAGCTATAGAACCATACACATTTAATGTTGTCACGAAACAATGTAAAATACATGCACTCGTCATAGATCATATCAGTACAAGTTGTTTTACGAGAACTCGTTTTTAATCAGTTGCTCAAATTGTCTTATTTGCATAAGCTAGTAATATAAATAATGATCTAAGAAAGAATGAGTAGCTGTATTGTAAGCTGTACTGTAAGTGTCCGTTCTAGGATTCGTGCCCGTGGTTTCCATAACCGAATACGATGAACGTCCAAGAAAGTCTAGTACTCGGTTAAAAGGCATTCTATATAAGGCATATTTTAAGTATAACATTTAATATATTTATTCACAATTCGTTAATAACGGTATTTTCGAAGGGGTGTACAAAATATGGTAGGCCGAATTTATTAAAACGCGCACGGGAGCAAGCGAAATGACTTGCAAATAAGAAAAGCCGATAATGACGGTCGACGTATCATTATTGCGATCACTTGCCATTTGCCACTTTTCACTGCGGCTGCCAATGCGCGGCGCGGCCACTGTGGCAAGCCAGGGATGGGTTTGGTTGTTTTAATTAATAAATATTATTTTCAAAACTATCATTGAAAATACTGGTTACAATTTTATATGGAGTTCACATTGAAAGCTGTACAATATTGTATAATTTAGTTGGTGTTAATTATTTAAACTCTTAATGAATGCTCTTTGTTATTTAAAGCTTTTATACATCACAATTCTTCTTATCAATCGCTTCTGTTCAGCATACTTGAAGTAGTGATTGATATTGGAGTTAGTAAAAGTTTCTTAAATTAGGTGCAATATGTACCACAATACATTTTTCAATTTTAAACAAAACAATATCGATTATGAAAAGCGAAATAAACTTTTTTCAATATGTAGTTAGTAAGGCTTATAAAAAAATCGACTTTTGAAAAAACCAGTTTTCGAACGTCAATATTGTTCGAAAACCGGTTTTATCCGGTTTTCGAAGGTTTACAAAAAGTGGATAAT
The DNA here is from genome assembly GCA_031772345.1 of Himalopsyche anomala. Classification (NCBI taxonomy): domain Eukaryota; kingdom Metazoa; phylum Arthropoda; class Insecta; order Trichoptera; family Rhyacophilidae; genus Himalopsyche; species Himalopsyche anomala. The sequence continues at coordinate 15,064,630 of CM062833.1, read as the reverse complement.
TCAATTAAAATAGAGAGAAAAGGCTAATTTTTTATATGTTTTTTATTTATATACATAATAATACACAACAATAAATTATTTGGTGTTACTCCTCAGAAAATATGATTTAAGAAAACACAAAGCGTCCACTGATCGTTTTGTGACAAAAGTTTCTGATATCGAAAATAATAGCTTTCGCTGAGTAATAATGATGTGGAGCATATGGTCTTTAAGCCATCAAATAAAAGATACATTTTTTTTGTCCTTTTGTTTATAGACTCGTTTATGTGAAAATTCGGCACAACCGGTTACGAAGATGAAAAACCGGTTTTCGAATGTCACAAGTTTTGGAAAAAAACCGGTTTTTAAAACCGTTTTTTGAAAACCGAGTAGTTCTAGTAGTTAGTACATTTTTTTAGAAATATGTAGGTATCGATACCACAGTTCCAAAGTGTAATAAGTGGTAATTTGTAGTTATTTTAGAGAAACAGTGGCTATTATATATCAAACTGTAACCACTACAAAAATCCGGTTACAGCTTATAAAAACTACTATTATTTAAATTAAACCAGATAAAAGTAAAATTTATAAACATGTCTGCTTTTAATATGGAGCTTATATATTCATAATGTAGTTTATGTGAACAGAGGTGAGTCTATGAGAAAAGCTTGTATCTCAGTTGCTCAATCATACTTTTCTTTCAAAGAGAGAATTGATAAAAGGATATGATTAGGACAGGACTAGTAGTTAAAAATTCTCTTTTGCCATGCCCGTTTTGAGGATAGAAAGAAAGAGTATGAAGGAATTTAAGACATAACATACATCCACGCCTTGGGAGAAAAATCCATAAATCAATTTATGAAAACCATTTGTACTTGGATTAGAATCCGTGACCTTCGTAGCCGAAGCCGACGACGTTGATAACTCGACCACGCAGTCAGCGGTTACTTACTTGAAAATATGTCTTAAAGTTTTTGGCAGATCAAAGTTTTGGTATAATTAATTACTTTTCTTTTCTTGTTGAACCACTTTTGTAATGTTTCATGTTCATAAAATGCTGCTTAGAGTAACGATTTTACAAAATTGTCTTCATGCAACCCATTATCTCCTTTAAAGGTTTCGACCTATATAAATGATGTCTTGTTTCAATACGGTAAATTAATATTGATTGCTTATTGTAAATTTGTATATTAATCCATATCAATGCACTTTTTAAAAAAGTGCGGACCTGATTCATTTACTTCCATCGGAATCTCTCAGAGCTTAGCGATCACGGGGATACAGGGTGGGAATTAGGGGTTAAAGAGTGAGGGTGGGTGTACGTTTAAGTGCTCTATGATATTTGAACTGGAAAATGAAATAGCAAAAAATACAATAACACATTACAACTTATATCGATATAAATATAATTCATCTATTGCTAACGATAAAGTCAGTAATTTTGTATGATGGGTTGAAAAGATTGTTCAATTAGTTTTATTTCATTTATTTTTGAAAGTCGTATTAACCACTTGAATACCAAGCGGACACAGGTATCCCGAACATATGCAAGCAAACACGGATGTCCAAGACATTTCAAAAATCAAATACTTAGTATTCTAATAGAATATAAGCAATATTTTGATGAATATGTGTAGTTTTATCCAGGGGGGGGGCTCGCGCGAGCCCTTTGTTAAATTTCAGCGCGGCCGGTGAGCCCCTTGTTAAGATAAGAAAATCGTTCGTCTTAGATCAAATCAGCACCTAACTGCAATTTCTGTAGATGGCTAAATTTTATTATGAAATAAGACTTAGTAGCCCCTTCATTTTTTCATTCAGCGTTGTGGGCTTCTGTGCCGGACATCATGGGTTCGAGTTAATCACTAGTCCTGTCATAGCCTTATTATTCTATTCCTACTACTCTCTTTGGAAAAGAGAGGTTGAGCGACTAAGTAACAAACAGTTCTCGTAGAAAAAAAACTTTTGTTGAGATACCTTCATTAGGAAGCCATATGCTCCACATTGGGAGTAAAAATGGATACAAATAAATGTATAAGATTTACCGAGCCCCTTGTTAAGATATTGGCAGCCCACCGCTGGTTGTATTTATACTGAGTCAATATAAGTTTTTAAAATATCGAATTCGAGTGTATATTAAGCAAAATTATTTTTCTAAAAAACACGCAGTATCTCTGGGACATATTAATGATTTATTTGCGCGGTATTTAAACGGTTAATAAATTCAAAATTGATTATTTTCATAATAGTAAGTACATTAACTTTGAATGCAACATAACTGCAATTTATAACTTATTTGATATCAATGACAGTCTCAATGTACACTGTTGTACATTTTTGGCCATTTATATTGATTAGTTTATAGTGAATTGCATATTGTTACATATTATAAGTGTGTTAAGTTTCAATCGATTGTTTATTTAAGTTTCACACCGGAGTGATAAAAATTCACTAATTCCCCAGAACACCGAGAATTGCTTTGAAATAAAACTAGCCCCTTGTTAGCGTATTGGCAGCCCCCCGCTGATTATCCCTAATATTATTTATGAACTTTTCAAATTGCCGAGTAAAAATAAGTTTTCAATAATCAACAATACACTCATAAAAAATGTTTAAAAACAGAAATGTGGAAATCTTTTACTGAAATGGCGTTTTTTTCTTGAGGGGGTTTCAATTTTAGATTTTTGTTTGTTCTAGTAATATAATTTTTCTTCTAAAAAAAATACAGGAGCCTAACTACAATCATGCGTGTTTTGAGTTGGGCTCGTTTAATACAATACCTTAATCATATTTGTTAAAGACAAGAACCTATAATTCGTATCAGTGGCGGCCGGTCAATGTGGCATTGAATCAATGCAGCTTTTTGTATACGCAGGGGCGGTTATATTTCATGAATTCAAACATAAAATTTATACCATTCACTCATTTTAAATTCTTCATGTATTTATTGTCTAAAAAAAAAAATGTTCTGAAATATTTATTATAGACAAATAAATACATGAAGAATTTAAAATGAGTGAATTTTGTAAATCAGTGGTTCCCAAAGTGGTTCCTGTGGACCCCCAGGGGTCCGTGACAAATTAAAAATCATTTGGGGTGCGTGGACAACGTCAGGGGGTCCGCGGAATAATAAATATTTTTAGAAAAGAGAGTTTGAGCGACTGACTAACAAACAGTTCTCGCAGAAAAACATCTGTTAATATACCTCCATGAGAAGACCATATGCTCCACATCAGAAGCAGACATGGATAAAAAAAATACCATTCAAGGCATAAACTTTATTATTTCACTTGGGGGTCCACGGTCAGGTTTTTCCTTTAAAAGGGTTCCATGGGCATAATAAGTTTGGGAATCACTGGTGTAAATGTTATGTTTGAATATTATTTCATGTAGCTTAACCGCCCCTGCATGTACAAGGGGTGAATTGATCCAATGCCACATTGACCGGCCGCCACTGATTCGTATATATAACCGTTTTAAAAAAATATTGTTGTGTATATTTACAAATGAAATGAAACACAAAGGTAAATCATCTGCAATACCTTAGTGAACTTAAAACTATGTCTTTCCCCGAAATTATAAAAACAACAATAATTGTTTTCAGCTGATGATGAAGGCAGGATGTCAAAAATTGGTAAAGCATCAAAAATGAAATCGTCAACGATAATTACGGCCCATACAGCCAAGAGCATTAAGTCGCGTTTAACATTTCCCCGTATCAAATTCTCAATGTAAGGATTATAATCAGAAACTTTTGTTCGAGATTTTTGAAATTCCGTTAATGTGTCTGACTATAGGAGTGCACTTATGAAAATTTGAATGTGCCGAATCTAAGATGTGCCCAGTATTTTTTTATTGAATTCATATTTTAAGAAATATTGCCAGTCTCGACTTTTATACTTTTTTACTCAGTAATATAAAAGAGTGATACACAGCCCGCGGCCCGCTTTGTAATTATTTGCGCCCCTGGAATGTTTTTTTATTAAAATTAAAATAAAGTACATTTATGATTCAAGTAAATTATTGAATTAAATTACTATGAGCAAACTTTTTCGTTCATGGAGGAAAATAAATCATTTTATAGAAATAGGAAAACTTTTACTAGATTGTACGGCTTATTATACTACAAAAATTAGGTCAAATAATTAGTTTAAATTAACATAAACAAAAACTGCATTAACTTCTAATTTAAATAAAACATGTATGAATACTTAAATATATACACATAGTCCTCCTTTTGTGCGGTTTTTTCTCGATTTCGTAATAACACGGTAAAATTTAATAGAACCTATAATTCTACATTACTACATTAATTTTTTTCATGGTTTTTTTGCACCAATGTTTTACATAGAATTTATACCTCGTGTAAAGATAATTGAGTGTACTTCAAATTGAATTTTTCCTTGCGGCCCGAACCCATCATATTTTGTTTATGCGGCACACTAGAATGTTAAGATTGTTCATGTCTGACATTATACATACTTATTTTGTATAATATATTTAAAATACCGCTGTAGTCAACGTCGTTGGTTTCCTTGACGGATCTTAAGTCCCAACTCAAACAGAATTAAAAAAAAAATGATTTACCAATTTTCGTTTGAAAGTGTTTGTGAAGTCTAAAAATTTCCTCGCAACCTTCCAATTCTAAAATAACGGGACGTATCAAAAGCGATTAGTTAACCAATATACTTTTAATAGCCACTATTCTTTCATCCATACTCTCTTCGAAAAAGAGAGGTTGAACAACTGATTAAAAAACAGTTTTCGTAAAAAAATATATGTTAAGATACCTCTATTAGAAGGTTATATGCTCCACATTGCGAGCGGACATGATATAATAATAATAAAGCGATAAAAACAAAGCTTTTTTGCAATCAAGAAATTAAAATTGCCAGAAAACTAGGCGTCCAATTCAGAGGCTCCACAAAGTTTCAGTAGAAAAATAATCATGGCATAATAAAATACAAATATGAAAATTGAAATAAAGTAGGTGATATATTATATTTTTTTAGTAATAAAAATAACATTAAGATATTAATTTGTCGTCAAGTCTTATGGGTGCAGTGTGTTCTTTTGTATTCGATATAACCTCGAAGCCCCACTTTACAATGCTGAGACTCGAGAGAGTGTCGCCATCTTGGTTACGGCTAACGAATTGAAAAAAGAGAAAATTATTGAAAATTCCATTTTAGAAAGATGGAGTTTATTTTTATCGATGGTCATTCAAATGTTTTCAAGTGCGGTCAACAATATTGAAAATAAAATGAATTATTACTAAGTGCTTGAAAATGTACACATAATGCTTAAAATCTCAATTTGAAATGAAATATAAATATCGTTATGGTTTAAAAGGTTTTTGATTTTATGATGAAATCAATATGTTTTATTTTTTATTTCCTTTTGTCTTTGTATTGTCAAAAAAGATTTTAAATTTTTATGAGGTATTTTTTTAAACTATGGTGTTGAGTAACATGGTGTGGTTCTGGAGAAAATGTGGAAATGTGACAAAAATATTTTTTTTGTATATAAACAATTTGATAATTTGTCTTAATTATAGGTGTCTATGTAGAGTCTTGAGTAGATAATCTACACTCTAAGTCAGTGGTCGGCAACCTTTTTTGAGGTAAAAAAAAAAATGTTTTGAAAAATAAATTTGGTTAGTGGGTAAAAGTTAAAAATAATTTTCAACCATTTATTCTTTTAAAAATCATTTTTAGAAAATAATACATAAACTTATATTCAATAAATAATATATTTGCATGATATATATGTGTATATACAAAACACACATATGTATACTATTCTTATTGGTTGCTTCCTTGGTCTTCTTAAATAAGTAATTTGATTAAAAAAATATTATCATAATTTCTTGGCGGGTAACTCAAAATGCGAATATTCAATTACCCGCGGGTAGTAGGTTGCCGACCACTGCTCTACATTTTCGACCGTGATTTTTACCCATGACACATTATTAGAAATGAGTATTCTATTATTTAAATTGAATATCATTTTAATTTGTGCTTCATAAGACTTGGGGCTTGGTATGTTGAAACTGAATAATCTGTCTGTGTTTCGTACGGCTAGTATTATATATGAAAAGTTGATGTAATAATCCGCAATTACTTCCATGTTGAATTGTGACTACTTGCACTCGTCTCTTTGACTTTGATACAATTTAAAGACAAGAAGGAAGTCGTGTGTCTGTGAAAGAAGCAAAATTGGACCGATTGACGAATAATTGTAAATAATAAAGAGAATGGAGGAAAGTGGCGAAGAAGTGGGAAGTGGATGGGAGGGAGGGAGGAAGGTAGGTTATAGAAATTTAAAATTTTTCCAATGAGCGGCCACAAAGAGAGGCGTAATCGATTGTCTACGCCGGTTGTAGGAATGGTAATGGATGGCCAAAAAGTATATGATTGCATTGACTAATAAATACACTCAATTTTTTTTAGACTGTTGTTTTTTACACTGTATTTTTACACGAATTATTTATTATAGCACGATTCCCAGAAAAAATAGCTCATAATTCTTAATAATAACAAATTCAACAGCACAATACGGTACAAAAAAATAAAATGCTTCATTAGATTCTAACATATTAGACATGTCAAAAATTTCTAGCGATGAAAGCGATTTATGTAGTCCCTCATAAAAGTCCCCGTAATCAAGTAGTGATGAATACTATTATTTCGTCTAAATTAAAATACAGATTATAAATAATATTGTCTGTAGTTTACTAATTAAGTCTTTATCATTACCCTTTTTTACACGATTTTCTATACCACAACACGCAATTCACAGACAGCAGTTTACCGCCAGCAATTAAACGCAAGCAGTTCACCGTGACATCAATTGGTCGAATACAGAATTTGTAGCCTACATACGATTTCCGCACTATTCTCTTATAGTTCATGGTATTCTAAAAACATGCTTGAGCTTCAGGCAAAAACTTGAATAAAAGACAACATTTATGATTTTAGCAAACACATCTCATTGCTTATATACGGTAAATTATGCTAGCGATATTTACATCTGCTTTGAATTTTTAATTCAAATAATTTATGTGGCGGTAAACTACAAGCGATTGATTGCTGGCGGTTAATTGGGGGCGGTAAATTTTCAGAAACGAGTTGGTTTTATTCACGTTTTGATTTTAACCCGTAACATGCCATCCTAAAAAATCACGTTCCCTGCTATGATGGCATCTCAGTTTCACTGTTTATTGACAGTATTAAAACCTATGTTGGAAGCTTAAAAAAAATTTGAAAAATGTATATATCTTAGAATACCTAAAATGATAAATACTTATTGACAATATTAAGAGAAATATTGAATGATTTAATGGCTCAACTATTTACGATTGCATCATGAGCATGGAGGTGTTAAGAATATCATTTCCTTCCAGTCTTTGATGCGGCTTATTTTTCATAACATATTTAGATGATTCGTATTTTTACTTTTTTGAAAAATAGGGTTGAGATGTGCAGTTCTTCTACGTTTGATAACTTTTTAAGATATCTTGGCTTATTCGAACGTTTTTCGTTTGCATTCTGTCTAATAGGACCATTAGAATCAAGCTTACCAAATGTAGTTATTTTTGTCGACAGTGGTAGGTACATTTTATAAAATAAACAATGTTCTAATTTTTCAATATGAAAAAAATCTCATATTTATTTATTGTTTGAAAATCAAAAGTACAGTACATGCCATTACAGCTGACGCCAATTTGCCATGCACTTGAAAAAAATAATTAAAATAAAAAAACAGTACCTAATACATCAAAATCAACAAACAAAATCAAGAAATAAAGCATTAAAACCTAACAAACAGTGCAAAAATACTGTTACTAAAAATGTTTAATTCTCTAGGCAATGAGTTGATCAGTCGAACAGCCTTTGGAACTGGCGACTCATACGTCATACTTAATTAAATAATATCAAACAAAAAGATTACAAAATTTCAATTTATTGGTGTGTAGTAGGAAAAAATCAGACGAAAAATAGGGAGATAATGTGAAGAGATGAAGTGAGCCAAGTGGTATTTAAAAAAAAATAAGCCAGATGCGTTGCAATATTCTACACCAGTGATGCACAACCTTTACCTTCTTTTTTTATACAGAAAATATGTACGTTCCATGTAAAACAGCCTTAAAATCGTGTAAAAAAGATTAAGAGAATTTAGATAAATGAGTAATAGGTTCCATTATATTATTTTGACCGTGTTATTTCGAAAATAAATAAGCCATGCAAAAAAGGATTACGAGTACTTGCTTATTAAAAATCGTTTCATTGTGAAATATTTATGTTTCATTTATATGTAATTCATAAGTTACTTTTTTTTTTTTTGAATTCGACATAATATTTGTAAGCCTGTTTCTATGAACCGATTTATTCTCCTTCATTGAAGAAAAAGCTTTCTTACATTTATCAAATAAATGTTTTACGTGAAAAAAATATCTTTGAGAAAAAAACTTAAGGGCCGCATGCGCGGTTTGTTCTACACGTATAAAAGTATCGCAAAAGTGAAGTAACCTCAGATAATACACATTGCAATCTCCGTAAAATAAAAATATGCAATCCATCAAAACACCAAGTAAAGAAGTAATTATACTTGTTCAAGATAAAAGTTTTACCGTTTCACTAGTTGGCTCACCTCTCGAGGGCTTATGATAAAGGTTTAGTTTAATATTTAGTTTATTTTTGTAGATTTTTTTATATATTATAATATTACAGTTGTATTTGTTAGGCCCACCCGTTGCGTATCAGGGCTAAATGCGCTGAACACAGTGAAGTGTCCCGACAAATGGCGGGAAGCTTGTTTCAATTGGCCGCGCATTATCTCAACTACCCGCCAAAAGAGGGAACCGCTCAGCGCTACCAACCGAATGATAAGCGAGTACCGCAGACAAAATGTGCAATTACACTGTGGCCAATTGCACAATAAAAATAATTGCCATAATCATTAACGCTATTATTTTTCTCCCCATGTACCTAAAATATTTAGTATTATAAATAAAATAAAAATTATTCGAACTGTTCCCGATACATTAAATTTTGGTTATATCTCAATGTTACACGTACACAAAGATTGATTAAATAATACTAAATATATACAATAGCGGTCAACGTCGTTGGTTACCATGACGAATCTCACGGGTTTGACTCCCAGTATGAACAACACTTTTTCCATCCATTTATCGTTTTTTATTCGAAGGCCTGAGTGTATGTGATGCCTAATAATTCCCCTTCCATTCCTAAAATAAAGAGTTGTAGCGGGTCCTGTCATAGCTTCTTATTCTTCTATCCTTACTCTCTTCGTAAAAGAGAGATTGAGCAACTGAAAGCAAGAAGACTCTTCTGTTGAGATTTCTCTTTCGAGAGGACATTTGCTCCACAGCGGACATGGAATATAAAAATAGTAATTAAAAATATCGACAGAAGATGCTTGATGAAACTTCAATATCTTATTTGAATCATTCAAATTGTATGCACTGTTGGTTTCACTTTTTGCGTTTTCAGCCATTACAATTCACGCATAGAAATAAGATAGTATTATATTAACTAATTCTGGGAGTTAAATCGATGTTGATTTATTGATAATCTAATTTTTTATCATGTTGTACTCCGAAAAATGGACATATTCATTTAATTTTCAAAATGAAGAGTCTTGCGATTTAGCCAGGCAGCATAATTTACATTCATACAAAATCACTGGTAAAAAGATACATTTGTGAACATGATTGATTTATTTATGGCCCATGAGTTAACAAATGCGCGGGGAAAACATAAAAGCATTGAAGAATCTATGTTCGCGGTTAAAAATGGCGCGCACCGGAAGGAAGTCGGAAGGAAGGCGCCAAATTAGACGGCGATATTGCGCGCGCATTATTCCGACATGGATGGACGATCAAAGGGAGCAAAAAGTTTCTTTTCATTAATTGGTTTGACTAAATAAAGCTTGCAAGATGATTATTTAACGAATTCAAATGATAAGTAAATACGCCTTAATGGTTTTCATTATTTCAAAGCATATTATTAATTAAACAACTTGCTTACGACAATTCCAAAAGATAAATCGTTTTCAGTACATAATTCGAATTGAAAAATAATAATTGGCCGGAATTGAATTTTAGCTTTAGGTTGAAAACAAAAGAGAACTGTGATCAAAGCAGATAAGTAGACAATATCAAAAGTTTTTTTCTTATTATTTATTTCAGTAATTATTAAAAACAATGTTTTTATATTGAAATATTCAGAAGTACATGCTGTATTTATTATTCAAAAGTTGATGTAATCTTTGAATTAAAATTTTGACTAATTTTAATTTATATTTGAAGTAATAAGTTGCAAAATCGAATTTAAATTTTAATTAGTTAACCTATTTCTATGAACTGATTAATACTGCTTTATTAAAAAAAAAACTCGTTCACATTAGTAAATTCAATAATTTGAACTATATTTTAATTTTAAGATGAAACATTCCAGTGCCAACGACAATTCTAAGCAAGCAGTAGGTTGTGTATCCCTTTATTATGATTTAAGGTATATTTACTACCATAATTTGTTGCAACAGCATGTCGTCTCAAAAATTTGTTATTGTTCCTGATGTGTATGATATATGTATATGAGGAAATAAAATTGCAAATACTTTGTAAGCATACGGTTTTTGAAAACTATGTACATATGTCGTGTTTCTAATATATCATTTTAACTTTTCCGGTTCTAAGCTCAAGAAATGCGACCCCAATACCCACATTTTCTTAAATATCTATTTTAATATGGGTGATACAATGTTTATAATTAAGGTATTCTTATATCATAGTTTTTTGGACCTTTTGTAGTTTATATAAATACGATAAGATAAGAGATAAGCGCCCGCTTATCAGCAATCGTTCGTTAGATAACTAGGCTGAACGCCGCTGAACGCACGCGTCAGTAGCAAATTAATATTTGCACTGAAATGACGTCTTTTTTACGCGCAACTTAAAATATGATTATTTATTAAAAAAACCACGGATTTTTATAAAAAAATGTATGGGGAATGATACAGAGAGATATTTTAAAGGCCTTAGACTATTTTTTTTTTGAAATTCATAAGAATAAGGCCAATAATGGGGAAACCACTGGGGTCCCTAAACGACCCCCATCGGCAGAGAAGTATTTTTCTAGTCTCCGAGCCGCGAGAGTTAACAAAATATTTTTGACGAAAACTAGATATAAGACAAACGCAGAATCACGCTTTTCAGGTACGAATACGATCAAAAAATATATGTTTTTCGTAATAAATAATAATATTATGAACATGCGTAAAAGACTAAAGATGTCTACTAGCACTGCTAATGATTTTCCGTACAATTCAACATCACTCTGTGTTTTACATGATTAAAAAAATATATTTTCCTAGCCCCCTATCTTTACATTTTACTTTTATATAGCAAAGTAAATTGTATTCTCGATAATAACAAATATGAGCGACCCTATTATCTCCTTACGTTATAGTGCCAAAGGCGCCTCGTGGAGATATATTCATAAATTTATATTATCAAATATTATTCTAAGTAAATAATTATCTTTTCCGTTTCTAAGCTCAAGAAATGCGACCCCAATACCCACATTTTCTTAAATATCTGTTTTAATATGACTGATACAATGTTTATAAGTAAAGTATTCTCATATCATAGTTTTTTGGATCTTTTGTAGTTTATATAAATACGCGAGTATGCAATAACGAGATAAGCGCCCGCTTATCAGTGATCGTTCGTAAGATAACTGTGCTGAACGCATCAGTTTCAAATTCATATTTGTAATGGAATGACGTCTTTTTTACGCGCAACTTAAAATATGATTATTTATTAAAAAACCATAGATTTTTATAAAAAAATATATGAGAAATGATGCAGAGAGATATTTTAAAGGCCTTAGACTATTTTTTTTTTGAAATTCATAAGAATAAGGCCAATAATTAGGAAACCACTGGGGTCCCTAAACGACCCCCATCGGTAGAGAGGTATTTTGCTAGTCTCCGAGCCGCGAGAGATAAAGGATGTCAGTGTAACCGTGAAGGTATCTAGACAGTTGTGCATTGTGGTTTGAGTCCAGAAGCGCTCATATTGAGAAATAGTTTTCATAAACGATTAATAAACTATATATTTTATTTTATTTATGAATGTATACCCTAACGTAGTGTTTACCAAAGTGTGGTACGCGTACCCCCTGGGATACGTGAATAGTTTGGCTGTGCCTGGTGCAAGAAGCAGCTTATCTATATATTAATAGTCGAAAATGTCCGTCCGTATGTCTGTATGATTGTCTGATTGTCCTCAATTTACGAGGTCTATTTCTGCTACTACGAAAAATAATTGTTAGCAAACTTAAACATTATTCCAAAAATTTTCTGACTACTTAAAAATGCAACAAAAATTCCCCCGTTGAGGTCAACGGGCTTACAGCTAGTATATTTTGAATGTTACTAAAGTATATGCATTTTTTTTTGTCGAGGGGAACTCGGTGAAAAAAAATACAAATATTTTGAAATATGAATTTGTTATTATTTTTCTTTCGAATAAACAGTTGAGAAAATAAATTCGAGAGACCGCGCAATTATATCGAAAAGAATTATCCTTCCCCGCTACTGCGTGATCAGTTTTCCCGCGCGGCAGGGCGCCAACCTTGTAACTGACGTCCCCGACAAAAGATGTCGCATTAATGCCATTTATTAGCCAAGTTAGTAGGCAAGTAGCTGGCAAGTTTACGTAATTAGTAGGTAAGCCAGGAGCAGCTGGTCCGTGACGTCACAAGCCTTGATGTCAAATGCACTCGTCTCCGGGAAATAAACCATAGACTTTGTGTTATATTATGTAGATGTGTATTTGAAATAAACTAACGATCGAGTTACGCCGCCATTATTGTGGGGACTTTTCATTTATGCAATCTTGATTCGTTATCATGTGGATTTATTTGATTGCTTTGCGAATTTTATGTTATTTTTTAATATAACTAATAAAAAAGCACCATTGGAGAATGTTCGGTTTTTACGTAATGACGTATTATTTTTTTCCATGTCTGCTCCAAATATGGATCATATGAACTCCTAATGGAGTTTATCTCAACAGATGTGTTTCCACGAGAACTGCGTGTTACTCAGTTGCACAACCTCTCTTTTTCCAAAGAGAGTAGGAATATAAGGAAAGGGCTAAGACAGGACTAGTGGTTAGCTAATCGCTCTCGATACTCCCCGTTCATAGGATAGGATGGGTGGGAGGAGGGAATTCAAGACACCACATTCATCCATGCCTTTGAAAAAAAAGCCAACGATGTTGACCACTCGACCACACAGGCGGCATATTTTTATTTGACTGTTTTTAATAGTATACAATTAACTTGATGAAAAATACATTAATTTAAAGAAATCGATTTTATTATAATAAAAAACAATATCAACATATTTTAGTTCTACAAATATTATTTTATCAATGGATAGCTATTTCTGCTTATGCCTTCATCAGAATTATTCTGTCTGAACTATAGTTCTAATGATGCCATATGCCGAAATAGTTATCAACCATATTAAATCAAATAATATTTGTGGAACTAAAATATTTTTTCACCTTATAACAATGTATTTCTACCAAGTAAATGCCAATTCAATCAATAAATTTTATGATCGTAATATAATAGAAACCATTAAATTCTCTCTTGCTGAGAAAACACAGTTATCCTCAAAATATTGAATTGTTAAAATCAATTAACTTTATAACTTTAATTCCGCAGGAATTATAAAATATGATTTTTTAAAATCTGTTTTCACTCGCAATGCGAAGCAGATATGTTGGACCATAACGGAGCTTATCTGAACGTTAGTTTTTCTACGAGATTTATTTGTTTTTAATTTAATCAGTCGGTATTTTTTCAAGAAGAGCATGGACTGGTTGCTACTTCAATTTGTGTTGTTTTTAGGATCAAAATTCAATGGTTAAAAGAAAATTTTAGACATCACAAAAATCCGTGCTTTCTAACAAAGATCTATAAATAGATTGAGAAATCAATTTATTTAACTGTCCGTATTGGTATCCAAGCCCATGAACACCGCAATCAACGACATTCATCACTTAACTGCTTGACGGGAAAAACGGGCTAAATTAATGAAACGTAATGTTTTTTTGTTTTATAATATTATTCGTGTCCCTCATCAGGAGCGGGCCATTCAATTTGAAAATAAACATGATACATAAATATTACATAAAAAATAGATGATTATAAAAAATACTCAATACATAATTAAGTATGTATTCTATAAAACATAGTCGATTTGGTATACTTTTCCGCAGATTATCTCCAACACTCCTTCTTTTTTTTTAGCTCACCGAGGAATTTGAAATCCTCTATTTGCTACCGAATAGGCATTTTTTTTTAAATCCATTTACGCTCCCAAAGTGGAGCATATGGCCTCTTAATGGAGGTATCTCAACAGAAGTTTTTTCTACGAGAACTGTTTGTTACTCAGTCGCTCAACCTCAATTTTTTCAAAGTGAGTAGTAGGGAAAGAAGGATAAGGCTAGTACAGGACTAGTGGTTGGCTAATCGCATTACTTAAAATTAATATTTTTAAAGCTTCTTCCACCGCGGCACACCTGAGACTTTTTGCGGCACAGTAGTGTGCCGCGGCACACAGTTTGGCAGTCACTGGCGTAGGACTAGGGCTTCCAACCCGGTTTAAACCGAAACCGAAAACTGGTAAGCCCTTAGACTATTTTTTTTTAATTCATAAGAAAAAGGCCAATAATGAGGAAACCAATGGGGTCCCTAAACGACCCCCATCGGTAGAGAGGTATTTTTATGGTCTCCGAGCCGCGAGTGATAAATGAAAAAAATATGGACGAAATATTTAGTTTTTAGGTGGTAAAATGCATAGCGCTTGCCAACGTTTGACTGTATGCACCACAAAGCAGCTATTCGTCCACACTATTGAAGGATTTGAGAGAATATTCTGTTCGGCGAGTAATTCGAGGTAGCGTAATTGGTGGTTCCGCTATACTTGAAATCGGATTAAGCCATATCAAATACGTGACTATACAAAAAAATATTTTTCCGTAAATTAATATATTGTTCACAAATTGGAGGATTACTGATTATTATTATTATTGGTGAAATATTCATTTCCAAATAATCGCCAAGCTACGCCAATTAAATGAAATTCGTTCCACTTATAGTAAACCATGCAAAGGATATGGGGTTAACGTGTTTTCAAACATGTGAGCGCTGAATGGCGGTCAGGTGCACGGCAATATTTAGGTTAAAACGTATTTCTAATTTAAATAGTAATTTGCACACAATAATTTAATTTGTATTTAAATAAAGCGTTATTGGTTTCAGTGGTTGTGCGTAAAACATAATAAATATTTTTTTCTGACAATATGGAAAGATGTATGACTTCATGGCCACACTGAAAATATAAAAACCTCACAATTTATATTTTTTAAATTTTGTATAAATAAACAAATAGTTTTTTTTTAATCTAATTTGATAATAAAATCTTAACTTTTTACAAGTCTTGGTGATGAGTGAGGACAAGACTAGAGGGGGCTAGAAAGGTCAGCCGGCGATCCCTTTGTTAAATAAAGAAATAGCAAGTCAGGATCTAATTGTTATTTCTGACAAAAAACATATAACCTACATAATTTGACTGTGGAAAGGAAAAATAACGTAACCCAGGAGACACAAAAAACGTGATTTGATGATTTTGAGCATAAGGCAAATTATGAAATATACAAAACAATGAAGTGCACGGAGACTGATTTTTAATTGAATTTACCTAATATTAATTTGATTAATTTTTCAAAATAAACTTTGTCTTTTTTCATGATTGCAATTTTCGCAGGCCCTTATTTTTCAAACTTCAATGTTTAATTCAGCATTTTCAGCTAATATCTTTTTGATAAAACGTGTATCAAGTTGTATACATTGTGGTTATTGAAAAAAAGCTGTTTTGAAAAAAGTGTGGGTTGCGTTTTTTTTCCTTTCCAAAGTCGATGTGTATGTTAAAGTATAACATTTGAAGCAAACAAAATTGTACCTATTTCTACACCAATCTTAGAATTTTTTACTCGTACAATCTGAGATAAATGCATATTTCAGCTATTGAGTTTAATTATTTCACAGCATATTTAATAAAAATATCTTTCAGTTTAAAAGTTTTAGTAAATTTTGGAATTCAAACCGCTCTATTAAAAGCCGGTATTTGTAAAACTTCTAGTGTCATTTCAAGTAAGAGACAATGACGACTGATGAATTTCTTCAACGAGGTGAAAGAACTAGGTACAGGAAATTTCTGGAAGGCGCATGGTATCGACACCAAGGATAACAGAAGATATAATAGAAAATATTAGTTCTGTATTGCTTCAAATGTAGATCCTCACAAAAAAATGTGATATTTGGTCATTTAAACACCAATGGTTAACGATGTCTGAATTGATTTCATACCCCTACCGATAAAAAAAAATCTGGTTGGGGATGAGCATAAAAACCGGATTATTGCCAAATATTCGTATTTTAAATGGATGTTTTTTCGTCGTGTCTATCGTAGGGTAGTTCAAATATTACCAACCGTATTTATATATACTCTTCGACTGTATTAATAATTGTGAATAAATATTATTTATCTTTATGAAATATGAATTTCTTTAGATCCTGCTAAGCGATGAATATTCTATATTATATTACGACAATTTTTATATCAAAGAATGTCTTTTTATACTTAACTTGTTTTTTCCAGTTTTGTTAGTTACCAATTTATGTCAAAAAGGTGACAGTTTGCTAAAGAGATATTTACACCATTTCAGTCATAGGAATTCACATTGCACTTCATTAAAACACTCGACAGAGTACAACGATGTTTTTTGACATTAAGTGTTTTACAGAGAATTTAATTACTTGGTGTCACGTATCAGATATTGTTTCTAAAGAGTGTTTATGTGTGACGTCATGCCTTGAGAAGAAAATGGAGAGATTAAAAATACATAATGTTAAAATTTGTGTCAAAAAAAAAAATACGATGATGTCAAGAATGTGATGTCAAAAAACACATATAATTAACATTAGAATAAAATATTTTTTTAGTAGGATTTTTATGTATAAGAAATCTATAATATTATTATGATGTAATACGGATGTGTAGCTATTGGCCAAGCTTATTTTTATGTTGTGGTTTTAATAAGAAAATATTTTTTTGAAGAATTTGAAATTAAAAATATCAAATGCCATCTGATTACAATTTTTTTAATCAATACTGAAATCTTTCTCGAAAGTAAAAAACATATCTGAGTATAGCTGTTGGCAGCGGTGGGCTGCCAATATATTAACAATGGACTCTCTTAATTTCAGCCATAATATAAACATATATTTTTTCAGCACGAGTGATTTTTTACGGCTCTGATATACGAAGATTTGCATTGTTACTCTTAGTTGGATCAGAAAGATTAATATTTTTTGCCTCGTATGTTGGTAATTCGTTAATTTTCGTCTTCTAAGAAGGAGATCGTATAATGTATTCACATTTCACATTTAACGTTTCGTCTCGAAATTAAAATAAAATAAAATAAAAGTTCACGCATACATCCCGAACCACCCCGAAATATTTCGTTGGTAGAATATGAATCCTATACCACTTGTACGGTAAAGTGCCTCAATAAAACGTCGACAGATTAAAAAACGGGCAAACACACTTCCCTCACATTGAATTCGTTGGCACTCCACTGCCGAAATGCGGTTCTAACGAAATATTCCAAGCCCCTCCCTCTTTTGATACCGAGCTTAGAGGGCGGATTATAATATCGCCAGCAGTCGATATGATGTTTGAAAAAACATAATATTTCATTAGAAATAAAAGAAAATTCGAATAATATGCAGTTTGAGCTGCGAAAAGTTGTGCGACAACCCTTCTGCGGGCATTAAGTCACCGTACATGACGACCTTCGTGAGATATCGATGGCCATACTTTGACAACACGTAACTGACACTTTTTCATAAAATGAGTTATATATATATATTTTTTTTCAAGCTCTATTACAATATTGACATCTCGTAATTTACAAAAAATATTTTTCATTGAAATTGTTCTAAATTTGGAAACTCGTAACATAAAAAAGACCCACCAAACTGCCAGAAGATAGTAAAAGAGCTACATCGTTTTCCTACTATTTGAAAATAGGTGAGAAAAAATTCCAACATTTTGTATTGGAGAGTGAACAATCCGTAACTGGATTAAAAAATATATAACAATTATGTATATTTATTCTATTATCATATGGATGAAGTTAAAATAGGTGCATTGAATTTATCAAAATACTTGGAATTGTTTTCTCGTATCATCATAAACGAAGAAACAAAATTAAAATTGTTAACTCTTATCAAACATTATTGTTAATAAAAAGTTTATTTAATTAATATTGTTTCAACAGATTATTTTAAATATATGTGCATAATAATTTTACTACAAAGTGTCTTTCATTTTCATTGATTTCCTAATACTTATTTATTCATACAGTTTTTTGGCTCTCCTGTAAAATTTAACAAATGTCGGTTACGTCTTGTCAACTTATGGCCATCGATATGCAGCCTTAAATCAAATCATTCACTAAATGTATAATGTAATTCAGTTGAAAATGCTCGTAATATACAAAAACATTCCTGATTTTAATAACTAAATGTGAAAATAGTTTTTAATATAATACTTTTCGATCAAGTGTTGACAATGAACACCTTAAAACTAATGTAAATCAATTATTTACTAGAATATACTGCAATATATTAAATATGAACATCATTTGTTTTATTTATTGATTAGTCATTCACTTGGTAGAACTCCATTATGATTGGGTAAAAATTACAAAGTATTTAGTTTTACAGTTTTTTATATTTATGAGTTGATAGCAAATTTCGACTTTCGCCATCGTCAGACATATCTGACGTTTGTCTACTTTACGTTGGACGACTATAGTTCTGACGATGGCGAAAGCCGAAATAGCTATTAACTCATAAATATAAAAAAACTGTAGAACTAAATACGTTGTTATTTTTAACCTATCATTTGTTTTATTTCAATAAGGTTTTGTTTAGTAAAATATTAATTAGAAATTTAATCAAAGCAGGTTTGTGTCTAAGTAGTTGTTGGTAGTAATTCTATAGACTCGTACTAGTGTTTGCTCGATTTGGAGATAATATGTGCACTTAACATTTAACCCTTTGCAAGTAATTCAGTGCGCGAAATGTTTTCTGATAATTACGTTTAACCTTTCAGGTCGGATGGGTTTTTGTATAGGATGAAGCGGTAGGCGAGAGACATAGATAGACATACGAGTTTGTATTACTATTCAATGAATAATAATTCTCTTGTCTATGTTATTCGAAACAAATGACGTGCAGGTAAGTGGGTCTAATATTTTGTCACAAATACGTTGCCGACGTAAATCAACGATTTACATGAAACACGAATCTGTTTAAATAACATTGCGAGAGGCAAAGTAGTCAAGAATGGAGAATCTTTTGATGTTAGAAGCCGATATTAAGTTTTTTGTTTTGTAATAGGAATAAATTCAACAAAAATAAAAATTCTATTTAATCAGTCAGTATTTTCTGAGGAAAAGCGGCAAGTATTGTGACAAAAGTCGCCGTAACCCGGCCGTTTGTTGAGATAAAAAATTGCCACTGTCGTCCTTGTAGTTTTGAGCTGATCGCAAAAAATTGAAAAACGGACTGGAAAAGAGAAATACTTCTTTTGTGACAATACCCTATTTCCTCAGAAAATACTGGTCGATTAAATAGCCATAATTCCAAGATGTGTGTAACTTGATTTACTACCCGAATGCCAGCAAAAAAAATATTTATCATAAATAATCATATCTGTAATAAAGTTACCAATATATGATTTTTCTAATACAACAATTATTATTATAATCGATTCGATTAAAATTGCTTTCGCCTCAACCTAAATTCCGGGGCTGTTCATTTTCAATATTATATTAGCTCATTAGTGCTAATCCTTTTCGCCAGCAATGACTTTAAACTCAATGATACATTTATTTCTTATATAAACACGAAACATTCATTTACTAAGCGTCAGTTCAAGTTCATCCGTGCACTTGAACGCCTGAAGATACCAAAAGGCGAATCCTGGGTCGTTAGTGACAAAATTTGAGTGAATGTACATAATTTTAACGATTTAAATTTTAGTGTAAAACCATTTTTATAAACAAAATGTATTCGAAGCACTATACATTATTCAAGCAGATTCGATATTTCTATATTACAAAACAAATTGATTGTTTTGTTTTTATCCCACAGCTAGTCAATTATAAGTACGCCATTGATGAAGAATATGGCGTGATTCTGTAGCAAAACCGAATATTGTTCGAGGTAGTACTGAAGAGCAGCTACATGCTCTTTGCCATTATTAATAATTTAATATTGCGAGTCGAGGGGCGAACAGGAAAGATACAGATGGTGATGGAATTGTGTACGTATGAAAAGGTTGTAAGTAATAAAGACTTGTCTGCAGCGGTGGGCTGCCAATACGTTAACAAGGGGCTCGCTTAATTTCGAAGCAATTTTTAGTGTTCTGAAGAAGGAGTGATTTTTCTTATAGCTCCTATGCAATTATGTGCAAACTTAAATAAGCAATCGATTGTTACTCAATACATGTAAAATGTGTAACAATATGCAATTTACAGTAAACTTATCAATGTAAATAGCTAAAAATATACTAATGTGTATACTAACGTTGTCGTAGATAATATAATATTATATAAATTAGAAAATACCGTTATATACTAATTTGATCTGAGAATATTATTTTCTCATAAGTTAACAAGGGGCTCGCCGGCCTCAGTAAAATCTAACAAAGTGCTCGCGCGAGCCCCTCTGAGCCCCCTCCAACCCACCACTGCTTGTCTGACGATTAATAAATATATCAATAAACTAATTATTGTTTATTATCAATATTGTGTTACGTTTTTTAAACATAAGTCTTATCTTTCATATAACATATTGATTGCTCACTGCCCAGATAAGAAAGATAATAATAATATCGATGGCTTTGTTTCAAAATGCTTCAACTAGAAATCAGTAGTTTAAAGATATGGCTGCCCAAAGTTTTGACACATCTAAACAGAGTTGTAAAAAGTGGTAATTATAATGTGTCTCATATTTTTAGTGAATCATTTAGTCATTTAGTCATTTATTTAAATTAAATTCAATTCATTGAAACGTTGACAGTACCATTACATCATATTTCGAGTTATACTTATTTAGAACTGAGAGAAGATCTCTTATCAGTCGATAACGTTTGTTATGAGCAAAACCGTTCCTGATCATATTAGATATAAGTGGAATTATTACAAATGAATATTTCATTTTTTTAAATACAAATTCAGTGCTTTTTTTGGAAAATGATTGTACCGGAACTCACTTCTTGTTAAGCTTTTAACAAAAGATTTTTTCTTATCTGCAATACGTCCGTTTCTAATGTGGAGCAAATGGCTTTCTTATGTTAAGTTTCTCAACAGAAGTTTTTTACGAAAACTGCTTGTTACTCAATCTCTTTTTGTTAAAAACAATATATCAAGCGTTAGACTCTTAATTATGGTCATAGAGTAGGTCGATGCACATGGTATTGTTTTGTATTACGATATTGACTCATGAGTGTTACGGTACCTATCATATAACGTTCAAAAGGAATCATAAATGGCGACAAACAGCCAATGGTAATGATTTAAAGAAAGAAAGTTTAAAAAAAATGTTAATATTTATTTGAAACATTAAAAATACCGAGAAAAGGTGCCGGAACGCCGTTACACCGCATTACATGGAAACCTTGCGAATCGCCAATGTTAACTTAAAAATACCATAAATCTACTATTTGGAGGACGATAAGTGGAAAAATAAATCATTATAATGATGAATTAAGCTTTTATAAGATTTAATTAATCTCTGACTTTGCTATCTTACCCCGGAGAATGTAATAATCTTAATTGTGAAATGATTTCCATAGATGTCGTGTCAAGCAGGTTATAGGAGATTGTGGAATGGGGATAGAGTGTTGGTGGGATGGGGTAGAAATGTTATTAATTTTCGCATTTATTACTGTAATTAATAGAACCCGAGCCCTGAAATATGCCATGGCAGATTGATGATTTTTGATATTATAACTGTATTTATTAATGTGATAAATAGTTACGATACACAAAAGTGTTTATATGTAGAAGGTTAAATGGACAATACAAGTGATTTTGATGGTCAATTCGAAATTTGACATTAATTAAAACTAATCAATCTATAATGTTACTCTTAAATATGGTATCTGAATTAATTGATTACATTTTTTCATAAAATATATTTGATTTTGCAATTTACACAAGAAATATCTTAAATATGCGTAATCTGTTATTTTAAAAAAATGATTACATTAAAAAGGTAATCCCGAATTACAATTATCACAAAAAGTGTAATTGGTAATGATCATTTTAAAAATAAACTTATTTGGACATGTTTTGGACAACCTTTCTTTCAAGAAGAATCAAGCATCAAATTAATTGCAATAACATACTAAATATCAACCACTAAAGTTAATAACATCAAGGGTGGGCTGAAGGAGGCTTGGAGCGGCTCATGCGAGCCGTTTGTTAATTGAAAAGAATACAATATTCTTAGATAAAAATAGTATACAACTGTTATTTCTGACTTAAATACTATCAAATAGCTTCAGTACACACAGTTGTACATTTCAAGTCATTTAGATTGATAAGCGTACGGTAAATTGCATATTGTTACATATTATAAGTGTATTAAGTAACAATCGATTGCTTATTTAAGTATCACATATGAGTGAGCCCCTTGATAGCGTATTGGCAACCCACCGCTGGAAAACATTACATATGTTATAGACAAGTTCTTGGTTAATCAAATAAATATTTTTCAAAAATCAATAAATGAAAAGAAGTGATTTTATTACTTTAGAAAAGTTGTATTTGTATAATATCCATGACATGTAAAACGTAGAAAAATATTTTGTGACATTGTTAATAGTAAGTAGCAAGTAATAGGTAGCAAGATAAAAATAAATAAAAATGTATAGTATTAATTGACATTTAAAATAAATTGTTTGAGACATACAAAAATTACGAATTGTACCCAAAGCCCTTTCTAAGCTCAAGCAAATCACTTTAAACTGAAAAAGTATACACATAATAATACCAGATCAATATACAGATATATTCTATGTTAATTTACTTCGCTGATAGCAGGGCGCCGTGGCTTAGTTGGTTAAAGCGCCTGTCTAGTAAACAGGAGATCACGAGTTCGAATCTCGTCGGGGCCTGCGCTGAAAAGGCGTTGTGAGACATTTTTTTAATAGGAAGTGTTAACATTTTATTTTGTAGCTGTTATATTTTCATCTAATAGCTTATGTCAAATAAATCGTATGTAATGATATCATATCACATATTTGTATTGTTTGAATGACATAACTGATTTTCGTTTGCTTAAATACTTTAGCATTTTTACTGCTATAACTGGACATCATAAGACCACAATGTGAGTAGCCCAAAAGATGTTTAGTCTACATATTGATCATTTTAAAATAATAAAAGAAGACACAAACAAATCCAAAGAATAAAAAAATGCTTGTCAAAATTTTTAATACAAGATAAAAAATATTGTGATCCGATCGATGGATGTTTCAAATTTCTCTGTGAACGTCAGTTAAATTAATGTTCTCTTTTATTTTCAATGTAGTTAGAAAAAAAAATCAATTAGGTTTATAGTGACTTCTATTTATTTTAATATATTGTGTAATAATAAGTGTTAATTGATTGTTTTCTATTAGCATGGCACCGAGATACTACCGAGTATCGACAGTCACAATTCCAGTGACAATTTCAATGGAATTTCACAGTCAATGTTCACTCCTCAAAAGGGATTGTATATCAAGCGAAGGAGTCAGTGAATGCTAAGCGACTAGTAACTGAAATATTAAATTATCAAAATAATATTTTATAAAAAAAAAACAGGTATGTTTAATTTGAGATATAGTTTGTAAGACCAACGTCTCTTTTTCTGAAAGGGTAATACTACAAGAATATGACGAATAAATGACTTGCTGTTAACTTCGTTTTTAATACCCGTACACCCATACTTTGCTATACGGCCGCTCTTTATACGGCATTTCGCTATAACGGCTCTCTTTAATTAAGGTACGTTTTCGATTGAAAAATTATCGACTTCGGAGACTGATAAAAAGAGATGCCGAAAATCACTCACGCTAGAAACTAAACTAGTAGTATTACGTCTTATGTTGGAGAGAAAATTTTTGAATTTTGCAAGGCAATTAATTGTACTTGCGAAATCTACCATTCAAACTATTCGCGATAAAAAAAAAATGTGGAAAGCTTTTTCCTATTTCGAACAAGGAATAAACATCCTCCTTGAAAACGATCCTGACGTCGAACGTAACACTAAAGTTTCTCGAGGAATAAACTCAGTCATTAGCTGTTATAAATCACTGAAGAACGAAATAGACAAGAAGGCAAGACAAACAACGTTGGACAAGTTTTTTAAGCCAGGCCCTTCCTTACTGGCGAAAAATGATGATGATAGTGATTTGTAGGTTACCATTTCTTCATCGTCTTCAGATTAAAGCCATTTTAAAAAAATGTATGTATACATACACATATTTTATGTAACATGAAGTTGTTTCATTTTTGTTTCATGTATTTTTGATTTAAATGAAATAAAAAGATAAAATGCATTTTGATTGATAAACCATGTTACATATTTAAAAAAATTTGAACTGATCCCATTGAATTTGTATGAATTTGTATTAGAATAATTGATTGATACGGCTTTTCGCTTTGCGGCCAAGTTTTGTGGAACGTATCTGGGCCGTAAAGCGAGGTATGGGTGTATTTAGGATTAGACAAGTAAGAAGGAAATTGCATCCACAGACTGTTATGTCGTTCCATACTATTGAATACAACTTCACATAGACTAAGCATTTCAATAAATATGTGTTTTACGAACTGGTTGTAAATCAGTTAATCAAACTTTGTTTATCTAAAGAGACAATAAAACAATTACTGAGGTATGTATTTGGTTGAATTTTAAATATTAAATTTAAGCCGTTCAAATCACGGGTTTCGCTTTTTAGTTTTTTTAGTTGTTTAAATGCAAAGATGAACTCGTAAAAACGATTCGAGTCTTTCTCTGTAAAATTTTATGCCAATTTTTGCATAATTTTATAAAAAATACAGCCACATTTTCGTATTTCGTTCGATGATTCAATTCAATCCAGTATTAGGATTGGAAAAATAAAAATGTTAATTTTGACAGTGGAATGTCTATAAGAGTTTTTATGTTTTATTTCAGGGCTGTAGAGTTGGATTCGAACTCATATAGTCGGGCGTTTTTTCCGAAGTCGGAGTCAGAGTCAGAGCAGGAAAAATGTATCGCTACAAAAAAGTAATTGTTTCTTAAATATTCATTGATTCATTTTTATATGAATAAATTGATTTATTTCAAAGTCGATATATTAAAACGCATAGACAAACATATATCGTCGCACGAGATTCAGAAGCTTCGAAAAAACCATAGAGACACCGTCCATTAGTCTCGTTATACAAGGCACCTCCCAGACAACTTAATTATTGTTATATTTCCAGTTAAGTGGAAAGAATTTACGGATGAACGCTATTGTGTTGACAAAAGAGCAACGCGATCAAAGGGCGCCCCCTGAATCCCATTCCAGGCCCGTTCACCCCCGGTTCGGTACCCCTGGGTATCTTCACGCCTCGGCATACAACGTGATAGTCTGCAGGCTTTATTGTTATTCTTCTGTAACTCGAACTAATTGTCTTCTCACATATTTTGATACAATTAATATCATTATTAATTTACTTTAAAAATAGTATCGGTACAGTAAGAACAGTGGAAGATTTTTACCCCCACATTATTTTATATGTTTGACTTATAAAAAAGTTTTTATTTTAACAAGGCCTAGTTGTGATTAAATTGGTTGGCATACTTTATCTTTTCAGAATGGCTGGAGATAAAAAGATGGCGATAGAAAAAGACTAGATGTCAATTTATCAGCCTCTCGTTGAGACGAATTTTAAAATTGAAAGAATCTGTGCCTTCAAAACTGCTAAGCAGTGTAGGTTCTGAAATTGGAACCCGTGACGTCTGCAGCGAAATAGTATCATAATCATCAGAGAACAATTACTGCCTGGATATAGGGCCGGCTAATTATTTTTATCACTAAAAATATAACTGGCAACCTAACCTTACCTAAAGTTGTATCCGATAAAGTGAAATATTTTAAAGTGAATTGGGATTAATTATAATAGGACGATTATCTCCTCATAAACTAGTTAAATAACGTTCACATAAACCAGAAAAGACTGAATATAAAATCATATCAATAAATGAAGCAAAATTGTAATATGTCACATTATTTAAAAGTGATGATTTTAACGTTTTATCAAACACAGCGGATATATCTCACTTCCAGAGCAACACCACCACAATCCCAAATGTCATGTTTTGAGTGAATCGCATTAAAGTTTTTAAGTAGCCATATTTTTCATATTGCAGTGTTGTTCCAGATATTTTAAAAGTTTTTGAAATTGCAATACAGCAATAATTATAATACTTTACAAATAGTACAAAGCTAAAGATAATACGGTCATATATTTTTATAAATACTGACCAAACAGTTCATAGATAAAAACTGGAATTTTTGGTTTACGACAGTGTTGTCTGGCAAGTGCGATATGGTGTCTATATCTTTCAAATAATTTTGACTTTGCAGAATCCGCATGAATTGGTTTAGCTTATTAAAAATGTCATACGAGCCATTAAGAAGTGAAGTGAGACAAGCAGCAAAATGATATAACATTTCTATTAGACGTAACAGTACAATCACGTCTTTACGGTTTTGTGGATTGCATATTTTAATTTTAGGGAGAAAACACTGTTTCACTGTGCATTTTACGAAGCAGGTTTATACGACATGTATAATATTCTTCTAATAAGCATCTAACTCGTTATTTTCTCATAAAATATCATTTGCTCACTTCACTTTTCAGGAGCTCATATGATCCATTAGAAGAGTTTAATTCATAAGAGAAATATATAATATTTTTAATTGTGTCGTTGTATTAATGCTTTTTTTTTAGTTTAGAGCTTTGTACTAAAGAGATGTTTTTAATACAGTTTAACAAAGATGCTGATAAAAAACAGGCTGTCAATTTCCACTGTAAAAACGAGATACTTACAATGAAGAGGATACTACACTATAGGTCAGTAAATATGTAAGTGCGCCATGACTTAATTGCAAAAATGTAACACTGAATATTAGGGTCCTTTGATGTTATTCGGACATTGAACAAATCTAATATTCCCATTTCGATGTGGGCAACAATATGGAAATTATTCGGGCGGGGGTGCCAGGGGGGTTGCTTAGGTAATAAGTTCGAATTAATGTCACCTTTTAAAAGCGCCATTCCGCCTACCATTGTTGGCGCTTATCCGCCCGTTCGGGATTCCCCCGCCCACCGTCGCTCGGATCAATGAGTTTCATTTAATTTTCACTGCATAATTCTCTGAATATTCTCACATAGTGTTGGTGTCGAATTATATTGCCAATATTAAAATAAGTGCTCTTACCGAATTCTATTTTATATATCATCGATTGCTTTATTTAAAATACTATCTGGATGGCATAAGTGAAAAGCAACGTATTAATGTATTTATATCAATTTAAAAAAACGTATTTGTGAAAAGCAAATAATAAAATAAAACACTTATTGATTGTTTCACTTTTACGAGCATTATCTACCGATGAAAATATTATATAGTTTATTTTCTATTTTTTTTCAAATAGCTTGTGGTAAGCAAAACCAGGTTTGATTACTATTAAAAAAGTGTGGATTTAGTACAAACACGTGTTTTATTTTTTAATATATTGCCTTTCCATCAAAAATTGACAGTTTATATTGAAAACATCAATCAGACCAATCAAAGCAGCATTCTAGAATAAACGGATTGAAAATAAATATAAAGATATTCTTATCGAAAGGCATGGCCCGATATTAAAACATGTCATAGATTACCAGTGGTACATTTTTCTTAATAATCCACATAATTGAATATTCTAATTGAATGGCATATATTATAAGAAGGTGAATCAAACATAAAAAAGTATTTTCCAAAAAAAATCATTATTTTTATATACATAAATAAAGTTATGTGAAATACAACAAAATATTTTATTCATTCTGATTACTTAAATTTCCAAGTTGCTCTTCAGTCAAAAGGCTCAAAGCTTCTGTAGTGTTATAGCATAATTCATTAATTGCGAATTCTCACTGATAAGCAAAATCGGTTCAAATTATTATAAAAAATTGACAGTATGCAGATGTTTTTTAATTTTTATAAATATACTGTTTTTTCACTAAGAATTGACAGTTAAAAACTAACTAAAATGTTGATAGATAGTAAGTATTGGAAGTAATGATTGCTTTTAAGTATATTACAATTTAAAAAATATCGTTACTCATGAAAGTACTTTCTACTAAAAGACTGCATAAAAAGAATTTAATAATGGGGGAAAATACAATCCAGTATCTAAATATGTACACAACTCGACTAACCCGTTGGCTATTGGTTGACAAGGGGTCGCAGAGTTCCGGGTTTAATTTGGGTTCGTTGACAGAATTATAATAACATAATATATTGTATAATCTTCACTATAAAAGAATTGGACAAATTTTCTCTTAATATATATATGCTTTATGAAACTTCGAAGTTGTAGAAAAACTTAATGTTAAGATAAACCAAATTAAGAGTTTAGATGCTTATCACTGAGATCAGACATGGTAGAATAAAAATAAACTTGAGAAATTGCTGAAGATATAGCAAATATTTTGATTCTTAGAAATACACTAAATCAAAAGTATTATCAAATAGACAAAAAATAAAAAAAAAGTTGTTAATACAATGTATTTTCACCAAGAAATGATCGTGAAATTAATTTTTATTTCCAATAACTTATAAATCTTGCCATTAGATGTCTCTACAGTTATACGATTTAAGTTGTGTATATTATGTTTTTATAGCGTTAAAGATGTGTTATAATTAATTAAATTTGCGATAAAGCAACGATACTTTATTGTTTAAATAAAATATCTTGCATCCAAATACATCCAAGTCCCACAGGACCGATTCGCTGCAACTCCTTAGGGTTCTATAAACCTAATACGAATATAATTAGCAAAGCGGTCAAACACTGAATCGGTAAGAAGAAAATAACGAAGTTGATAAAAGGTAAGTTGACTTTATTACGTTCATTTTCTTACCCCTTACCCCATTTTACCACCTCCCCTATACTCTCTAGAGTTTTGAACTTGTTATAAGCTTCTGCTTTATCCACAGAGAGGGCCAAGAAAATGACACGAATATAATGTTATGTTTATATAATATTTAATAAAATTACCCCTTTTAAGCCATGTCTGTTCTGGAGCATAATTTATATAAACACCTAATATAAAATCTCAGCAAAAGTTGTTTTTAAGATAATTATTTCTTAGTTGGCCGCTAAGCTTTCGCTTTCTTTGGAGTAGCTTGTTGTTAGCTAAACTTTTTCTAGAAAACCGTTTTCAGAATCGGTTTAAGGGGTGAGTGTTCAAGTAGATATGATAACTTAGTAGTTATATATTATACATTTAGCTTTAAAAAAACTGTACATTGTAACTGTTTCTCTTCTTGGACTACGATGCGTTTACTCGCTACAGAGTGAAAGGAGACCTAATAGTGTTGACTAGTCCGCTGCAGGATTGACTAAACAAATTTACATTGATAGCGTGGTATAAGTTATCTTCTGATATATTTGACGCGTTGAATGTTTTTTAGTCTCCAACCAGAGATGGGCCGGAGGGGGCTCGGGGGGGGCTCGCGCGAGCCCCTCGATAAATTTCGGAGCGGCCGGCGATCCCCTTGTTAAGATAAAAAAGTCATTTGTCTCAAATAAAATCAGCACCTAACTGCAATTTCTGTAGATGATTAAATTTTATTATTTAACAAGACTTGGTTCCGCTTTCATTTATTTAAAAAAATACATTAACTTTGGCTGCATAATAAAAGAGACCCTATCTGACCGCATGTGGCTCGCGGGCCACGGTTTATGCATCATCTATATTCCATGACTTAAAGGCATTATGGATGAGATTTACCGAGCCCCTTGTTAAGATATTGGCAGCCCATCGCTGTCTCCAACACGTTAACAGTGAAAGAAATAAATACATTTGAATAAAATAATAATTAAAAAACTGTTCGATCGTTTGAAAACCAATCACATTTAATCTAAATATAAATAGAAATTTTTAAAAAGAAATTTCACCATGAAATTCAGCATCAAAATCTATAAAGTAAAGTATCACGTGACAATAATTTGACCAGGACTATGAAGTCAGAGTCGGACTGTTGTGACTGGAGTCGTGTTCGTAAAGTATTAGAAATATCAAAGATATAACTTAAAGATTTATTTATAATTAATTATATATAATTTATTAGTTTTCACAAATTTACAGTAAAAACAATTAAAATGTACGTAGTTACTTGTTAAAATTAAGATGTCAAAATAAAATCAAACTTTGTTTAAAAAAAAAAGTGCAATTAGATGAGAAATAGCCGACGGCTTTATTAAGGACAAATTATATTAAAGTAATTTATTTGCTCGAAGTAAATAAAAACCCAGACTGCGTGTGTTTTTTTTTGGTTATCCTGTACACACAGCCTTCATTCTAAGCAAAATATTTACCGGGCGTTCCATATAAAACTACAGGCTTAACTTATATTGAGGTGCGACAGTGGTGGTGAAACATTTTTTAATTCAAATTCAGCCATTTATATAAATGTATGATAAAATTTTAAAGACAGTTTTTTCTGCATTTATTTTAATCTACACAGAGCTTTTAATTTTACAAACATGTTCACTTCATATTCAGATCATATATTATGTTGATGATAAACTAACTAAAAATAAATCGTTTAACAATAGTTATGTTCATTTTTCGGGAAGGTGAAGATGTAAGTTCGGAGCTTAGAAACGAGAATTAGTTATCTAATCTATAGCTCTCGGTACGCTCCGTTTTTTGGATCGAATAGGTGAAGGCAGTGGTATGCTGCCAATACTTACTTTGTAGCTCAATTGATCTGAAGGCTATTAGTGGTGTTTCGGGGAAGGGGTAAACTCCTTTATCACTTTTACACAATTATACGTAATGGTTATTAACGTTATCGAATTTCACTTAATATACTCGTATCATGGTACACAAAAAAACCATGTAGGTACCCTTTATTATGCACTCGAAACAAATTCTGTTGTTTCAATACAATATTTAAATCATCGAAATTGCAGAATACTGTTTTTTTTAATTTAACAAGGGACTCGCACGGACACTTCCATCCCCATTCTAGCCCACCTCTAAGTAGAAAGAGTGTAATCATCACAGATATCCATGCCTTTGAACACATAGAGAGAAAACATGGAACTATATCTGATTGATAAATATAGATCTACGCCATGATTTTGTTTAAGTTTTTTCGTGATCAATACCTGCATCCGTATTATATTAGTGCTTAGTCGTAGAAGACTTTACATCAGTCTTAAATAACAATTTTTAAAAACAAATTTGTAGCAATCTTTTTAAAAATCTTGCAATGAATTAATTACCTTTCTCATGAAGATGAAACAACGAAATGAAAACACATAGTACATATTTAATATTATTTTTAATTGATTCACATTTTTGCACATTTGAATAAAAAGATACGAGTCAGATTCAATACTGACCAAAAACATTATCAACTGATCAATTATCAGTCAATTGACAGTGAACACCAAAAAATTAACGTATACAAATTTGGAATTATACTTTTGTGGTCGTGATATTTTTGAAAGAGTCTAATCAGGGCAAGAAAACTAAAAGTGACTCAGACAATTTTTGTATATGTTCATAGTTTCCAGTTAATTGAAAATAATTAAATATTTGCATATATGCATCATGTAAATAAATAATGTGCATTGTGTATTGTGTTTAATTCGGCGGCGAGAATAAAAAACAAAGAAGGATTGTAATTTTTTATTTCGTTTTTTGGTTAAATTGCTCATAATGTATTTGTTCATTTTGTATTATTGTCTATGAATAGCAACATTTTGATCCATCAGTATATACATAGGTGGTTGGTGTCAGATTGTGGTACAAAGTCGTGCTTTTTTAATGACTCCACTACACTGGTATATATCAATGGGAAAGGACTTAAGATTAAAAAAGGTTCTCAACCTCATGGATAAGTATTCCAGTGAAAACTCACAAAAAGTTTATGTGAATGCGTTGATAGAAAAAAAATACATCACAATAATTTTCGTTTAAAAATTGTCAATACAAGGTACTATTATTCTACTCCATCAATTATGTGGACAAATGAGTAGCTTAGAATCATAATTCACATTTTACGAAAATCGAATTACGAGAAAATCGTCAGAAGTCACAAGAGCTGTATTTTTTGTAGTTTTAAAAAAAATTATAATAATTACTATAAATATTTATGTTGAGTAAAAATTAAGACTTTCTGAAGATGAAATATATATTATTAAACTATGAAAAATACAGATTGCCATTTGGTTAATTTTAACATTTCATTTTAAAATATAAGCTTGACATCAATGTTCATCTTTGGCAATGGTTTTAACAATGCTTAAAATATTTTTTAGAACACAACTATTTTTGTAAAAATGTATTGTTGCATTTAGATTTATTTGGCATACTTAACTATATATTTAGAGTGATAATTCCTTTAAATTAAAGCTAATGAGTTGATTTCTATAATCACACCGTAGAACAAAGATGCAAGTTTTGATCAGATACAAATATTTACAATATCTTGTTATCTCAAAAACATCAAAAATCAAGTTTGCTTGGTTATAGTATTGCGGAATTATATTAATGGCAACAACTTTAACTTATTCAATAAAAAAGTTAACTTTGTTATTCCACTTATTTTGACTCTTATTGAAGCACATGTTTCACCTCAATCCGTTGTTTCGAATAGGTTAGTAAAAGAAGGTTAAAATACAAATGAAATTTTACTGTGGTTAGCTGGTCACTCTTTTTACACTCCGTATCTAGTATCGAATAAAAAACTACATACAAAAGTAAAGACACATCATGAAAATTCATATCCAAGAATGCAAACCCAGTAACAGATTGAAAACTATAAATTTGAAAATTTTCATTCATCGTTATTGTCCCCTCGTTTAAATGCTTGGAAAATACTACAGATATTAATATATGCGGTGTGGTGAAAATATATATTTGGGTGTAAAATAATATAATATAAAATGATAATCAGCGCACGATCTAAAAATCGTTCGCTGGAATCAAATAAACGACTAAACAGAAAACAGACGAAATTACCCTCAACTTATTTGTGAAAGAATACACAAGCGTGGTGGCGCAGTGGCCTGGATACAGGGTGACTAAAACAACGTGCGCACCTTGGAAAAGCATGTACTAGTTTCACGTTTCCAATCTCTCTTAAAGTAAGTATTTAAGTAATTTTTATTTATTCATGTTCGCTCCCAATGTGGAGTCAACAGAAGTTTTTTCTACGAGCGCTATAAGTCCATGATTCTTGACACGTCCGTTCTCTGATTGAATGACATTAATGTGGAAGAGCTGTAGACTCAAATGTCGCAAAATGTAACGTAACATAAATTGGCTGTCGCTATAAAAGATATTGATCATTCGAAAAAATCTCAAAAACAAAACACTCTATCGAATACAATAATGTTCATTTGACCGACTAAATACTTGGTGTACGTTACGAGTTATGAATTACGTATTGGTTTAATGTCGGGTCCTATGGCGCAGCGGTTAGCGTTGTGGGCCCCCGTGACAAAACTCGCGGGTTCGATTCTCAGTAAGAACAGCATTTTTTCTATTGATTTATCGACTTTTGTTCGAAGGCATGGGTGTTTGTGATGTCCCTCCCAACATTTCCGATCCTTCGACAACTGGGTGTTACGGGAGCGTTTAGTTAACCACTACTCCTACAATTTTCTTTGAAAAAGAGAGATTGAGTGACGTAGCAAACAGTTCTTGCATAATATATAAAAAAAACTTATGTTAAGATACTGTAAATAGGAAGCCATATGCTCCAAATTAGGAACGGACACGTATCAACAAAATAAAATGACTGATGTAAAAATGTAAGCAAAACTTATGTCGAGATGATTTTCATTGGTGGTTCGGTTCATATGCTTTACCATGAGTGCAGAAATTGTTAAAAATATCTAAGCCACACTTCGTAAGCGCCCTGTGTTGAATAGCTTGAATAAATAAGAACGGAATTAATTTGACTTGACTTTGGTTTGCCGTCGCTTTCATTTCAATTTCGCTTGCAAAAATAAAGTGACAAAATTGTTGAGGAGAATAGAAAGGGGCCCCGATATTAATCTATTACGGTCTCGTTTGTATGCCCACGGCATACCTACTACCACGGCTACTGACAGTCAATACAAAATGACAACGATGCCGTATCCCTTACTTTATATGATAAACATTATCTTTTGCAGGGAAGATGACGTTTTTTTAACCCCTAACATGCCATCCTAAAAAATCACGTTCCTTGCCATGATGGCATCTCAGTTTCACGGTTTATTGACAGTATTTAAACCTAAGTTAGAAGATAAAAAAAAATAAATGTATATATACTAGTATACCTAAAATGATAAATACTTATTGACAATATTAAGAGAATTTTTTTAAACCATGTCCGCTCCCAATGTGGAGCATATGGATTCCTAATGGAGTTTATCTCAACAGAAGTGTTTATACGAGAACTGCTTGTTACTCAGTTGCTCAACCTCTCTTTTTCCAAAGAGAGTATGGATAGACAGATAGGGCTAGGACAGGATTAATAGTAAGCTAATCGCTCTCGTCACGCCCCGTTCATAGGATAGGATGGATGAGAGGAGGGAATTCAAGACATCACAACAGAAATTCATAAATCGATCGAAAAATCAATTTATAAAACTGTCCGTACCGGAATTTCAACCCGGGCCCTCCGTAGCCGAAGCCAACAGCGTTGACCATTCGACCACACAGGCGACTGAATTGATTTAACGGCTCAACTATTTACGATTGCATCATGGGCATGGAGGTGTTAACCAACTCAATCTATCTTTTTTTCTGAAATGATAATAATATAGGGGTAAAGATAGATTGAAAGTAGTAATAAAGAAGTAGTTCTCGTTGAGTTTCATTAACTGGATTGGATTGGACTGCATGGTCATTTGAATGAATCATAATTGTAGAACAGATATTTATATTATTAATAGTAATAAGATTTTTTGTACTCAATTGTATCAATATTAAACATGATAGAAGACGTTTAGCTTGTAAATAAAGCCGTGTGATCCCCTTGTTAAATTTTACCAAAGCTAACCAGACCATTGTAAGAAAAATCAAATAAGATCAGATCAGTACCAAGCAGAAATTTCTAACGTGTTTATTATCTATGATTTTTTTAAATCCATGTCCGCTCCCAATGTGGAGCATATGGTCTCCTAATGGAGGTATCTCAACAGAAGTTTTTTCTACGAGAACTGTTTGTTACTCAGTCGCTCAACCTCACTTTTTTCAAAGTGAGTAGTAGGGAAAGAAGAATAAGGCTAGAACAGGACTAACGCTTTGCTAATCGCTATTGCTACAGCCAGTTATTATAAGATCAAAAGAATCGGAGGAGAGGAAATGATGTGAATTGACA
Organism: Himalopsyche anomala; assembly: GCA_031772345.1. NCBI lineage: Eukaryota > Metazoa > Arthropoda > Insecta > Trichoptera > Rhyacophilidae > Himalopsyche > Himalopsyche anomala. The sequence continues at coordinate 15,028,781 of CM062833.1, read as the reverse complement.
TCACAAACACCCAGTCTTCGATCACAACTTTGAAATGAATAATTCTCAAATTCACTGTGATCTGACTGGGAATCGAACCCAGACCTGTGTGATCGATAGAGCAAGCTCTAACCAACTGGGCCACATCTCCCAGATAGTTCAAGTACAACGAAGCGAAATAAATAGTGAATATTTTCTCGTTAATCTTGGAACTCTTCACTCTTGCAGTCTAAGGTAGGTAAGTTTATGTTTCAGGTATTAATAATTATTATTTTACGATATATTTCAATTTTAACATACTATAAGAATGTATATTAATAACTATTTTATTGCTTTCATATAATTATTATTATGTAAAATTGTAAAGGTGCGTTAAAAAAATCAACCCTTCCTCATAACACCACGAATAACTATTGTTAACGCATTGATGGCCTATCGCTGTATAAATAGAGATAATTAATGTGATGTACAAGAAAGAGTACTTTTACCATTATATTGTTAGTACTAAAATATTTTTACTTTTACATACATTATCACAAAAAGTGATTTTTCCCAGAAGGTTTTGAAATAAAATAGTCTTAACGTATTTCAACAAACATAATAATATAATATGTAAATTACTACCTATTTAAACTGCATAATGTTGAGGTGCATTTTTTTTACCCCATTCTCAGTTTTTACCTACTATTATTATTGGTAACTCGGTTGTTTTCCGGCTCATTCATACTAAAAGGATTACTTCAATATTGAATAACGCATTTATGCATACATCCTTAATCTTTCAACATTTTTTTTTAAACTGGCGCCTTTAAAGTGATAGTGCTGTCGCGTGCCATTCTCATTAAAGACATATTAAAAAGATATTGAAAGAAACTTATAATATGTGAGTGATACAATAAAATGGATGCATTAATCCAAGAACAACACAAATGACTTTGTTTTAACATGAAAAATGATACTAAAAAAAGTGTATAAATATATATATTTTTTTATAGAAAAATATACAATATTTATAATACATAATCGATATCATTGTTATTACTTTGGTAAATAAAAACTATAAAATGATGTTAGTCTGAAGACACTTTGCAAATAAGCAAAACACATGTCAAAAAAACAAGTGCAATAGCAATTTTAGTTTTCTATTATCAATGTAAGTTAGAAATATGTTCATTTTATACAAACCTATCAAGATAATACTCAGATACTCCAAACCAAATTGAAAAATAGTATTGTAGACATACTTTCGATGGATTCGGCGGTAACTTTGTGGAAGTTCATTTTAATATAAAATAAAATAACTAAGATTATTTCACGCATTGTGCTATAAACTGTGACACGTGTTTTGCCTCTTTCAGAGGTGAATCACGAAGGATTTGATTTTTATTATAATATATCAGAATAATAAAATTAAAATCATTCGTACATAAGCAAGCATTTGCGAAAGTAGTTGTCTGAGGATGCATCTGAAAGAGGTAAAACACGTGTCACAGTTTGTAGTACAATACGTGGAATAATCTAAGTAATTATATTTAATATTAGTATTGTAGACATTCTTAAAATCTAATAGCAGATGTCCCATTAAAAGTTCACCGCTTAAGTTTAGAGCCTTTACATAATCAAAAAACAGAATTGGTTAATTGGGTACTCTTGTAATTAAAAAAAATCAACATATTAAGCCCATCTTATGTTGATGATATTGACTACTTCATCCAAAAGCCAAATAACTTTATTTTGGCTAATTTCTAAAGACAGAATAATTCCGTTTGACCGTGAAATTATTAAGTTTTTTTTTATATCTTAAAGATGTGTCCAAGTGGAGTTAGCTGGCTTACAGATTAAGAAGTCAAAATTTTACAAGTAATTACGTGACAGGTGAACTTATTCATACCTGTAATATTTAAAAAAAACAATGGACTTTATTTTCAACATGATTTGAAGATGCATAGATATTAACAAAATATAATCATCAATGAAACGATATTATTTTCTCAGAATAGATCAGGATATTCACACTTAAGTCTTTGGAACGCCATCAATTAGCAAAGTTAAATAAAAGAATATTAGTTATTTAGACTAGTGTCTCCCAACAAAAAGTCCGCGGACCAGAACTAGTCCACCGAAATTTTCATTCGGACTTTTTTGTTTGAAATAAATATACCTTTTTCGCCAAACCTTGTAAATTAAATATTCATATTGTGATTTTGTTCTAAGATTAGATTAAACACTTTGCAAGGAGCATTGAGTTATATTACATATAATTTATTATGTATAAAGTAAAAAATATATTATTAATTAGTAGGCCATATGTTCCACATTGGTTTTCAAATCTTACATTTTAAATAACATACACAGTATAATAGCCGAATTACAAATACAAACAATATTATGTATTATGAGTAAAATAAAAATATATACTATCAATATGTATTGTTTTTGTTATTCGGATATTATATTACAGTGGAACCTCGATTTCACGTTTTTCAAAGGACCGTAATAAATGAACGAATAATGCGGGAAACCGATAATGCGGGAAATCTTCAAATAATACCAAAACAATGTTTAATTTTCAAAAAACCTATTTATTTATTTCACTATTTTTATTAAAGAATGAATAAATATATTTTAAAATTGTTTAATACAAACTAAGTAGTCTATTTGCAGTTTGGCACTTAAATTTTAACAAACACCCTTCAAAATCGTGTACATTTCTAAGTCAACTCTTTTTTGCTATGTCGACTCGTTTTTTCTACAGATTTTTTTTCCAATGTCTTGTTTTCAGTTTTTTAGATAGAGTTCTAGTTTTCTTCATTTAGGTATTTCAGTTTTGAATTTTGAGTTGCGATGTAAGACTATTTAAGAGTACAAAAAAATATTTACAAAAACGATCAATCAATAGCGAGAACGGTAGATCGGGGTTCCACTGTATACATATTATTTAAAATGTGAAATTGAAAACCAATGTGATGCATATAGCCTCCTAATGAAAATATCTCAACAGATGTTTTTCTACGAGAGTTACTTGTTACTCAGTTGTTTAAAACCTCTTTTTCAAAAAGGGTAATGATAGAAAGGATAGAGTTATGACAGGACTTACGGTAATTCACTCCGTAAGGATTGTAATGGTGAGAAGAACTTTTTAGATATTACAAACCTGACATGGTTTTTGGACATAAATCGTTTGAAAAAATATGCTGTCCGTAATGGGAATGGAACCCGTGAGATTTGGCACAGAAACCAACGACGTTAACAACGGTACCACTGAGAAATAAGCACTATGCCATGTAAGTAATGGTTAATGTTTTTGCATTAGCGGACCGTGAAATTTTTACCAATATTATTGACCCGCTGGTGTAAAACGTTGGATAGCACTGCTGTAGACCACACATACCTGTTGTTAGACTTAAATTCATAACAATAAGAATTAAAGGCAATTTGTTTTATAATCCCCATTGTTTCTTAATTTAATTTCCGTTAATTTGCAACAAAAGTGGTTATTTGCAATTAGTGTTTTAAAATATGTACTTATTCTAAGATACTTACTAAAAATAATATTTTTACTTTTAGAAAACCACTTTGTTTGTTGAAAAAAAATCATGTTATTCAAATAAAACACATTATTCAAGCTTTGAGTAACCTAAGAAGTATTAGATTGTAAGCTTAGAGATTTTATTTGTAATGTGAACGGGTGCTCTACGTCGTAGCACACTTAACATGCTACGCCGTAGAAACATGTTACAATAATTTTTATTTATTTCAATTGAATCCTACACCGTTTTACGAACTTTCATTAATCGATCAGCATCAGAATCTTGTGCTTATAAGCCATAAATTCTTACATATATCATATAAAATCATTCTTATAATTGTTTAGTTACAAATTTGATTACAAAATTCGAAGAAATCGATATTTGAAAAAAACAGACAATTTTTTTTTATTATCGTCCACGTAACTAAAAAATCGCCGAAATAGACAACCTACTGTTTTAAAGTGTGCATATTATATAATTTATTTAATTTTTGGGCAAAATAAATACGTAGGTATACTTTTATTTGATGTTGCTTCATTCCGATGAATGTAAATACTAGATAACTTGTTTTCATTCAATAATTAAATGAATATATATATTATTTATTAATACTTCTTCGCTATTTTATTTTATTTTTCCTTTTTTTAACTTCAAAAACCGGTTTAAACCGGGTTGTTGGAAATATTGTAATTCGCAAACCGGTTTTTGTATAAGCCCTAATTATAATTTATAACCCGCGTGAATGAAACGAGTCTAGGTGTTGAAACATCTTGTGACTAACAGTTGTCATAACAAAAAGTTTTCTAGAAACAATATTTCTATATTATATTGTGTTGTATAAATCGTGAAATATTGAATTGTCTTTTACTTTGCACACATAATTTTGATGATCACCTGACGTCGTAAAATATACAGTCGTTAATAACCAATCCTCTCAAAATTACTTAATTATTATTAACTTTAACCAAAGAAAAAATAGTATGTTTATCAATTTTTTGTAATGTGAAGATAATTGGTAATATAAGAGCGGCGTAGCCATAAATATGGCGTAGTGGCGTAGCTTTATGCAAACGTCACGCAAGCCCCCCGCGCAATTTGTTATATTAAGTTTTTTTAAATGTGAGCCCCCTTTTTTGCTTAGCTTGTACTTCGACATTCTAATTTAAATATTATTCTCAAAGCAAATTATCACATTCATAAAAAATATTGTTAATGGATTTTGGTAAAGTGATTAATTAATTTATTTACCTGTTTGCCGTTTGATTAAATTAGCAAATATTATATGGTATTTCACACCTTACATAGCCTTGGGCTGTAAACTATCAATAATCCATAATAGCACTTAATCATCATTAGTATAATAAGAAGATTATCAAAAACATTAATATTAATTACAAATGTAACGATCCACTTCCTTTTTCTTTTGTTACGTCGATTGCTTAAAATCAGGTGTTTAAAATTATAATTTAGCCAAAAGTAAAAAGATGTATTAATTTAAAAAAATAATGTCTTTCAACCTCCAGTTAACGGGATTTTGCTTCAGACATTTCGTTTTATGTTGCTGAGTAGTAAAGGGTTTGAAGTCTGACAATTTTGACACATTATTTTTCAAGTGCTTCAACTTTTCTCCCAGAATTCCGTTTTAAAATAATAAGTTGTTCCTGACTCAATATGTTTTACCTTACTCATTAAGATAAGTCTCATAATAAAAATAACAACGTAAAAGAATCTCTCATGAAATGATAAATAAGAATTATTTTTGCTTCACACCGAGAATAGACATGATTGAAAACAATAATTTATTAACATTTCGTTAATAGATATCGCGGTCTCGTGTTTGAAAAAACAAATTAACGTTTTACAGAAGAGTAATATTCTATTTCTCATTTAACATTCTCTGTTAAATTGCTCAAAAAGAAAAATTAAATGATACAGAACATGAGTAACATGAATATGGTAACATCTTTGTCGTTGATACAATAAATGTATAAACATTTATTTATATTGTTTATTGTTTCAAATGAGAAGGCCTTGCACTTGACATATATTATTTAAATACATAAAAAAAACAGTACATAAAACACATCAAAAGACAAAAAAAAATTTTTCACTTACAAAATCAAATCATGTCAAATATATTGTTGCTGAAAATGTTCACTTCTCTAGGCAATGCATTCATCAGCCAAAAAGCCCTTGAAACCGGTGACTCATTTGACCTACGGAAAGAACAAGTTTTAAAAAACAAAATTATGCTAAGGATTCAAATTTTTAAATCACCAATAGTTAAAAAAAGTCTAAATTAAAAACTACATAAAAGAAAACATTAAAAATAATTCACTTATTATGAAGGATTGAAATGGATTGGTTTTAACAAAATACTTGAGAAATAGTCATACACATTTTAATAAAATCTGTAAATATTGTTTATTAGTATGTTTGATTAATAACCGACCGCGCCCCAAGGTTGGTTTCATGTGAAGCGGATTTATGAATGAATTTATTAATCACATTATTTACGCTCGTAGTAAAATTTTATGAGTGGAAGGATTTCCCAATCGATGTTAATTCTTAGAAATTTAACAATATTGCCAAGAAATCGAAGTGATTAGAGACCGTTATTAGAGTTTAAATTAATTATGTGCACTTTGTTAACTCAAGAACAAACTCGGAAATGTCCTTTTAGAATTAAATTATGGTATGACACATTTTAGCGACTTCCGACGATGGAAATGGAATGTATTGAAAATTACACTAAATCAGGCGTGGGGAACCTGCGGCCTTTTGGCTACTATGGTGCGGCCTTCTGACCAATTCTGTAAATCTATGCAAATTCGTAATGTCCATGTTCGCTCCCAATGTGTAGCATATGGACTCCTGACGGAGTTTATCTTAACAGAAGTGTTTCTACGAGAACTGCTTGTTACTCAGTTGCTCAACCTCTCTTTTCCAAAGAGAGTAGGGATAGAAGGATAGGGCTAGGACAGGACTAGTGGTAAGCTAATCGCTCTCGATACACCCCGTTCATAGGATAGGTGAGAGGGGGAATTTTCAACACGTCACATACATCCATGCCTTTGAACAGAAATTCATAAATTGATTGAAAAATCAATTTATAAAACTGTCCATGCCGGGATTTGAGCCCGTGCCCTCCGTAGCCGAAGCCAACAACGCTGACCACTCGACTACACAGGCGGCATATTCTGACCGTAAATTCCTGTTTCCGGCCAAAGATTCCCTAGTCAATGTTTACTGCGGCCTTATGTCGAATCAGAAAAATGAATGCGGCCTTTAGAGAAGAAAAGGTTCCCCACCCCTGCATTTAATCTTGACATGTTTTTCTTCTTCTAGTTAATAAGGGACAAATCGGCGGCTTAGTAAAAGAGATAGAACACAAAAAAAAAATACAATCACAAGATTCATTAAAAAAATATTGACAGATTTTAAATTTCACAATATTTTTATATTTTTTTGTTTGTTTGTTTTCATATATTATATTTTTTCAATAACCCGTCTAGATATTAATATGGAGTCTATTTCTTTCCGTTTTTAGACATAAATAAATTAAACCACAGAAATATACATATTATTGTATTATAGTAGGTAACGAATTTTACATATATTTCTTAAGTCGGCGTAAGAGTCACAAATTTTTTCTCGATTTTGACAGCCTTGTTCTTATCCAATAAAAGGGTTTATTTTTTATAAAAAAAATGAGGTGATAATTCTGATGAAGCTATCTAAAGTACACGTGAGCATATCGCAAACCGAGTACTACAAGGTTCTATGTGAAAAAAAATGACGAAACAGAAGTTACAATGCGGCAGTCTTCCAAATACCATTATTAGTACACATTGCAATTTTTGTTTCATCAAAATTTTTCACATACAACCTTGTTGTACTCGGGGCGCGATATGCCAGAAACTATTTTCGGCACGTTAAGTTAAATGAAGCAAATTCTTTCAACCAGTCTTCGTCAAAAGTATATCTCTCATTATTTACAACTAGGTAGAGGTAAAGAGTTTTGCAACAAATAATTGCTTTCGTTTTAATAATATATTAAAATATCGATAACCATGACTGTAATTATTTTGAAACAGTATATAATGAGCCCTCAAGAGGTGAAGTGAGCCAATTAGTAAAATGGGAAAAAACTTTTCTTTTTGACGTACAATCACGGCTTTACTTAGTGTTTTGGTGGATTGTATATTTTTATTTTAGGGAGATTTACCGAGTGCACTTCACTTTTAAGATACTTTAAAATATGTACAATATTATAAAGCATCCGACTTATTTTTTTCTAAAATATTACTTGACTCACTTCACCTCTCATATACTGTTATATTTTTTTAATAAATTTAATATTTTTCAGTTCTTCTTTATTATACCATGTATATATTTATGAACAACTGTTTCAATTATATCATAAGCTTAAGCAAAATATTTAATTCTACTAAATATTATTCGTAAATGTTTCAATGTCGTAAATATTTCCACCTGTCAAAAAGAACGAACCAGTTTTTTTTCAAATCAACCTCGATTCAGAGGCGATGCCATTGGGCGTATCCTTATGAAGTCACGTGGTCTGGCAACCAATCGCAGAGCGTTCTGTTAACTCAGGGCAAGCACTTTGTTGGAGCAGCGTATAACCTTTTATACAGAGGGCATTCCTTAATTCAATTACGTGATAACTTGCTTACCTATATTATTTTAGATATCTTTGTATATGTATTCGTTATCTGGGCATGCTTATAAGGTTTCTATCTTCCATTATACCAAAGAAAGAGAACGATATATCTTAAGACAAGGTTTCGACATTTATGGAATTTATTATTTATGAAATATTTAATCATTTTTTTTTGTTTAATGGATCTGTAGATTGAATATTAATCCTGGTTTAAAGAAATTTTCTACAGAGCGGAATTAGTTGCGCGGTATGAAAAGTCATTAAATTCGAGTATATAAAATATTAGTATATATTCATTGACGTAACTAATTGCATTTTATATAACAGTCTTTTAAATAATGAACTAATTAATTTAAAAAAATGTTTACTTTTAAGGTGTTCATTTTCAATACTTGGTGGAAAGGTATTATATTAAAATAATAAAACACTTTTTATACTAATTCGATTTTTCTTTTATATTATCAGGACTGATTCGCTGGCTCATGACTAGCATTGAAAAGTGCATCAGTTGAATATGCTCCTCATGAACAAAACCAGTTCAGATCGTATAAAATAAAAGTGGAATTAGTACAAAAGATTGTTTTAAAATATTTTTTTTCCTTTCAACGGGTTCGAAAACCAGCTAGGATTTTCCTGTTTGAAGGGACTTAGATATTTCACTAATAATCATTATGGCTTACTGATGAATTATTATTGATGAATAAATTGTATTAAAAATAAAATTTACAATCATATTATTCAGTTAAATATATCCTGAATTTCTACTAAAATTATGAAAGTCTAAAATATAATGTTTTTTTTATTCATGTTTTTATCACTCCTTATAGAAATGAAACTACCTAGACTGTAAATGAAGTGATTGAGTAGTCATTTTTTCCCTACTCATTATTCTACCCTTACATTTAATGAAAAAAAATGAATAAAAATCCGAATCATAACTAGTGATCGTAACACTAACAACCATTTGTTAAATTTAATTTTTAGTTATTTATATATTATATAATAGGGAGGAGTATTCGTTAAAAAAATATTTTTATTTTCAAAAGAAATCGTGTAATATTGTACAATATTGGACACTTTTAATATTTAACATATTTAAAAAATGTGTTCCTGAATGTTCTTTTTTTCTTTTTCATATAATGTAGTATTTAATATTTGATGTCATTCAGCGTAATACAGTGGAAAAGGGTAAAAATCTGTTTTATGTTGTTAGTATAAAATACAAGAAATCACATTTTAATATTTATGACAAAAGTTTTAGTCGAAATAACTAAAAAACTATTGATTCTTGTTACATTTTTCCGGAAAAACAATTTGAATTTACTTTTCTTAGTTATGAAATAGTGATGCTGTCAAGTAATGAATTATGAAAGTGTATGAAAGCATTTTTTTTCAATTATCAATAAGAAACTACATTTATTATAAAATCAGCTAAATAAAGGTCATAAAAACTATTTTTTAAATAAAGTTTTTACAATTTTACATTTTCACATTTGTATATTATTTTTCTACATGTTATATATGTATATAATATATTCGTAATACATTCCAATAAAATAATTAAAAATTCTTCTCGAGTGATTATTATTAACATTTAATTACACGGTAGTTTATTCGTAGTTATAATTTTTAATATAATATTATTTGAGCGTCGTAAAAGGTGTGAAATTGTATTTACTAATCGTTGGAATAATCATTGGGAAATTATCATTCTTTGAGGGTTTAACCTCAAAGAGAAAAATAAACCAATTAATTCGGATAAGTAAACTTATTCTATTGATTTTGTAAAAAAAAATAGAAAGTGTCATTATTTGGATTTGTAACGATTACTATTTCAATTTGATTTGATGGTCTGGGGTGTCGGAGGGGTCGATATTGAATTGTTTAATTGAGTCATTCAAATATATTTATGAATTGTACGTGGAACGAAAAAACCCATACCAAATTTACTATAACTCGAATGAATAAACAGTGGAGCGCAACCTTTGGTATTAGATATATGCTAAAGGTCATTATGATATTTAAATAATAGTCATCTTAGTAATAACACAGTAAAATAAACTTTGAAGCGTAATATATTGGGAAATATCTAACTTAAATTTGTAAATATGATAAAGAATGTTATAAAACGAATGCCGTGTTTTATCAAAATTATGATAATGGTGGAGGTCAAACAGCGATGTGATTTCGTCGTCAATATGGCAAAATTTAAAATTAGAGGGGATTTTTTTCAATCGTGTTATGGATTTGAATTAAAAAAAAACAATGACTCTTTCATTTATCTTTTCTCACCTGGATCATGGCTGAAGTTACTGAAAGGAAAAACCAGGTTCGTTATTGACAAAACCTACGTAAATGTGCAAAGCTTTAACATTATAAATTTCATATTTTATCCATTTTATTCATTTTACCCAGCGGTGTAGCCACCTTAGTTATATTAGAGTCATGCAATGCATAATGGCCAAAAATTTCTACATAAACAATCTAGCAAATGAACTTACTAAAACAATAACTAATCATATCTTCAATTATATTTCATAGAATATTTCTTTGCACTGCACTAGCGTTCTATTTGTTACATACTTAAATTATTAATTTTCTTTGGCCCACTGCCAGCAGTGGCGTAGTCACCTCATGGTAGTCATACAATGCACTAGGGTCCAATTTTTTAAACATATTCCCAAATTAATAGCTACGCTAATGATTTTACCACTAGAATCGGAATACAATTTCTGAATATTAAGAGATATTTGTGTTTCATTCTTACTAAAAGAAAGATTAATAAACAATTAAAATGAGTTGTATTATACATATATATACTATTAAACCGTGGGCAGTGAAGTGAGCTAACAGATATTTTAAAAGAAAAAAAAGATATCGATGCGCTATAATATCCAGCTGTGGGCTGCCAATACGTTAGCAAGGGGCTTGCTTAATGTCAAAGCAGTTCTCGGTGTTCTGAGGTAGGAGTGAATTTGTTTATCACTTCTATCCAATTACATGCAATATTTAAATAAGCAATCGATTGTTACTTAATACACTATTAATATGCAACAATATGCAATTTACCGTTAACTTATCAATGTAAGTGTACTACTGAGTATAATGAAGCTGTCATAGATAATATATAAGTCAGAAATTGCAGTTGTGTACTAATTGGATCTGAGAATATTGTTTTCTCTTAATTTAAAAGGGGATCGCAGGGCTAAGTAAAATTTAACAAGGGGCTCGCGCGAGCCCCTCCGAGCCCTCTCCAGCCCACCCCTGATAATATCCTTCATGTCTTAATATCCAAAGAATCGTGAAAGTGAAATAATCTTACTAAGTACACATTGCAATAGTGTTTTCTTCATAAAACAAAAATATGCAATCCACAAAAACATTTAGTAAAATCGTATTTGTACTTACAAATATGATAAAAAAAGTTGTATTTGTTTGTTATTTGAGTCACTCAAATTATATGGGCTCATATAAAAAAGTCTTTCAACCAAATTTTCAATACATTTATCAAATATGAAAAAGGTTTTGCTGAGCTGGAAATCAAAGTATCGTTTGAATTATTATTAATTTACTATATTATGGCGAGGCTACCTGTGTCCCATTCACAAATTATTTTTACACTGGCAACTAACAGGTAGATGGATTACAAAAACCAAAACTAATTACTTCTCTTCTAGTCATCTTCAAGCAAAGAGTAAACAAAAGAAAATATTTTGACCCATTATCCAAATGCTTTCACCTTTCTTTGTGTTTGATATTTCTGTTGGTTAAACTGTCATACATCTTCAGTGAAGCAAACGTAATAATTATTGTTATCTAGGTAGAAAATCTTCATCATACAGAAATATCCCTTGTGTTTAATATACAATAATATATAGAAAAGAACGTAACCTTAAGTATTTTTTAAACCAGCTTTATTTCAATAATCACAATGTATACAATTCGATACACGTTCTACCAAAAAGACGTATGATGTAAATGCCAAATTGGTATCTAAGTTCATCGTTTTTGTTTGAAAAAAGAAAGATCTTTAAAAATTGAAATAATATTATAATATAATAATTATTGTTCATACATTATTTTTTTATATTATTATATTCACCTTAATTAATTAATGTTGTGCTTAAATTTCGTCTGGTCATATGTTTACGTACACAACCATTCTAAATAGTCTAATGATACTGGCAAAGAATATTTTGATCTGTTTGTGAATATAAAAAACTTTATAGTGCACGAAGAGTAAAAAACGGTGTTAAATTGACAAAAACTAATAATAAATACATTGTTTAAGAAAAACCTTTTTGTAAGTCTTTTTTTGTGTCCTCAATTTTCGTAGAATTTCATTTTTTCTAAATATAAAACTAACTTTAAATACTAACTCAGCAATTGAAGATAACATTCTTTTGATATAACGTATATTATGTTGTATACATTACAATTATAAAAAAATCTGTGGGTTACGTGCTTTAAATTTCTACAGTCTGTGGATTAATCTGAAAAAATAAACAGTTTTTTACTGCATTGAAATTTTAAAATGTAATCACTTTAATAGTAAAAACACAATATTCCTTTGTACTTCATTTCACTTTATTTAATATGTCAGGACCGGTTTCACTCATTACGAGCATCGTCAACTGACTGATTCAGTTGACGATGCTCGTAATGAGCAAGTAATATGCCTTTCCACCAAGTATTGACAGTGAACACCCTAAAAGTAATCACTATAAATTGAAAATATCATCTTATCTACTTACGTTCATATTTTTACGATAATGCATAGTATTATAAATAATGATCACATTTTTTTGAAAATGTCTTTGAATTACGTCATTATAAACAAATCAACGTTATAGAAATAATAAAAAACATATGCGTATTTGCAATGAAATTGATTAATTAATTAAATTGCACAATAATTCCTTTTATATTAAGGAAAATTTAAGTATATAATTATCAAGTGAGACTTAAAAGGAAGGCTGTAAATTTATAATGAATAACTAGGTTCAGATTTGTTGCACAAGTTGATGCTTATTATTTTTTTCAGATATATTCAAACCAATATTGACATTCGACAAAGAATTAAGAATACTATTCATTATAAGTTTTATGAATACGGCGTAGTTTATTAGCAATACAAAAGTGCTTATTTTATAGACTAATCAATTTTGTACGACACAGTAAACTTAATTTTTTCCCGTTGCTTGTTTAATCTGAAAACCCTAATGTAACATTACACTAGTAGATTTAATATCTGTACTCATTATAATTGCATCAGATTTACAGAACGGCATTGTGTATACAATAGGTGAGTATTTTAATCTGTTGTCGATAGTAGGACCATACACTACTGGTAGGGGCGGTAACAAATCGCAAGGGGCGAGATTTATCCTTCGGCAAGCCTGCGGAGGCTCAGTCATAGCTTGGCGCTTGTGCAGAGTGCATAGCGACATGAACCACTAATCTCTACGATCGTAGCCAAGCTCCCGTAGATACGTCACTCAACGAAAAGCGTTACGCCGGATGTGCTACGAAATAACGGAGTGTTTTAAGAAACAGACAAAATTAAAAATCAACAATATTATCGAGAGTTTTCTTTGTAATAAAATAATAATATATTTTTAAGACTTTATTTGACAATCAAAATACAGTGTTTATTTGTAAACTATTTAAAATTTAAGTGATTCATTAAAAGTAGTATAAAATATTAAATGTCAGATTCAATAATACATTAGTTATTAAGTATTTTTTAAGTGAAAAATAATTTCCTGTTCTTAAAAGTTAACAGTGATAAAACCGAAAACAGACAATTATTAATATTTAAACAATAAGTTAAAAATTATCTGAAAATAAAAGTGTTAGGTGATATTTTGATGGTGTTAATCGATTATCGATTAAGTTTTAAGTGATATATAAAATATCTCGAACCCTTAATGTTTTTAAAAACTGTAATTAATTATCAGAGATGCTCGCGAGACTGATATTTTTGTGACTTTATCAGTTGACAGTTTATATTGTACTGATAATAAATTTCTAATTTTGATATTGTCAATAATAGAAATTAAACGAGTTTTATATAATTGTTCTTTAATGCAATACAAATCAGTTGCCTTAATGGGTTTTGGCATTTTGAAATTTGACATTAATTTGTTTGACATATTGGTAAATCTACAACAGTCAGTCAGTGTTGTGTAGTGGATGGATGAACAATAAAGCTATAACATTATTAATATTACAGAATTAAGAAGTGATATATACACCAATGAAAACATGTGTCACATATACAATTTACACATGCAAAAGTGAAATAAACCTACTCAAACTATTACTGTGATATTTAATATTTTTAAACGACCATAAATATTAAATTTATTTCAATCAAATACTTTGACGTTTTCAAATGTTATAAATTCATTGCATGGACTTGTAACCAGTTTAAAAATAAGCTGTCATTGTGCGTGCTGGAGATATTGGTGCCATCGTCATGATTTCAAGACAAGGCGTCGGAAGAGCGTCCGGTACTCCAGCAATGAGGCCAAGAGCACTCTACAGTATTGACCAGATCCTGGGAAATAATATACAGCAGCCTTCAGATGACCTTTATAGAAAACACGAAGGTAAGAATATATATATCTGTCTTTATTTTATTATTATTTTTGGTTTTATCTCTTGTAAGTCAAAGATTGAATTGCGTTATTGTTGTTAAATTTTAATTGACAGTTATTATGTTGACAAAGCTACTGTCAATGTTTGATTAATAACAAAGAAGATTAATTAAGTTAGGTAAACTATACTTTTATTAAATAAAAAAAAATGACGGAAGTATAGGTACTTAAAAGTATACGTTATTAAAATATTTTTTATCATATTATTAATGCAAGATTAATCAAATCTTTCGATATTTTAAAATATCATTTATAAATAGTTTTTTTATTATTTATTATGTGATTTAAAACTGCTTAGAAATTTTATACTATAAAAAGGATTTATGTACATTGATTTAATTAATTAACTTACAAAATCTGTATAAACAAAAACAGTAAAATTCTAAATATTTCAAAACGAGGTTTTCGAGATATATTTGGTAGCGGTAGAAATCTGTTTTTCTATATCCTCGTTTTTTCATGAAAAATAACCTTTACAATTATTAGCTAAGAGGTAAAAAAATATATCTTCTCGAATACTAAAATATATGCGATTTTTTTTTAAAACATTTTCCAATAATAATGTTTCACGGCATATGGATTTGCATAGTAAAAATATTAATATTTATACATAAAAAATAAATAATTAAAAAGTAATTATAATAAGACATTATGAAGGCTGTAGCAAACTATCATTCATCACCAGTAAAGAACTGAAGCCTTGGGTCTCAAAATCTTGGAGGTTTCTACATGACGTATATATCAGACAGAAGTATGGTATTATTGTATTACTTTATTCGTTTTTTGAAGTGTTTCAATTAACACTATTATTCCCTTTTCCTCTACTCCTTACACTTAGGTTTAAGTCTTCATGTGTGAAATAACCTAGGACCTCACTTCAATTTAAATCCGGCCTTGGCTATACGTTATGTTATGAAATCGTTTTATTTTTCGGTTATATGATTATTTAATGAAACGTCACCTTTTGAATAAATAACAGACTCGTTATGTATAATTTTTAAATAAATAATTCCGCAATCATTTTAGGACTGCAATTTATTTAAACAAGTATATACATATACATGTATGCAGGGCCGGCGCCACCATACAGGCGAAATGGGCAATCGCCTAGGGCGCAAACCATTAGGGGGCGCATAAATGGAGTATTCAAATTATTTTTATATACTCTAATAATAAAGTTTATTTTATTTTGACGTTTTTATTTTTTCGCTATCGTATTTTATATAATTCGAAAAAGAGGTTGAGCGACTGAATAGCACACAGTTCATGTAGAAAAACTTTTGTTGAAATACCTCCATTAAGAGACCATATGCTTCGCATTGGGAGCGGACATGGATATATAATAACATACATTCTATGATCCCGAGCTATTTTTTTCATTATTTCGAAAAAAGGGGGCGCGCCCATAATAGTTGCCTAGGGCGTCAAATAACCGTGCGTCGGCACTGCATGTATGTAAATTATATTTTAATTTCGGTTAAAAGAAATGGTCTTAAGTTTTCGTTTAAAAAGCGCATTCTATGTATCATAAGAACGTTACTTTTATTATTGTGTAAACTTAAGAGTAAACAACTAAGTTTAAGGTATGGAAAACTCTGTACAAATATGAAAAAAAATTATACACCATATGCTGAATTTCGAAAAGGAGTGTAAGCGACAAAATATTACACAATTGTACAGTTACGATAGAAAACGATTAAACGGGAAACAATTAATATGAATATAAATTGATAATAAATACTGTCACAGAAAAGTAGTTTTTAGAATTGTTTTTTTCCTTATTGGGAGAGACAATCACAATAGAAATACATTGAACGTTTTTTATTTAAAGATGGAATCTTCTATCTATCAACGTCTAAATCAAGTCTTTAATCTTTAAAAAAACGTTGAATTCGTTTATATCAAGTCGTTTAAAAAAAAAGAAATTACTGTTAAAAACGTTAAAATAAAAAGAAAGTTTTCAATTCATTATTTGGTACAGTTTTAAATTTTTAAATGGCGTTTTAGTTGAAAACAATTATTAATATATTGAATTAATTATAAATAATCACCATTCCAAAACATGACAAAAATTAAATAGTTACACAATTATTTTCAGTAAAAAAAACATTAAATATATTATTTATTGATTTGGCATTTACTTGGTAGAGCTCCATTTTAATAGGGTAAAAATATCAACGTATTTCAGTTCTACAGTTTTTTATATATTTTTTAAATATTTTATGCGTTGATAGCTATTTCGGCTTTCGCCATCGTCAGAACTCTGACTAAACGTAAATTTGCTCAGCAATATATACTGGCTAAGAAGAGATACAGTATGTTAGAGTAAATAATATGATGCATTGTGTATCTCTTCTTAGCCAGTATATATAGCTGAGCAAATTTACGTTTAATCATAGTTCTGACGATGGCGAAAGCCGAAATAGCTATCAACGCATAAAATATATAAAAAACTGTAGAACTGAAATATGTTGATATTTTTATCCTATTAAATATATTATTTCCTCATTCTATAACAAAATATCAACCGTGTCGTGTATCAGAAATAAACATTAAATATAAACAATTACTACATGTCGAATTTAAAAAAGATGGCAATGGTTTATAAAAGAAGATACTTGCTTTGCACTTGATATTTTTTGAAATAAAAAACATGCATTCGAAGATTGTTTTTTTAATATTCTATTATTTGTAAAAAAATTGATACGAATGTAAAATTTTCTCGTTATTAAGATTATTGTACCAGAAATGCTTTTTATTTCATACATCGTGGATATAAAGAAATATGAAATAATAGGAATATAAAATGCTTGCAGCAATTCAAGATGTTAAACCCTAAAAGCTTGATTCTATTTCATGACAAAGCCTTACTTGAAAGTTTTGTTCTTGCGTTATAGGTGGGATAAAAGTAGATGAGCGGTTGCTGATATTCAAAAGAATCCAAACGCTACTGATTGTATTCAGAAGTTATTCAATGGTTGAACTTTATTAATTAAATATAAAATATAGTCCCTATATATTATGCGCTTTAGCAAACATAAAAGCAATCACATTGTAGCCGTGCTTAATTAATTCTCAATCCCATTAACAAATCGTTTAATATCATATGTATTGGTGATTTTATAAAAATGTCGCATGATAGATTAAAGTAAGACAAGACGATGCTGAGATAAAAGAAGGCTTAATGTAATTATTCGAAATTCCAGCACAGCTTCCGTAAATATTGTACACATTTTCTATCAATTATTGCCGATTATATGCACAAGCTTCTGTGTATCATATATGAAAACCAATGACATAGTTTTATACCTTAAAAGTATTTATTAATATTTTATTATATTTGATATATAAAATTTAAGTTTAGGGGTTTTAAATGCATTACCCGTACTTGCAAAGTTGGTAGGTATTAAATAAATAGTTTTTAGTATGAGTCAAATTAAAAAATTGAGTTTTTTTAATAAAGCTTGTATCCTTTTATTCCACATTACATACAAGATTATACTATAAAAATATATACGTATCTGATCTGATAAAAATAAATATATAAATTAAAAGCAAATATTAGTGACAGATTAAAAAATGCTGTTTTTGCCAAAATGGTAAAATAAATGCACTATCTGTCGTTATTTATATCTGACGAAAAATTGACAGATCTGAACCTCATACTTAAAGAATTATTATAATCTCTGATTCGACACTTTGAGGTTAATCTTACGTATTTAGTCACACCAAATACATATTGCTTATTAAATTTTGAATAAATTTTAGTTTTTAATTTATTTAACAGCTATTTAAAACCACTTAACGATCTTTATGAATATAAATTGATCATTTTTATAAATCCACTGCTACTAGGGTATCCAATCCCAGGATTGAGATTAGTTCACCGAGGAATTTGAAATCCTCAATTCCTTATACTTTTTCCTCAGATTATCTGCCAACCTTGTTTTTTTTTTAGCTCACCGGAGAATTTGAAAACCGCGATTTGGTATACTTTTTCCCAATATTGTCACAAAACCTCGTTTTTTTTTTTTAGCTCACCGAGGAATTTAAAATCCACAATTTGTCAATTTCGTCTCACTTTTCGGGTTATTACTCAAAATTTCTCAATCCCGACATCCCGGGATCGCGACTTTGCCAGAATTTCGAGATCAGAAAATTGAACGGGATCTCGAATCCCGGGATTGGATGCCCTAATTGCTACTCGTTCAGGAATAATATTTGTTTATAGCTCTACTATCATAGAGCGTACTGTATTTTATGCTCGATCGCAGATTATCGGTCTGTTTAATGCTCATATATTGGGTACGACTGCTATTAAAGTGCATTGCATTTATCCTCGTAACCATTTCATTCTTTTTCGATTCTATTGAACGTCTCGAGTGTTTAATGGCTTATGATTTAGACCTAAAGGGTTACCCGGTAAGCCTTAACACTTTAAGGGGTGAGTTGGATTACGTATATTTTCAACCGAACCCGCTACTAAATCATATCATATGTATATCCTATGAATCTTATCGCGTGTGTTGAAATTTATTAATACTGAAACAAATATTAAGAAAAAAACACAATCAATTCATGGTCCCAATCATAGTATTAAATTGTATTTGATCGTATAGTTCACAATACTTGAGTGGTTCTTAAACTACAATATAATTCGATACACCTCTGTATATGACCAAAGATATCCGTTCAATCAGGGGTGTGCTGAATGGGGTTTGGAGGGTTTTGCGAAAGCCCATTATTAAATTAAATTTGACTTAGATCAGCGAGCCTCTTGTTAAACTAAGAAAAACGATATGCTCAGATCTAGGTGTTATATGAAGGAGTAGCGAGCCAAGTGGTAAAACTTTTATCGGACTTATCGGATTGTTTTATTTTTATTTTAGAGCAGTGTCTGCCAAACTTTTTTACTTCACGGTACACTGGTGAATGGATTTGTACCGCAGCACACCAAATAAAAACGCTTTAAAAAAGGAAACCTTCCTTTCAAACAAGGAAATGTGTCGCGTTGACCACTGTGTATGAACGTGACAAATATTTGAATGAATGTGTAGATGTTAAATTTATTTAAAATTGAAGAAAATTTAAACGAATAGGCATTGTGATTAGCATTAAGGATTCTACCACCATGGCACACCTGAGACTTCTTGCGGCACATCATTTGGCAGAAACTGTTTTAGAGAAATTACACTATAACACATCTTACTCGTTTTTTTCTTAAATACCACTTGGTTCACTTTACCCCTCAAAGGCTCATATAATGTACAGATGTGTATTATAATTAAACTTAGTGATATGCATATGGTGTTTCTGACAAATGATTTATTATTTACAACGCTTGAGTATTAGGCTTAAAGCACAGAATTGCAACTTAAAAATAGTAGTACACTGCTCTCTTGCAATCTGAGGTAGGTAAGTAGATTTATGATTTTACGGTATATTGGGTATAGATACATACCATAAGTATGTAAAATAGCATTTCATTGTTATTACAATATTATCGTGCATTCTTGTATAAGAGGTATATAGAAAACAATCAATTCTTCCCCGGGGCAATGTGATTTTGAAATTAAGCAAACCTCTTGTTAACGTAACGGCAGCCCATCAATGCGTTTAATATTTATGCGAAAATATTTTTGCAAAATTAAAAAAAATAATAAAGAAGAATTGGTACAAGAGAGTGTTTTATTTTTTAAAGATCAACATTAATTTATTAAAATTTAAAACACAAACAACAAGCTAAGTAAAATTGTCGTTCTGAAAGAGTTGAAATAAATGTGCCGTTTTTTATTCTTTTGTATTATAAGTGGACACCTTTAATGCAAACGTTACACAATATTGTATTGTAGCAACATAATATAATATACTAAAACATCCATTATGGTGTTTCACCTCTCCAATTATCAGCGTAGCGGTGGAAATTGGTATTAAAAAAATACGCTTCAGACGTTATTAGTTTTCGTTGTGGGATTTACCCTAACTCGGTTCGCGCCTCGGCTAACTGGCACAATGGAATATTTATATTTGTTTAAATAAACCGCGAATGAAAGAGCGGAGATACGAAAGATTTTGGCGAGACTCCCGCGGCGCCTTTGTGGGAAAACAATGAAGCGGCCAAAACATAACAGTTGCTTGTATTGTGCTGACATCTGGCGTCGAACTTTTGAGGCTATACAGAAAATATTATATCATATTTATATTCTTCAGCGGTGTCCTTCAAAAGCATACATTAAAATTAATTTAGGTAATTTAGCAGTATTAACGGGATCTAGTTTCGGTACAGAAACTATGTTAATTGATTTATAGATTTTCTTTTTGGAGCCATACAAATTCAAATATTTCTTACCACACATACGACTCTTGATTGATATGAGTGGTGTGTAAAGAAGCCTAGGAGCGATGATTAATTATAACATTTTAATACTTTTTTAGCACAATGATCTTATTTGTACACTTACAAGTTTCCATCAAAACGTTCTTTTAATAAATTGTTACAAAAATAATTTAATTATATTTTCGTAGAAATAAACATTTATCGCAAATTTTTCAAATCTTCTTGTAAAATTGTGAAAGTCCCGACCCCACTCGCTCACGTCCCACTACACCACTGATTGAGTTGACTTAGTAATAAGGAGTTCTCGTAAAACAACTTTTGATATCAACTCACACTTTCGACCCCGGCCCAAATCAAGTAAAATTGACTCGTGTGCCCGGCATATTTTTGTAGAATTGCATTTTTTTCTGAATGACTTACTAAAAAGGCTTTAACTGTGAAACCAAAAGATCAAATCAAATGAAACCTTTTTTGGTTGTTTGAAAGACTATTGTTATTCAATTATGTATGGTATTATTGCAAGAATTTTTCTGCAATGGAAAGCCATATTACATTGTTTGCACATGTACTGAGTCTTACTCCATTTTTTGCTTGGCGCCCACCTTGCAGGTTCAATTAGGCTTATTTATTTTTTCTTGCTGCTATTAGTAACTAAATATTTTTAGAAATGCTTTTTGACATTCTTTTTTATAGAATATTTAAAGTTAAAATTGAAAATGAACTCAGTGACTACACCATCATGTAATCTTCAGAAGGACAAATGGACGCATCAAATGCATTATGATATCCTTAAATTTTGGTTGGTAAAATCATTAACTATTTCTAATAAAAGATATGATTAAAAAACTGATTTAGAATAGTTTGAGTATCTGTTATGATGAGTATACTGAGTCTTCTATACAAAATGGTGCTTGATACCACAATGATGGCTCTATTTTAAAGCATAGCCCATCACGTGAAAACACGGCTCCGGGATCCAACGTGTTAATAGTCCATATAATGCTGAGTGGAAATGATAATAAAGAAATATTATTAAGTAAAATAAACACTAAAATCTATCTATCTCTAATAAGTTGTTTTGTAAAATGTTGCATTATTTTCATTTGACGTTATGGTAGAAAATTAATAATTAGACTAAATCGATAAAACTTCTTAATTGTATGCATATTAATAACCTAAACTAAGTTATTTGAAATAAACGACGAATTTGGCGCGTTTTTAAAATATTCTCATTTCTACGGCCACAGAGAATTAAATTTGTCTATGGACATGAATAAATTAACAATCTCAAAGGATGACACATTGCCAAAATGGAGATGTTTAGTAAAATGAAAGCAAAATATGTTTGACATAAACGACGCAGTCTGCACACGGAAAACGGTTTTCTATGGCCACGAGAATAATTGGATTCCATGAAAATTTTCAAAGGACTTACTATATTTCTTTGTAGTGTTCATATTTCGGAAAATTATACTCTAACTTTAAACATGAACAAAGCATGTTTGTATGAATTTGCATAGTGTATAAATTCTTAGCGATTTTATCCATTTGAAGTCAAGTTGATAAATAAAGTTACATGGTATACAAAAGGGTTGGGATGAATCGAAATTATTCATTACATTATTTTCATTTCATAGAAATCAAAGAGTAGTTTTTTTGGCGAACTTTGTTCTATTTTAATATGAAAAAGTATTTCACGTCGCCAGTAAAACTTGAACAAATAAATATTATATCAATTTTTAACGAGGATTGATTGCAAATCAAACGATAACTTATGGCAGAATTAAAATGTGGTTGAGGAGAAAATAATTACGAAGGAGGAAAATAAATGCAAATAATTAATCTAAGCGGATGTATTATATTTTCTATAACTTTAAAGCCATTATAAAGCGGTATTTCTGTCCTTAACTGATTTTTTTTCGTATTTTAAAAGAAGCTCAAGCCTTTGCTTGATAACAGAGTCGGCACTAGACATTTCGCCCCCCATGTCATAATTGTATGCTTACGCATATTTTCTCCATGTTTATAAAATATCTTTACGCGTTTAATCATCTGCTCTTCTCCTAAAATTTACCACTACAGGCAGTCAACTGTTCTGCTTGTACGTAGCGCCAGCACTGTCTTAACAAAAAAATGTATGTTCCACATGAATTAAAAATGTATGTTTTGCAATTTTGATATGTTAGCTGTAAATGATATAATAAAAAACCGTATTTAAAAATAGTATACAATAATTCTAACACAATTCCCAAATAAATACATAAATTTTTATATTGCTTTTTAAAAATAAATAAAATACAATAATAAAGTGTTGTAGTACAGTATACTGATTACTTATGTTACAAAAAAGAAATCCATGTTTGTTGATTAAATAATAAAATAAATGGATGTTAAGTTTACTGTGATAAATTATTAATTATAAAAATGATATCTGATTTTAGAACTTCAAGATTAATAATTGAATAATTTTGTTTTTTGATCAGAGCTTTTTAAAAAGTTCTAAATGTGAGTGAAACTCAATATAGAATTAAACATACTCTCATTAATTGTTTATCAGTTAAATATTATCAAGGAATGTGTTTTGTCGTTATGAAATTTGCGATTGAACATAACTTAGCCCAAATCGCTACATCCTTTCTATTCCAATCTGTCAGTGGCGGATTATCCTATAAGCGCATGAGGCGCCTGCTTGGGGCCTCCGAATCTTAAGGGCCTCAAAAATGGCTTAAATTGTAAAACCAATATACTCTTTCTTCAGATTTTAATATATATTTACTATTTTACATGAAATATTTTGATGTTCTTATCTTGGCTTCCAAATTTTATTGCGCCTGGGGCCTCTTGTATGCTTAATCCGCCACTGCAATCTGTGGTCCAAAGAATACTAAGATTGAATCTAAATTTCAGTACAAATCAAGTAGTAGGTAAAGCTAGTAGTAATGTCAATTTTAATTCACAATAAAGGTTTTAAAGAAATGGTGTGTATATATTATTATGTTTTACGCACGCATTTAATGCTTGTCGAATACACCGGTAAGGCTCAACTTACATCGCTTGTAAAAATATCTATTCACCCCTTTGAAAACTTCCCCTAAGGGACTTTTGTACATTTCAATTCAGATAGTTGATCATTATTTGACCGAATTAGGTTGTCATTTAGATGCAATATTATGAAAAGGCATGCATGTTTTACCACGTATAATTCATCTCCCCTATTCAAATGAAATAAGCTTACAAATATGTATATCACATTTTATGTAATACAATTAATTAAAACATGATTACACATTGATAATAAAGAAAATAACAGTTAATTTTGATGATTGAAACATTACACTTTATGTGATACGTATAACAGCTTAACGACCGTGGACGCGTATTTGAGTCTTTGAAAAACAAAGGTTGCTGGCCGGCGGACACATATATGCGTATAAGTGAAGTATCTGGAAGCTAACAAAATTATTTTTTGTAAAGATATCTCAATTTGATTACAAATTATAGTGAATTTAGTAAAATTATTATTAAAATTTTATTTCGCCAGGTGAAATTTTATAAAAAAACGTGCGGTCGTTAAGCTGTTAAATAAACTATAAAGATTTTGTAAGAGATATGTAACGATTTTTTTTTAAATATAAAATATTTTTCTTTATTAAAATATAAAATTACGATTTAAAACTTGAATCTGAAATCTTTCATTTGCTGTTGCACGCAACTATCAATATGTAACTTATCAACTTCTGCCAGAACAGTAATGATGTGAAGTCTAAATTAAATGTTTCAATCAAGCGCAAGTCTTACTGTTTGGCGAAAACGCGATATAAAATTCATTTATTTAATTTTTATACGTATAAACAAAATATACCCATGTGGGTGTTATAATTCAAATAAATATAACTTAAATAACAATTTATTCTTATGAATAAATCAAAAAAATAATTCCGCGCGCATAAAAAACATGATATGACCCCCTTCCGATTCAACATGACCGGCAATATAAAAATATAGTAAATAATAATACTAAAAAAACAAAAGTCTATCAAACGGCAAATCCTCATACAATGAAATCATTCTTGTATAAGTGGAATTAAATAGCGCACCACCACGTCCCCCCCATCCTACTAAGCCCCCTTTTTGTGAAGTCTTTTTGCGAAAAGGATTAAGTGCCCCTTCGTATTATAAAGTGAAGTGATGAGATAGCCGTGTTGGTATTTTCGGGCTGGCAGTTTTGTGCAACAGTTGATGCATCATTGATTATTATTATTTATTAATATTCATATTGATTTTAATAATACATATTACTTTTTAGACTAAAAGCTCCACATTTCGTAAGATTTTACGATATCCTGCTGGTATTTCTAATAAACTATTTGCCTTTTTGTAGGCTGTAACTATTTTTAACCTGTTGAAAACTAATTAAAACCTATTTTAAAAAGATCGTCTAGTACACGGTTTCTCAACGGTGGACCACAGCGTGCTCCAAGGGGGGCACAGAGATTTATTTTTGTTTTGGGGAGTCACAACACAGTTCAGGGGGGCCACGGGCAAATTGAAGATTTCAAATTCCTCGGTGAGCTAAAAAAAAGGTGTTCTTGGAGATATTCTGGGAAAAAGTATACCAAATCGGAGATTTCAAATTTCTCGGTGAGCTAAAAAAAAAAAAAGGTATGGGGGCCACAGAAAAATAAAGACACTCAAAGGGGGCCACGCTCCCAAAAAGGTTGAGAAACACTGGTCTAGTATACGCCCAATAACCTTAAATACAAAAAATATAATCGCACAGAATTTTGATTTTTTTATCACTCTTATGTAATTATATTTAATAAGCAATTAATTGTAATTTAATACACCTATAATATGTAAAAATATGCAATTTACCGTAAACTTGTCAATGTAAATAGCTACAAATGTACTACTGTGTATACTGAATCTGTCGTAGACAATATATAGGTCAGAAATTGCAGCTATACATATACTAATTTGATCTGAGAATATTGTTTTTTTTAATTAACAAGGGGCTCGCCAGCCTTAGTAAAATTTAACGAAGGCTCGCACGAGCCCTTCCTAGCCAACCCCTGAGTTAAAGTGTTAATTCATTATCTCGCGTATACTGTAAATGGCTAAAAAAATAGTATTTATATGACTAGTTAATTTATATATGACACTGACTTAATGCATCTATATATTAATAGTCGATAATACTACTAATATCTTTATCACATATTTGATCAAAAAATCATTTAAATATAGTTACGATGCTAGCGTGATGCTCAAAAAGATATTTACCATATACAATTGTTCTTGTGTAAATAAATAAAATTCTTTTTAAAAAAGTTCTAATGCAGATCCGCAGCATATATCGTTGATATCTGTACAACAAAGTAGATTCTTCATCCCCTATTCAAATGTCTCGTGTACACGTAAGCATATCATATAATTTCAATTTGTATAACATTATTTGTTACATTCACAATTTGGCAGACGAATAAAATAAAAACACAATAAAACGAAAGAGGGATCACGTTACTGTTTATTTAATCCTCATTCGCTTTGGTAATCGGATTTAAATAATTTGTTAAATGTACAGTAAACATTGCATGCATCAAGAGGGTTGTTAAAACGGTTCCCAGGATATCATTATTTTGGCTAGTATTCCACTTACAACGTATGAGGAAGGTAGCATTAAAGTGTATGATAGTTTGTAAGCTGGCCCATATTACCACCAAGCAATTGAAAAACTCCAATTATAGTCAATATTGTTGTGTATTAATAACTACAGTCGAACTCGGTTATTACGATCGCGGAAATAGCGAGATCTCTGATATAATGAGGAATCATTTGTTGACATTTTAGTTGATGGATTTCTCCATACATTTATTTATTTTTATAACGAGCTACCATTCGTTCATTTATTAAGGTCCCTTGAAAAACGTAGAATTGAGGTTCCACTGTGGTCATTATTATGAAAAAGAAAGGTCAATTAAGAAAATTACGTGGGTATCTAATAACTAACAATTTTATGACACAGATGGAACCGTTTTACATCTTACAACATTTTTTTAATTTCATGTGATAATTTTAAAATTGAATTGACCTTTCTTTTTCATAATAATAACCACAGTAGATCCTCGATTCTACGTTTTTCAAGAGACCTTAATAAATGATATTTTATTCTTAAATCATTGAAAGGCAGAAAAGGAACGACTGATTTTTTAGTAGCTTAGTTAATATACGTAAGTTTAGTCGCTTTAGATAAACATGTTGTGCTTGGATGCTCCAGGAGATGTTAACATGTTTTAAATTGATAATGGCGATCGCCAAAAGAGAGTTTATATATATTATGATTGAATAACAGTAGATATTGCACACAGCAGGGAAGATGCATCATTTTATTTTAGTGAAATATATCACGCAATTAACAAACCATTGTCGTTTGCTTATGTTGTTGAAATAGAAAAGTAATAAATGATTTTATTGTCCTCAGAATCACTTCACTCTTCACACCCGCCATCCGACTCAGTTGGAGGTGGACAGATGGATGGAGGAGCAACGTCAGATCCAGAAACAGACGCCGGAGATGAAAGCGGGATCCCTCTACTAGCAGAGCTGACTGCAGATCGGGACGACAGGCCTCGTAAGGTCAGAAGGTCGAGGACCACGTTCACGACGTACCAACTACACCAATTGGAAAGAGCGTTTGAGAAGACGCAGTATCCTGATGTTTTCACAAGAGAAGAATTGGCTATGCGGCTTGATTTGAGTGAAGCCAGAGTTCAGGTATTTTAATTTTATGAATTAAATAGTCGTATCCATAACCTTTGCGAATTGTCAGCCTATATAATAAGTAGAAAAGTTTTACTATAATTGATTCAAAGGAGAGAAAATTCTGAGTTATTTTGAGATTTCAAATAGGTACTAAAAGCAATAATTTACAAACTAATATATCTGTTGGGAATCTCTAAACAGTATAGAACGATTATTCTTGTAATTTTGTTCGTCACGTCACCATAATATAACAATTTATAAAATGGGGAATACCAATAGAAATTGAAATAGCCAACTGAAACTCTATTTTGACATAGGTAAAATTACAAAGTAATGATTAACATTCTTGGCAATGTCTGGCTTGATGGTGTTCATACTTGATTTTATGAATTATTTATTCTGTTTAATGATACTAGAAAGTTTCGGAGTATTTGTTGTCATATTGTAAATAATAAATATGTTGCTAACTAAACACAAAGCAAAACATGAGTACTCTTCCACGAAATATTTATTATCAATAGTAACA
The DNA here is from genome assembly GCA_031772345.1 of Himalopsyche anomala. Classification (NCBI taxonomy): domain Eukaryota; kingdom Metazoa; phylum Arthropoda; class Insecta; order Trichoptera; family Rhyacophilidae; genus Himalopsyche; species Himalopsyche anomala. Next base: position 15,000,301 of record CM062833.1, on the reverse strand, counting down.
TCTTAAATTCTTATAAGCGAAAGAATTTGTATGATTCATAATTTATTAAATGTAAAGTAAACGCGCCTTAGTACTTCACAATTTCATCTAAATTATTCGGTTGAATGAATGATAATTAATTCGAATCTTTCTACAAACTAATTTTTCTTAACAGTCCCTTGTTATTTATTCACGTGTTAAGTTTTAGAATTTAGCAGAAATAGATTAAACAGACTAAAACTAACTTTTTAAGCTAACATATCTGTTCACTTTTAGGGTGTTCACTGTCAATACTTGGTGGAAAGGCATTATATTAGTAAAAACACAATATTCCTTTGTACTTCATTCCACTTTATTTAATATGTCAAGACCGGTTTCGCTCATTACGAGCATCGCCAACTCATCGTCATCAGTTGACGGTGCTCGTAATGAGCGAAACCGGTCCTGACATATTAAATAAAGTGGAATGAAGTACAAAGGTATATTGCGTTTTTACTAATAACATATCTGTGTTAGATTAACTCTAGAAGATTTCAACAATCAATATGATGAATAGACTAATAATTTTTCAATAACTTTAAATTATTTTCTCCAGTTTTTCCAACTCCGACTCCACCCCCGAAAAAACAACCGACCCCAATTCTCACAGCTCTGGTTGAGGAATCGCTCCCAATGCTGAGGAATACTAGGCATTGCTTATTGCTGTTCATAAAAATACCAATATACGATAAATGCATACTATTTTTGTTGCGTTAAATATTCATAATATCAAATCACATTCATTCATGTCTCAAATTCATGACTGCTCTCAGTGTGGATTATATGGTCTTCTAATGGAGATGTCTTTTCAGATTTTTTTTTAAAGATAACTGTTACTCAATCTTTCTTTTTCGAAGATAGTAGAGATAGATGAATACGGTTGGCATAGGATTAGTGTTAACTAATCAATATCGTTGCGCTGCCTTATTTATGGATGAGAAGGATGGAAGGAAGAATTTTTAAACATCACAAACACCCACGCTTTCAAAAGCTCTCGTACAAGCTGTCACGTACCCAACAAAATTACTTTAAATAAAATATGCCAGCAAAGGACCAAAAACCATTGATCGTAAAACATGTATGTATAACACAATAAAAAAAAATCAAAATAGTTATTGTATATAAAAAAACGTACGTATGTATTTTTAAGAACATACTACAATAAAAGATGTGTTTATAAATTCATTCATATAGAAAATGATAATAGTTAATCATTTTTGCAAGTCTATTGAAATTGCTATGCCTCAACGAACAAAACAAATGACGTTACAGGACAAACACAGCATTCAATCAAAAACAAACTAAATGATGTTATTATTTTGTGCTTATTTCCGACTCAAGTTAATTAAACTGATATGACATGTTAATTACGGCATAATTTTCCGTTCATTAAACTCAAAAACGTCAGAGTTGTGTAATTTAAATAATTTCAATTTCCCTACGGCGATATTTTGACAGTTTTATTCTATTAATTGTTTTTAATTGATAAAATCGGCTGACGCTTGGTAAAAATTTAATTGGTCAATGAGCGTCAATAAAAATTAATTGACTATTGTAAACGTGTGCAGTTACTAATTAGTTGTTGATTTTTATTTTCAGAAAACTTGAATGAAACGGAATAAAATTTTAAATATAAGTAATTATATTCTACAAACTAAAGATTGTGTAGTTTATCGTATTTCCAGAAGTAATATCAGCATAAGATTGTGGTCGAGCGTTTGTTGGGTTCGTAGTGCAGTTGTCAACGTCATTGGCTTCCGTAACGGATCTCACGGGCTCAAGTCCCATTTTTCTCTCTCGGTTTATCAATTTCTGTTTGAATGTATGGGAGTGAAAAATCTCCACAAACCCTTTCAATCATAACATAACGGAGCGCAGTGAAAGCGATTAGTTTACCACTAGTCATGTCCTAGCCGTATTATTTATATCTATACTCACTTTAAAACGGTTAAGCAACTGAAGAATTCGTACTTTGCGTAGAAAAACTTCTATTTATAAGAGGAAGCTATATACTTCACATCGGAAACGGACATGGATTAAAAAAAGTTGTAGACACAATACGTTATCATTTTATATATATACTTAATTATTAGAACTGTTCTGAAAATTGAGTCAATATGGCAACTAAATAACATGGTTTAATTAAAATTAAATATTTAAAGAAAACTCAAGTCAAAAAACCACCCTGAACAAATAAACAATGTTTTAGTTTATATTCATAAAATTTGAATTTGATGTAATCAATAAAAAGACAACAAAAACTCTGTCAATTCATAATATATCTATCAATGTACTTTCCGCCATTATATCACTTTATACCTTCGTCATATAAATGCAAGGGATATACGTGTACATATATTTGGAAGTGGTTAACGATGGTAGATACTAACACCAGCTCATCTCGCAGCCGCTAACATAAGGGTGTCGTCCGCTAATTTATTTCCGATTGGGCGCTATTGTTGTCACACATACACCCCTAATTACACACGCCAACTACCCTTAAACTGGCAGCCGTGTAGAGATTGTAGGTTTTGGCGCAGTGGCGCTGCTGAAATGGGGATAATTTGTTAAAGTATAGCTAAACATTCTGTCGGTTGACTTGTCGTTGTGTAAAAATAACACCGTCAAAAAAAGAGCCAATTTTAAAGAGTTTATTTTTTTTTGTACTGATTGCGTTATTAATTGTGTCAAGTGTTTTCGCTTTGAATTGCATCTTAATTTTTATAAAGTATCCAAAAAATACATTGCAAAAAATGTAATACACGTATTTTAACAATATGTTTTTGATTTTACGAATGACGATAGAAAAGAATTAGCACATGTGCGCTAAATTAATTTTTATGTGTAATTTACTGGCATTTACTTACATAACAAAATGTTAAAGTGAAGATTATATGAGCTGTTATAATTTTAAAATTATTGGCATCATCAGAATCAATCTTTTTTTGATTTTTTTTTATATTAAAAAAAAATATTTTACATTACAGCTAATGCCAATACTCCAAAGTTAATGATACGAGAAAAACTCGGTGATAAACTTGTTGCAAGTCACTCGAGATAAACTCAAGGTAAATTGTCATCACAAACACCCTAAGGTCTCAAATTTAAATTGAAAAATCTTAATTTGACATTGACCTTACAGAGAATCAAACCCAGACTCACCTAGTTGGTAGAGCAAGCTCTAAGCAACTAGACTACAGGGGGCAACTTTATCCATTGTTCACCCTTAAATGCATGATTTTATATTTTTTTTTATAAAAATGTGCAGTTTTTACTAAAAGTATAACATCAATTTCAATATTTCGTTCAATAAAAAATATTTTAACAACAAACATGTATTAAAGAATGCAGTAATATTTTTTCCCGGCGAAAATTGAATTTTCTAACAGTTAAATGTAAATATGAATATTGCCTAAAATCAAGACTTCAGAAAAACTCCAGCTCATTTCTTTTGATTGCAGATTAGAACCAATAACCCTTTTCCACCTCAAAATATATTTAAAAAATTGGAAGAATAATTTATATTGTATCATAATATATACAAATCTAAGTTAAAATCGACTTCAGTTTTGCAAAAAATAAATAAATAATAGTTTGTACTTTTCTAGAACAGTATGGATTTAAGGGTTAAAAGTAACAGTATCAGAAGCAAGTTACCATACCACATAACAATCGTAAATAAAAATAACGTATATGTCATCTTAGATGGTGGATACTTGACACATACATTTAAATATTAATACATTATACGTTTTGATAAAAAAACAATCCATGAATAAAATATTATAAATATCAAATGCTCAATTAAGAAATCATTGTTACTCCGTTGAGTTTTATTACTGAGCTTAATTCAGATATTGATGGACTTAAAAAATCAAGATTAACCCTTCGTTAAAAATTAGAAGACGCTACTGATTCTAACTTATATTCTCACCGCTTCACGGTTTCTCAGCGAACATAAATCTGCGCACCTCCCCAAAAAGCCCTCACACAAAGTCCAATTCATCACTATTCTCGCTTTAAAAGCACAGTATGACATATAACTAAACTGTCAGTGATTACCAATAATTAAATTAGCTAAAATCATTATTTTGTAAAGATAATTACACTCAATTCCTCTCATTTGAAACATCATCTATCAAATTTGAATCGTTCAATTCCACCAAGCACCTTTAGTCGAAATCATAAATTACATCAACTATCAAGCTCAGACTACCGTTTGTATTGTATATTAAAATATTTTAATTAATGATAATTTAAAAAATGATTACAAAATAAAAGCGTTTTTACTAAATATTTATAATCTAAAAAATATATACCTACTTACACGACATAAGCTTTGCAAAATTATTGAATCGAAAACTCTAGATTATTGGCATATATTGAAAAATGTATGTAGCAATAGTTCAAATATTACTTCACTTAACGATTCAATACATCGCAACGTTAGGAAACAAGGCAGTGATTTAATATTATAAAATTAGAATGAATGAAGCTCATTATTGTTTTTTTAATCCATTGAATAAGAAATATCAGTTAATATATTTCTTGTTATTGTGTTTTAGTATTATTTTGCCATTTAGTTATTCCTTTATTAAAACCAATAAAGATGGAACCAGTAAATATTTTAAAACGTTTTTCGGGTGATTATAACCATACAAAATACGGTTATTTCTCTAGATATTATTTGTTCAAAATATAATATAACCAAAAGATTATTTTATCTCTGGTAAGGTAACTTATTAAGAACTATTTATAAGCTAGTCAATAATCAATGACATGTCTTTTCTGACTTTGCAAAGTTACACAAAAAATAATCTTTTAAAGTTAATAACATAACATGTCTCTGTTTTGTAGTGCTAATAAATAAAACGCATTGTTTGAAAATCACCGTAGAAAAGCTTTTGAAACTTGTGTTAGTAAGTACCGCATTCATTTGGGATCGCAAATGGAGCGAATCTGCGCTAAGTGTGCTAAGCAAGGGGTGGTGAAAAATAAAATAATAGTTGTAATTAAATTTCATACAATCGTAACCTATTATCTTTTAGAAAATTACATTACTCAAAAGTATGAAAGGTTCTATTCATGTTATAATATAGCTGTATTGTTAAAATTACTGAAAGATATAATAAGTTTTGGGTAAAAAGTAACGACTCTCAAAATTGAATATCACGAAGTCTTTTGTGGCTATTTTAAAGTGACTAATTTCTTCTAGAATTCTGAATTTTACTGATCAAATTGAATTTATTATTCTATACAAGTAACTCAGTAGTATATTTATTAAATTTGTCGACCACCGTAGTCCAGTTGGTTAGAGCTTGCTCTACCGACCAAGTGGGTCTGGGATCGATTCTCAGTAAGTTCATTGTCAAATTTAGATTTTTCAATTTAAATTTGAGACCTAAGGCATGGGTGTTTGTGATGTCAATTTACCTTGAGTGACTTGCAATTCAAAAATTTTCATCGGGTCTTTCTCGTGTGATCTTTGAGACTTAGCTGTAATGTCAAATATTAAAAAATATATATAGCCAGAAATGTAGCTAAATAGTCAAGGTCAATGGGTTTGGTTGCGGTGATCACGGGCTCGAATCCCAGTACACATATCATTATCAATCGATTATTGGATTTGTATTCGATGGTACTTCTGTCTGTGATGCTTAAATCTTTAAAACAGAGTGTACCGATAGCGACCAGAAATACACTGGTCTTGTCTTAGCCTATAAATCTACCACTTCTATCTTCAACACAAAAAGGTTGAATGATTGAGTAACAAGCAATTATTATTGAAAAACTTTTGTGAAAATAATCTTAATTGAGTATTCATATATTCCACATTGCTAACGGATCTGACTAAAATAATAATAATAAATAACCAAAATTTAACTGAATTTCTGAAAAATTATAATTTTGATGAATTATTTTTAACTTCTTTCATTAACAAGCGCCAAAATAAGAGGTTTTTTCATAAATCTAATAAAGAAATATTGCTATCAGTTTAAGAACAACCCTTGCAAGCTAATTGCGTGTATTGTTAGCAAGTTAGTGGAAACACAGTGGCGCAACACAATTATGATGAAAAGTCGCTAATGTACTACTTCTCAAAAAATTCACACTCCCTCTAGCTTATATATTATCTATACAGATATAAATTTCAGAATTACACAGTTCGTTCTATTTAATGTTTATTTGTTTTATATTAAAATTCATATTAATTACTATTTTATATTGAGTATTAGAACAATTATTATAGAATATAATTAAATGAAAAGAAACATTGCACAAAGCTTTTCTTTTGTCTTTTAATTTTTAACAATGTTTTGTTTATTAATTCAAATTTAACACGTAGCAAATTGATCGTAACCACTAAAATATTTATTTAATAAGTGATATTTCATATCACCTTCTCTTGTCTAGAATCTAGACAAAAGAGTAGATTAAATACTCGATAACGCGCTAATTAAAATATTCAAATATGTTCTCAATATTATTTAGAAGGGTATTTAAAATATTATATTTTGTTTTTTGAACATTATTGTTAAATCACTAGTTTGAATTTTAAATTAGTTCAATACTGATAAAAAAAAACTTAAATACTATAAAAAATAAATTCATACATTTTTTTTGTATTAAATGTACGGAGATGTGGCCAATAGTAGACTGCTTCTCAGATATAACAAAAAATCAAGCAAACGACACAATCTACTGTACCTTTTCCTTCTATGCTTTGCGTTGCTTATTTCAATGTAGATTTTTCTATGACGGACTGTCAGTCTGACAATAGATTCGTAATTGAATTTCCGTAATTTGAATTCATCCGGGCGACTGCCGCGCCATTGTGGCTAATTGCTCAATTAGCACGTTGCATAGATAGCGTTGGCGGGAAGAGACGTTATTATATCGTTCTTCGTGCGGCTTGAATCTCGCCATAGACAAAGGAGTGACCATTGCTAATTCGTGTAAAATACTAGATAAAGTATTCCTATGAAGATTAAATATTAAAAGTCTGAAACAAGTGGGAAATATATTATTAAAACAAGCAACATAAATAGTAAAGGTATTTCACTAACTTTCCTGTTATTGTGTTTGGTTTTTATTTATCCTGACGAAGAAGTTATTTAAAAAAATAACGCAAGAGCGAAAAAATTAAAACGAAAATTTAAAAGTCGTTGGTTTTGCATCAGTTTTAAGATGATTTTAGTACAATACTGACACAAAAACTAGTTTATAATAAAGATAGTTTGTATTCAAAACTTATAAACGCTTGTTTCAGTGATTTTCAATTCTCTATTTAAAATAAAAATAATATCTGCATACCACTTTACTTAGGTTAACTATAATTATTCAATATAATATAATAACATAATATGAAGTGATATTTCTATAGCTATCCAATTAAATATCCCGTAATAAACTTTAAAAGCCTAAGTAATCATAGTAAAATTATTATGGTCACTTTATAATTCTCCCGTAGGCCGTACAATACGTAGGCTTATGTATCGATTCATCTGAATTTCCCAATTGCCGATCACCACTTCCTGTCTATTAACATATGAATCACAGAGTCATTTTCCCTTGGTCATCGTTCATCATATTATTATAATAATATGACCACCTAGAAATTTGTGACCGATTCCGGTCGCCGAGCATGAATATCATCCAATTTGAACGAGGCAAAATCGTATATTCATTGATCAATGATTTCGCAGTCATTTATTATACTAATAACAATGTAATTCTAAAATCTGTTGAGCACCTGTACAACCACATGATATAAGAATAAAACTAATGTGCTGAATAAGATTCTACATATATATTATTGCAGATGTCTTTTTAGTTCTGACGAATACACCAAAATCAAATATTGTTCGCATCAACTCTATTCACTAAAAAACGTATTCATTTATTTTTCAACATATACCATTATAGATAATGCAATATATAAACCAGTTAGTAAATAAAATATCTCTATTTTGCACGATTATGCTTTAAATATTGAGGAATTCATTTTTAATTGTCCATTTGATTTCCTCGTAAAGTTGATAGAGCAAAGCACTTTAATCTAATACACAATATATGTTAATTTTTTCAATGTTGTAAACAATGCAATAACCAAATATTATAGTGGGACTTATTAACGAATATAATAACATACTGAAAACATTTTTGGAAGAGAACAAGAACCGCATGCAAATACTTTGTACATTTTATGCTGCTGAATGTTTTTAAAAAGCGATTGCATTGAAATAAAACCTTTTAACTGAACTATTGATTATAAATACACTCTTTTGGTAAGGCATATAAATTTACAAAAATGACTTTGATTCTTAACTGTCGTATGTTGAAATAATTTTACTCAAATTCGTATGAAAATTTAGACAAAATTCAATTTATACTTACTATGATAATTGATTAAAAAATTCTGGCCGATCTGAGTGTAACTATCTGTCACTGTAGTTTTTTGATCAATTATAATTTAATGTTTATGTTATCCCACTTTAATGAAATTATATTTGAATATAATTTGTTTTATTAAGCTTATAAGTTCTCATATGACTTGTCGTTCATAAAAGATGATGTGCAATAGTGTGAAAAAGCACTGTTTTTATTGCTCATTGTTTGTATTAATAATTTGAAATTCGTTGTAAAAATTACTTTCAATAAAGTATCTTCATATCATCAATAATTCAAATATGAACCTTGTGTGAGTATTCATATTTATTCTGTTGGTAGCAGTTTTTTAATAAAGCCATTACACTCTTTGTTGAAAGTATTAAAATGTTCCACGAAGAGGGGTTATTAAAAATGAATAAAAGTGCAATTTGCCTGCATTTACGATTGCAATTGGCCCAAAGTGCACGCGCGGAGCGAAGAATAGGCTTCATACATTTCGAGAGGCTTTCGAGAAGAGAGAATTAAAAGCTTAATTTTTTGCAATTAACGCCAACTTTGCAATTTAAATGTTTTTTGCCGAGAGTAGAGTGAATGGAAGAGTGGCGAAGTAGAAAATAGCTCATATTAAAAGCTTAAAATGTAAAGGTCCGTTTTGCATATTTGTATTATAAGTGAAACTAATTTACTGGCATATGGAAGATATATATTCCGTTTATATATTAGCACTATAATAAATTATCTTGCTCATCAGTGCTATTTTTCAAACCCAAGTATGTAAGTCTTATTCTTTAAAAATGTGTTAACACATTTGTTTAAAAATTGTAATAAAACTTCTTCTTTTATTAATAAAATATTGAAACAATCGATTTCATCATAAATCAATAGAATACATATACTTTTATCTTTGTATTTAATAAAAAAATGATTTTTTAAAGTTACATAGCATTATTTCTAACAAAAAAAAACTTTGTATCTACTTACAGCTTAGCTTAAATAAAAAAGAAATGTCATTTGGATTTTCTTAACAAATTTGGTAAATGCTTAAAACAGTCGCCAACAAATAACTATTGATGATTACAATACAATTCTGGAAGTCTAATAAATTTAAAGATTAATCACAAGTTTGGTTATGTTATACACACGATCCTTGAGTATATATTATATATTAAAACAACATATTTTCTTCTATTTAAGGTGTGGTTTCAAAACAGACGGGCAAAATGGCGAAAACGAGAAAAGGCAATGGGGAGAGATACAACAGCTTTTATGCACCCTGATCAAGGTAACTATACAGTTTATAAATAATATATTACAGTTTTCAATATTTTAACAATTTTTATTTTTTTACTATCTATTGTATAACTATATCAATAACAAGCATAATAAGACTTCTCACAAGTAGATTTAAAATTGAGTTTATAGTTTTTTTAGTTGTTTAAGTTTATTTTTGATAGCTCAAACTGTGGACTAAGAAACTTCGCATTAGTATTAAAATTCTTAAAGAAATACGTGATTTGTTAAATTGGCTTGAGAACAAATTCTGGTGATTTGATCTTAAGAATTTTGAATATTAGAAGAAAGATCAAACAGTTTCTTATGTAATAGTATAAGAGATTTGTTTGATACATTAAAACGTTTTGTGAACACCTTGGAAGAACTTCACCCTGTCTTTTTGTTCTGTTAGTTGGTTGTTTTATTATCCAAACGATGAGTTTGAAAGAACTGAGTCATACTGGCATGGTATGGTTTATAATAGAATCTTGAAAAGATCATGTGCTTTTCATGTTCCGTATAGTGAGAATTGGTTGAGATATTGTATCATTCTGTCATAGCACTGGAAGTGGTTATTGTCTAAGAAGAAAGATATTTTATTGATTTTACAATTTTAAAAATATGACAGTATTTATATAATGTTTTTCCGTTTATCCAATACTTTTAAACTTTTCAATTTAATGTAGTTAAGTGTGTACGTGATGGTTAATGATGTATCATTTAGTAATATGTCATAATGATTATTGTTGGAAATAAAAATGGGGCCACAATTGGCTCGCATTTGTCACGTTGACAACGGCTACCCTATCCCTATTACACTTTCGACAGTTTGATGTATTCATTTACAACGCGATATGAAAAATATAAGCCCGGCTCGTAATTAAAAAGAGATTTGCTTTTTATTGGGACCACTGTTTTAGGGAAATAATTTGGAGCTTAGAATATGTAAATGCTTCTGTTAGTTAAGTTAGTGGGTAAATATTATAAAACCGAAAAGTACGTATCACAAATAAGAATATGTACGTAGAAAAAATATCGCACATTTTTGATGAAATGTACTGATCAAAAATCAAATTTCCCTGCAGCTGCAGTTTAATCTTAAAAGTCAGTCAAAAGTAAAATAATAATAAAGGTTCTGTACCTTCTTATAATTCTGATTTAATTTTATTTAGAAGTGAAAATATTTATTAGATGCTAAACGCAAATAGGAACTATGTCATATATTTTTCTGTGCTTTTGTAAAATTTATTCAACATGAATACAATACTCATATATGTACATATTTGAAAATAGTGCAGACCCACTAAGCAAAACAATTCCGACAGAAAATAGCTCGAAAATTCACAAATACAACGATACTTCAAAATTTATTATAAAATAGTTCTCTAAAAAACAACAGGATAGAGATATAATTAATAAGAATTTTACTTTTGTGAATTTTACGATTAACTAATTTCATTTAAATATTGAACGAATACTACATTTTTACAAGAACCATTTTTTCTAATACGATTCTCAGAAACAAAAAAAACACATAAAAACGTGGATTTACTAATTACGATGAAAGCGATGTATTTCCTGTTCCTAATGAAAGTCCATATTTAAAATAATATATTGATTAATTTACTTATTGGGTCTTCATTATTGACTTTTTTTACGCAATATCACAATGCTGTTATTTAAAAAAAAATAGTTTTTTTTAAGTTCAGGGATTTAATTTTCAATTTTTCTATGAATTCTATCATTGTTTTACACGTTTTTTTTGTGGAACGTATATACCGTCTTAAAAAATAATAAAGTATATATAAAAAATATCTAAATACTATCACAGAGGTCGACTCATTATTATTAAAAAGTAAACATATTTTGAATTTTCGTGCACACTATAAAAACGTATGTCATGGTTGCCGCAGTCGCGGAACCAAATTAAAATATTATTACCAGATATTTACCGCGAGTTTTCGTTTGTTTTTCGACATTTTCCCGAAACAATTTCATTAGTAATTCAGTTTAGCGACTTCGAAATGGATTTCTCAGTCGGTTATCCAACAGATTGGCCGATAAAATAAATAATTATTATAAGCGTCCGTTTTATTGCGGTTCATTAATAAATCAACATAGTCCGGCCGCTAATGATATTTGTTTTCGGTACGATCGCCATGTTTTGATTATCATTCCATTTTCAAATAAGGGCGGCAAATGATTCGAATTACGGATAAAATATTCTAGGTATCTCGTTTATAACACAATGAAAGTGACAATACATAATGTTCCCATTAGAGATGAAGTAAGCTAAGTAGTTTTACAGAAAAAATAAGTTAGATGCATTGTAATATTCTACACAACTTAAAGTATCGTAAAAGTAAAGTAACCTCATTTAATAGATATTGCAATAGTGTTATCTCCGTAAAATAAAAATATGCAATCCACCAAAACGCCACGTAAAGATGTATTTAAAGGTCCAAGAAAAATGTTTACCATCTTACTAGTTGGCTCACTTAACCTCTCGAGGACTCATATGGTAACATTCGACTAAATCAAATTTTAGCAAACGAAATTCTATACCTTAAAGCAATTAACTTCGTTTTTTTTGTGTATCATTGATTTCATCATATCGACTGTGGAAAAATTTAAAGGACGTAACCCACAGTTTTTTCAAAACAGCTTTTTTCAATAATCACAAACTATACAACTTAATAGACATTCTATCAAAAGGATGTATGTTAAAAATGAAAAATTAGTATCTAAATTTAGCTTTTAAGTTTTAAAAGAAGGGTATGTGGAAATTGCGATCAATAAAAAAGTCTGAATAAAAGGTTTTTTTTTTTTTAAAATATATTTAATTAATATCAGATAAAGTCAATTCGAAATCAGTTTATCAGTTTCCATGCACTAAAAGTTTGTGTATATTGCATAATTTGCCTTTGGCCCAAAATCATTACGTCCTTTTTCCTTCGATATTTGTAAAAGAACACTCTTTTTTATTTATGATTTTCCAATATCATAAATAAAAATCAAACTAAGAGTAATTACTAAAATTATAACCAAAGTATATCTGAATTATGTTTTGATAATATTTCATGTATCTGTAATGACTATAAAGAAGAGCTTTTGCTATGAAGTCAGCTTTAACGACAGTATTAGATAAAAGTGGTTTTTCACTAATGATTTTTTATTATAAATATGAAATTAGTTATATGTTTACACATTCCGTTGACGAACGGACTTTTTTCACTATATTATAAAAAAAATGTCCTCGATTATTCATTATACTCGTATTCTGTGATATTAAATCGAAAAATGCCCAATTTACATGGACATTGTGGCCTGGGGGTGAATTTGGGCCAATGCTGCAACGACGAACTGTTTTTTTGTCCCCTTAACCCCTTACGTAGCAACAAATTTAAAACAGACATGAACAATAGTTTTGACCCCGTATTTTATTGAAGATATTCAGTAAAATTCAGCTTCGTAAAAACTGGCTGATCTAAACTAGTCTAAAGAACGTATTTATTGTTTTGATATAGTTAATTAATTATGATGTATAGGCTCTCAAGAGGTGTAGTGAGCCAATTATTAAAATGGTATTTTTTTTTTCTAGGATCTTTTTTTAGTACAATCACGTTTTTATTTGGTGCTTTGGTAGATTGCATATTTTTATTTTACGGAGATAACGCTATTGTTATGTGTATTAACAGAGGTTACTTCACTTTAGCTATACTTTGAGACGTGTAGAATATTACGACGCATATATTTTTTTTTCTAAAGTACTATATGGCTCACTTCATCTCTAATAAGCCAATATAATTATTTAATATAAATTTGGCATAGATTGGCATAGATAAATAAGATAAAATCAAACCGTGCAAGTTAGTAGATGATGGAATGGTTAGTATTATATAAGAACATACTGTATGCAAGGTATTTGTAAAATGTTTGCGTTTTTTAAATAAATAAAAAAGAAACATAATAAAACTCTCTGTCGGGTCTTAGAAACAATTAAATGAAAAAAGATATTTAAAAAAATGTAGAAAATAGTGCGATACAAAAGGGTTATATAATGCCTCGTTAATTGTCAATTTTTATTTTTAAGAGGAGCCTCAACGGTACTGCGTTCGTTTCTCTTTGAGAATTGATGCATTTTGATTTTTCATTTATTACTTTTAGACGACGTTCATAAAAAAAGGTTCATTTACATCCCACGCTACCCATTTGATTTTTCCGATCTATATTATATATTTTTTGTGTGTTAAATTAAAATTTGTATAATTCATTAACAAATAGGATTTTTTTTATTTTAATTAAAAATCGGCACAACTTTAATGGTATTCCAGATTTGATTTTTTATAAAACGCTGTTAATTTAAATTTTGTATTTTTGAAACGTTTTTGAATGTTTATAACTCACAATTTCAAATATTTGTTTAAATCAAATATTCGAACTTCGAATAGTAAACCATTGTGATATTCGAAAATACATATTTTAGTAATAATATACAATTTCCAAAAGTATATTCGTTGTTTTCTTCATATTTATGGCAAAACGTAGGTATTGATTGTTAGCACATACTTGTTACTAGAACGACTATTGAGTGAGCCATTTGGTATTTAAATAAACAAAACAGACCTTTTTATAACAATATAATATGACATTGAATGACTTTTAAAATTACAAAGTGATTTAATAAATATATATTTATATATATATACATATAATATATATAAATATATTATAAAGAAAGAAAATAACCAGATATTCAAATATAAAATAACAAAAGGAACCAAATATTTTCGAATACTCAATTGGAATCCCTGCCCATTATGAATAAAAACCTATAATACATTTTTAATTTCTAAAATGACAATAAGCCATGAAATAATATTATTCAAATATATACCTGACACCACATTCAATAATGAAGCAATCATCATTGAAAATGACGTCTAATCAATCAAAAACTTTTTATTATGTCATCAAAATATAACAACACAAAAAAGCTTTTAATAAAATTACCAAAAAAATATGTTCGTAATTACTTTTAACCAAACTGCTACGCCACTGACGTCGTTATAAGTCTCGGAAGTTGCAATTAATGTAAATGATTATAAAAATTACCACCACAACTGTATAAATATCGCCCAATCACCATTGTGTTTATCGTACATCATGGTTTTTTAAAATGACTGCCGTAATTTATCGCACCGGGCAAAACTCATTAGCGGTTGACGTATTGTAAAAAGGGGACACTTGGTTGTATCTACGCTACTGATAATTTAAAAAGATTCTCAAATGTTGATATCGATCATCATTAAATAGTAAGCCTCTGCAGCGATGAAATAAATTCAAGATTCGAGCACAAAGTTTGATTAAGTATTTTTTTTTCTTAGTCTTATTTACACTATAAACCAAAAGCGATTCTTGGAATATGAACGTCGATGAAAATCATCTTAATTTTTACTAACATTAATCGGCCCTTACTTGGCAGAACTCTATTAAAATATTTTACTCTGGCCCGGTCTATTAACCAACAAACTTACACAGTTCGAGGGTTACTTATTATAATTGAGTTATTTCTGAAATTTTATTGTGAACTTGTTGAAACCACAGCCTTCCACATGAATGCCATTCAGTTTAAGAAAAAAATTACAGTAATCATAACGCTTTTCATTGACTTTATCGTTCGGAGCAGCATCATTTTTGAAGATATGTGGAGCAATGCTTTTACAGATCAATAAAGCTCACCAAACAGTATTTTTTTTTAATGTTACACCTTCTCAATAAAACGGCTTGAAGATTTTATTCACTCCAAATGCGACAATTTTGTTAACTGGCGTAAGTTTATTCATGGTGAAATGACAAACGTGCTGCTAATTATAAAAAAACAACTGTTATGCACATTTCCAGGGAAGTATAAGATTAAAATAAGTTATTATAACATTGCGTCTTTTTATTAACGAATTAAATAAAAAAATAATTTAAATCCGGAAAAAAATGATATTACACGTTCTATGCGTTAAAATTATTGATAAAAAAACAAAAACTTTCAAGTAATTTTATTGCTCATTTTGTTTAATGAATATTTTAAAATAAGTACCGTTTATAAATTCAGTAGTTGTTAACCCCCTTCCCCTCCCATCCAGGGTGTAGTCATTATTGTCGCATTACCGTTTTAAAAGATAAAATCAAGAACACATTTTTATTTACACGTAAACTATCCTTAAAATAATATATTATAGTTATGATCACGATTTTAAAACGCTGCCTGGCTAGTCAGTGCTTAATAACATACCCTTAATTATCGTTGTATGTATATTTTAATATAAAAGGGTGAATTTTAACATATTTTATCTGTCTTGAAAACCAATTTTGAATCAATATAATATTGGCATATAAACAACAGGTCTGTTTTGCTTATAAAGAAAATTACAAATATTTTTTATCATGCTCTCAATTTTAGTTATAATACTACAAAAATGTAATTAAATTTGAATCGTTCAAATTTAATATTGAAATTTCACCAAGCACCTTCAGT
Source organism: Himalopsyche anomala (assembly GCA_031772345.1). Taxonomy (NCBI): domain Eukaryota; kingdom Metazoa; phylum Arthropoda; class Insecta; order Trichoptera; family Rhyacophilidae; genus Himalopsyche; species Himalopsyche anomala. Next base: position 14,984,088 of record CM062833.1, on the reverse strand, counting down.
CGAAATCTTAAATTTTAAAAAAAAATGTATTAGTTTTTAAAGGTATTTTTAATATAAATTAGATTGTAATTAAATAAGATATATGATGTAACAACGTGTTATAAGATTTTAAATAAAATAATTATTGTCCACTCGGTGGTTATAAGTTATGTCCGCTCCCAATTTGGAGCATAAAGCCCTTTAATGGAGGTATCTCAACAGAAGTGTTTTTCTACGAGGACTGTTTCTTACTCAGTTGCACAAATTTACATTTTCGAAATGATTAATAGAGACATACGAATAGGGTTAAAATGGGACAAGTGGTTAACTAATACCCATGTTTTTGAAAAGGGACTCGAGCCCGAAGAGATCCGTCGCGGAAGCCAACGACATTGACCCCTGCTCTATGGTCCCATTATAATATAAACATTTTTTTTTATAGGGTTTTATTAATTTTGTACAATGTATGCGATGTAACGTTAATTTATCTCTTGCATATAATCAATCAATTAGATTATCAGAATTAATATACTAGCAGATATGGTTAGGGCATCCACTCCGGGATTTTTGTGATCCCGAGATTGACAATTTTTCCATCACTGGGATTGAACATTCATCATAAAATCGAGAATCGAGGGATTGAGAAATTTTGGGAAGTTTTTGTCGACTTAAGATACTCATATTTTGGGATAGAGGGATTTTGGGATCATACAATTAAACGGGATACTGAGATTGGAGGCCTTTGATCTGATACTTTACAAAAAAATATCCTTTTTGGGGTTTTAAGCCACGTTCGCCGGTTGGTATCCAGTTACTCAATATTTCTTTTTCTGGAAAAGGATGTAAAACAATCGTTCTCTCATTTTTGGGGTTGGTTACGTAAATGTAAACCTCAAAGTCATTGATGCCGTAGACTCTACGGCGTAGAGCATGAATCAAATAAAATGATTATGAAACCAGTTTACTTCTGTGTTTCAAACCTATGATTACTGACATCTAATAAGACGAATTTCCATAAGATTTCACCACTCGATTTCATAACTAGTATTTTCTTTCTATTAGTGGAAGAAATTTCATATAAAAAAATGGATGAGCTTTGCAATAAATAATATCGTACTTATTAAGGGTGAGCGTTGGATGCGCGTGCATTGAATTGTGTCCAAAGATAATAATTTTTGTGGAAAAAACATGACAGTTATACATGTTTCACACCATACAAAATAGCCACAACATAATATTGATTTTGCAATTAATTTATCTCTCCCATCTGGCGGCGCGCATTCAACTACCGCCATTAGATTGCGGTTTTTTAAAATATGAATTACTCATCAATGGCGTAGAAAAAACTGTACATTTAAGATTTAAAATAATATAAATGAATATTCTGTTAGTTATGCTGACATATTTGCATCTAAGAAAATAACAAGACATTGAAAGGTTCGAGGCACTTTACGGAGAGAAAATAATCACTAGATTTCACATATTCATAAAAGATCCTTCATTACCTTTTAACTTCCTACTTAAGAAACTTTAAAAAAGGTAACTAGAGAAAGCAAATCGATTAAAAAAAATCAAATTAACAATAAAACGTATAGATTGTACTTTATGTTAAATGCGAGAAGCAAACTTACTTTCAAAAGCAAGCTGCTTCTCTCTATACAGGACTTACTCGCCAAATCGTAGTGTACGTTGTTACTTGAGTATTGATTATTTTTTTCTCATCAAAAGCATATTAAGTCTTTTCACATTGCAAAAAATAAATCAATCTGACAGATATATATCACCCCGTGGTACGTACGTTACTCGCCGATTTATTTCCCGCTAGCTAGTTTTCGAGATATCTCAAAAGTTTCACAGCGAGGTAGGCAATTGCTATAAAACAACCATTTTCTACCTTCATAATTATGATGACACAACATCTAAAAAACGTTTTAGGTCTAAGGCAGTTCTGATCGACGACTCAACATAGATTGATAAAAAAAACTAATAATTTATGTAACGGAAAACAGAGCACCAACATCATGAAAATGATTATACTCGTCTTACTTCTTTGTTTATTGTATGTAAGCATGTGTATGTAAACTCATGTATATATGGAGCCTACTTGAACTGGCTTCATTGTGGATTGCTCCTCCTCGGTAACTTTGAAAATGAATTAACAAATAATGTAAATGTCATAAGACTTCGATAAATAAAAAAACCAATGAAACTGTAAATACATGAAATAACAATCGATTGTGATAACAACAACCAGTTCTAATTAAAAACTTGCACTGTAAGCGCTATAATGGAAAAAAAACAGCAACATAAAAAAAACAATTTCAATAAAAATAAGATTAGTAGATAAATGATGATTTTGAATAATCTATAGGTACAATTTGTTCTAATTTTATTTTACAATTATTTTGAAAATAGGGCGTTCATATCTTTTTAGGAAAAAGATTCTCTGGTTAAGTTTTTAACTAACATAACTTTAACTTTGAAATTTAAGTTTAAACAATATTGCAGAACCAATAATATTAAATCAATTGTATATGATGTCGTTCGCCAATGGTCTATATTTCTACAATACAATCAAGCTTGGGTTATTTTTATTTAATATAACGTCGGAAAAATATCTTTATTTGCCACCGTGCATTAGTGCAAACCTATAATTTATTGAACAGATCATGTGAGATATGAAAATAGAATTTGTTCCTTGTAATACGTTTACTCGTAAACGATAAAAAACAATTTATTTGTCCTATTCTGTTCAACCATATGATTTGAAACAATGTTTTTAATTTATACGTTTTGAAAAATATGTCATTGCCTATTTATTGCAAAGTGTTACATTTAAATGTGTTCTTTCTGGAGGTAAAAGTTCAAGACATAAGTTTTTAGCAGAATTATTTGAATATTAAAATACTTTGTTTAAGATTTCAACCTTTTATTCCACAATTAAATTGAATTTGCGCATAAAAAAATTGCCTGATTGAAATTGCAAAAATCAAAGTATTTGGTATGGAAATATTTTTCTAATGAATTTCTTATTTTTTCCCTGATGATTACGGCAATTAATAGCAAAAATGTAATGTTATAAAAGAAAGATTAGAATCGGAGAATAGGTGTTTAAAAAACTATCAAACATTAAAAACAAATAAACATCGATTATATGATACAAATAATTTTGTTCTATTTTATTTGATTGGATTGAAAGCTAGCATGGATTTAAAACACAGAAAACAATCATTCCTTTTGATTATTATATTTTACGTATTTCGTCAATTCTAATTATAGTTTTTTTTTATTATTTGTTAAAAATCTGAGTATTTACCGTAAAATAAAGTGTACAAAACATTTTATTAATAACATGCATTTTATCTGATCCATTACTTATCTACGTTTGCGATATCCATTGCATTGGGATACTGATTAAGCCTGCATGTTTCATTTAAAAATGCATGTTTTGTGCAAGCTTTATGTCAATTATTAATAATTACTTAAAAAACAACGTACACTAAAACCTCAACACGAGAATGAAAAAAAATATGCTGAGAATGATCAGATTTCATTTGCTTAAACAAAAATAATTATATTAAAATTCTGAATAACTGATTTTCTAATGTATTTTTTTTTTTTGATACATCGCAAATTAAACATTGAATAATCATATTAATAGAAACGCATTGAAGTCTTCTCCAATTTGAAGCATATGTTTTTTAATATTTTTAATTAAGACTGTTTTTTTACTTATTTAATCAACCTTCTTAAAATTGTCGAAGGATATGGCTAGGGCAAGACCTGTGGAAAGCTAATCGCTCCGATGCGATGCGTTTTTAGTACAGATAAGCGAGGACTGAAGATAGATAAAAAAAGCAAAAAATACAATTATATAATATACATACATGTGTGAAATAAAGTTACCTTTTATTTATATTCAAGTTAATCTGGCGGCTATAGGAGTAAAGTATGTTATATTTGATAACTTTTATTTTCATATGAAAAAAAAGATACATATCTTTAACTTGTTTTGTTTTTTTGTCAAGTAAAGATTAGTGCAAATCAACTAAGTCTTAAGTAGACGCTGATGTGATACGCTTTTTAGTTAAAAGTGGTTATGGTTTGGTCATAGATACAATACGACAAAGATTTTTTGGTTTTAACTTCATATTAGTTTTGAACTAGAAGCTTTGTCGTTTTAGTGTCAAGTAAATAATTAAAAATAAATATATAATTTTTGTTTTTTTTTGTTTCAGGAGTGCCAGATTTTGCTCTACACGCCCAACTTGCAATGCCACCTGTATCAGCAGACCCATTCTGGCCTGGACTTGGGTTCCCGCACGTGCTAGCCGGTCTCCACCCTGGACACGCAAACGCCTTAGGGCTTCCATGGGGTCCACCTCACCAAGAAAATAAAGGCCCTCCACACTTCGCAGTACCATCATTCCACGCGCTGCTTTCCCAATACATGCTTGGTGGAGGTTTGCCGATACCGCCAGGTTTTCCCGGATTCCCAAACTTTCAACAACATGCACCCGGTAGAATGAATCCCGAAGAGCCTTCGAGGAGTGTGTCACCTGATGATATCGGAGATGGCTCTAGAAGTCCTCGGTCTCCGATGAGAAGCGACGATGGTGGACGGTCTCCTAATTTGGATTCCGGTGAAGAGTCGAGGAAGAATAGTGTCGACGCTTTGAGGATTCGAGCCCAAGAACATCTTATGATGAGCGGCGGGCAGCATCTTCTCATCCCGAAGTCTAAAGTTCAGACCTAAAATAGAAAATTATAAAATTGTGACATGTAACATTGGATAATTACGCCTTATAGTGGCGAACATTTTGTGTAGAGTCAAACACAGAGTTTTAATATTACAATATAAAGTAAACATAATTACGAGTTGGAGGAAGCCTATAACCAAGTTTTAAAGTTGATAATCGAATAAGTAAATTGATAAGTTATTTTATTGAATATTGAAATTACAGTTACATCCAAGTTCACATTAAGATGAATAATTGAAAATGTGTCTTATTCAATCTTCGCTGCACGGTTGGTTTTTTAAAAACTTATGATACCTTATTTCAATAACATGTGTTTTTTTTCAACAAACGAAACAATAGCTTAAAAACAACAGATTCTGTTTTTTATCATCTTGTTAATAATAAATTCAGTGCGGTCAACGGACTAATCTAACAATGAAGATATATACTGAATAATTCATTAACTAATTAATGACATATACATTAAATATTAACAGTTATAACTGAAACAACTTTTTGTGATTTCTTTTATATGAATTGGTTAACTTCATCTCTAACTATATGTACGATAAACACGCGAATGATAATGCATTTAATTTGGTATTTAGCACTAGAATAATGCTTAAATATATTGGGTATATAAATAACCTTTTCGTCAAATGTGACTTCAATTTAATCCGGATAAGCTTCAAGTTTCGTCGAACACATTTTTTAAAAGTTGAACACAATATGACTGATTCTCGTTGTTTATTGCACCTAGTAAATCACTGTGTTTTTATTATTAACCAATTATCAATAAAAACAATCGTGAATTAAACAATTAAAAACATGTAAGCCTTTCATTTGTTTGAAAAAAAAATGTAAGTAATAATCTCTTTTTTGTCCAAAGTTAGTATAAAATTGGTCACCTCTCATTTAAAATCGAGAGAAATATTCATTTTAAGCACCGACAAATAACTGTTTTTTTTACATAGCAATATTAAGACGTATTGCCTACGTAATACATTTTACATTTTCACTTGCGTATATTAATTGGAAGACTTTTAAAATATCAACATAAGATACAAAAGAAAGGTTTAAGACTTCACCTAACATTTTTTCATACAGTCAAAACACAGTATTTTACTAAATGCATAAAAACGAGTTATATTAATCTAAATGTGAATAAAAACATATGTGTTTGTGTGTTCAAATCAAGTTTCACAGTATGAATTGATTTAACATGCGTTCCACTAACACTCCTATGTATCTTTATACTTAAAACTTAAGAACGTATAATTAATTGATATTTTATTATAGATAGACAAAATATTAGAAATTTACTCTACGAATTTTACCAGTGAATTACTGTATTAAAAATAGTATGATTTCATGTAAGAATTTCACTTGTTATGTATTCTGATTAAAGTTGATTTGTATTTGACGAAATAGGAATAAACCCACTTTACATATATAACAAAGAACACGGCCAAGTCCAAATTGTTCATGTAAATTTGTTTAATATTATAACACGACAATATATAATTATTTAAAATTTAATATAGACACGTAATATTTATATTAATAATATTTAAAAAAGTAGACGAATATTGATCTCTTAATTGTAAGTAAGCTTCAGATAAAATTATTAAAATTACTTTAATTTATAAAAATATTATGAAATAGAAATTAAACATATTTAATTAATACTAATGTATATATTTAACATATTTAGATAAATATCTGGCAAACGTATTTCAACAGTTATTATCAATTTTAATGAATGGCACACGCAATTAATTATTATATGTACGTATTTATGACGTACGTATTGATCTGATTATTTATTTATTTTGTTTGAATTGATTGGTTGTATTTTTTTTACAATTGAGCAAAATTGTATTATTTATTTCACAAAATATTTACATGATCCGGGTTCGTTCAAAAATACAGCTGTGGTATTAACTTTCAGGCTTTCATTCTATTTAAATTTTTCAACATTATTGAAAAGAATTATTCATACATTGATGAATAATCAGTTAATACTTGAAAGATATAAATTTCATTCTTACCTGTGCATTAATTATTCGATTGTAAAACCTTAATGAAGGGCATTGAATTATTTTCTAAGTATTCATTATATCATGATGAAATATGAATAAAGTAGTTAAACGACTCACTAACGTCTAGTTATCGTCAATATACTTGGGATATTCTTCATAAAAAGCGTGAATGATTAACAATATATAGTTATATTAAATATATCAAAAATAAAAACTATGATGTACTAATTACACCTTTATTTAATATGATCATGACAGGTTTCGCTTATCACGAACACTTTCAACCGATAATAATAAACATTAATACAAGGCTTTATATACAAAGCCAAGTAAAACTATCTTGGGTGAAACAGTTTGTAATAAATATACAAATAATATATGAATAAGTGATAATAAATTGAATATAATTAAAATACATTTTACAAAAAAATATATTAATTTGCAATTGCATCAAAGAATAGTACAATATAAATAACTTCATATTAATGCACAATTTTATCAGTTGAAAATGCTAATGGTGATTGACACCGGTCCTGATCATATAAAATAAATGTTAAATTAGTATTAAAGCGTGTTTTATTTTTTTAGTTAAATGCCTTTCCACCAAGTATTGACAGTGAACACCTTAATTAAAAGTGATTTGTATAAAATAACCATGTCCAATCCTATAATACAATCACTCACTGAGCGAAACTATTCCGGATCGTATCAATATATATATATTTTATAAATATGTTGGTTTTCGGAATATTGATTTATTTTTATAAATACAATGCATTCATTATTTTGTTTAATAACTAAACGCTCTCTCTGTTAAAGTGAAATCTGTGAAATTATATTAGTTAAAAAACTGTTTCGTGTTTGCGGACATCTTATACATAAATAAGCTTTTGTCATAATATTAAAAACATTATTTATTTACTGAAAATAGCAAGATTAATTCAAATTGTACGTGCTTGATGCAAAACATTTGATAACATAAATTATTACGATATAGCAAACCTAAATATTGTTTATTTAAGTAAAATAATCCTTGATTGTATTACTAATTCAGATACCAATAATTATTGTAAATTGTAAGCTTGTATATTATATTGATTATATTTTTTTGTTATTTTGTTTTAGTCTCATATTGTTTTATAATATAAATAATATTTGTGAAAACCTGTGTTCAAATAAATTAAATAAATGAAAAACAACAAATTGTGTTTTTTTTCCTCTATGACATGACAAATTTAATACGCTTTTTAAGTATTATATTAACAACAAGTTGAATTTCGACTGATTCGTCAAGATTTTTGTTGAAGGTAAGACAAGACAGATATAAATAGTTTTCTCAGAAAGGAATATTTCGTCACTGGTCTGATAGAAGTTGGTAAGTAATGCTCCCCATAAATTAGGGAACAAATTGTTCCAGAACATGTCATGGAACACACAATTTGCGTGCTTACACTATATCGTGAAACATTTCATGTGACCCGAGATAGGTTCATTTGTTTACGGTCTGGGAGCGAGTGAGACGGAAGTGGCGGATTAACCCATAAGCGCAAGAGGCGCGCGCTTGGGGCCTCCAATCTGAGGGGTTCTAAAATAAAATATATTCTATAAAAACCATAAAATATTTTCAATTAAGTTTTAGTTATTCGAAAAAGAGAGCCTCCAAATTTAATTGCGCCTCAGGCCTCCCAACTGTTTAATCCGTCACTGGACGGAACATGCCATGCGCGCGCAGCTATAGGAGAGCATTAGAACTGTCAAAGTCATGTATCATCATGACTTCAAATTTATAATCTCTCTGCAGTAAAAAGTTACACATCCACCATCTCTTCTTCTTCTTCTGTTTGGATACACTACTTGTAAGAATATAAACGTAGGCAGCACTGATCAACGAAATTCATCAGGTGTCATTTAAGCGATTTATTTTCGATTTTTAAATTTCTCCCTATGGGACAAATTCCTACAATGCCAATGATAATACAATTGATTTTTGACAACTGTCAAAAATCAATTGTATTATCATTGTAGGAAGCTATAAATATTAGTAATTAACTTTACTCATACTATTTGAATCCAATGAAATCCAATTACGTTCGATCAGACGCAAAACTGACCAACATAGCCTTAACCGGTGACGTTTCTGTGACTCCTCGTATGTGCAAGAACAAATTCTTGCACATTGTTCCCGAAACATGAACGTAGATGTTCAGGGCTATGTCCCGGGACAGTTTTTCTCCAGTGAATGAAAAAAAAGCTTTTAGATTTTTACAGGAGACACAAAAAACATTTTTTGATGATTTTGGGTGAAAGGAAATTTATGAAATATACACAACCTTTAAGTGCACGGACACTAATAAACTGGTTTCAAGTTGACTTTATCCATTGCTTTTTTTTGAAAATTTAGGTGCGGGAACTCAGTTCTTGTCAAGCTTTTTCAATGTATGTCTGTTTTCAATGTGAATCATATGTCTTCCTAGTGGGGATTTTCTAATAAATTTTATTTTTACGAGAACTGCTTGTTACCCAGTTACTAAAACTTTCTTTTCATTATAAAATAGTAAGGATAGAATGATAGGGCTAGAACATGACTAGCGGTTTACTAATCTCTTTCGTTTTGCCTTGTTGATTTAAGGATTGTAAGGTTGGGAGGATTTTTTAGATATCGCAACAATCCATGCCTTCGAACAGAAATTAAAAAAATGAAATATTGTATACTATTAAAAAAAAGTGCTGTTCCCACTGGGGCTCGAAACTATGATCCGTCCCAGAAGCCTTGTCTTACTCTTAGTAATCACTGATTAACGTATTTTAAAGGATCGGAAAGCGTCAAAAACTGTTGCGGATGGAATCAAATCACTACTCAAATCTTTGGGAATTCCCATGAGCTTATCCTTTTCGCCAGCAATGGCTTTAGACTTAGTGATACATTTATTTAATATATAAACACGAAACATCCATTTACTAAGCGTCAGTTCAAGTTCATCCGTGCGCTTGAACGCCTGAAGATGCCGAAAGGCGAAACCTGGGTCGTTAGTGACAAAATTTGTGGGAGTGTACATAATTTGAACGATTCAAATTTAATATTGAAATTCCACCAAGCACCTTCAGTCGAAATATTAAATTATAAAAAGAAAAAACTTTTTTTAAAATCTTTTTTCCTGATGGCAATTTGATTCAAAACTCATTAATACATGAAAAAATGTATATTCTTAAAACAAGGACGACACATTAAAAAAAATACCGTCATCGAAATTTTCGTGCAGCACTTTGATAGGAAGTGGCAAGGTAAAACAGTATTCTGTAACATGGTAATAATAAGCTGCTGATTTATTCCTACCAGTTACCCGAAATTATGTTTATTTATTATTTAATAATAGTAAAACAGTCAGACTTATTGATAGTGAGAGCAGGTGTTTGGCAATGGATAGGGCGTCACGTTGTAGGTGTCGGTTGAACCAGAGAACACCTGTTCTATTCCCAGATCGACCCTTTGCGTTTTTAACACGAATCTCGTACTACAATAACCGTCGCAGGGTATAGCTGTCAAAGTCAGTTTTCCAAGTAAATATTTAATTTGTTTATGATACCATGTATTTTCATAATGTGTAGCGAATGATTTAAATGTTGACTTTTTATCTTGATATAGCTCTACAAGGGTGTCCAAACTGATTGCTTTGACCCAATAGTCAACATTTTCTCGTGTGATGGTATATCTTTTCTTCTACGACAGATAAAGATGATTTGCCCTTTCAGTTTGTCATTTGTAAATTCGAATGGCGTAGTTTTGATAGGTTTAGTTGATATTTTAGTGGTGGCTATTTGCAGGGGTGGGCTGGAGGGGGCTCGAAGGGGCTTGCGCGAGCCCTTTGTTAAAATTTAATTAATGTTTTCTGATCAATTGCGGTTGTGGTTAATTTCTATTATGAAAAAAAGAGATTTATTTCGGCATTCGGGTGCTTACAAAAAGGTACTTCCAGTTTTTGTAATATATAAAGAAACATAACTTTACATAATAAAATCATTTTGAGTAACATTCGATTGCTTTCATAATTATGGAGAATTATTCTACAAGAGAGAAAAAAAATAGAATGTATAAATAAAAACTGGATCACCACAATAGCTTTCATATTAGCCGAGCCTCTTGTTAATATTTTGGCAGCCCACCGCTGGTTATTTGTAAGTTAGTAAGATGTGGGGTGCGGTTACAGCCTTTGTATAAAATGTGCGACTTCAGTGATAGCGTTTTGTGGAAGTGCTAATATCTCCTATTGGGAATTTGTCTGTGTTTTGAAATATTGTGTGATGATTTATGTGACGTGTTGGTCTGTGTATTTCTTAGTCAGACTGTATGGTCTTGTGTCTATTGTTTCCTCTAATGATTGAGCTTATCTCAACTTCACTGATGTTCTAAGAGAAATACTTTCACTCAACTTTCATTTTTTTGACAGATTAAGGCAGCGGTGGGCTGCCAATATCTTAACAAAGGGCTCGCTAAATGTTATCAATTTTTTATCCATGTCCGCTCCCTATCTTGAGCATATGGTCTCCTAATGAAGGTATCTCAATTAAAGTTATTTTTCTCCGAACAGAAAATAGATAAATCGATCGCTGTGTTTCGAAATGTTGTTTCGTACTGGGAGTCACGGACGCCCACAACGCTGAATGAAAAAATGAAGGGACAACTAATTTTCAAATTTTTCCATCTACAGAAATTGCAGCTATGTGATGATTTGATATGAGACGAATGATTTTCTTATCTTAACAAGGGGCTCGCCGGCCGCGCCGAAATTTAACAAGCCCAGCTCATCCCTGGATTAAGGATAGAGTACGAGTGTTGGTAGATTTAACGTTATAATTATCTGATGGATAGATACAAATAGTCACAACATCACAGAAATCAATATTATCATAGATCGAAAGTTTTTTCATTGGGATTTGAACCGTGTACAACGAAAATATAAGCTGCATACTTTAAATTTACTTGGAGTCACGGAATTTACCGTATAATAGAGGTTTGTGGATAGTAAAATTCACTAGAACAAGGTTTGGATAAATTTGATAAGGAAATGCAAGACATTTTCTGGTTTTATTACGATTATGAGTGTTTCCGTGACAAAACAATACAATAAAAAACGTAATTGCAAAGATATTGAACATTACGTGTTCTTCCCGTCGACTGGTAATTTTCACATGTGAAGCAGCATTATGGATAAATAATATTATCATTACAATTCCGGTAAAGTTAATAATAAGCCAGAGTAATTTCATACTTCTTCGTTTCCTTTTATATTATCATTGTCAATATTTATTTAACAGGAACCTGCGCTTTCTATTTGTATGCTTGTAATTAGGGCTCCAAATCCCGGGATCAGGGATCGTTTAAGTACCAACCCCGGGATTTTAGGATTCACTATAACATGTAATAATAACGTAATCATCAGGGCTGGAATACTTATTCACTGGCACGCTTTTTTTAAATAGAGCTAAAAAAAAGAAGCTTAAAATGGTTGGAATACTTGTATGTATACGCAAAATTGTTTATCCCGAAATCCCGGGATAAAAAAAATGGATGCGGGATTTGGTGTATTACAAGTTGGTTTTTTATTATGCCTACACCACCCGCTATGTGTATGCAGCCACTGTTTCACGGCCGCCTTCCAAAGCGCAATATGATCAAGAAAATAAAAAATACCCCTAATATTATGGGCCGATACAGAACTGCACGGGACCAATATTTTAACCATGAACTGTTGTGCTTAAAGAAAAGTTAAAAAAATATTTTTTGCGCTAATTTGAGGAACAATTTTTTTTTTCATACATTTTTGATACTTTTTTACGCGATATTTTGATTTTTGGAACCGATTTATCAAATCATATGAATGTGAAGTTTTTTTACGCGCCACCTTCCTCCAATGTATCGCGTAAAAAAAGATTGGGTGTATATAAAAATAGTCAATACATAATTAAGTAAGTATGTATTCTATAAAACATAGTAAACTAAACAATTAAAGAGCCCATTTCAAAATAAAGTTTTAATAAATCATAAAAATGGAAAATAAATTCTCCCAAGGAGGGGGCCATGGCCCCCATGCCCCCCCCTCTTGGATCCGCCAATGGAGTAGAGTAGCACCAAATTCGTTGAACATAATTATTAATGGAAACAAATCAAATGGTCAGGATTTAAATCATTTTTTTGTCAGAACAAAAATATTATACGGTCAGAATATTTAATAACAATTTTGGTTTGTAGGTTAGGTTAGGTTAGGTTAGGTTTTTTTTTTATTTCATCTAAATTATGACTATTTATTCTGACCGATATATTATGACCATTTGATATAAATTCTGACCAATGTTATTTAAATTCTGACCAGAAGAATACTAGCCATTATTAATTACGATGAGCCAAATATTTTTTAAAAGCAATTGAGTAAAATAACATAATATTATTTAAAAGATGCGCCAAAATTTGAAAATGTATTCTTTAAAAGAATTAATCTACTCTTTTTGTTTTTCTTCTACTTTCTATATATATTTTTTAAATCACGTTTTTTCTAACTCTGCAGTGAAGTTATAATAGATGGCGGTTGGTCCAACGTTGAATACTGTAGGGAGCGTAGTAACTTTTGATGATATAAAAGCAATACAAAACTCAATTGCTCATTAATAATAATATTTTATTATGCCTCATATATAATAGAAGCTATCTGCAGACATTATTAAATTGTATATACATAGTGTATACTAAACTTAATTATTATTGCTCATAACACGATTTAATGGTGGAAAATAGATTAATTATTCTCCTTATCAAAAGATATATTACCTTATCATATTGAACTCTTTATAGGTGATAGACATAAGTGGGCAATATTAAACGTAATAATACAATATACAATTATGTAGAATGCGCTGAACTTAGTCATGTAATGGCGTTCATATTATGAGGAAAAAATGAACAGTCGATCATCGATGGTAAACTGTTTAAATACATTATTATAACTTTTATTTATTCAATCATGTCTGAAAACAATAGTAGACCGTTTGGAATGATATTTTTTAATCCATATCAGCTTCTAATTTTGGAGATATCCAGTAGTGTAGTGGGGCCAGATCGGCGACCTGGCACCTGAAAATGAAGAAGGCACCCTGTCACCTTTTTGACTTGTAACTTAATTTTCAAGTACATACATATGTATATTCAAAATTGTATTTTTTTATTGATTTAATTGTTAAAACTTGTGGTTTTTTTATCTTCAGACGGATAGAAAAAAAAATAGGGAAGAATTCAATGACCAAGCTGGTACCTATCTATTTACCACTTCACCACTGGAGATATCTCAACATAAGTTTTATATTAATCAATCGTTAAGCTTCTCTTTTTCGACGCAAATAGTAGAGATAGAATAATAGGGCTAGACAGGACTAGTGGTTAATTGATCGCACTTACTACGCCCCGTTATTTAAGGATCGGAAAGTGAGAAAAGAAATTTTAAGAACGCGTGAAATCTGTTTCGATCTGTTTTTGTCATGGAACCGATAGTGGATGGTATGTTAATTTTTTTACATGAACTGGTTTTCGGGTATTAGCTTAAGATTTATCTTTGGTGAAGGTAAAATAAATTACGCGTGGATGAGTTGAAGTCTACAATACGTCTCACATTTTCTATTCCTAAGGAAAGAAAAAGTGGTAGAAGATAGCGACCCTGGATGAATGGCTGCAGAATTTACCAGTGTTAGTTAAGTGTCGTATATAAAGCAGGGTTGTGGAGTCATGAAGAAATAAGACGATTTCAACTTCGACTATAGCCTAAATCACGTTATTTTTTAGACTTAGAAGCATGCAGTGGTGCTACTTTTGATCAAAGCAATTTGAAAACACATTTTTTTGTTTGAAGTTATTAGTATTTTTCGAGCACGACTCCACGACACTGACTACGACTTCACAGCCCTGATATAAACATCTTGTTTGTAAAGTGTTCGTGGAGTGAAAATGGTTACATCTGTGTTTCTTTTTAATACTGGAATAAAGGTTAACTAGCTGTAAGCCCGTTGACCTCAGATTTTTGTTGCATTTTTAAGTTGTCAGAAAATTTACAGCCGTGAAAAATAAATTACAAACCTATTTATTGAATTTCGTAAATTATTTAATATTTGGAATAATCTTTAAGTTTGCTAACAACTATTTTTCGTAGTAGCAGAATTTTCGTAAATTATTGAATTTTTGGAATAATCTTTAAGTTTGCTAACAACTATTTTTCGTAGTAGCAGAATTTTCGTAAATTATTGAATTTTTGGAATAATGTTTAAGTTTGCTAACAACCATTTTTCGTAGTCCGTCTTTCTTGATGTCATCGAAAAGGCGAGATCGCGACCAATATACAAACGAAAAAAGTATGTCTTTAGTATGAATAAAAAAATGGTGACAGCGGGGCTGGGGCGGAGGAGGGGGAGGGGAAATCGTGGACAATCAGACAATCATACGGACGGACATTATCGACTATTAATATATAGATTAAGGACGGAGGTATATTATAAACATAATATGTTAGGGGTAAGTTTATATTAAAACGTACCGTAAAAATGTAATTGTGAAAATTTTGGAAATTATATATTCTTTGATCTATATTGATTAGGAATTGTCACATTTGAAGCAGTATTATCGGTAAATAATAGTAATCCCGGAAAAAATAAAAATACACCTAGAATGATTTTACACCTCTTAATTATGTTGGTACTATTTTGTAACTATTTACTACGTCTTATCTTATCTATGATAAAATTAATCTTGTCAAATATTTTAAGCTTTGAAATGCTCTTTAACTCTCAAATGCATGATTTTAAATAAAAAAAAAATATTTTAAAAAGAAATGGGTGAAAAAAGATATTTTATCCACTCAAAAATAGGCAACACTTGGAATACACAACCAACTATAGAATACACAATTAAATTATTGTGAAAATTGTATTAAACAACGGTTGAAAATTAATGGCCACCAAAACTCCAGCTTGCTCTGATCGAATGAAGATTTTAATGACACGTGTAGATAAGACATATTGTATATTAAAAAAATATGAAAATTAAATATGTATTTTACCAACTACAAAAAAAAAATGATAGATTAAATCGATTTCTGTTTTGAGAAAAAGCTAAAACAAAAGTTTGTACTTTTCGTAGTTGTCTATGCATTTAAGGGTAAAAGTGTCGATAGGCTAAAATTTTTGGAAAACACGATTTAAAAATGATGCTGTAACAATTTTACGAAATTCCTTATGTCGTAGAATATTTTACTAAATATGTTTTAAAAAGTCATAATTTACATGGTTTTTTATTCCTGTAGCATATTGAATATGATCGATTTCATTAGAATGGTTATCGAGAAATTAGAAACACCTGTTGTTCATTATCTACTATAATTCACAGACATTTTAATAATATTCTTGTTTTTCTCGTTAATTTACTCCGTTTTATAAATTACACCCTGACAGCAATCTAATTAATTACAGACTATATTAGATACTCTTGTGGTACATGTTTATACAACAATGTAAAACACTTCTTTTGCATATTAATTAAAATACTGATATCATTATTGGAATTTGATGATGTTGACAATATCGATCGTCGAACAATACCTGAGCTTATCTTTAACCAGGTAAGTTCTCTACGAGGAGCATATAGACTCCGATTTTTTTGGTTCTCTCCAGGGGTGACCTGGAGGTGGCTCGAAGAGACTCGCGCAAGCCGCTTGTTAATTTTAGAGCAAACAATATTCTTAGATCAAATTAGTATATAGCTGCAATTTCTGACTTTTTAATTATCTACGACAGCTTCAGTGTACACAGTAGTACATTTTTAGCCATTTAGATTGATAAGTTTACGGAAAATTTTATATTGTCACATATTATAAGTGTATTAAGTAACAACTAACAATCGATTGCTTATTTAAGTATTGCATATAATTGAATGGAAGTGATAAAAAAATCACTCCTTCCCCAGAACACATTGATTTGAGATTAAACGAGCCCATTGTTAACGTATTAGCAGCCCACCGCTGGTTCTCTCTAATAAATAAACTCATAAAAAATAATATAATTTAATCACTAGAGAAACAGCGTATCTAACAAGGCACAATAAAAAAATATGAATTACATTTTTTTCATGTGAAATCCTAATAGAAAGTTTTACTCAACAGATTTTTTTTACGATAAATGTTTGCAGGGCCGGCGCTAGATATTTGGCCGCCCCAAGTAAGATTGTATTTTTCAGCCCTACTTATACAAAGCCGACGGAGTGGTATAGTGGTCATCGTCGTTGGCGTCGGCCACGGAGGTCACGGGTCTGAATACCAGTTCGGATGGTTTTAAAACATATTTAACATATTTATAAATTTCTATTAAAAAAAATGCATGTGTGTGTTATCTCAAATTGCCTCTTTCCTATCCTGTCCTAAAATGGGCGTTGTGAGAGCGATTAGCTAACCACTAGTATTATCTTTACCCTATCATTCTATCATTATACTCTTTAAAAAAAATAGAAGCTAGGCAACTGACAGTAGTCACAGAAACATTTATGTTGATATAAACTCCATTAGTCGTCTATATGCTCTATATTAGGTTCAGAATTGGTCAGGAAAAAGTTGTAAAATTTCTTTACTTAGACGCTAGATATTTGGAAACCTATACAGAATTACCGTTACAGGCGGTTGCCAGATCCAGGAACTGAAAATGATAAATATTACAGAAAGTTAAAATTGACTGATATAAAATGTCGCCCGCTGTGGTCTAGTTTGTTAGAGATTGCTCTAATGATCAGGTGGGTCTGGGTTCGATTCTCAGTTAGGTCAATGTCAAATTGGATTTTTTCAATTTTATTTTGAGATCTAAGACATGGGTGTTTGTGAAGTTAATTCTCCTTGAGTTAATCTCATGTGACTTTCAAAAATTCTCATCGAGTATATCTCGTAAGATCTTTCAACTTCAAAATATTTGACGCATTGGCGTAAACTGTAATGTCAAATATTTTTTTTTAAATATAAAAAAAATTATAAATTATAAAAATATTTATTCGCTATAATATAATAAAAACGTTTTTTATTTTAAGCCCGTATCATACATACCCCTAAAAATTCCCTATTACAATTAAAACATGGTCAATTTGCAAAGTGCACCCCAAGTATAATAAAAATTAGGGTTCATGTCTACAAATAAAAAGGGGGAAATATTCACTTGTTTTAAATTAATGACGTGGATTTTATTGATTTTAAAAATTATTTACAACTCTTCAATTCAATTCAAAGAAACGGATAAATGATTTAAAAAATTCTGTCAATATTATACATTGATACCAAAATAATGCTTACATAAAAACAATATAAATTATATAGCATATAAAAAAAACTTTTGGTTACACCATATCGTTGACTTAGTTAGTGAAGTTTTGCAACAATGCAATGGCTTAGTGCAAAAATACACTTTGTATACAAGAAAAATACACAAGAAAAAAGATTTTGTGATCTTAAAAATAATCGATGGGGTTAAAATGTTGAGTATACGGTAATAAAAAATCTGAATTGATACAGTGCTAGGTTTTTTTATTTATTATATCTTATGTTTTTCCACTATTGATATACAGTAACAATATGAAATATTTTTATTTCAACAACATCACACTTTTGAGAATTTTTCTTAATCCTTTCTTGATAGCAATCATTATTGTATGTTTAATTTATGAAAAGAAAAAAACCTAAAATAACTGAAATACATCGTATAATAAATAATGCTACCTGACGATATATAATACTTCCTGTGCAAAGTGCAATAGATCTAGTTGAGCGTGTCGTGTCGTAAGTGCAGATGTTGCAAACAATTTCAAATAAATGAAATAATTTTTAAGTAACTTCGGGTCTTTCATAAATATAATTATCCGCCCGTAATTTTTTGTTACATTTCCAGAAAATTTTCTTCTTACTACTGTGACTAAATCGTGCCACATTTAAAGCCATCGTTTGTAAAAAAATCCTGTTTTCTAATATTTTTTTCACGATATGTTTTATAAAAGAAAAAAAAATATTCACAATAACTGTTATATCTTCATTATTACCAAAAACCAATTCCTCACTATTTCTTTATTTTTAAGAAATATAATTTTAAGCAACCTTTTTAAAAAATTAAAAAATAGTCTAATTTTCAATATTCTAGCAATTGCGCATCCAACAACAAACTTAAGCTTTGATATTTTTGATTTTTGTTAAATCATATGTTTATTGTGTCTACAACTTGGTTAAGGCCTTCTTCGAACTAATACTCTACAAAGTTTTGTATGCACTCATATATTTTGTTTAAAAAATTATTGCTTTCGACATTATTTTTATTTTTACCATCCATATTCGCTCTCAATGTAGGCATATGGTCTTTAAATGAAGGTATCTCAAAAGAAGTTTTTCTAAAAAACTGCTTGTCACTCTTTGGTCAGTTATCCTTTCTGATGCTAGGAGAGGATAAATGAATATCAAATCGCTTTGTCAACTCCCTGAGAGGGAAGTTTTAGACTTCACAAACACCAATGACTTCGAACAGAAATCAATAGATCGATTTAAAAAATGATAGTCCTACTGGGATTTGAGTCTGTGAGATTATAACGGATACAAAACAACATTTATCACTACACTACGGATCCGGTTATGTTTTCTCTATAACTATATCCATCTGTAAGTTTTATGATGTTTTGCTGGCGAAAAAGACGTTTAATGCAGATTCAAATAGTTGTGTGATTTATGTATACATATGTTCATGAAAAATAATATCGAATATCTCGCCATTTTGTACGAAATCTAGTGTTACGACAATATTAATAACTCTCAATGTAAATAAAACAGCCATGCTTATTTCACTTAAATTTTTCAATTAACATCATAAAAATCTAAAATCGTTAAGCGTACTGGTTTGCCGTAACTGGAGTATATACGACTAATATAAAAAGCAAACTTTATTAACTTCTCTTTCATGAATGGAAACAATCAAACAATGGCGATTTAAACCTGCTAAAACCTTAATCCGTACTTTGCTTAACATATTAGTGAGCCTGCGGTTGAACTAAAGTCCTGCAAACAAGATTATACAAATAATCCTGATCGATTCCAGGTAAAGTTAGTAAGTGAAGAGTCATTTGAAAAAATAATTATCATTTTACAGCCAATACTCAGTAATTTTTGTTAATCTACCCCAAAAGTTTAACCTCATAAGTATAAAATCAAAAACTTGTTAAATTACTTCCTGCTGTTGTGAAAAAGGTAAATCACATTAGTGGTTACTCGGACATTATTTGAGATTAAGTTAATCTTGCCACAAGAATGCTATTACAGTTAAATTTGGGAATACGTTTTATTGTCATAGATATCTGATATTCATTAGCAGGGCAGATTAAGTGATTGATTTATATTTAATACATGGATAGATACAAGTTTTTTTCCTGTTATATGGACACAT
The DNA here is from genome assembly GCA_031772345.1 of Himalopsyche anomala. NCBI lineage: Eukaryota > Metazoa > Arthropoda > Insecta > Trichoptera > Rhyacophilidae > Himalopsyche > Himalopsyche anomala. The sequence goes on along the minus strand of CM062833.1, from coordinate 14,963,846 downwards.
AATTTAAATTTTATTAAAAAAACATTGTTAAATAATTTCAATCGTTTGTTTTTTTTACTGTTTCTCTTGCCTTAGTCATTTAACAATAAAACTATTCACTCTGTCGGATATTGAAAAAGAAGCAATTATGTTATTATATTTTAACAATTAGGTTTTTTTAATATAATTTAAATTATTGGCTGAGTATTTCCATATAACAGAAAAGTACCAAAGAATCATTTTTTATCGCAATGTAGAGACTATGGCTTCTTAATGGAAGTATCTCAACAGGAATTTGTCTACGAGAACTGTTTATTACTCAGTCACTCAAACTATCTTTTTTAGAAGTAACAGGGATAGAAATAATATGGCAGGACTAATGATTGGATTATCACTTCCGATACACCCCGTTATTTTAGGATAAGAATAATAGGGAAATTTTTAAATATCACAAAAATATATGCTTTCGAACAGAAATCGAAAAAACGATTGAAAAATTGGTGTTTGTTCTGGGATTCAAACACGTGAGGTCTGGCATGGAAGCCAGCAACGTTGACCATTGTGCCATGGACCCGACATTCTTCATTTAGTCTGACCTATTTCATAGTGTATTTTTAATTAATGCTTATACTAGGTCAACCGCATAACTTTCTCAAAGATAACACGGTACTTTGTTACAGTTAGCAGATAAGTGGTCGTCTACAGTAAGACAACGATACAATATTTCAGGTAAAGTCAAACTGTTATCATTTGATCAAAAATTACCTTTTCCTAATTACAATATATAATTTCTTCTACTGTCAGACATGTACATATTAATTAATAGATAGTAATGGATATTACTATAATCTGCTCGCTACGTAATTTCCTTTTCGAGTTAGCAGGTATTCCGGGTGGTAAAGCTAGTAATATAATATATATGTATTATGGATCACAAATTTGATCGCCCTTAAACTGACTTACCCCAACTATTCGCAAACTACTTGTACATACTAGTAGTATTGTGAAATCAACCCCTCATCGGTTGTCGAATCGGTAAATTTCAATGAAGCCGTCAAGTGTGATAGAGAACGTTTTTTTCCCTTATCGAGCGGGTATTAATTGCTCAATTTCGAATTTGATTCCCACAAGTGCCCACTTGCACACGTGGGCATGGTTGTGCAACGGACACGTGGAATGTACTACAATCAAGAGCAATTCGCAACGCATACTATGACGTCATTTAAATAACTAGATCACAATTAGTTTTCATTACTACATATTTTTAAATGACTGAAAATATATAAATAGCAAGCACGCGTTAAAATATTGAGTGATAGTTTTTTTGTATGTTGCTTTATGTAGGGTATTATATTAATATTAAAAAAGACCACGCCGCACCAACCATTACTATCATTCCACGGTGTCAAATAAAATTTAATATTTTTTTTCTCCAAGTCAGAGAAGCGCGAGTGTTGAACGAAGGTTGAAATTGGATAATAAATAAACAAGCAAATCGATCGCCCATTTTATTATTCAGACATATTTAAATATCTAACTTTGAGATAATAAGAAAAGCAATATAGAAATGGTAGTAATAGATCTATTGATTTGTGCACAAAGTTTTTTTTAATCCATGACCAAACCAACAACAGAATGCAACAGAATTGTTTCTTCAAGAACTGTTTGTAACTAAGTTTATCAACCTCTCTTATTTCGAAGAGAGGACGAAATAGAAGGATAAGATTGCCATAAAGCTAACGGTAAGTTAATAGCTGTCACTACGCTTGTTTTTAAGATCGAATGAGATCACTGACATCCATACCTTTGAGAAAATACTGTTTGTAATGGGATTTGAGCTCATGAGCAAGCAACGACTTTAACCACTCAAGCATGGACCTGTTCAGTACATTAAAACATTTAAAGAATGTATTTAATGAAAAATTTGGATTAATCAAGATTGAAGACAAACAATATCACAGTTTCCCCACCTTTAATTCAACATTATAATATGTTAAATATAATGATGTACGTAAATGGCTTTGATAAAAATTGACAAAAGATGTTGGTTTTTAGTAATAATTGCTGAGCAATTTGTCGAATGAATTTATCAGATTCTGTTTTTGAAAAGATTTTCGTATGATTATAATATATCATCAATGTTAGTGTTACTACCCCTAGCAATGGTGTGGAAAATCATTTTTATTGTATTTAACATCACCACGCTTTATTTGATATATTATAGTTTCATTCTTATTTTTCTGACGGACACGTGTTTTATCTTTTTTTAAATATCATCACGTTCGTGTCATATATATATTTTAAGGACTGTGGGAATTTTATACTCGTTGACTATTCTTTTAAGAAAACATCTGGGCAGTTTGAAGTAATGTTTTGTAATTGTAAATAATTAAATATTTTATTTACACTGTTCTTAATATTTTGTTACACGAGGGATCTGGAAACAATGACGACAGTCTCCATGTTTTGTTAAAAATAATATAATAATGTATAAAGTATGTAAATACTTACCCTTCGCTTAATTAATAATAATTCTTTATTTATGACTTTAACAGTCAGATGACGAGTCAAGTGAGCCACTGATAAAAGATGTTAATAAGTACTTACTTTTAATTTCAGTCTGATACAATTCTACCAAAAAAAAAATTAAAAAATGCATTCTTTTTTTTATTAGTAGGGCTTATCATGGATTAAGTTAAACTATTTTGTCGTTTACTAATGAATAGTTTTGCTTGTTTTTTTAAAATACCTTACTTAATCAATGAATGTGAATATTAATTTATTTGTTAGTAATTCGCAAATATCATTATCATGGATTTTTTAACCCTATATTTTGCAGTATAAATAAAATCACTATAAAAATATGACAATCCCTGATATTGTGCATAGCTTAATACAATTTAAGAACAAAACATAAATAAAATTTAGTAATTATTTTATTGTACTTTGGGATTAAGAGAGAAAATTGCAGGGATTGCATACCTAATAATGTACTTGTATTTATGCTGCAAAGTACCAGTTAAATAATAATATTATATTGATTATAGTTTTCATTGATTTCAATAATTATAGGAGAAAAAGTAAGCAGTTTGGTTATTCGTATTTTTGTGGTTTTCCCTACGTATGATTGTATTAATTTTAGTACCATTACATAATTAGTTGACAATTTAATTAAATGTAATTATGGGTAATAGTTAATTATATACTGATCACTCTTATGACGACTGCAACGAGCGATAGTGATCATATCTGTGAGTAATATTAAAATGTGTTGTTGACAAAATACAATACATAAGAAAAACAATACAAACAATCCGTTGAATGATAAAAACATTTATGAATATCGTGAAAAATCTTGATCTTAAACTGTTAAAATCACATATGTACAACCCGTAAAACTTTAAAATACAGTACGTCATATTATTTAATAATTCAGCGGTGAGCTGCTAATACGTAAACAAGAAGCTCGCTTAATTTCAGAGCAATTCACGGTTTCTAGGAAAGGGGTGAATTTTTGTATCACTGTTAAGCAATTATAAGAAATAATTAAATAAGCAATCGATTGTTACTTAAAAAAGTTATAATAACGAACAATTAAGTAACTATATGCTATATCAGCGGTCGGCAATCTTTTTGGGGTCACGGACTACTAAATTCACAATATCAATCCAGAGGACCACTAACTGGACTTTTGTGTTAAGTATTACATAGAAATAATAGTGATTTTAATTTGAAACATAAATAATGTTCATATAAAATACCAGAAAAAAAATATATTTCGGATACTAGTACCAACAATTTAAAAAACCTAATTTTACTGGCATCAAACTGATTATTTTTTAAATCCATCATTACCAAAAGCTGAATAGCGCATTCACGTTTATTATACTAAAATGTTTGTAAAAAATACAAATAAGTCATATTTTCATTTTTTTATTTGATTAATAACACAACAATGATTTTAAAAACATTATTAATCGATTTTTAAAATTAATTGAGTGAATTACTAAACACAATAATGGATATAAGAAATCCAAACTCTGCTAAATTCTTTTCCTATAATAATAATTTGCAAAGTTTTTGTCGATGTTCATCTGTTTCAATGAACTCGTTTATTACCGTGAGAATGTAATACGTTACCCTTCGTATGTTTGTCTCTTTCAAACCAAATTGATTGTCAATAACCCCTTCTCACTCTTGCATTATAATTCTTGACATACTTTTATTTTAATGTAATGTTTTCTTTGTTATACGTATTAAGTAGTGTATGGTGGTGTCTCGCTTTAAAGTGCAGACGTTTCATTACACACGAGTTCCAATGTATTGTTAAGACTTTTCATGGCTTAGCGAACGCGGGAATTTTAATGCAATTTCTTTGAGTTAATGGTCAATACTTTCATGGGAGAAATGATATTTTTTAATTTCTCACAATACGACGCTGTTAATATTCAAATATTAAAATATTTTCCGTAAAATTATATTTCAAATATGCACATAACTACAACAGCAGGCATGCATGCATAAATAATTAATAAAAAACCTTCATACCGTCGGTAATTTGCTACAACAACATATCACAAAAATTATTAGTTTTCAGGAGACACATAAATGTACTTTATTCTACCGCTATCGCTAACAATTTCTATTGCGTATTAAGCACAGCCAGTGGTTTTTTTATACATGAATTTGGCATAGAATAATAATGCCTAAAAATACATTTTCACTGGTAATACTATTAGTAATGAAATTTACCGATGGCGGCAGTTTTGGCGTAAATATTAATAGGCGATCGGAAATGGCGTCATGAAAGCGTTTTTTTTTTAATAATTAGATAAATAAAGTATTCGAATTTCTATATTTGTTTATATATTCCTAGACTAATAGGAAAAAATGACAAAATGTCACATATACTACGCGCTATTTTAAGCTCTGCCTAGAGGCGGCACATAGCCTAGGTACGTCACTGTAAAGAGGGTTACAAACAGTGAAAATATATGTGTGTAAAGATTTACGAAATAAAATGATAAATTAATCAAATTATTAATTTAAAAAAACTTGACAAATACCTAGGTTGAGTCAGAGCAACATTAATAGTATCATGCATAAATAACATACATTAAAATATCTTTACATTTAACCTTTATACAAGATGCGTCAATCGTTGTTAATAAATTATTTATTGTGCGAGAATTCCGATGTGCCGCGACCGCCAAAAATTGTTTGAATAGCAAAGCTAGCTGTCTTTTGTTTTAGAATTTAAACCAACACCGCATAGATGGCGGGACGATGCCATCTCGCGGGGCACGTGTCAAATAATAATATAATAACATACCTACAGTATGCTTTCATATAAATAATTCGTTGAGAAAATAATTGGGCCAGACTATAAGTGCAAATTAAAATCTCTACTAAATTACTCAGATCGGTTGACAGCGTGTTTTTATTTTATTTTGTCAACGATACAATATGTTAACTTTGCTGTACAAAATTTGTGAAATATATTAGGTATGCGATGAATATTTATTTAACGGATACATACAGTGGCGGACTACCCTATCAACAAATGAGGCGTGCGCTTGTGGCCTCCGAATTATAGGGGCCTCAAAAATAGCCTATATTATAAAACCCATATACTTTTTGTTCAGATTTCTGTATATTTTTACTATTTTACATGGAGTTTTCTGACATTTTTATGTTATGCGAAAAACAAGGCCTCCAAATTTTATTGCGCCTAAGGCCTCTCGTGTGCTTACTCCTCCACTGGATACATAGGATACTTAATGTCAGTTAAGTTAAATGACTGAGAGAGTCACATCTACTATTTCTCTCTATTTTTTAAATTCATAATAGTGAACGGCTTAAAGTTCAGTCCCGTGTAGCTCTGTATCAAGAAAAACATACGAGTAAATAGTTTTCGTTTCTTGAACGTAATTGCGTTCGAGGAGCGATGGGGTACAACGTGACAAATTGCAAAATATTGCATTGCATTGATTGAGGTATCATTGTAGATTACATCAGCTAGATATTATTGGTATTTAGCGAATGGTTGACATAAGAAGAATTTTGAAATGTGAATGCAGCCAATAAGAACCCGAAGATTAAGGTGGCCTGATATCCCTACTCTATTAAAAAATAAGAAATTTAGAAAAGCTTCTCTTATCTGCATGAAGATGCCATATGATACACATAGGAGCGAACATAGATTAAAAACTTATAAACAAGAAGAGAAAATACAAACAATAAAAATACGTCAAAGAAAATTAATTTCATTGTGAAGAGAAATTTGTCATCATTGAAGTCCTATTTAATACAATTGATTTCTATTAAGGCTTTTATTAGATCCAAAGTTGAAAGAAGACATAATCAAAAATAGCCTATTGCTATATATGTATGTCGAGTGTCATTTATATTCCCTTCCAGGGGTGGGCTGGTGGGGGCTGGGTGGGGGGCTCGCGCGATCCCCTTGTTAAATTTTGGCGCGGCTGGCGAGCCCCTTGTTAAGATAAGAAAATCATTCGTCTTAAATCAAATTATCACATAACTGCAATTTCTGTAGATGGATAAATTTGAAAAATAGTTCATTTTTTCATTCAGCGTTGTGGGCTTGCGTGTCGGACCTCACGGGTTCGAGTCCCAGTACGGAAAAGCATTTTTTCGATTGATTTATCTACTTTCTGTTCGAAGGCATGGGTGTTTGTGATGTCTTAAGATTGCCTCCCACTCTTCCGATCCTTCAATTCAATTGGGCACTACTATTAGTTTATCACTAGTCGTGCTTATAATTTTATTCTTACTACCCTCTATAGAAGAAGAGAGCGACTAAGTAACAAGCAGTTCTCGTAGAAAAATAACTTTCGTTGAGATACCTTCATTAGGAGGCCATATGCTCGACATAGAGAGCGGACATGGATAAAAAAATGGATAAAATTTAACGAGCCCCTTGTTAAGATATTGGCAGCCCACCGCTGTTCCCTTCTGCAAAATATTCAACTGTCTCTTGGTTATTGATTAAAATCTATTAGAATTTTAAATAAAATAAACATAAAGATAAAGAATTGTAAATTGATAAAGGTTTGTTTCGATTCTATAACCCCCTCCTTGCTTCCCTTAAAAGAGAAAAATCCCAATCTGATTGATTGCAGCTCATTAGTATCATTATTTGTTTGCTTTATTTCAATTCTATCACCTCCTCCTTGTTTCCCTTAAAAGGAAAAAAAACCCAAACTCCATTTTGTAATTTCATAATTTAAAATGTTAGAATCAATCTTGCTTAATTACTTAAGCAAAATTTGCGATAGTAAGTCTGAGGATGCCTCTGAAAGTGGCAAAACATGTGTCCCAGTTAGTAGCACAATACGTGGAATAATCAAAGTTATTTTAAATGTTATATTAAGTATTTTTTAAACTAAAAAACCTTCAATTATATATTTTACACGAGTTTTTTTTTATGTACGTTACACCTGTGCTGTAAACAATAACATCTCCAAAGAAAGCTGCCATTGTGTTAAAAATAAATATGCGGAAAAATTTAGCTGAGTATTATTTTTCATACTATTTTTAAATCACCTTCGTCTGTAATATGAATAAATTTATTATTGGATTTTGTTCAATGTTCCTTTGAAATAAATCGCTACGATGCAGAGAATTTGCAGTATGTAAAACAGAATTTAAAAAATGCCTTTGAAAGTTCAGTATTCTTAAATGCTTTAGGAATTTGAAACGCGCGAAGCGTATCGTAGCGTACAAAATGACGTCGAAATATTATTACGGGAACAAAATAGTAAAAAATATGCTGTCTTAGATTCTAGATAAATCTTATTTTTAGTTCTTCGAGAGATTTTTAGAGAGAGATGAATACATATAAAATGAAGACAATTTTTTTTTTTATTTAAAATATTATACAAACTTATATTTGAAGCTCTAAATCAGTGATCAGAAAATTAAATAATCCGTCGATGCTATATTCGGATATTTGGGGAAATATCCGTATAGTATTCGTAATTATTTTGAATGAAATATGTTACAAAATCTACGAAAGATCACATCATAATTTCTCCACATTTAAAGAATAATTTTGAATCCCCCAGGTAGTGGTGTTTTCACCTTCACTACTTAACGAATATTATCAACGGCAGGAACAATTAAAAACTAAGTTAAGAACAAATTTTAAATATGAAACATTATTTTTAAAATATGCATTTTTGAAATTTAAATAAATGACTTTATTACAAATGAGCTCGTTTTTAATGTAGGTACTATTTAATGTAATATTTAAGTATAAACATATAATCAGGGGTGGGCTGGAGGGGGCTCTGGAGGGCTCGCGCGAGCCCCTTGTTAAGATAAATAATCATAATCCCTTGTTAAGATAAAATGATTTTTTATCTTAACAAGGGGCTCGCGTTAAAATTTTATTATGAAACAAGACTTAGTTGCCCCTTCATTCGGCGTTGTGGGCTTCCGTGCCGGACCTCACGGGTTCGAGTTCCAGTACGAAACAGTATTTTTTCGATCGATTTATCGATTTTCTGTTCGAAGGCATGGGTGTTTGTGATGGCTAAAAAAATCCTCCAACTCTTCCGATACTTCCATTCAACTGGTCGTTACGTTAGCGATTAGTTAATTACTAGTTCTGTTATTCTATCCCTTCTGCTTTTTGAGATACCATCATTAGGAAGCCATGTACTCGACATTGGAAGTGGAAATGTATAAAAAAATGGATAAGATTTACCGAGCCCCTTGTTAAGATATTGGCAGCCCACCGCTGCATATAATGTATGCATATACTAAAAACTATCCGGATATCCGAATACATCCGGATAGTTTCAGTTTTACTATTCGATATTCGAATAGTTGATAATGACGAATAGTTGGAATCCCTAGTCGAGGCCCCACCGTCAAAACCCTTAAAAAACGGGGGAAAAGATGGGTATAAATTTAAAAACAATATTATCTTAAAATGTAACATTTTTAGGTAAATCATTAAAAAAACACAATATTTTTTTGTACTACTTTCACTTTTATCTAGCAAGACAAAGGACCGGGTTTGCTCATGAAGAGCATTTTCAACTGATTGAAATCGGTCCGGATTTTGCTAAATAAAAGTGTAAGTAGTACAAAGGATTATTGTGTTATGTATTAAAATATAATGCTTTTCCACCAAGTATTGACAGTGAACACCCTAAAAGCTCAGGTAAATCTTTAAAAAATATGGTGTTTTTTTTTCTTCAGATTCTGAAAATATGTTGATTATTTAATATCTTTATTCCCTTCTTCCCTCCAATCATTGGCGGATAACATTTAATTTGAAAATAAACATTATACATAAATAATACATTAAAAATAGGTGATTTAAAAATAATATATTTATATAAAAATAGTCAATACATAATTTATGTATGTATTCTATAAAACATAGTCAACTTAAAAATTTAAGAGCTTATTTCACAATAAAGTTTTAATACATTAGAAAAATGAAAAAATAAATTTTCCTCAGAGGGGGAGCCATGGCCCCCATGGCCCCCACTTGGATCCGCCAATGCCTCCAATCACACTGTGCGTGCTTGTAACCTTGATACATGAATTTAATACAAGTTGAATCAGGCAGATCATGGAGAAATACGCTTAGCTTATTAAGGTGTATTCAACCAAACTTTTATAGTACTTCCTTACCTGAATAAAACTGTTATTGTTGATTGAAGATGAGCCGTTTTTTTCTTATCAGAAGTGATAATCTTGCTTGATTTGCATAGAGATCGCGGATCGTCTGTTGCTTATCCCCGCTCTAGATTAAAAAAAACATACAAAACATGCTTCTCAAAGATATCAAATGTTAAAATGATTTTGCCAGAACACGAATCAAGACCCATCTAATCGCTTGGGTAATAGACCTATAGAGACCATAGACAAGGACTTTTAATTTAATATCACATTATTGATACTGTATTGTGTAGTGAACTGTATCTGAAACACAATAATCAATTGAATCCGCTTCACGACCAAGCTAAGCTGCTTAAAGACTATTTGCAATCATCCGTAATTCCTCAAGAGTCTTCCGCATCAGGATGATTTGTGCCGAACAAATACGAGTTGGCAGACTACACGTGTACTTTAAGACCTGTTAATGCCTTGTCGGATCCATATTGTAATTAATTCTAGAGCCGAAGACTACAATATCTAACTTGTTGAATGTCGTTTTTCAACTATGGATATATGATATAATTTAAGATTTCGACTGAAGGTGCTTGGTGGAATTTCAATATTAAATTTGAATCGTTCAAATTATGTACATTCTCACATTATGATTTTTCACTAACGACCCGAGTTTCGCCATTCGGCATCTTCAGGCGTTCAAGTGCACGGATGAACTTGAACTGACGCTTAGTAAATGAATGTTCGAAACACGAAACATTAATTTACTAAGCTTCAGTCGAAACCATGTAGTGAGAGCGATTAGTTTACTCTTTCTCAGTTTCTTGTTCAATATTACTATTATTATTTTATCTGCGATTGTAACGTAATGTTATCATTTTCGCGTGTAAAATGGTTGAGATTTAATCAAATTATTTGAAGAATGATTATTATTTGACCATTAAACTAAAACTATAAAAATATTGTGTTTTTCAACCTTTTAAAAGTTACCATACATCTCAGTTATGAACCCAGAAACACTAACCAGAAAATATTACAATCTATATTTATAGTTGAAAATGGTATTAAATATCCCTAAAAAAATGAAGTAATAGTTCGAAGTTACTGATCTTACTAATAATTAAGAAAATTAAGAGATGCATTTTTAGTAAAGCTTCATTTTTTTTAATAGCAATAATTTAATGTTTTTGTGTAATTCAAGGCTGTGGAGTCGGAGTCGTAAAAATGAGCGGCTCAAATTTTTAACCACTATTCCTGTCCTTGCCTTGTCCTTCTATCGCTACTACCTTCGTTGGGAAAGAGACTGAGTAACAAACAGTTATCAAAAAAACTTCTGTTTAAATACCTCCATTAGGAGATCATATGCTCCACATTGAGAGCGGAAATGGCCTTAAAAGTAAATTAATTACAGTGTTTTGTGTTACTCTTGCAGTATAAGTATATTGGTGGAGTCAGAGTCATGAAAAATGAGCGGCTCGAAACATTTAAAAAATACATTTTTAATGATGTGTATTCAAATCACAATAATCCGTAGTGTTGATATTGCATGCTCGGCTGACTAAAAATGATCTGAACACATATATATATAAAAGTTAAAATGAAATTATCGAAAAATTTCTTCGTAGTCAGAGTACTTTTTTATTTTGAAGCTGGAGTCGGAGTCGGAGTCGTCTTTTTTTACACGACTTCACAGCCCTGGTATAATCACTACAAATCGTAGTATAATACATTTTCCATTATATTAAATTTCAAAATTAATAATTTACACTCTCGGTTTTGATTAAATTATGAATTGTTTGGTTTATTAAAAAAAATGATATCTTTACTCCATCTGTTAACACTAGTTTGTGATTAATGATATTTTTTTTTGACACTTTTGAAGCCGCTAACAGAGGGCATCTGTGATTTGGCTAATCGCCACCGAGAACATGTCTTGTACCTTTGTATACTTGACAACAGTGACCTATCTAAAGAGAAACTCAATTGATTAAGTGTTTAATGGATCGATTAGCGATGCGATTTGCCGGGTGTTGTATGTCGCACGTATTTAGCGCGTTTGACACCGCATTGTCCTGTCCATCGGACTTGACGTGCTAACATAGCAATTACTCTTGGAGACTAATCGAAATTCAATTGAAGCGAAACTAAGTTCAAATTACGAAGCTGGGTGCGAGTGTATCATACTTAGAATATAAAAAGTTTATATGAATCAGAAATAAATGTTAATAATTTTTTACCATGTCCGCTCCCAATGTGGAGCATATGGACTCCCAATGGAGTTTATCTCAACATAAGTGTTTCTACGAAAACTGCTTGTTACTCTATTGCTCAACCACTCTTTTTCCAAAGAGAGTAGGAATAGAAGGGTAGAGCTAGGACAGAACTAGTGGTTAGCTAGTCGCTCTCCATACTCCCCGTTCATAAGAAAGGATGGGAGTGGAGAATTCAAGACATCACACACATTCATGCCTTCAAACAGAAATTCATAAATCGATTGAAAGATCAATTTATAAAACTATCCGTACTGGGATTCGAACGCGCGACCTCCGTAACCGAGCCCAATGACGTTGACCACTCGACCACACAGGCGGCGGTCTCATAGTATTATTAATAAGAAAAATTCTTATTAAACAGTTTAACAGATCGTGTCTACAGACATTGCTAAAGTTTGAGATTTCGACTGAAGGTGCTCGGTGGAATTTCAATATTAAATTTGAATCGTTCAAATTATGTACATTCACACAAGTTTTGTCACTAACGACCTGGGTTTCGCCTTTCGGCATCGTCAGGCGTTCAAGTGCACGGATGAACATGAACTGTCAGCTTGAATTCATCAGTATGCACTTCCGTGAACTGTTCAACTTGTGTGAATTTATATAATATGAACGATTCAAATTTACAGATATTGAGTTAGTCAAAAGAATTTTAAGATAGAGTATTACAATACCAGTCAATTCTGACTGCTTTAAAAAAAAAAAAACTACAAAAAGTCTATAAATATTAACAATTCAAATATTTATTTATTTTTTCAATCGGAGTCGAACGTTTTTTAAATGCCGGAATCGGAGTCAAACTTTTTATCATTATAAAAAGTTTGACTCCACAGCCCTGGTAAAAAAGCAAACAAATACGTGAAGATCCGTGAATGTCGATAAATGTAGGAAAGGTGTTCGCAAGGAAAAGCTCGTAGAATTCAATTATTTGAAAGAGTGCTTTATAGCTTTTCCTTTGATTAACGTATGACGATATTTTATAGACATAATATCGACCTGCAATAGGCAGAAAATCGTAACTGACAATTTATAAATTTTACAGGAGAAGGTTTTTACAGGAGAAAGTTTTTTTTAGAATTACTCTCTTACTTAGCTCGATAAAGGAATTCCTTAAATGTGGTTAGTATATAGTAATATATTGTCAACGCCCATCCTGATCGTTAATTGACTATTTTAATAACAAGTCAAAACGATAAAATACACAGGCCTTAAAAATATCAGGTGAATGAGAAAACGTTCTAAATTTTTTGTCACTGACGCCCTAGTGCGGCGATATTATACAATTATTGGTTAAAAAACAAATCACCTAATTGTGTTGTTTAACCCGTAACATACCATCCTAAAAAATTACGTTCCCTGCCCATGATGGCATCTCAGTTTCACTGTTTATTGACAGTATTTAAACCTAAGTTAGAAGCTAAAAAATAATTTAAAAAATGAATATATGCTAGAATACCTAAAATGATAAATACTTATTGACAATATTAAGAGAAATATTGAATGATTTGATGGCTCAACTGTTTACGATTGCATCGTGGGCATGGAGGTGTTAAGCTCTTTTGTCGATTATAAGTCGATATGCAGACAGACATCAAGAATCTGAGTAGATATAATATTTTATGTTAATCAGACATTGAATTTAGACTTCAATTGTTGTATTACAGAAACAGAACATATAATATAAAATTCTTCTCTTCTTTGGCCATGTTCGCTCCCTATGTGGAGCATATGGCCGCCACGTGGTACCTCCATGTTTCCCTGTTTCCCGCCAATTGCTTTGCTTCCTCCCATGACATGCCAGCATCCCTCAGTTCCGCCGAGTAAAGTCTCACCAGCAAGTCCCATCTGCTGGCCTCCTCGTGGCGTCCATCGGGCAATGCAACAATGTTGTAGCCTATGCTGTCCTTGAATGTCCGGCGCCTACAGGGTAAGGGAAGGAAATCCTCGACAGAAAAACCAGGGTTGAGCCGACCCTTAGAGCCCTTGTGACCCAGGCTTCGGGAGCGCAGGGTTAATCACCCTGCATCCTTAAACCTAAAACCGATTAGAACACCGCCACAAGCGCCTCGGACACCCGGAATTCAAAATAATATAAACTATCGAAATTAAATGCTTTTTGCTGCCATTGTATAAGTACATTTCTTATTATTATTAAGGTTTCTTGATGTTATTATAATTGGTAGATATGTATCTTATAATTGATATCAACAAATATTCGAAGAAATAAAGTAAATTGTCGTATATAATATTATTTCAGATGATGTTTCAAATGGTACGATTTCTTAAATTAATATGTACATTTATTTTTCCCTCATTAAAAATATTCACGTCGACAAAAGAAATTTTACCTGTTACGAAGTGTAAGGTATTGGAAATACTCTTGAAAGACGTTGGTACACAAAGGTGTTGTAATATATTTGCATTGTTAACACACCCTTACAATATGTTCTAGGAATCGTTTTAAATTGAGTCATTTCGTCAAACTTTTTAACAGGGAAAATATTATGATGTACAATTGTCGCTATCTCTCAACAAAGTCAAAATTGCTTGAGTCATTTTTTGTTACTCTTTAAAAAAATCATCATTTTATGATAAGATTTTTTTTTCTTATTAAAGTATTTGTAGAACTATAATCCTGATATTATTCTTTGTAAGTGATATTATATATGTATTTATTCTGAAATACTTTTTATACTTACCTCGACACTGTCAAATTCAGACATAATGCACTCTGAAACAAAAGTATCGATATATTTAGGTGTATAATGTAATTGAGAGCAGAAGGTGAAGTTAGCCAAATTGTATTTTAGAAAAATATGAGTTAGATGCATAATAATATTCTACATGTTTTAAAATATCGTAAAAGTGAAAAAAAACTAATTTAATACACACATGTAATATACCTACACAAATATTGACATATTCTTAAAATTAAACAATGAAATTTATCAAAACATCAAGTAATGTCGTGACTGTAAAAGTGACGAATTATACCTTACGTCCTTATGACACTTTAACTCCAACACTTATTCTTAAAAACCTCTTACGACAATAATATTATGTAATGATAAAAAAATAACTAATTTTTATTGTCAATAAATATAATTTTACTTCTCGCGCAAGGTAAAATACATTATCAGATAAAAAAATCTTTTGACTATATGAGATTCTTTGATGTGACGAAAGCATATAAAATTTCTTAGAACGCTAAAAATTATAATAGGTGACTTCGGTGCCATAATGATATGTTTGAATATATAATATTACATTTGATATTGATGTATTCGTTTTAAAAAAAACAGGTATTTTTCCATTTTGTCGATTTTAACTGGTTATTATTTAAGTCGTCTCACTTCTATTTTTAGAAGAAATTGAACTTAGAAAGATTGTGATAGAAAAAAACTATTATTAAGATCAGCGGTCACCAAACTACTGCTCGCCAAAGATTTTAATCGGGCCCCTGATTTTTATTATTTATATAAATATTTTACACATGCAAAATATTGATTTTTAATTCTAATCCTCTGAATTTGATAATAGCTTTAATATTTGAGAGTGTATAGGTTAAATATAACATAGGTACATGCCCATAAAAACAAATATATTCAATTTAAAGCCGCAACTGACTTGAAGGAACACACAAGTAACTATTTGGGTACAGGACTTGTAATTTTTTCAAAAAAACTAATTTAAATAGATATAGCATTTAAGTTGATTGACGATGCCAGAATTATTTTTCATTAATGATGTAAGTTGAGATAACATTAATAAAAAAAAAATCAAACGGAAATGATTTAGATTTAAAATGTCAATTTAGAATAAAAAGTTTTTTTTCTTTTCAGCTAGAAAACATTCACTTATTTCTTTTTAACTAAATCGATATTTTTGTGTCTATGTTTTGAAATACTCGATTGGTGATATTTCTTAAATAAGTAAATTTAATTTAGTATGTACTGTCATCTTGATTTACTATAATATTTTGCTTATGTTTTATAAAACGGTTTTTTTTATTTAATTAAAAAATATAACTGAGAACACATTGTTTTAATGGTTAATGATTGAAATAAAAATATTCAAAATTCAAGTATTACCATAAATTATACAATTAATTAACGAGAAAGGCTTGAAACATATTTACGATTTTCTTAATCATACAAAACTATTTTATATACATTTGAGTTACTAATATTTAAAAATAATATTATAATAAAATAAGGGAACAAATTAAAGTGTCAGAATTTAAATCAATTTTTGGTCAGAATAAAAACATTATACGGTCAGAATATTTTACAATTATTTTGGTTAGGTTAGGTTTTTTAAATTTAATTTAAATTATGACTATTTACATTGACCAATATATTATGACCACATAATATAAATTCTGACCCAAAAAATACGAGCCATAAAATAATAGTGAAATAAATTATTGTTGATGTTTGTTTCTCACAATAATACCACAGCATCAAATATAATGTTGTTTACCCAAACTAAAATTACAATAAGAAGGAACATGTTTTCAGTTCGTGTGAATGAAATAGTAATAATGTCACGGTAAATTTCCCAGCTTGATATGTTTGAAGTTTCGTGTTCACGCCCGCATACATCCAGTCTCCGTCGGCACCTAATTGTCTCCAAAAGCTCTGCAAAAGTTGCCTCAAAAGCTCACTGCATCTGAGAATAATGCCAATATTTTCGTATCACATTACGCCTATGTTTTTTCAGTCATCCATACAAAGAGTTTTGCGGTATAGCTCTTCCAAAGAAGTAGTAGGTATACAAAGTTTAATGTAACAATTTTTAAACGTACACGCTCAGGGGTTGACTAATGCTGTCGCGAAAAACCTCCTTCATAACATTATAATAAGATAAATATAGTAAAAACGTTTTGTTATACAATATATAATCGATATAATTAGGTTGAAATGATGGCATCGTCAGAATTATCGTGAAGCCGAAATGTCTATCAACTTAATGAAGCAAAATACCCTGACTTAATCGCTATCAACGGATTCAGTTTTATATTTTAACTTTACTAGTCGTTGATTCTACAAGAGTAAAATTCACAACACACAAACATTCCTTCTACTGTAAGTGGAAAGGAAGCAAAACTGTTTATGAAGCTATCTAAATTCCCTCCCACTCCTCCAATCCTAAAATAACGGATTTGTAGCGAGAGCGATTAGTTTATCACTAGTCATGTCCTAGCCTATCTTTTTTATACCTACTCTCTTCGAAAAAAACAGGGGTTAAGCAATTGAGTAACATGCAGTTTTTGTAGAAAAATTCTGTTGAGCTACCTCCATTAAAAAGCCATATGCTTGACAATGTCCAAACCCAATATTTTTTATCCCTACTCTCTTCGAAAAAAGAGAGGTTAAACAACTCGGTAACAAGCAGTTCTCGTAGAAAAAATCTGTTGAGATACAATTACTAGGAGACCATATGTTCTATATTGGGAGCGGACATGGTTTAAAAAATCTTTAATAATTAAAAACTGTTTTTTTACGTATATAGTACATTGGATGTAAAATATTCTTTAGTAACTATTTTTCAATGAAAAAGGCCATTGTTTCAGGAGAACTACTTAATTATTTTAATCAGCACATCAATAGTCCTTGAGCCTGTATTTTTGTAAATTCAAATTCACTACTGCACGCAATATGTAGTTACATAATCTTCCTTCTTGTTTTTCTTTCGATCATCAAAAATATTTTGTCATATATAGAGCCAGCAACACTCAATTTATAAAAGCTTTATCAAAATTGGAAGGGATTGAGTTAACATACTAATTGCACGACTTCAAGTAGGTGTTGTTAGTGAGACACTCCTACTACAAAACAACAGTGATGATTGAAAAAAGCTCCAACGGGTATTCAATTTGAGAAACTATCTCAAGATACGCAAACCGACGTTCGTTTATGCCTGCCTTATTACTTCCAAATTCTCTAGCGCTGTTTATTTCTTGAATGAAACTCTCAATTCTTTACAACTTTCAAATGAATGCATTCGATGACAATCCTTAGCGCTTTGTCCCATTTCCTCTGAACAAAAATAGCCGCGTGTGAATGCAACACAAACACATTGTTGAGTGTCAACCATTACCGACAATTAACTCAGCATGTGGTCCCGTCTGAAATACAAATTGAAATTTAATAGCTCAAAAAGGATCAGAATATAGCTAATTATAGAATACAACCCAGACTTGTATGTAGAATGACATGTTAGGAGAGATGAGCGATACTTTATTTTTACACGACTGAAAATAGTTCATGATATATTTGTGAGCCAATTCAATTCAATGTATGACTCAGTTAACAATCAACGTTTTGTTATTTGTTTTTATATGCACTGGCCAAAAATAAATTCAATTTGGCATTAATTATCATTGGTAAAGTTTCACTTTATATATTACTTATATCATTAATATTTAAATCGAAAATAATGTTCCCTGGTATATAATATAATGTTGCATGCGTTTTGTTGTTTTCTATGTGAAGTAATGACCGTTTTCTGGTTTTAAAAAATCGTATGACGATAAATTATTAGCGATTAGCTTACTATCAGTGGCGGATTAAGCACATCGTAGGCCATAGGCGAAATTGAATTTGAAAATGCTTTTTTTCGGATCACATGAGAACGTTAAAAATTACATGTAAAATAATATAGATAATTACAAATCTGTACAAAAATTATATAGGTTTTATGATATATGCCATTTTTGAGGCCCCTCATATTCGGAAGCCCCAAGCGCGCGCCTCATTTGCTTATATGTAGTCAGGGTACTCCGCTAACTACTAGTCCTGTCTTAGTCATAAAAAAAGAAAGGTTAGGCAACTGATTAACGAGTAGTTCTAGTAGAAAATCTTCTGTTGAGATACCTAAATTAGGAGGCTATATGCTCCACATTGGGAGCAGACAGGATTCAAAAAATATATATGAGATCAGGACTGGTTTTCCTCATCACGAGCATTTTCAACTGATAAAATATTTTTTTCAGGTTCTGATATTTAAAAATATACATATGTGGAATCATCACAAAAGAGTATTTTTTTTAATGTATTTATTGTCAAATGGTAAATGATTTTCTGTTATAAGTTTATTGTTCTCTGAAAGTAAGCATAATTAGAAAAAATAATGTTAATATAAATACTCAATAAATTCAAAATATAAGACAATTTTACCTGCATGAACATCTGCTTTACAGTGTTTTGATAACAAAACGAAACAGAAAAAAACCTCATAAATATAAATCGTTGGGGCGTGTTTTGACACAATATCAAAATTTTACCGAACCTACCAACGTACATATATCGCGTTACTAAATTTGATTTTATATTCAACCACTTAACACCTTAAGTCCTTAAAACTACGGTAGTTCGTTTGATATTAAAGACGAAAGAAAAGGGTAATTAATATTAATTTAAAGGATTCATTTTTTGTCAACTGAGCTGTGGAAGTGGATTCAGAATCATTATTTAATATACATTTAAAAAATAAATAAATTAAAAATTCGTACTAATTCCACTTTTATTTTCAATGACTAAGACCGTTTTTGCTCTAGAGTATTTTTTTTAAAGTGCCTTTCCACTAACTTTTGACAGTGAACCCTTTAAAAGTAATATATCCTTACCAGAGTAAAGAGGCATCTATAAAAAAAGGAATGCAATTTCCAAAGACAGGTAAACAAAAAAGTATGGTAATAAAGTCAAAATAAACTGAGATTTGGCATTTAATATGAAACACTAAACCAAATTTCCTTTTAAAACCTTTCCGATCCTTTAATAGTGCCCTTGCCTTATCCTACTATCCCTTCTAGCTTATTTGAAAAAGACTGAGTAACAAACTTCTTGTAGAAAAAATCCGTTGAGATATCTCCATAAGAGGTCATATGCTCTGCATTGGGAACGGACATGGATAAAAAACTAAATTATTTTGAATAAAATAGTAAAATTGATAACTTTTTTATTCGTCCGGTTGGAAAAACAAATGTGACTGAAATTTGAACAAAAGAAAAAAACAAATAGTATGTATGGTAAACAATAAAAAATATACATAAGTTATTCATTGACTAGTCTCACTCAAGAAAATTTAACCATAGAATGACTTTTATGTCTTGAACGTGACGTCATCACGGCGGTTTCTGGAACTAATACACGCACCCTACGGGAGAACTGATACATATGAATATCTGACACAATTATAGCTTATATATCCTATCATGTCGATAAAATGTGAATTTTTAATGATGATAATATTAATATATTTTCTTTAATTAACATATTGAATGACTGGCAAGTCTTTTAACACTGGCTGTGTGGAAGAATCGTTTAAAGAAATAGTCTTATGGCAAGCAGCGCTGTAACAAAGACGCCACAATAAATGAGCCAATTTGTAGACATTTAACATAAAAATGTGATTACCTTAATACTTTCGATGGATCCGGCGGTAACTTTGTGGAAGTTCATTTGAATATAAAATGAAATAACTTAGATTATTCCACGTATTGTGTTATGTCAGAGGCATCCTCAGAACACTACTTTTGCAAATGCTTGCTTAGGAATGATTTTAATTTTACTATTCTGATATATTATAATAAAAATCAAATAAAAATGGGAGGCAAGGAGGGGATGATAGAAATATAGTTATATTATTTTATATTGTGATTACCTTATTTTGTTATTGAATGAAAATGGTGAAATTGTTCAATTAATATCGAAGAAATAATTGGAATAGGTATTATAACAAATCTTATACGAACATCATTTCAAAGACATTAATTATTAAAATACTTCTTGACGCATTATTTAAGTGAAAAAATGTTTGACGGTCCTCAATGTCTTCGTTTGAAATATTATTTTTTGTGGTTAGCCAGGACGCAAACCTTTTCATGAAAAACAGCGGGAGGTCTAATCTGTGTATCGTAAACAGGACATTTATTCGTTCAATAAAGGTACTTAAAGTGTAATGAGCCTTACAATGTATTGTGATGCTTTCAATAATACTTGCATATTGTAATAAAATATTTTTAAAAGGAATTTATATTTAAAATGTATTTATATCGTGAAAAGTATTTGGTTTTCATATCAATTGATATTTCAATTATGCATATTTATTTATAATAAGTTTTTTTTCTAACGTGAATCTTTAAAATTGTTTCCATAGGGAGGCAATTCAAAAAAACGAATGATAACAAAATCGGGGGATACAGTTTGGTGTTGCAGCTTCATATCTATCATCGCTATTCAAAATTCAATTGCACCACTGGATAGCTGAAGAATCAAAAAATTTATTGCGCTATGCAAGGACTGTGATACATTGCGTGTGGCGGAAGGGGAAGCGCCGCCATTTTGAAATCATTTTGCTGCGTATCGAGATTTCTATTTACTATAACTTTCGACTCAGAGAAGTTACGATGTTCGTTCAAGTGTCAATCGTTAGCTCTCGACAAAATCTATCGATTATAGATAGTGTAATATTGTGACTGTGACTATAATTAGGTGTTAAAATATAAAAAATATATCAAAAATACATAATGTCGGGCTATACGCGTCAAAAAGCCAAATCGAAATACAGAGATCGTATACGGTCGGAAAGGGCTTCTCAAGAGCAATTGAATGGTACCATTAAAACACCATATGACCGAGTCAAGCAGTGCCGAGAACGTAAAAATGGGGCGTAATATCACCTATTACGAGACGTATTCACGTACAACACACAGCTGTGTCCATGACATAGCCACACCTCATTTTTTTATTATACGAATATCATTGGGTACATAAATGAAATTAAAGGAAAAAAGAGCTCTCTCGTGTTTAAATACAAAGGTTCTCTACATATACAGCAATGTGACGAAGGCAGACAGAGCAAGAGAGCCGTTACCCAAGGTGTGATATTATGAACTTGGAACAATAAATTGATAGGCAGTGGTCTTTCAAAAGTTAAAGCACTCAAGAATTATATTACAAACTTACTTACTGACTATTTTAACGTCTTAGTGAAAACTATTATAATTTAACTTACTGACCAAATAAATACTGGCTATTGGTTCTTGTTACCATGGGTTTAAGCTAACCGTATTTATAAGACCCTTTTACCGAATATATATTTTTTAATACTATTAAAATTTAAATTGTTTAAGCTTTGTCGATGAAAAACTCCTCACTATACTTAATGTGATTGTATCGACATCTGCAAGTGAAGTAAAAAAAAATACAAATATTTTTCACGGGAATCTTAAGTCTACTGGCTTTGATATGATTATAGCCTACGGTTTTCAGTGTTTTAATTAAGAGGATGTAAGAGTTTGTACTTTCAAAATTGCGTTTTTTTAAATTGAATTTATCAATTCATGGTTTCATCGTTATATTTTTACACTACAATATTTTATCTCAATATTAACAATTTATAACTATCAAAACTCGAATATTTCATTGTAGAGAATGGTTACTTAAAATTTTGTAGACATACTTTGCAAAGAGTGCAAGCGTTTTGTGTTTGGAGCCGGTATGGAAGACACAGTGGAGAAATATTATATTTCTTTCTTCTAACCTTACCAAATAAACTTTAAATGATTTTTTAATCCCTTCATCAGCGATTTTTGTTGGACTAAAAAGTTTTCATTTTAAATGATGCTACGTCTAAACAGTATTGGCACCTGTCACTATTTCATAAATACCACTTTTTTAAATAGTCAAAATATATTAAATTCCAAAAAACAATTTAATTAATAAAATAATCACCGAAGTAGAGAATAAAAAAGGGGGGCAATATCAGTGTAGTCCGTTCCCGCAGGAACACCACTGATAGTCCCTACTTCAATTTTTATTCACACACTAAGCTACGTAGAAAATGTCATTTATACGGTCCATTAAATTTCATCCTTTCACCGACAACACTATCACTGTCCTCTTTCATTTATATGTCATACTATTTGGAATGAATGGAATGCAGAATATCTTTGCCATTTTAAATATCAATAGATATCGACAAAAAAATGAAACACGTGTAAGTATCTATATATTGTTTATGGCAAAAAAAAATTATTACAATGTATTACCATCCAGGTGTCATCCAATTTCACAGATAAACTCCATACAAATGTGTATACAAATATTTTATTTATTGCTACGTGTGTAATGTGTATCGAATTGCTTGAAAGGGATGGTCATTTTTGTAGTTAGATATATATTATATATCCGGTCGCAAAATGCAGCGCAGGGATGCAATATTTTTCCGTTGATTTGAAGTGTGTAATCTTCTCAATCAATATTTTATAAAATGTAAAATAAGTGTAATGATGTAAGCTGTAAGTAAACAAGTGAATGGTTCTTTGTATTCCCTATATTAAAGATATAAAATAAATAATTGTAAAATAATTATTCAGAATATTACAGATATCCATACTTATGTATTTTACAAACGTATGTAGAAAAAAAATGGATATTTTTAGTTTTATTAATTTACCTTATAAACTATTCCTCCACTATTAGAACTCCACTGTAATAAGATAAAAAAAATATCAATGCATTTAAGTTCTGCAAATATTATTTGGTATATATATGGCATTTAACAATTGGGTGTAAGAATAAAACGTAAAATAGATTTCTGTTTTGCGAAAAAGCCATAACAAAAGTTTATACTTTTAGTAATCGCCTATGCATTTCAAGGTTAAAATAAGTCACTATCTGCAATCTGGTTTGTTTTTTTTTAAACATTAAATATTCAATTAATTACCAGAGTCTTATTAAAAAGCTTTAGACATTAAGACAATGACATCCCTTAATCAGATAATTATAAATTTATAATATTGTTTGTAATGAAATCATTTAACAATACCTACCCTCAACTTATTTTCTTTAATTTATGTATATCACTCAAATTATCATGTTTTATCCTTCATTTATGAACAGTAACGGTTGAAAATATTATGCTCAACTCCAAACCGTTAATAATGGGATGAAACTGTCACAAATATTTACAGGTAAATGAATTGACATAATATATTCGAAGTATATTCTAACTGTAGTCGACCAGAAAATCTTTATTCCAATGAAACAATTTTCTGCTTCATTTGTTTCAAACTTCCATTGTCAAATTTAAAAGTATGTGTCATGTTTGACAATTTTTGATAGCAGAGGTGTTTTGGAATTTAAAAGTTTGGCAGGAAAATACTCGGTAAAAACTCATTGCATAAAAAAAAACAAAATTGAAACGATGTTTGAGTTTTTAATATAAACAAAAGCACTGTAGCCAATTTTAAACACGGGAAATATCCATAAATTGAATACAGTGGAATAAATAATGTTTATTTTTTGTTTTACAACATGCACCATCATTAATAGTGTGCTCTAAATAGTTTAATTAAATTAAGTTTATTTTTAACAAATTTTGACGGTTGATAAATCAGATTAAATCATTTCATGTCAAGTTTGGATGTGCTGTAAAGTCGCGTCAAAAATGATGTTACTGTTACAGAATTTTACGCATGTTATATATTAAAAATTATGAAATCAAAATTATCCTTTCAATATAAAGAGCAGCTTTTACTTATTATCTTCGCCTTTTGTGTAAAGCATATTGACATACAATTGTTTTTAATAAAAATAGGCTAATAATGCCTGATTGTAAATTAGTTTCTCAAACTCCCTCTTAATAAAGATATATGACATGAGACTGTGATTAAGAAAGAACTAGTAATAACTTATTACGATAGACAGTCGTTGTTTCTACAACCCATTTCATAGTAAAAAATATGAATCGAGCTAAGCTAAATCTGCTAAAAACACTTATATTTAAATTAAACTAAATGCGGTTTAACAAGCATAAACAAGTTGATAATTATAAGAACTCTTTTTTCAGTAAGTAATTATAAAACATGGTGACAAAATAACTTTATAGTATGGAATATTTTTTCGGTTTTCGTAGAATAAGAAACACAATAATTTTCACGGATTCATAATATTGCCAAGGTCTCTTATCGGATATTCAATATTTTTTGCATTATATATTTATTTCAGAAGTAATTTCATAAACACTTATGATAAGAACACATCGTCCCACTTCTGACAAGAAACTATAGTAAAATTAGGATAGAAATAGAAACAATTACGATTCATATAAACTAGTATACAAAGAAAATACGGTTAAAAATATAAAAATCATCTGATTACTTAATCGAAAAAAATAACATAAGTGTCTGTAAATTATTGTTTTCTTTGAATTTTGCCAATCACTATGCTACGAAGTCTCTCTGTTGATTTTATGTATCGGCTGCCTTATTTGGCAACCACGGCCGCTCACGTTCAGGGCTATTTTGAGCGTGGGCGCTTTGGTAGGCGGAGCTTTTCTACTAGAGTGAGCCCAACTACTATGAAACTTTTACCGTGTTATAATCACTCTCGTGTAATCTTCTGCAAACAATCAAAGTAAACTCTTGATTGGAACTATGTGTTCAAATAAATGAAGATGTTTTTATTAAAGAATTGACGTCATTTGATTTATTGCTAAAGCGTGTTACAAATATGCAATTAAAATTGAAATCTTTGCACCATATAATATAGTTTTTAACACTTATTGCATTATATTTAATAAATCTTTATTCAACATTATTGGACGTCTGATAAATTACTTACAGCGTGTAAAAATCCACGTAGAAGTTGCATTAGTTGTTAAAATATTTCATTCATTACTAGATTTTGGTTATGTAACGTGGGTGATTGTAGTGTCTCTCCTTCTCAAGAAAAACTACAGTTTCTACATATTTCATACTTAAGTTTATCCTGAATGAATTGATATAAAGATATTTTATTATCTTGATTTAAAGCAAGGGTGAAAGTTGTTTTTTAAATATATTTTTTTATATATATTATATATATTGTGATAGTGAATTTAAGCGATTCATATTTAATAATAAAATTCCACCAAACACCGTTTAATCGAAATCTTAAATCATAAATATTTTATTATTTTATACCCCATAAAATCAAAACTTATTTGTTACGATTTAATAAAACAGTAAAGGCTTATTAATTGTAAAATAATTGAGCTTTGTTTAATTTAGAAAGAGGCAGTAGCTTTGAAAAAAATCAAATTTAAATATGTTGTTTCAATTGGCATGTTATAATTAGCTCTCTACAGAAGAAGGATAATGGAATAGTGATATCTAAAAAACTTATTCTAGTAAAATATGAATTCTAGCAACATATGCTTTATCAACTATTTATTTATTATAAATACTGTATATGCCACCTGTGTGGTCGAGTGGTCAACGTCGTTGGCTACCGCTACGGAGGTGCCGGGTTCGAATCCCAGTACGGGCAGTTTAATAAATTAATTTTTCAATCGATTTATGAATTTCTGTTCAAAGGCACGTTCATAGGATAGACACCCATCCTATCCTATGAACGAGGCGTACCGAGAGCGATTAGCTAACCACTAGTCCTGTACTAGCCCTTTCCTTCTATTTCTACTCTCTTTGGAACAAGAGAGGTTGGGCAATTGAGTAACAAGCAGTTCTTGTAGAAACACTTCTGTTGAGATAAACTCCATTAGGAGTCCATATGCTTCAAATTGGGAGCGGACATGGATTTTTTTTTTTTTATTAAAACAGTCTAAAGTTAAATGAGAACTTTTTTTTACATGCAGAAATCTTGTATTTTTATATATCAATTTGACTAAAATTACCTTGAAAATATTTGTCAACTTCATATTACAATTTTGATTAAATATAAAATAAATATCAAATAAAATATTTCATGCTTAAAAAATAAATGTTAGATTTTGCAATGTTTACGTAAACAAATTGAGAACACTATTTTTTTTTCTGTGGAAATTTATTAAAAATAAACACTAAGCTTTATACTGCCTTTTTAAAAACCAATCATGTTAATAATAAGTAATTTCATTGCTCGATGTAAAGATACCTGTTTAAGACGATTTTTCAATTGTTTCACTTCTTTAAATTTTCCTTCACAGTGGATCTATTGTAACAGTGTGATCGTAGAGCTTTTAGTGAGACGTGTAGGCGAAACAACAAATCAACGACTAGACATCTTTTCACTTCACCAGCGATAATATATCATTTTCAAGGACACATGCTTTAAATTTTTTTCAACAATAATAATATTATTTGAGAGAGTTTCAAGAAAGTTTTTTTCTAATCCATTGAAAGTCTACTTGTTTTTTTTTTAAATCTACCAACACTTTGTACTAAATTATGTAATATCAGTATGCTAATTTTATTAAATTTTGTATAAATAAAACAAAAAAAAACGAAAATGTTTTTGAGAAATCACAAAAATATCCAACGATTGTTAATTACTAACAAAAACATTTAAAAGACTAAAAAAATCTTCTTAAAGATGGACAAAACTTTAAAACTTTATTACTGAGAAAATTGTGTAAATGATTATTTAATAATAATTTTTGTAATGTAAATTTTGAAAACGTTTTAGTGAATTAGAAAATTAAGTATAAACTTTTCTACAAACTATCTGATTATACGATGTCTTATTATTTTTTAATTTATGAGAGTTGTAAAAAAAAATTCTATTGTAAATTTAATTCAATCTATTGTATTTGTGTGTACTTATTTGGTTTACCATAATAATATATATAGAATGTAGTATTTTCTTGTCTTTTTCCATTTAAATTTATTTTAAATTTTGAGTAAACACAGCCATATATGTATGTATTTATTTAGAAGAACTCTTATTCATCATTATTTCTCCATATACAGTTCATGGTTTGTACCAGGGTTTCCAAACTCAGATCCCGTAATCCCGGGATCCCGTCCAATTTTGTGATACCGAAATTCCGGGATCCGGGATTGAGAATTTTTTAGCAAATCCGTAAATTCTTAGATTTCGGATTCGGAAATTCTTGGAAAAGCTAAAAAATAAAGGCAAATCGGTAAATTCCTGGGTTTTTGGATTTGAAAAATAGTCAATCGCGAAATCGCGGAATCACAAAATAGCTCCGGGATTGGATACCCTAGTTTGTACATAACTCAATTTTTTTCCTAGGTTATTGTGCTTTATAAGTATTCCCTTATTAATTTTTATGAACTCTATTATTATCCATATCTGCTTCCAATGTGGAACATATGGCTTCATAATGGAGGTATTTACAACAGAAGCTTCTCTACGAGAACTGTTTGCTACTCAGTCGCCCAACCTCACTTTTTTCAAAGTGGTCGAGGGAAAGAAGGATAAGGCTAGGACAGGACTAGTGGTTAACTAATTGTTCTCGATACGCCTAGTTATTAAAAGATCGAAAGGCTGGAAAGGATTTTTTTAGACACCACAAACACCCAGGCCTTCGAACAGATATCGATAAATCGATAAATCGATCGAAAATGCTGTTCATACTGGAACTCAAACCTGTGAGATCTGGCACAGAAGCCCACAGCACTAACCGCTGCGCCATAATACCCGAATATACTAACTCTTAGGTATTGATTATTGCCAACAATCAATCCTTTAAATACATGCGTTTTAGTATAACAATATAAAAACATATATTAATGAGCACTTTCTTGTCACCTACAATTTTAACTTTTAATTCTAGGTAGTCTTAAATTGAATTGTATTTTTTATAAATAGAGAAATAATCAAAACAGTCAATTAGTATTTCTGTATGTATATCATATAAACTCAAAATCCCATCAGCTGTGTGTCTGCTGTTGTTGAACATTTAATTTCAAGAGTGTGGACAATAGTACTAGGGTGGATATTAAACTATTAAATTCTACAGTGCAAAGTGCTGGAAATTCGCAAGAAATAAAATTGTCATCTATAAGCAAATATATATTTTGACGTGAAGTAAGACATTTTTTTATCCATGTTCGCTCTTTGGTGGAGCATATGGCCTCCCAATGGAGGTATCTCGACAGAAGTTTTTCTACGTGATCTGTTGGTTACTCAGTCGCTCAAGCTCACTTTTTTCAAAGTGAGTAGTAGGGAAAGAAGAATAAGGCTAGAAAAGGAATACTGGTTGACTAATCGCTATTGCTACACCCAGTTATTAAAGAATCAGACGAATAGAATAAGAGAGGAAATAATATTAGTGAATTGACATCACAAACACCTAGTCTTCAATCACAACTTTGAATTGAATTATTCTCAAATGCACTGTGATCTTACCGGGAATCGAGCCCAGACCTGCGTGAACGGTAGAGCAAGCTCTAACAAACTTGGCCATAGCAGGCGACAATAATTTACAAACATTCTTTGAATGGTCACTCCAACGATGATTTTATGAATTTAAAGTGTCTTAAAGAGAAAATGTATTTTACTAGTAAAATAATGAAAATATTGCCATCAAAGGTCGAAAACGATTTTTCAGCTTTTACAATATTTGAAACAGCAAAAAAACTGTTTCCTGTTTAATCCATTACATTATAAGTTTAATACTACCGTGAAAACTATTGATTAATGTTTTTTGTATGTCTACATCATCTTTTCGTTCGCTCACAATGTCGACCACAAGCGAAACATAACGTATAATGTTAGATTAGTAAAATAATCTACATTAGTTATAAAGACGAAAACAGAAGGTGTCTATAAAAATAATATGGAAGCATTTATAAGCTTAAAAAGATTAAAGCTCTTAAATTATGAAATATTCAAAAGCTCTCTCATTTATTTGATGTGGTAATAAAACTCATAACAATATGTAATGCACCGGTGCATAATTTTATTTGACCTGATCTTATATGACTCACTCACTCGCTCGACTTGTAGACATTTTTGAATGTTAGCCAGCCAAAATAATAAGCTTCTAAATAAAAAAAGGAAAGCTTTTATACGACAAAACTTGGCAAGCAGAGAACTTGATTTTGCTTGAGGTAGGTTTCTTCCAAGCTAACAGGTGCTTTGGTAAAACGCTCCAAAAAAGATAAGTTTTTTTAATGGAAAACACGAAGTTCTACTTTTTCAAATATTTACATATTTGAAAACTTCATTAAAAGCTTAGAGTGTTTTTAATTTCGCAAATTGCAATATAACTGCCACCACAATTGATGAACAGCTTATCAATCTATATTTTTCAAAAACTATTAATGTTATAGTTTAATTGAACAAATATTGTAATGATTAATTAAACATATTTTATTCATGCTGCCAAAAGAACAGTATGAAAAACAAGATGTAAAAAAAATAAATATAAAATATGTGTCATTATAAGTTATACTGATGGTATGAAAAAAAATAGATAACACAAATTTAGAATAATATTTTAGTTATTGATTAGTAAGAACATTAAATTATAAATAAATTCAGGGGGTTTGAAAACCTTTTAATTAAATCTACTTTATATTTTATAATTTTTAACAATAATAGCACTCGCTTGAAATGTGAATTATGAACTAATGAGTTTTGTACTTATTGCAGAAAATATCATGAAAAATAAATTAAAACATTTGGAATGTCTTATAAATTTTTAGTTGATTTATTGAGCATTTTTTTTATTTATGTATTACTTTGTAAAACTTCTTTGATATATCACTTATTTTCACGCGAACATGTGATTAACGATGTCATAATTAAAACGCAAAAATTGATTTACTGGATGGTAATTACTAAACCTACATTAAACAAAAAATATATTATTAAAGGTTCGTTCGAAATCCTTGGAATTACCATTTGATTAAAATATTGTGTAATTATTATTGGCTTTTGATTCAAACTCTCATTGGTGAATTGGATAGGGGGTAAAATTAAGAAAAAACATTATTTACTGATTAAATTATTGTATACATTAACTCGATAATCTATACATTGTATAAATACATAATTTACATTACAAATAAATGATTTACAATAAATAGCTTATTACTAGCTAAGCATTTTTTTTTCATTTCCGTCGCCATCAATGTGAATTTATTGTTAATTACCTAATTAACGTTAGATTGATGTTTTTCCTGTATGAAATTAATGTTATACCATTAACCCAGATATGCCCAAGAGATTTTTAAAATCTATAATATAGTTTTCAATCAACTTCACTTCACAGACCAAAGAATGACATGAACTATTTTTTTTTACGTCAGCGTTTACATATGATTATTTTATAATGCCATCATAATAGTATCATCAATCACGCAATACAAAATAAATATTATAATACTGCAAATTCATGTTATTTTCAAAAGTATGCATCTAATTCTACCGTCCCACATGTAGGACGGTGGAAATATCTGGGTTAAGCTGTCACTGGTTTTATTTGACTAAAATTATCTGGTCTAAGCAAAATCAGTACCATCAATGTCAGCTGATTCTTAAAAATTTACAAGTATACTAAACTAGGTATTCAATTTTTTTGAAATGGTATTAAAAGTTTTCAAAAAATTATCATCGTTGTTTTTTTATTCATGTCCGCTTCCAGTGTGGATCATATGGCCTCCTAATGGAGGTATCTCAATATATTTTTACGATATGTTTTACACTGTAAAACAATATAAACCTTTTATAGCTGAAAAATAAGCTTGCCTACCTCAGCTTGCAAGAGTTAAGAGTTACAATATTGACGCAGAAGTGTTCTTATTTTTTTCAATCTATGTAATTTCACGACTCAAACGTTAACTTAAGCCGTCCTTAATAATATATACCTACGTCTGAAATTGCAGCAAGGTACTGATTTGATGTAAACATTGTCCAATTTTGCCATTTAAATTATACACGGAAGAGTAATAATATCACTTTAACAAATCAATGTGTTCATTAACTATAGATACGTAGTATAATTGTCCAAAAACTTAAAAGTAATCACGCATGTACACAAAGTGTAGCTAGCCAATCTCCACTGCTGTGCACGCGTAATCATGGATTTGTTGTGTTTCACTGTCACCTGACATTTCACATAACCTCAAAAATGTCAACGTCTTGTAGTTGTTATTACCCTCTTTCTGTTAAAAATACTAAACCTTACCAAGCCTTACATAAGCCGTAATGTTATTTATACCAATATACGCTTATTGAAATAATATAAAAATACCTTAACTTTAATGTGAATTCATCCAGTGAATCATAGAATTTAATGAAAATTGTAATATCAGCTTCGAATTAATCTGTTCGTTAACGCATACATTGCCTGGCGAATGTTAACATTGACGAGTTATACACTTTGACTGTGACAATTTTACTATATTTATTGCGATACTAATGTAAAAAAACAGATGTCTATTCTATATATGTCAAAAACGCAACTAATATTACATAATAACAAAAAAATCAACATATTGGGAAAATTTCGCAAATAAAACCGGATATTTAAAATGTTTATTCAGTAAATCACGTAAAAAAACGAATGACTACGCTACGTTGAAATTAAATATCTAATAGAAATCTTGTTTTATATAAAGTACCACCACATTTCTTTTGTCAAATAATTAATCTTATAAAAAGATATTTAACAAAATAACAAATAATCACGAATTGGAGATTCATATAATTTTCTTGACTTTACACAGTGTTTATATAATATGAACTTTTATTGCGTATTTGTAAATAATATTTTGAAGGTAAGTTGCAATTATATTTATTAATTTAGTTATTTTTTTGTTTTAAACGAACATATATATGATAGATTATTGATGAATTTAATTTTAAAACATCACGAAAACGATATATTATTGATCAACACCTTAAAAGAGAATCTTGGATAAATATCAACAAGCCAACCTCGTCATTGAAAACAACAGAGCCACGTTTCATGATGTATAAAACAAAAATAACTTATCAGGGATACAGACGAAAGCGTTGATATATAGAACACGCGAGTCAATATTTACAACGCGTTCATAAATCGCCAGCCAATCTGCCCACGGAAATAGCGGTCTAGCCTTTTCCACAATTTGAAAGCTTGAGCGAAGTTCTAAGAACTTTCTAACAGTCTACCGTCACGTTGAAAGTTCTTCAACAGAATGCCGAAAAGTTGACGGAGCTGCTGATGTGGATGATAAAGAGAAAAACGTTTTGTAGAGGGGAGGATAAGCTATTTGTGTGAGGAAGCCAAACACGGTGAGGTGTTTCGTACGCCTAGGGCTACTGATGAAAGTAGGAATTCATCTGTGCATTCTTAGATCAATATTGATAAGAATTGACCCGTTTTTTCGTATTATTAAATTATTGTCTTTTTGTATAAAACTACATATTTAAAATTTTATTTGCGATACTTAAAAACATCAAATCATTACGTAAACTGCACTTACACAATATCTTCTCTAAAAACTTTATAGCAAAATAAAGTAATGTATATATTTAATTTGCAATAATTAATGTGGTATTTTTATATATCTTTAGAAAATAGGATTTAGAAAAATAAATAGTTCAAATTCACACAGTTCTATAGATTTACAAAAAAAAAACATTTATATGTATTTCTAATTTTTTTTTTCAATCAACCAAGAATTATAAGATGTTTAGAAAAAATATGATTTGATTATAAATATTTGAATTTATTAAAAATATTTGAATTTATTATAAATTTCATTTATAATATTATATTTTCAATGAAAAGAAATATGAAAATTAATTTTTCATTGTTATATTTACATAATATATTGTATTAGTTTTGTATTTAAGAATATATTAATCAACATCAAATAATTGTTCAACTAATTAAAAAACACTGTAATAACAAAAATCTAAATAATTTAATGAAAATAAACGTTTAAAAAAAGCAGTGGGTAATTTAGTAATTCTACGAATAATACTAAAATGCTTCATAATTAATAATGTCTTTTTAAGGATAATATATGTTTATGATTTGTAGTAGCATGAAATGGTAATATAAAATCTGACAAATATTTAGGTTACAAAATATTATGTCAACACTGCGATATGTTAAACGAGTGGTTGCAGTTTCTTATGGCTTTAAGCCAAGTAGCAGATGCTGAAAAGTATAAACATTGGCTGTAGCTATTAATCTGGCAAAAACTACGTGATAGAACTCATGTAGTGGACATTTAAGCCACAGAAAAATCTGATGCAGGTTAAAACTTACGTGCGTTTTAATATTTGAACTAGATTTACGAAGGTATTAAATAAAGTAGTCAATAAAAAAAATGCACTTTACTTCTGGGATACTTTTATGATTGTTTACAAGTTATCACGAAAAATTTTTATCTGCAAAATAACCTTTTAGTTTCTATTCGGCTTTGGTATAAACAAAGTGTGATCGAAATCAGATTTAAGTATTGTGAATTTATTATCAGTGATTCAAATTAAGCAAATGAGTCTATTTTGGAATCTTATTTATAACAATGTAAAAATAGAAAAAAAAACATGTTGGAATTTTTATAAAAACAATTTGAAATTTTAATTGTTTAAACGCTGTACTCTTCCATTAATCTTGTCGTTAACAACCGGGGTTTCGCCTTTCGGCATCTTCAGGTGTTTTCAAGTGCACGAATTTGACGAAACTGACAATGCAAATTTGAAAATTAAATTCCATCAAGAATACTAGGTCGAAATTCTAAAATAATAATTTGATTAGGTTTATTCATATCTTTCCTTCTAATCCATAATAAAAATATATTATTTTTTAATTATGAAAGTTTGTTTGAACAAAGAGTGTGAGATGAAATTTTTTAGGTTGAAAAAAAGCAATAATTTATAAAATAGCGTAAATTTAATTATAATGATTTACAAAACATAAACAATACTTGCATAAATACATATAATTATTTTTTTAGTTCGATTCTTTTTAAAATAATTTACAAATGTTTAGTATTAGTTAACATTTATTTTTTGGACTTTTTTCTAAAAAGATGTGTGTGATTCTTATTCTTTCATAAATAAATTTTACAAGATTTAAAAAAAAAATACCAACAATATTCATAATAAAACATAATAAGCTTGATAAACTTATAACTATTCAGCTACTAAGCATTCTTCTTTATTATAATTAGTACAATCTTCTTAATTGTTCAATTTTAAATTAAAGCTAACCATTTTTTTTTGTTTGATCCATAAATAAGTTATTGTGTAATATTATGCCTTACTCAACGAATAATAAGTAAGTCTCTCTCGTATTAGCTAATAATTTAGGTATGCAATACAGTGTAAACATATAATACATATGATTTTGTGGCCGGATTTTGCGAGCATATATGTGTGAGGAAACCGGCGTCGTTTTTTGGCACGGACGCCTCTAGATCGACGTCGGCTGGTGAGCGTCGGTCGTTTGGACGCCTCTCCTTATAAGAAGGTGACAGCGACCGTGTATGCGGAACCCGGATGTATGGAAAAGTGTTTTCTCATACGCGGGATGGATTGAAATCAACAGTATAAAATAAACAATCCAATAAGCATGTGTTTTCATTTAAAGGGCAGAGAAATATATTTTTAATTAAAAAAATATATTTTTTAACACTTGTTTTCTATTTTAAGTCTACCTATAAAAATGCTTCAAATTGGTTTTAGGGGTGCAACAACAATCTTTAGAAAATTTAAATTGTGTTATTTATTCAGCATTTCAGTCTTTTTTTATCAATTTTAGGGTGTTCACTGTCAATATTTGGTGGAAAGGCATTATATTAATAAAAACACAATATTCCTTTGTACTTTATTCCACTTTATTTAATAGGTCAGGATTAATCAATTTTGCTCATTGCGAGCAGTTTGACAATGCTCACAATGAGCGAAACCGGTCCTGAGCTATTAAATAAAGTGGAATAAAGTACAAAGGAATATTGTGTTTTTTTTGTCAATTATTTCATTAAATACGATACCTTTTTGTTGCTACGGGCATTTATATTCTAGTTATAAATTATATTTTGAGGTGGGTTTTTTTAAATGAACAATGTTCAAGTATTTTTGTTTTATAAAAGATCTTTTTTGTTGAATTTATCATATCATTAAAAAAATGAATCAATACAAATAGATATATTTGAAGGATGCTCTGGAAATAAAGACGACAGTCTTCATGTTTTGTCAAAAATGAGTAACATATGAGCACGTGAGAGGTGAAGTGAGCCAAGTGGTATTTAGGAAAACAATTAGTCAAATGCGTCATAATATTCTACATGTTTTAAAGTATCGTAAAAGTAAAGTTAGCTCAATACATACACATTGCAATAGTATTATTTCATTATAATAAAAATATACAATCAACTAAAACACCATGTTAAAATGTGATTTTAATTAAAAGCGTAATGAAAAAGTTTTATCATTTTACTATTAGGCTGACTTCACTTTTCAAGGGTTCATCATCTTGTAGAGCTGATAATTCTGCATACAATTATAAGTTTTTAAAAATATTACCTAATATGTACATTTTAGAAGAATTAAAATCGAGTAAAAGCAGCAGTTTAGCAGTCCTCTTAAACAAAAACGGCAGAAAACGGATTTTACAAAAAAAAAAAAAACATGAAACCACGTCCGCTCCCAATGTGGAGCATATGGACTCCTAATGGAGTTTATCTCAACAGAAGTGTTTCTTTTAGAACTGCTTGTTACTCAGTTGCTCAACCTCTCTTTTTCCAAAGAGAGTAGGGATAGAAGGATAGGGCTAAGAAAGGATTAGTGGTAAGCTAATCGCTCTCGATACGCCCGCGTTCAAAGGATATGATGGGTGAGAGGGGGGAATTCAAGACATCACATACATCCATGTCTTTGAACAGAAACTCATAAATCGATTGAAAAATCAATTTATAAAACTGTCCGTACCGGGATTTGAACCCGAGCCCTCCGTAGTCAAAGCCAACAACGTTGACCACTCGACCACAACGGCGGTTTTGTTTTATGTTAAAGAAAACAATGTTTTTATAGATTTGAAAACATTTTAAGATTATGAAAACTACCGTCTTTGTTTTATAAATAATTTCAAGTATGTAAAATAATGAACATTATTATGCAGCATATGAATAATCTAGCAATCACTTAGTGGAAATTCATTTTGTTATATAATTCAATCATTATTACTTATAACCGTTAGTAGAAATTATATTTTATTTCATTACTGTAAGTATAAAATATGGCTTATAATAAAAAATAAAAATAAATATTTCGAAATTATATTAAATATAATAAAAAATCTTTTATCTTCACGCCCCAAAAGTAGACAAGGGAGTCTGGTTTCTAAGAATGTTCCCTACATATATAAACATTCTCTTGAAAAAAACTCTATTGTCAGTGTAAAAGTGCTTTTAAAATTCCTACAGGCTGGACAGGTGTAATGCTTTCAAAATACATAAAATAGAAAGTTGGCCTCAGACAAAAAAAAACTATTACTATTCACCACAAGTCTTATAAGGTTGACAGTTTTGACCCCGGTCCTTCTGTTTCAACTCACGGCCGCAGTCTGCGACTTGAAATACCCTCCCGGGTGACGTCACAGATGCACGACGCCCCCGGATCGACGTCGAATAAAAGACGCCAGACGTCGAGATCAGTGCTTCAGTATCAAAATCAGGAAACTTTCATGATAAAGCTGTTATGATTCTGGTTTAAGATCCCACGCGCCTGATGCGTCCACCTTACATGGGCTGGCACTATACATGGGCGCATGCCGGAATAGGATGGTGCGGTTGGAATATTCGGAAAATATAATCTACTTCGATAAAATGGAATTTAATTTTTACTCTAAAATATATTTAAAAAAAGATTTGACTGTTTTTCAATGTCAATAATTCGAACCAATTGCACTTAAAGAAATATTAGCTTATTTCATTCACAGTGTTACGAAATTTACATGTTAATTAAACAAAAGTTGATCATATGTTATTCTTGTCCAAATTTAAAATGATCTATTGTAAAGGTCATAGAGAGGGCTTTCTAAGTGTTACTATGTATTCACATATAACGTTTTAATATCTTTATTTCATAGCGTATGATTTTATTATCCAAAACCTCTTGGTTTTTGTATTTTGCTTTCGTTTGTTCAATGGGTTTTTATACTCAATTTTCATTATTAAATACACGTATTTATATAATTATGCATTGATAATTAAAAAAGAAGCTTATTACATTGTAGATATTTTAATCGTCTGCTAAAAAATTAAATATCTTAACCGTCTAATTTAAGCTCAAAAATATAAAATCAAAGATGGGAGTGATGAAAATTAATAATATTCATAATATAACCAGATAAACATATGATATTTTGTAAAATGAATGCTAAAAGCATTCCTGGTAACTTTGATTACGATTGTTAAAGTAAATCTCTCCAAAAAAAATCTAGATGTCGCACAGTAAACTGCTAGTAGCCTGCAATGTTCCCGACAAGGTGTGCGCGTGTGAGCGCACACACTTCTCAAATTTTGCCCGCAAAATTTACTGCTCAGAGAAGTTAATAATCCGCACACACAATATAAAAATTAGAGGGAACGTTGCGAAGGTAAACAGTTTCGAATACATATTGTAAAATACAAAAATATTTGCAAGTACCTACTAAATTTCGCCAAAATGACTTTTTAATATTTGTAGTTAACGAAGACTTAGGATCGCAGAGGTCTGTCTAAAAAACTTTATATTAAGTTCACTAAAGATTATGTATAAATTTAATTTATTAATTAATTAATTAAAGTTATTATGCTATTGTTAAAACCGAGTTAAACTCAAAACACGCATTTTTGTAGTTGAACCCATGAGATCCTAAGCCTTAATCGATCATTTACTCAATGACAATTGTTACTAAGCGGTAGAAAAATTTGCTGTATGTATATTTGTGGTTGTATATTTTACTGCTTTTATACTAATTCCTGTAATACCTTCATACCGTTAAATTAATTTTGTTATATTAAACTCATATTTTTTTCTTCTCTTGTAACGATACTGTTTTTATAGTATGTAAAATTAATTGATATTTTTTTTTTATAAAATAAATGATTATATTTTTTATTTAGTTTTGCTGTAAAAGCTAAAACAGGAAAGTCCAGAATTAGTCACGATGTGCATTCACATTAAGATTACAAAATAGAAGCAGTATTAAGTGCAATCATATAGATATCGACTGTGGAAAGGAAAAAGGACGTAACCCACACATATCAAATTTTACAGGAGGCGCTAAAAACGTGTTTTGATGATTTTGTGACATATGCAAATTATGAATTATACACAACCTTGAAGTGCACGGATACTTCTAAACTGGTGTTTAATTGACATAACCTAATATTAATTAAAGAAATTGTCTTGGAAAAACCTTTGTTTCACTGTTTTCTCTTGGTTTTAATTTTTTACAAAGACATTTTTTTCAAACTTAAAAGCTTAATTTAGATACTTATTCGGCATTTTCAGCTTCCATTCTTTTGATAGAATGTGTGTCAAGTTATTTACATTGTGATAATCGAAAAAAAGTTGTTTTGAAAAATTGAGGGTTACGTCCTTTTTCCTTTCCACAGTCGATATGTATATCAACTGAAACAGAGTAACACAAACAAATTGTTCTGATTTTCAGAGGTTTTTTAATTTAAGATTTCGATTGAAGCTTGGTGGAATTTCAATATTAAATTTGAATCGTTCAAATTATGAACACTCCCACAGATTTTGTCACTAACGACCCGGGTTTCGCCTTTCGGCATCTTCAGGCATTCAAGCGCACGGATAAACTTTAACTGACGCTTAGTAAATGGATGTTTCGTGTTTATATATTAAATAAATGTATCACTGAGTCTAAAGCCATCGCTGGCGAAAAGGCTAAGCTCATGGGAATTCCCAAAGATTTGAGTAGTGAGTGGTTTTAAGAATTATATTTATTTGTTTGTCGGCAAAGGTTTTATGATATTATTTATGATATCACTTTATTCTTAAAACAACTGTTATTAAACCACAAATTTTGACTAACAACACGAAAATTTAACACTAATTTACTATAGCGTTCAGCCAATCTTGCTGTAATAGCAATATTGATATAATTTAAGATTTCGACTGAAGGTGCTTGGTGTAATTTCAATATTAAATTTGAATCGTTCAAATTATGTACACTCCCACAGATTTTGTCACTAACGACCCGGGTTTTGCCTTTCGGCATCTTCAGGCG
The DNA here is from genome assembly GCA_031772345.1 of Himalopsyche anomala. NCBI lineage: Eukaryota > Metazoa > Arthropoda > Insecta > Trichoptera > Rhyacophilidae > Himalopsyche > Himalopsyche anomala. Next base: position 14,923,965 of record CM062833.1, on the reverse strand, counting down.
TTCAAGCGAACGGATGAACTTGAACTGACGCTTAGTAAATGGATGTTTCGTGTTTATATATTAAATAAATGTATCACTGGCGAAAGGCGAAACCCGGGTCGTTAGTGACAAAATCTGTGGGAGTGTACATAATTTGAACGATTCAAATTTCAGAGGTTTTGTTATAACCTTTTTTTTATTATGTCTCTTTTTTATGTTTTTGTTTTTGTAGGTAACACGGTAATGAAAACCGGTCATAATGTGGAGCAGTTGCATTTCTTATAGAGCTTATCTCAACAAAAATATCCTAAGAAAACTGTTTGTTGACAATTCTATATTTAACAGGTACTAATTCAAAATTTAATTAGCCATGAATGTCCAATAAAATCTAAAAAAAAATTAGTTAACGGTAATATTTTATTTACGGCGGTACAGTAAAACCTCGATTCTACGTTTTTCTAGGGACCGTAATAAATGAACGAATAATGCGGGAAATCTTCAAATAATACCAAAAAAATGTTAAATTTTCATAAAACTTATTTATTTATGTAACTAAAGCGATGTAAAACTATTTGAGCGAAAAAAAATATTCTACAAAAACGGTCAATCGGGATAATACAATTATTATCCCGTCCCATTGGACGGGACGATAATATTTAGATTAGTTTTAGAATATTTAGATTAGATCGAGGAAATCAGTAAATCGGGGAATGATAAAGTGGAATTATTAAATATTGTTATGACGGGTCTTGGTCGAGTAAAAAATAGACGATCCATGCAATTGAACGAAGATAACGAGAACGGAAGATCGGGGTTCCACTGAAAAAAAACGCGAAACGAAATGCGAGGTAAAACTATTTATGAAAAATATTCAATGAAAACGGTCAATCGGGATAATATTCGTGACGGGACCAAAATATTTAAACGATAGATCGAGGAAAACGGTAAATCGGGGAACAATTAATGCGGGATTCTTTTACCTTGTTCTTATGGGTGCTTGGCCGGGACTATGAAAAATAAACGATCCATACGGGAAAACGAACAATGCGAGAACGGTAGATCGGGGTTTCACTGTATTTGATTTTGATAATGTTCAATAAGATGTGTTTTGGTTCAGATGCGATTTATTATTAAAAAAGAAATAAGAAATCACTGTATAAGCCTACCACTGACTCCCTGTTTATGTTTTATTGATAAATTACATTGGAATATAATAATAATGAATGCTTAACATAACTAAAATGTTTCTAAAGTCCTTTTAAGCTACATTCTATCAATTACACGAATATTTTTTAAGCAAGTCCATTAATAATTTGTCCTAATTAAAGGTGTTACTGTAAACTACTACACCCACCCTTAAAATAGTATAGATTTATTTATTTTATAAAACCATGTCCCATCTAGATGGGACACTATCATGTGGAGAAAATTTTCACCTTATGCACGTTTGATATTCAGTTGCTCAACCTCCGTTTTCTAAAGAGCGTAGTGAGGAAAAAAGTAAAGGGCTAAGAAAGGATTAGTGATGAACTAATCGCTCTCGCTACGCCCTCTTATTTAAGAATTGAGGGGGCGGGAGATAATATTAATACATCACAAACACCCATGCGTTCGAAAAAAAATCGATTGAAAAATGCTGTTCGTACTAGAACTCGAAAGAATTATGATTTTTTTTTCTAAATATTCCCTGACATAAGAGTATATTATTTCTAACATTTTGGGACCCAAGCAATCGAATACGATACATTACTTTTAGGGTGTTCACTGTCAATACTTGGTGGAAAGACATTATATTAGTAAAAACACAATATTCCTTTGTACTTCATTCCACTTTATTTAATATGTCAGGACCGGTTTCGCTCATTACGAGCATTACGAGCAGGAGAAAAACAGGAAACTATCATTAAGCCTATTCACTCTATTAATGTCATTATTTTCATTTTATCACTTTGGTAAAAAAAAATCCCAAATTTTAATTATGTTTGTAATTACTTTAAATCCACATTCTAAATTTATTAATCTAAGATGACTTTTTAATTATATGTTAGATGTGTTAAACATTTTAATTTTGTGCTATTTCAGAATCACTTTTAATGTAATTGGTAATTTCTTTTCAATGCCAATTTTTGCTTATAACTTTTCATTTTTGTATCAATAGCATTGTTAAATTATATTTCTTATCAGTTGACGATGCTCGTAATGAGCGGAACCGGTCCTGACATATTAAATAAAGTGGAATGAAGTACAAAGGAGTATTGTGTTTTTACTAATACGATACATAATTACAACAAACGATTAATACAAGCATCAAAATAAAATAAAATGTACTATTATTTATTATTATTAGAGTATATAAAAATAGTTTTAATACTCTATTTATGCGCCCTCCGATGGCTTGCGCCCTAGGCGGTTGCCTATTTCGCCTGTATGGTGGCACCAGCCCTGAGAACAACACTCACGACCATCTTGTAAACAATAAAAGGTTTCATTTATCAATATTAATGTCGAGTTTCTTACATATTCTCCATTAGATTATCTCTATCAGTCTGAAGATTTTGATAATCATTAAAGATTCTTAAGAAACGTTTTAAACCATCAGCGGATAACAAGAACATAGTAAGTTTTATATGGTTGAGAAAGGTATTTTTTTCGATGGATTCGGCGGTAACTTAACGAAAGTTCATTTTTATATAATATTTTAAACAATACTTATTTACATTGATTTAAAAATACATGAATGCCAAAATGTGTAGTAATTAGATTTTTTTTTTGTATTTTGTACATAAATGTGAAACTGAGTACAAAAATTTTAAATGAATGTATTAAGCCACGGTTTCTCAACTGGCAGCCAGGTCCCCCCCCCCTGAGAACCACAGCATTTTCCAAGGAGGCCATAGAGAAAAAATAATTCGGGGGGCCACGGGCAAATCCTAGGAAGAGGTAATTTTCAATTATGGGAATCCTGTAAATTATTGGGTAAAATTTTGAAATCTGCCAGCGAGAAAAATGTTCAAAGAATCCCCGAGTCTCGAAAAACTTATTTTTACGGGTATGGGGGCCACAGAAAAAGTAGTGATTTATTCATTACATTACGCAAGTATTTGATAATATTTTTTTTTATTTAGTTCGCGAGCCCCCGTGAGACCCCCTCTAGCCCACTCCTCGGTGAAATATTTGTTTTTTTTTAAGAAAGCTCATTAAATAATAAATTATTTTATTTTGACTGTGTCTAACCAGCGGTGGGCTGCCAATATCTTAACAAGGGGCTCGGTAAATGTCATCCATTTTTTTATCCATGTCCGCTCCCTATGTCGAGCATATGGCCTCCTAATGAAGGTATCTCAACGAAAGTTATTTTTTTACAAGAACTGCTTGATACTTAGTCGCTCAACCTCTCTTTTCCAAATAGGGTAGTAGGGATAAAATGATAAGCATAAGACACGACTAGTGATTAACTAATAGTAGCACCCAGTTGAATTGAAGATCGGAAGAGTGGGAGGCAATCTTAAGACATCACAAACACCCATGCCTTCGAACAAAAAATAGATAAATCGATCGAAAAAATGCTGCTTCGTACTGGGACTCGAGCCCGTGAAGTCCGACACGGAAGCCCACAACGCTGAATGAAAAAATGAAGGGACAACTAATTTTCAAATTTAACCATCTACAGTAATTGCAGTTATGTGATGATTTGATCTAAGACGAATGATTTTCTTATCTTAACAAGGGGCTCGCCGGCCGCGTCGAAATTTAACAAGGGGCTCGCGCGAGCCCCCCCGAGCCCCCTCCAGCCCATCCCTGTGTCTAACAATTTAATCAAAACAAAAATATCATTGGGTTTATATTAAATATTATGGCAGCTACATATTGTATTGGTATTAAACAATAAAATGTTTTGTATATCTTCTTGCCGACCACGCACGAACTTTGAAGGGTTTGAAACTGTTTTTAGTATGATATATAATAAATTTTAGTGATATCAAATCCTGATGCAAATACAGAAAATAAAAAGGCATTTTTATTTAAATAATTATTATATATAATAAACATAGATTGAGCAAATAAAAATTCTTAAAAACTACTTTAATGCACATTCTATTTTTCTGTTGGATTCCATTAAATATAATTAATATTATTTCCTTCAAATAATCATATTGATATATAACGATAACTCATTTTATTTACGTATTTAAGTATAAGTTTCTATGAGTACAAAAATAGGTTTTATTTTACAGTTGAAACCAGACAACATTCAACCTTCACTCTTTTCATAAAAAAATACTGTACGATTGATAATTCCACTTTCTCAGCTTAAGACAGTATTAAAAAGAAAAAAACATTTTTTAAATATAAAAATGAGAAAAAAATCATAAATGAATTATTTTTTTCGCGGCAGCACATAATAATAATATGTTCACGCTCGCCACGACTGTGTGACGCGATTCTTCTAAAAATACCCCTGCCGAGCTTACGAAGATTGTTCGCAACACTTTGTCAGTGTGGCCACATGCAACTGGCCACATGTTATTTCTTGCCACGAGCCGTTATCTGGAGACAGATCGCTTTGGCACGACGAAAACTAATGTAGGGATTAATTTTACATTAGAAGTAACTACATGGCAGTGCAATCGATATCTGAATCTCTTATTGAACGGATTCCTACAATTGATGGAACACACATTTACTTGCTAGAGCACCGTCATAATAAGTAAAATAGGCAGAGAATTAATTACTGGGCATGGTGGCTTCGCTTTCAAGCTCCATGAGTTTGGACAGTTAGTGGATAGACCAATATGTAAACGTGGCTCTAAACCAGAATGCTGAAGAAATCCTATGGGAGAGACGTTTAATGCATGAGGATTGGGAAGAACTGCTGTCAATCCAACCATCTAATGCAGGCACGGGAAAACTGAGGCCTGCCGTGTATTTTTCTGCAGCCCGCGAGCAATATTATATTTTTGAAATAGATTCATGTTTTTATCTTTGAACGCATTTAAAAAATGATTGAATGGTATTTTACTTTCGGCCCGCCGCTAATTTTGAATTCCTGAATTTGGTCCTCCATCCGAAAAGTTTGCCCCCCTTGATCTTATGCAATGTTTCTTAACCTTTTACATCCGCGGACCACCAAAAAATAAAAAAAAACGTTTTGCGGACCACCAATATAAGCTTTTATAAATGGATATAAACTATTTTTGAACTGCAGAAAATTTTTGCGGATCACCAAAAAATCTTTGTGGACCACCGGTTGAGAAACAGTGATCTAATAGACCAGTCAACTACACCAACTTAGTGGCTAATTGGGCAAACTATCTGGTTTGAAGATATTTTCGGCGCCATACGTAGAGCGAGTAGATCTCAAGTCATAGAAGTTTTTCGTTTATCTTAATGAATTGATTTTTTGCTCACTTAAGTTCACGCCACTGAGTCTTGGGAATTTGCTCCTAAGACGCTCCCAGTCAAGAAGTTATGTGAGCTTTTGAAATTCAAAAGAAAACCACGAATGAGCTTTTGTAAAAGTAGCATATATTTTTTTCGTTATTTGAAAAAAAAACCATTCGTTATTTTAAAATTAAACATAAACTTCCGAAAATATTATTTTTCCTGTCTGTACAAATATTTTATTTAGTAAGATTATGGCCCATTTTTTTTAATGTTCAATAAAAATATCAATCAATTATTTACGAGAATGTAAAAAATATTTTTTTGCTGGACTAGGAAGCTGCATATTGCACAAAGCGCATCGTTGTAAGAAGTGTTTGTATATACTGCAGCCTTGAGATTTTTAAAATGCATCGATGAAAAGAAAACGTAAAGTGTTTGATCAAAAATTAGTGGAATATTTATCTTAGACTATATCTATAAGTGGTTACCACAATTTTGTTTCGTTATACATTACATGGGTTTGAATGACTACTACTTGGCTGATATAAATACATATCAAAAACGATATTATCAGACATTCAAATGATACCAATATGTTTTAACTTCGAAGTACATGACATCTATAAACAAATGGTAATTTCTTTTAAATGAAGCATTAATAGTGTAATTTTAGTTTTTTTTTTAAATTTTACAATTTTATATTGTATACACTAACTTTGTTTTCGTTTAATACACGGAAAAGGTACAATTAAGCTACATAGTTCTCATAAGTTTAAGTTGATAGAAACTCTCATATGTGACATACCTAAGAAGTGTGCACAATTTAAACTATTATTGTGTATTGTATGTTGAAATCAAAATAATATCAAACCTGGTATTTGTATATGCATATATTCAAATGTCAATGTATGACTACGCTGAGCATTCTATGTATAGTTATCATGACTTGTAACCGTAAAACAAGACCATCAAAAAACATAGATTGAATGAAAGGACATTGATTTTAATCCAAAGCTGCGGAGTCGGAGTCGTGGAGTCAGACTGTTTTAAATGGAATCGTGATCGAAAAAACCAATAACTTAGAGTATTCTTAAAAAAAAATGTGTATTCAAAAGTGGCGTAACTGCATGCTACTAAGTCTAAAAAAATAATTAAAGTCGTGTTTTGAGCTATGGACGGAGTCAGAGTTGTCTCATTTATTTACGACTTCATAACCTTGCTATAATCTAGTATTTTTAGATAAGAAAGTGAACTTTTGTTACTTTGTTGAAGTGAGTTACTTTAACGTCAAAAATGAATAAATAGTGATAATTTTTTGTTAGAGACAAGCTGTGATTCCTCAAAGAAGAAATATCACCTATTTATTATTGGAAAAAAAAGTACGATTATTACTGAATTACTACTATACTATACGAAATAGTAACTATCATCATTTCAACAAATCTATATCATTAGATGATAAACATAACTGATTTCCATAAATAATTTAAATCGATATTTTTATTCAGTTTGAATACGAAATAAAAAATACTTCTTCATCAATGCTAGACTTAGTTAGTATTAATCTAATCTTCGTGTAAAAAATCTCCCTCAGATTCATCGCCAGTTGGATTAACCACTGTTTCTAAACAATTGCAATGAAATCCGGTTTTTACAATTTCGAATGGACCCACGAAAAAAATGTAAATAGAGGAACGAAACAGTTTGAGTTCATAGATTTTTTCATATATCTGAGTAGTTCATACAAAATTCTTTCGATTCAATAAATTTATTCGAAGATTTTTTCGTGTACGTAAAAGCTTTCAAATTTTCATTAAAAAAATACATAATTAAAACTTTATTTAGAATATTTTAGATGCTGATTGCAGGAAATAAAAATCTAAGAGCGGTTACTAAAATGAAACTTTAAAATGGGGATTTGTTGTAAACGTATTTTTCATTTCCAAAATCGGTAATTTTTTTATTGAAAAAATAGTCAAAATACCGGACTCTCGGCTTTGGTAATACCAGTATTGCAATCCCTAGCACGATTCTATTGAAAGACGATACCTGATTTATTAATAGCTATATTTTATTGCGGATTTAAAAATGGATGTTTCTCGACCTTACTAATATTTTTGATTTATTATTCAATGAAAATACCTTATATTGAGTAAGTTTATGTAAGCTATTTTGCTTCGGACGTATTTTGAATTAATAGCGTCATAAAGTTCATATTTGTTTGCGAGCAAATGAGGGCATTAGCACAACATCTTGCTGTGAGATCCAGCTTTTCGTGTTTTTTTATTATTATTTTTAAACCGCGATCGGCATTTTTCACGCATTATCATCTTTAAGATCCGGTTTTCCCGAGGAAATTATGATGTGATGCCAAGTTTCATCGAATGGAAAATGAAAGTAACGTTTCTTAATTATTTTGAACCTTCTTTATTTTTTTCGGGTCTAGAGAAGGCACACCGACCTTAGCGCACGGGACTTAAGCGCGCGGACGGCAGCACATAGACCAGTGGAAGGGAACCTGTGGCCTCTTGGCTACTCTGATGCGGCCTTTTTACTTGATCAGAATTTTAACTTAATTATACGCAACAGTTTGGAATAAGAGCGTAATCAACCCATTATATGTGTCAACATTTTCTTTGCTGCGGACTTATGTTGAATCAGATAAATTAATGTGGCATTTAGAAAAGAAAAGGTTACCCACCCTTGACGTAGATGTTATAGCGCGTAATTTATTATGTTTGTGAAAAAAATCATAAAAAAAATTACTAAAACAAATACAGATGTTTGAAAATTACGTTACAAAAAAAATCTGTATTATTCAGTATCTACTAAGTAAATATGACTTCTAATCTTTTATTTAATCTGGCTTATATTGATTTTAAGTAACTTGGAGAAATAAAAAATAGTCTTAAAATGTTATGTGTGCTACTATTTGGGTGCTCTAGTCGAGGTTGTGTTGCTCACTATTCGAACCGTAGAGATTTTTATTTAAAGCCAACAAAATTGAGCACTGCACTACGGACCCGACAATAATATATATCTTTGCGAAAATATTCAGATCCGTGGTCAAATGTCAACGTCGTTGGCTTTGATTAAGAAATTCCTCTACGCAATGTTTTGTTAATTGATTTTTTAATTGATTTATGGAATTCTGTTCCAAGACATAAATATTTTTGATGACCAAAAAATCCCCCCACCACCAGTTCAATCCTAAATAATGGAACGTAGCGATAGCGATTAGATTACTACTAGTTTTGTTTCAGCCCTATTTTTTCTATCTATAGCTGATCCCAAAAGAATAAAACAAAACGATAACGATTAGTTAACTTATCACTAGTCCTGATATAGCTATATCTTTCTATTCCTTCTCTCTCTAAAAAAATAACTCAAGCAACTGAGTAACAATCAGTTCTTGAACATATGTCGAGACAAACTCCATTATAATTTTATATGATACATTTTGGTAGATGACATTGTTAAAAAATGAAACATTAAAAGGTTCATCTATCACAAACAAATTAACCCAAGTCTCGAATGACTTTTTTCGGAATCTGTTGGGTAACTATTGATTGTTATATATAAAATTATGTTAGTCAAATTTTTTGAGATTTATTTTGGTCGTTTTTGTCTTTATATTAAAGTTTATATTCAACGAAAAAAATATTTATTATGTGCATAGCACATAATTAAAATGATTGGTATTTTACATCGATTTTTTATTGTTATAAAAATAGTAGTAAAATAGTTTTTTGTAATCCTTATATCTTTAAACACAAAATATGTTTTCAATACCTTATAAATTAAAATTAAACTTTGCACATTTTTTAATATAATACGATTAACACTATTCAAAGGATAAATATAATCTTTGCTAATTTTTTCGAGACAAATCGCCATCGTTTTGGGTGAGAAAATAAATTTCTTGGTAAATTAAAATTCGATTTAATATTCCTAATTTCCTTCCCTTTACAAATCTAATAATAATGTTGCTAACAAACCAAACATATTAAGAGCACATAAAATTCTATTACAATTTGACAGGATACATATTCCTGACCTATTATAATGAATGTTGTTCAGGAGTACTGAAACTTTGATCCTGATGTTGGTAAATTAGAATTTTTCATAAAGGTTTAAAATTTCATTGGTGTTTATTAACAGCGGTAATTAGGTTTTTTTTGTATTTTTTATTATAGTTTATACACCTTTTTACACCACGAAAATAACCAAACTTGGAATAAATGGTATTTCAAATAACAACTCATTGCTGGCCGCCACTTTAAAATGCATTTATTAACCGAGTGACTAGCTTTTGAAGATCTTTAAACAATCAGTATTATAGTCCATCAATATTATATCTTTAAGAAATTTGATTTGTTAAAAACCTTTTGATAAATTTTATTTGTATGAAACTTTTTGGTAGAAAAATTTATTCTAGTCTCAAAAACAGATTCTCGAAGACCGTGGTAGACTATTTTCTATTGCAAGAAAAAAATATAACGTATACATGTAAAAGTCAGCTATTGAGTCAATTATTAAGACTACCATAGTCATCAAGGGGTATAGGTTAAATTATTTTTCAATTTAAATTTTAGATATGTATTACGAGTTTTATTATTTTTTCATGTGGTCGAAATATTTCAAAATATTCGGTGCCTCGGTTGTTAGCTGTTATTTCAGTAAATTAAATTTAATTGTTTTGTTTTTCCACTTGTTTTGCTATTGCTATGACACATATTTTTCTTTTTTCAGAAATATCATCAGATTTAACACAATAACGAATAAACAAAAAAAAAAATTAAAAATATATAAAGTTATAAATTACAAAATAAAAGTCGGGTTATGTCATTTTTTACTGGACACAGGGTACGATGCAAACATTGATAGTACTTAATTATAAACTAATAATAAACATTAGGTACAGTAAATACAAATGGAAATAAGTTTAAAAATGATGATTCACCTATCTTATTAAAAATATTATTTACATTTAGAGTTTATTTACATTAATAAACATCACAGTTATAAACATTTTAAATAATAAAGTTATCAAATTTAAATTTAAATTTAAAATGAAATTTCACAAAAATTTCCCTAAATCCGTTAAGGATAGTAAATACAGATGTTTTTTAAATGTACAATATAATAATATTAATAACATACATAACATGAAAAATGCAGTCGACATAAAGCTCGTAAATTACGAAAAATAAAATAAAAGTAAAATCAGGGTCTTTTCCCACCCCTGATAAAGCTAATAAGCTAGCAGTACACACATTGGGGAATACCCGCCCTATAATTGTGTCAGATTTCCTTTGATTTTTCTGCAAAACAAATATGGCGTAACGCTCAGCAAGCGTCGAGCCGCGTGCCTATTCAGGACTTAATCCCGTTCGAGTAAACTATTATTAGTTATGTTGGCCACCATGGGGTAAAACTAAGCCTCATAATATGAGCTGTATAGTAAATTATCATTAGGGTAACAAATAAGGTTAATAAAAGAACACGGAATAAAATTATTTGTTTCATTATTTTATTTCATTTAATAAATGAATTATTCAGGATTTATTGTTAACATTTAATGCGTAACATAGCACATTGTTCTTTAACCTATGGTCCGCGAGAGTTTATTACCGGTCTGCGAAGACTTTTATGTTTCGAAAAATTTTCAACTTTTATCTCCTCGATGTTGATGAAAAATGGTGAGTGAACTGCCTTCTGATATCTGTAAGGTATCAGTTGTCTCACGTATTTTCAATTAAAAATCGGTCACAACTATAGTGTGGACTTTTTTTTATGTTTTCTGGAACTGCCGAATTTGGGCGACCAGATCTTTCAGCTTAGAAATCATGAAATGAGCGTTCATAAATCAGCAAACCACTTCTCTACCATTTATTTCGATGGAACAGAATCCAAATAACACTTTTTAAGCCATTGCTTTGCTTGAACGGTATTTTTTTCTATTAAAAAGCAATGCTTTATCAACACACGAAATTCAGATTTTTACTGGCTGTAGCGGGAGCGATTAGTTAACCACTAATCCTGTCCTTGCCTTGTCCTTCTATCGCTACTACCTTCGTTGGGAAAGAGACTGAGTAACAAAAACTTCTGTTTAAATACCTCTATTAAGAAGTCAAATGCTTCACATTTAGAGCGATATTGTATTTAAAAAATGTGAATCAATTATAGTGGTTTGTGTTACTCTTGCAGTATAAGTATATTGATTGAGTGTCGCTGTTGGATGATATCCGTAGGGCTGTGGAGTTGGAGTCATGAAAAATGAACGGCTCGAAACATTAAAAAAATAATATTGAATGATGTGCATTCAAAACACAATAGTTCATAGTGTTAACATTGCATGCTTCGCTGACTAAAGATCATCTGATGAAATACATATCGACTGTGGAAAGGAAAAATGACGTAACCCACACATAATAAATTTTACAGGAAGCGCTTAAAACGTATTTTGATGATTTTGTGACATATGCAACTTATTTTTTTTTCATTTTTAATATTTGAATTTGTCTAGGAAAAACTTTTATTTGAGTCTTTTTTCTTGGTTTAAATTTTTTACAAATTCATCTTTTTCAAACGTAAAAGCTACATTTAGATACTAATTCGGCCATTGCAGCTTGCATCCCTATGATAGAACGTGTATCATATTTGATAAAGTGTGCTTATCGAAAAAAAGCTGTGGGTTACGTCCTTTTTTCTTTCCACAGTTGATATATATATATTAGTTAAATGAAATCAATAAAAAAATTCTTCGGAGTCGGAGTCATTTTTTATTTAAAGCTGGAGTCGGAGTTGTTTTTTTTTTACACAACTCCACAAGCCTTGGATATGCGTGTTGGTCGTATTTTAAATTTGCATTGTATCCTTCATTGTATCTGATTAATCATAACATATTTCCAATAATAGCATTCATACATAAAAACATTTTTGTTGCCAATTATTCTACTCTTGCATTAATGTTGCGTTATTATCAATGCTTCCTAGTGATGTCTGTATCTTGATCAGCTATTTTACTATTCGACTGTACAGTAAATAGTAAGGACATGTTTCAATGAATATGCTCTTTCATTCATTGATTTTTGTCTGTGCAAAAAAGCATTCTAAAAGATATATTGTTAAAAATATAATGTATATTTAAAATAAATATTCCAACCTGTGGTCAAATGCAAAAAGATTACTTTGCTTATAAAAAATATAAATATTAATTTATGCTCGCAAATGCGCTCGAATGCAAAGATGCCTGTGAGTCTTTAAATTCACTCCTACCAGTCCTACCTATCTTATTATATGTAGGGCTTATACAAAAACCGACTTCAATATATTTGGAAAAAAAGATAATTCAATTAAAATAGCGAGAAAAAGTTCAATTTTTTTATTTTGTTTATTTATATACATAATAATACACAACAAGAAATTATTTGGTGTTACTCTTCAGAAAATATGATTTAAGAAAACACAAAGCGTCCACTGATAGTTTTGTAACAAAATTTCCTGATATCGAAAATACTTTCGCTGGGTAATGATGTGGGGCATATGGTCTTTAAGCCATCAAATAAAAAAATCCAAATTTTCTGTCCTTTTATGTATAGACTCGTTTATGGAAAATTCGGCACAACCGATTACGAAGTTGAAAAACCGGTTTTCGAATGTCACAAATTTAGCCAAAAAACCGGTTTTTGAAAACCGATAAGCCCTAATTATATGTATAAACTAAGTGCAGCGAGAGTCAACTCTAGCTCAACTCGTCTATCCTTCTTTACTCACTAAATGGATGGATCACTAAATGACTAGCAGTTCTGTAAGAATCACTTACGTTAAGACCAATTTACAAAATTGGGGGCGAATATGGTTGGAAAAATGTATTATTTTAATTAATTATATTGTCTTAATTATAATTATCATTTATATGATTTTTGTACGCAATTTGAATATTTTCGTTGCATTTTGATTAAAGTGGCTTCATTTTATATCAATGATTTTAATAAAACTAGTCGATTAACATCGTTTAATTGCAAAATACATGATGAGTAAAATGCAGTTAATTAATTTCATAGATCAAATTAAAATGGTTAGCTACTGAAGGGGGCGTAAAAGCGGTCGCTTGGATACAATATTGCATAAAAATAGAATAAATACGCATTATAATTTATTAAGGGTGAGAAATTTATGTGATGGGTGGGCCACAAAAGTTCGTGAAATAAATACGCAACCGTCATTAAATAAATGTTTTTTTGTTGTTGAATATGTTACATATTGATTTAATTCACATGAAAAAACACCGTTAAGATTATATATTATGTCGTATAATAATATTTTTTAATTTGCATTGTTTTAATGAATAAAAAATCTTTGTTCGATATCTATTTAAACGAGAATTAAACAAGTGACAACCAAATCTGAACAGTTGGCATTGACAAAGGTGATCCGCCAACTTAACCCAAACATATTCAAACTGTCACCATCTTGACCCTCAAATACTTTTTAAATAAGGAATGCTTTGTCCTTGAATTGTTCAAATGCACAAGTGGGAGAAGGTATGCAAACTAGTAGGAAGACCATATTTCAAGCTACAGTAAATATAGTAGTTTTGTAAACATCGGCTGAGATCATCAAAGACATCATAATATAAATTAGATACATTTAAAAATAATATATTTTTAAATTTATTGCATTTGAAAAAAAGTGAGAAATCTTTAAAGTTACTTGAATATCTGTTAAATATATTTTTTAACGGTTTAACCCGTCCTAATTGATGAAACTCATTAGTCAATCATTTCTTAATGTAAATGTCATTTGTATTACCATTATCGTTTGTTTGTTTTTCTTTCATCCCCTCTTTGCCTCCCATTTTTATTTTAATTTTATTATAATATATCAGAATAGTAAAATTAAAATTATTCGACCTTAAGCAAGCATTTGCAAAAGTAGTTGTCTGAGGATGCCCCTGAAAGAGGCGAAACACGTGTCACATTTTGTAACACAATGCGTGGAAAATTCTAAGTTATTTTATTTTATATTCTACTTATACAATTAGATATATATATTATTGTACAATATATGCACTGTTTTGTAAATTGATAAATCAATAAACATATACAAGCTCACGTAACAAACTTCGTGAGAAAATCGATTGTTTCAAGATTATTCAAATGGTTTTATTCAATATAGAAAATCAATTTCGTTTTTGTGAATATTTTATAATATACATACTGCAACATTTTCTAATCGATTTCTGCTACATTATCAAATTTATAATATTATTCAAACACTCCCGAATATTAATCTTCATTTAAATAATTTTTATTAGCTACATGTACAATTTCAATGACATAAATCATGGTGACCAGATTGTGAGCATGTTTTTTGTCTATGTACATATCTGGCATACCTGGCAACATCGTATGCGCGGAGAAAATAAGCGCGAAAATAGTTTTTCTATTTTTGAATGCGACGCTTCAATCAGCTTCGACAAGATGGCAGTGTTACTGAATCGGTGGTTTCGCGGCGAAGAAAGTATTGAAAACCGAAAGTGATTCTCAAATTACTTTTTTGATCATATGCATACATTATATTTGTGGCAAGGAAGATGAAAATGATCAATTTGTGAAGTCTCTCAATATTATTAATAGGTTTCCAATGTGAACCATATGACCTCTTAATGGATGTATCTTACCCAAGTTTTTTTTAACCTTTTCGAAGAGAGTAGAGGTATAAGCACAATGACTAAAAAAGGACTCGTGACTCATCTATTGTATCTTAAAAGTTGAAGAATCGTAGAAGAGTGATGGAAGAGGAAGAAGTTTGGTTTATGTTGAGGTATTGATCGTTTTGTTTATTGTCAATTATAAATATAATTCGACACAAAGCGATCTTAAGCTTGACTTACACCAAGCTTATATCTTTTTAAGCGTTCATGTAAAGTACCAACTTTGAAGATACAATACATTACGAAAAAGTAGTCGATATTTCAAATTACAAAAATTATCATTAAGGTTATCTCGTATGATTTTTTATTTTATTAGATTTGGAGCATTCGCATTGGGTGTAATGCCAAATATTTTTTACTAAATTTTAATATAATTCATATAAAATATAAATAAGTATGTCCTTAAGTAAATACTTTATAAAACAATGTATTATCTAAACACTTACTTATAAACTCTTTTTAAATAAAAATGTCAATGTTGATTTTTTTTTTTTTTATATAGAATATTGGTTTTTCTACCGAAGAGCTTTGCATCTCTTACTGCTCCTGTTTTGACCGGTATCCCTTGAGTTTGTAAAACACTGGTCTACGCTATATTTTATATATATTTAATAGAAACAAAAGGTGATGTGAAACAATGAAATATATATGAAAATAATTGTTAAAATTTCGGGAAAATGTTTTTTTTTTGCCCACCTAGTAAGTATTCTGTCGTCAAATATCACGACAAGCTCTCCCCGTAATGAAATGGCCAATCACCATTTTATCACTCCGCATATCTGCCGGGCTTTTATTTTATTTTTATTGTATTTGCAATTGACGACGGCGTCGCGGCGCGTGCTACCCTAATGGGAGCGCAACGCCGACCGACGTCGTCGCAGGGGCGCGACGTCGATCGCCACCGACGCAAAATGTAACAAGCATGTACACCAACTATAACATTCTTCCTGGATAATGAAATATTTAAACTAAAACTTATTTTTTTCTCTGAAAATTTAGGCGTGTACATTTATCTATTGCAACAGTGAGGAAAAGTTGACACATTTATCTGCATTATAAATTTTTTTTTTTTTATTTATTATGCAATACTTTCTACTCAAGGACAAAGCTTTATTTTTCAAATAGATTTTCCTAGAGTCTTGTTTTGATGTTCATATTTTTTCTACAATATAAATATAGTTTCTACTAAAATAATTAATTATAACGAGTAACTTGTTTCCCTCTTTTAATTGAGAACTCTCAGTTTTTATATGAATGCATACAAAATTTATCGTGTCATTATTAAAGTATGAAAATTAAGAACATCATATTAACGATCAATTATAAACTATCCTACGAGTAGTTTCTTTTGGTTAACCATGTGTTGAATGAGGTGAATGATTTTCTTCTCTTAAATTTGTTTCTATTAACATCATAAACAGTTTCTTAAATATGCATTTTTTTCATTTAAAAAATCTTTCGTCTCTAGAAATATAGAAACAGTTAATAAAATCAAAAATTTACAATTGCTTTTTTATTTATCGGTGTCCTGCCACTGGAATCATGTCAGCAAGTCTTATAACAAATTAAGTAGCTAGTAAAGATTATTCAGTTGAGTGAATTTTTAAAATGACACAGTGAACGATAGTATTGTATGGAAGGGCGTACGCTGCAATTTAAATATTGATTTTGTAAACGGTTGAAAAATAATAAGTTTCCTTTCTCATAGTTATAGAGATGTTATTATAATTATATCGAGATAATAATTTCATCAATTGTAAATTTTCCACATTGAAAACTTACATGAAATATTGTAACATACTACAGTTAATAAACAAGTAATGTGTTTGTTTACATAATGTTCGCCAATCTCTTTTTTTGTTGTATTAAATGAAATTCGCATATTTTCAACGATATTTATAAGTACAATACTTTTATATTATTGTCGCCCGCTGTGGTCTAGTTGGTTAGAGCTTGATCTACTGATCAGGTGAGTCTGGGTTCGATTCCCGGCAAGGTCAATGTCAAATTGGATTTTTTTCAATTTTAATTTGAGATCTAAGACATGGGTGTTTGTGAAGTCAATTCTCCTTGAGTTAATCTCATGTGACTTCCAAAAATTCTCATCGAGTACATCTCGTATGATCTTTCAACTTCAAAATATTTGACGCATTGGCGTAAGCTGTAATGTCAAATATATTTTTTTTTAAATTAAAAAAAAAAAAAAGTTTTATTAGTCAGAAACAAAGAGATATCAAGAAATGTAGTCCTCTTATTTGTACTGAACGAAGAAAACCTTCTTTAATGGAAAATTATAATAATATTTTATTTGGCTTAGAATTTTTACCTATGTATGAATGGAAAAGAAAGAAAGAGTAAAAATTAGTTGACTTATACAAATTTAATTGCCATAAAGCTTGTAATTAAATGAAATGATAATTGATTATATTTTCAATGTCGAAAATAAGTTATGTTACGTTGGAAACAAGATGCATTGATTCCTTATGCCTTATATCATATTCACTTGTCAAAAAACAGAATCATATTTTATTGATATCAACGATATAAACAAACTTGAAATGTTAACTTAACCCATCTTAATAAAAAAATTGCTGATAATTAAAGTTGAGTGTATGATAAGCAATAATACTCACGGATGTACTATTATATTTTGTCAACTAATGTATAAGTAACGATTTAAAACATATTTTTCTCATATCCACTAAAAGTTGAAAGCGTGGTGAACCGTATTATTTTGTTTTGGCAAGACCAATTAATGTTATAACGAGAAGAGGCAGCCAATTCAGTTACTCAACCACCATTTTCTGAAAATAGAGTAAAACATGAAAGACACGGCTACAAATTAAATATTTTGTAAAATGGCTGCACTTCTAGATCTTTTTTTTGGGGACTTAAACGACGGAACTAAAACATCAACAGTTTTATCAGTAAACATTTGTAAAACGACTATAAAATTAAATTTCGAAATTTACAATCGTTGATTCAAAACAGCGGTCGATAATGATATAACATATAAGGAAATTCATCAATTGAATTTAGTATTGTTTACAAGTAATTCCAAATGTTTTGACTTTTAAAAATCAGGTAAATGTCTTTTAAAGCCCAATGCGTTCCACAACTGTTTTACTTTAGGCTTTATTATAAATAACTGAGAAACCATATTTATTTAATTTTGCATCCCACTTAAAAACGTATATTTTTTATAATTGGTTACGTATTGATAAGATATGTACATTATAAACTTGACGTATTGTTATAAAGTCTTAAATGTATTTTTATTCATACAAAATTAATACACAATAATATATATTATTATCAAACATGACACGTTTATTTGATTCGCGATACTGCATACTATAAAGCTGAATTTGTAGTTTTGGAAAGCCACCAAGTTTACTTGTTTCAAAATACTAAAAATCGAAAAACTTCCTTACTTTTTTTTTAAACTACACTTGTGTTTAAATATTTTATTTCATACCGGTGACAATAGAGAAAAAAACATCTTTTAAATTGAAGAATGACATTCAAACCTTTCAATTTTTTTACGTCTCAATAAACCTTACCATGAACGATTGTTTTTAATTACGATTATCAATCAAAAATTTTCTCATAAGTTTAAATAAAAGCAATATATGAATCACGTTATATTTATAGTGAATATTTATCAGGTGATTTTGCAAGTCTATTAAATCCAATCGGTTCTGAAACGATACGCACAGTGTCTTAAAAGAGACTAACGTTTGACGCTAAAAGTTCTTCGAATGAATTTTTCCTCGGTGACTCAAAATGGTTCGGAATAATATTTTTACAAAGGGCGTGGGGTTAGTCTTGTTGCTCCAGTAAATTTGCGAGTGGGAGAGCTTTGGAAGCTTCCTGTTAACCTGGCGGATAAATTGTTTTGATTTAATTTGCATGTTAATAATACAATTCAGTCAACTAACTAATAACTTGGATAAAATATTAAAAACCCAAATTATTGTTTGACAGTTTTTTTATACAGAAAATAAAATAGACAAGATTTGTATTTTTTTTTATTAAAAGCATAAAAAAACGCATTTTTTGCCAACGATACGACTGAAACTTCTTCTCGATGTAATGGTTAAAAATAAATGATCACTTATAATTACAACATTTATTAGTAAATGCTTGAATATCTGTATTATTTTAAGCCATGGTCCCTACCCTTGGTAACACGCACATATAAAATTTTACAGGAGGCGCAATGATTTGATGATTTTGGGCCATATGCAAATTATGAATTATACACAACCTTAAAGTGCACGGAGACTTCTTAACTGGTGTTTAATTGACATAATCTAATATTAATTAAAGAAGTTGCCTAGGAAAAACCTTTATTTCAGTCTTTTTTCTTGGTTTTAATTTTTTACAAGGTCATCTTTTTCAAACATAAAAGCTAAATTAACATACTAATTTAGCATTTGCAGATTGAATCCTTTTGATAGAACGTCTATCAAGTTTGATACATTGTGATTATAGAAAAAATCTGTTTTGAAAAAACTGTGGGTTATGTCCTTTTTTCTTTCCACAGTCGATATGGAACAAACAAGAACAGCTTGTTACTCAGTTGCTCAACCCCGCTTTTTTTCAAAGAGAGTCATGATCAAATGATAAGAGTAGAACAGAGTTTTTTATAAGCAAATACTTGACATATCGAAGTCATCGAAAAGTGAAGCTGCTTTTACTGGGATTCAATCTTGTAACCATTGCAACCGAATCTAATGATGTTGATTACTCGACCATGGACTAATACGAATGTACAATGACAAGTATTTTATATTACTGATATTTTAAATAAGTAAAAGCTTAACTTTCACCTTGTATTTATATTTCTATCGAAATCTATAGGAAGTCTTAAAAGAATATTGAAAAGCAAGTATAATCACAAAATTAGTTAAAGATTATAGATAAATGAATTAAGCTGAAAAATTGATGATATTAAAGATCAATCAAATCACTGATATCAAGTGTATCACAAAAAAATATTTTGGTATACAGTAAGATACTATTCAATTCGTCAATATTAATGAAATATGTGATAAAAAAAATAAAACACTCTTTCCTACTAATTTCACTTTCACTTAATATTATCAGGACCAATTTTGATAGTTTAAAATAAAAGTGGAATTAAATTTTAATTGTTCAAATTTTGTAAATTTACACAAGTTTTGTGATTAACGACGTGGGTGGATGAAGTTTAACTACAACTTGGTAAATACGTGTATCGTGTAACAGTAATATACAGTCAATATTGCTGTACTTACAATACTGATATAATTTAAAATTTCGACTGAAGGTGTTTGGTGGAATTTCAATATTAAATTTATAACGTAAAAATTTTGTTGATTCACACAAGTTTTGTCACTAACGACCCGGGTTTTACGTTTTGGCATCGGTATTTCAGCAGAAAGGCAAAATCCGGTCGTAAGTGACAAAATTATGTAAATGTACAAAACTTGTACGATTCTAGTTTCATATCGAAATTTCACCAAGCACCTTCAGTCGAAGTCTTATAAGAATTATAAAAGTAGAATTAATTCAGTTTTTTTTTTATATAATGCTTTTCCATCAAGTGTTGACAGGTCAGTTTCCACCAAGTTAGTCTCGGGTCCTATGGCGCAGCGGCTAGCGTTGTGGACTTCCGTGACAGATCTCACGGGTTTGAGTTCCAGTATAAACAACATTTTTTCGATCCCTATCATATTTGTAAAATTCCCTCATACTTTTTCTGATCTTTTATCAACTGGGCGTAGCAAGAGCGGTTAGTTACTTATAGCCATGTCTTAGCCTTATTCTTCAATCCCTACTACTGTCTTGAAAAAGAGAAGTTAAGCGACTGAATAACAAAAAGTTGTCGCAGAAACACTTATTTTAAAACACCTTCATCAGAAGACCATATGCTTTACATTGGGAGTGGACATGGGTATAAAAATTGACAGTAAACACCTTAAAATTGGTATACAAAATCATTTTAAGACAAAATGATTTCCAGAAAATTCACAGAAAAGGTTTTTGGTTGCGGCCTATATTATTATTGTTGACATAGATTTGCATATTATTCAACTAAATATTATGTAAAATTATTGATTTGTTAATAAGAAATATTAAAAAAATAATACAATAGATAACGCAGTTATGCAGCAAACTTTTGTACAATAATTTTAAACAGTTTTTTTATTCCATACACAACTTTTTATGCCGAATTATGAAATGGTTATTTATTTCCATAACACATGCACATATACATTTCTGTTTATATGTATGGTGATTCATTGAACGACTGTCAGCTGCTCGTAGTATTTTAAGAATCTACACCGCTCCTTCTTACATGAATGGGCTTGAAGTAGACTTAAAAGTCAGTAATTGTAAACTGTGAGATGCAATGATGATATGCTAGTTAAGATAAAAATATGCTTGTATTTTTATAATTTATAAGACTTAGTATATCTTATACGCTTCGTTTTAAAATAATTGTAAAATATACAACTCGGAAGCAATGAAAAGAGTACATTATGGTATTGTAGATTTATTAACGTTCCTGTGTTGGACTTGCTGTAGTTTTAACTTAAATAGAGCGCTATTCGATGAATTATGGTTTAATCTTCATAATTTGGTAAAACTAATTAAAAATCATTGTTTTTCTATCGAATAAATGAAAGATAAAACACCATTACAGTAAACATAGAAACAAGCTTTTAGGGTGCTCACTGTCAATACTTGGTGGAAATGCATTAATTATATTAAGAAAAAACACAATATTCCTTTATACTTAATTTCCAATTTTAATTATCAAAATCAAGACCGGTTTCGCTCATAGTAAGGATTGACATTTGACAATGATCGCCATGAGCGAAACCGGTCCTGATTTTGATAAATAAAGTGGAAATTAAGTACAAAAGAATATTCTGTTTTTTTATTAATATACATAAGCAGTATAAATAATTTTAAGATTACTAATACAAACAACTTATATGTTTTTTGAATAATATATCATATTAAAGGAAGTATTAATTAAACATTGTACATTGCTAGTTACACTTTGAGACTTTTTTTCATTTGGCGTAAAATTTAAACAGTTATATTAAATCTTGGAATAGCTATTAAAGTGACCATTAGATATCTAAGTAAGACTTTCATCGATAAAGATGAAAATGTAGTGAGAAAAACAAAGAAAAAAATCATTATTGTTTATTAATAATAATCTTTTAATATGCTGATAATTATTTTTGTCAGGAAGTATTACGTTCCACATGTATTATATAATAGCATTGTAGGCGTGATGAAGTTAGCTATTTGACGCAATCTATTGAAATTATATATTTAGCATTATTATTGTATTATTATATTGGAGGAATACCAATTCAATTAATTGAATATATAATATTTTAGCGTAGCTTATGTTAGCATTGTATTTTTTGTTTAAAATAATCCAAAGAAAATTTACTATCATGAGCACACATCTATGTTGACAATTTCTATTTTTACTTTCCGAGCGCTTTCCTGTCGTTCACATTCTGTAAGAGCGATAAATGTATTGAAAAAATATTCGACACTTTTTACTTCACTACAGAAAATAAAGCGATTGATTTTATTTATATTATAGAACAAACAAAGATAATTTTAAGTTTTTGAATACAACAAAAAAATGAGTGTGTAGTGTGTACTTGTATAGAGAATAATGGTCTAATAAAAATTCTGTTTTGATGCCTGTTTCCAATCTCTGTACTTGACCGATCTGTTAACAATAATTGATCCGAGATCTAATTAAAGAATCGTTCAGCATTAGGAAGATGTTGGTGAAAATACGATATGCGAGACAGACTTGGAGGCGAGCCAAAAACTACGAGATCTATTTTAATGGAAAACTTTTCGAATTTTTCAGGTGAAAGTATATGAAAAATAATATTTAGAATATTACTAAGTAATTGAAACAAACTTATAAACAACTATCAATTCAGTAAACATGAATATATGATGAAAATTTTTTTTTTAAATTTGATAAAAAAAAATAGAAAACAGACGAAAAAAATGTGATTTTTGATAATTTTATCGCAATATATGTATAAAATATGAGAAATATCAACAGAAACAAAGTAGTTAAAGCATTTTTGAAATAATATTCGACTTTCCAAGGTGTAAGTGAATAAAAAATAGTATTTTAAATATTCCTAAGTATTGGTAGCAATTAAAATGATAAATAAAGTAAAAAAAATAACGTAGTATTAAGTTCTATAATTATATTTATTTTTATATATATCAGCTAATTACAATAGAGTTCTACCAAGAATTCCAATTCAATCAAAAAATATAAACACATTTAATAAAATACACATATCTAATAAGTAAACCGAGATGAATATTGATACATATTTAGTGCTTCCTTGAAATCTTAGTTTAGATATGTTGTGAAAAGTATATAATAGAACAAATCTAAGTTTTTGTTGAAATTTTTACTGTAGTATATAAGAGAAGTTAAAAAAAGAAATGGAAATGATTTCCGTAAAAAGTGTATTGAAGGAAAACTTTCTGTATTTCTCGCATATCCGGTTTCAAAAGAAAATAAAATACAAATATTTTAGACTATTACTATGGAATTAACGTAAGTTTCAGTAAAATATACGTTTATATATACGGTAATTACATTATGTACTACTATTTTCTCTACTTAAATTAAAGTTATAGAAATCTAGTGATAAATAGAAAATATGAATATATTTCGCAAGTATTAAAAATATTATCGTAATATTTGTATAAGCTAAATGAAATAAGTGGATAAACGGCGTAAAAAATGTCCCGAAATATTTTTAGGAAAATCGCTTGTTTCGGCGCACCCACAAGAATAAGTTAACGCGTTTTTTTCCCACAGCACCGCGGCTATAAGAACCCCCGCCCGGCCCATTACACGACACTCGCAGCTCCCGCTCGACACGAGTCAAGTCAGTTTTTCTTCCGTGACAAGTCAATCCTCAATCAGCAATCATGTGTGACGATGATGTTGCGGCGTTAGTAGTGGACAATGGCTCCGGCATGTGCAAAGCCGGTTTCGCCGGAGATGACGCGCCCCGTGCCGTCTTCCCATCCATCGTCGGCAGGCCCCGTCATCAGGGAGTCATGGTCGGTATGGGACAGAAGGACTCATACGTAGGAGATGAAGCTCAATCCAAGAGAGGTATCCTCACCCTGAAGTACCCCATTGAGCATGGAATCATCACCAACTGGGATGATATGGAGAAGATCTGGCATCACACCTTCTACAATGAGCTGCGAGTGGCTCCAGAGGAACACCCCGTCCTCCTCACTGAGGCTCCCCTCAACCCCAAGGCCAACAGGGAAAAGATGACCCAAATCATGTTTGAGACCTTCAACTCACCCGCCATGTATGTCGCCATCCAGGCTGTGCTCTCCCTGTACGCTTCCGGTCGTACCACCGGTATCGTGCTTGACTCCGGAGATGGTGTATCCCACACCGTTCCCATCTATGAAGGTTATGCCCTTCCCCATGCCATCCTCCGTTTGGACTTGGCTGGTCGCGATTTGACCGCTTACCTGATGAAGATCCTCACCGAGAGGGGTTACTCTTTCACCACCACCGCTGAGAGGGAAATCGTTCGTGACATTAAGGAGAAGCTCTGCTATGTCGCCCTCGACTTTGAGCAGGAAATGTCCACCGCTGCCGCTTCCACCTCCCTGGAAAAGTCCTATGAACTTCCCGACGGACAGGTCATCACCATCGGTAACGAGAGGTTCCGTTGCCCAGAATCCCTCTTCCAGCCCTCATTCTTGGGAATGGAATCTTGCGGAATTCACGAAACCGTCTACAACTCCATCATGAAGTGCGACGTTGATATCCGTAAGGACTTGTACGCCAACACTGTCATGTCCGGAGGCACCACCATGTACCCCGGTATTGCTGATCGTATGCAGAAGGAAATCACCGCTCTTGCTCCATCCACCATCAAGATCAAGATCATCGCTCCCCCAGAAAGGAAGTACTCCGTATGGATCGGAGGATCCATCCTCGCTTCCCTGTCCACCTTCCAACAGATGTGGATCTCAAAGGAAGAGTACGACGAGTCCGGCCCTGGAATCGTCCACCGCAAGTGCTTCTAAGCGTTTTATTCAACATCCTGAACGTCATCATCATCATCACACTGAAGGCCGCATCTCATCTCACGGTTAGCGCCTTGATAGGCGCATCATATTTATTATTAAATTTATAAAATAAATTTAAATTCTATTTTTAATTACATATTTCTTTCAATTCATACTTATGCATTTATCTTACCTTACCTTTCTCATCCAACATCCTTATATTTCCTGAAAGTGTTTCAATATTTTATAACAATATAATTATCAAACAACTAAATGATACGAAAACAATATTTTGATGGCGAATGTTTAATGTTGAAAAAAACAATTCAAATCAAATTTTGGATGAAAATTTTCAAGTGTAATTTTTTCTTGGAAATAATTATTTTATATGAAATTTAATACGTTCACTTACTTTGCTGTGAACCAAATTGAAAATAAAATAATGCATTAAATAATACAAGAAAACAAATGAAATTTTATATCGTGTGGCATGAAGTTTAAAAACTTTTTTTTAACATTTTTTGCAACTTTTTTTTCGGAGATAAATAGAAATGATGAACAAAATATGTGTCTTTAATTTTCAAGTTGATATTCCAGCTTCGAAAATGAGAGTAACGATAAAATTTTAAAGATTCGAATTTCAATCGTCGTGCTTCACTCGAAATAAAAATAAGTGAATGATTCTAAATTTAAATGTTATCTGAAACAAGTTTTACAGATTTTAAATTATGTTCTGATTCTAAAATTTTAAATGTGTCAGTAAATTTACGAAATTCGATAAGAATTTTCAAGACTTAGAATCACGTTCCAATTCTGAAATTTTAAATGTGTCAGTAACTTTACAAAATTCGATAAGAATTTTCAAGACTTAGAATCACGTTCCAATTCTGAAATTTTAAATGTGTCGGTAAATTTATAAAATTCGATAAGAATTTTCAAGATTTAAAATCACGTTCCAATTCTGAAATTTTAAATGTGTCAATAAATTTACGAAATCAGTTAATATTTTCGAGATTTTAAATTATGTTCCATATTTGAAACTTATATCAGTAAATTTTACGAACAGGTTATTATTGATTTTTCAAACTTTCAAATACACATACATTTAGAAAAGCCGGAATACATAAAAACGTTTTGCAGTTTCAAATCAATTATTGACTTGTAGATTGAATGTAGGTGAATATATCATATAGTAACATGATATAAAAGAATTCATCAGCAGCCTGTATGCAGAATCTTATCTTCAAGCGAAAGAGTAATAACAGTGTTATTAAAAGTTAATGACTACACATAAGAATATTTTAAAATATGTATCGAGATGCAACAAAATTGATTTCAACTAGGTGGCGAATAATAATAAGTCGGTTTGTATGCGCACATGTGATTTTTTTGAATATTTAAAATTTACAGTTTGTATTTTTTTTATTAAGTAATTAACAAAAAAATACTGCAGGTATTTTCTCCTTTTTATAAATTATGTTGTTATTTTTTGGAAATTGATTTCAAATTGAGTTAGTGAATGCATAACATACATAAAGATTTATTGACTTCATTAATTGAGAAGCATTCGACAAATAAAATTACTGTAAATATTTTTTTGATGACTTCTAAAGAATATTTATTTTAATTGATGTGTTGAATTAAAAAAAATATGGAAAAAAAGTTAATTCCTAAGACACGTTAAAAATATGTCATTGCATCAATGTAATATTGGTTCAACCCTTAATATTTTATTAAAACTAAGTTTATTTTTTACATTTATATTCTAACATTAAATTAACAGTGAAGTAAGTACCTTAAATATCACACTAAAAGAATGAAGATTCATTGAATATAATTTAATGACAATTTTTATTGTATTGGTAATACTAAAATGTTTATTATAGTAAACTTATATTCACAAATAAATAGACTATTGGTTCAACCCTTAATACTTGATACAAACTGAGTTTATTTTTTACATTTATATTCTAACATTAAATTAACAGTGAAGTAAGTACCTTAAATATCACACTAAAAGAATGAAGATTCATTGAATATAATTTAATGACAATTTTTATTGTATTGGTAATACTAAAATGTTTATTATAGTAAACTTATATTCACAAATCAAAAAAACACTATTTCTTACGATGTGATACTGTCGATTATACAGTTAATAAAATATTACGGACAAATTCACTTAAAAATCATAACTTTATTTGTCAAGAGTTTTTTTTATTAAATATTTTTTAGTATTTCGAAATTAATAATAATTAGGTTTAACAAGACACATTAATTTTAATCATATCATTTGATGATAAAACTAAATATATTTTTATTTGAAAATATCTTAAAAGAACCATAAAGAACAACTAAGCTTATTGTGAAAACTTAAACCATAATTTGCATCACTAATTCCTTTCAATCGATGTAAAGGTATTGCAAATAAAGTTTTTAAAAAAAATCATGATGATTAATCATCATTATTGTTGATTGAGAAAGTGAAACTTTAAATGGCTCCAAATAGTAAAATATTTAGTAATACAACCAGGACTAAATATTTTAACTACAATAAAAAACAATTTTCAGATTGGCATAAGTAAGACAACTCCATTCAGATGAGGTTCAAAGTATTCAGTTGTCTAAGAATTGTATGTTATAAGACATCTTTTAGAAACATCGATATTACAGCATCGTCATACTGTCGATAGCGTGATGCTGAAATACCTTTCAACGTATAAATTAAAAATTAAATGAACCTTGTGGAAACAATCATAAAGCTTAAATCATGCCGCCTGCGTGGTCGAGTGGTCAACGTCGTTGGCTTCAGTAGCAGAGGTCGCGGGTTCGAAGCCCAGTACGGACAGTTTTATAAACTGATTTTTTAATCGATTTATGAATTTCTGTTCGGAGTCATAAATGTATTTGATGGCCTGAATTCCCAGCTCCCACCCACCCTTACATAAAAACAAAGCATAGCAAGAACGATTAGCTAACCACTAGTCCTGTCCTAGATCTATCCTTGTATTTTTACTCACTTTGGAAAAAGAGAGAGGTTAAGCAACTAATTAACAAGCAGTTCTCGTAGAAACACTTCTGTTGAAGTAAACTTCATTATGAGTTAATATGCTCTACAATAGAAGAATGCACATACTACAAACCTCATCCGTTGAATGGTTAATAAGGTGAAGCAGATATTTAAAAGTGTGACCACAATATTTTCATACATTAAAAATAAAAATAAACGCATTGAATCGATTGCTTTGCTAGTCATTGTAATAAAAGTAATTGTAATTAGTAATAATTACTCCCAAGACTGCGTATGTATAAACAGTCGTCATAGAATAAAAAGATATTACGTTATGCATCGTTAAATTCTACCAAGCAAACTGCGATTAATCATCTGTTTTAATCATCGCGATTGTAGATATCGTATGCGAACGATATTTTTTCGCATGCAATGATCATTTATATTGAAAATTAAAAATGATTTAATTCAAAAATATTTTTACGCATAATCAATCAACTATTCTGAAAATCGACAAATAGACATTGAAGATGCTTACCTTACCAATCGACAATTGCTTACCTTAAGTAGTAAATGAAATCATAGTTATTATTAACAACGATTAATCAAGAGCGAAACCGGTCCTGACCTATTAAATAAAGTGGAATATAGTACAAAAGAATATTGTGTTTTTATTAAGATTTGTTACTCAATGAATATTTACAATATTATTTTTGTTTATGTTATTTTCTACAAATAATCAGTTAAATAGTAACCATTACTTTTAATTAACTGATAATCAGAAACAGTTACTATCATTCATTTTTAATTTTTAGAATGTTAAATCAATTAAAAAATAAATATCGATGAAAAGCTTTGAATGTAATTATTATGACTGTCTGTAGCACGGTCTTACTCCTAATAAGAGCTTGAATTGAACACTATTTGGTTTTGACATAAATAAACAAAAAATAAAAATGACTTAACTTTTAATCTGTCTCGTTTGTTGATCTCAATAAAATAGTCCAAAATTGATTTAGATTTTTTTAGAAAAGGTTTGAATCATATAATAACAATATTTTTTTATCAGACTTCTTTCGTCTTGATAACGACTAATTTATATAATATGATGCACGCAGTTAATATTTTAAAACAGATAAAACTTCGCTGCTATATATAATGCGAAATGATGCAATTAGAATTAATGGGAACAATGACAATAAATAAAATATAGTTTTCTCGAGTAACTTTTAGCCATACAAGCAATATCTAACATGTTAAAATGTTTTATAGTATTTTTTAGCAACATCCATAATTAATGTCGAAATGATTATTTAATTAAGCATTTTTACATACCGTTTATTAAAATCAACCAGTTGCGTGTGCCTAACATGCTGTACTAAACTATTTGATTATGTTTAACTTATTAGTTAAGTCTTAACGTGCTTGAATGTTTATTTATTAAATGAAAAATCTACGTACTCACCCGTAGTAATATATATTTTTTAATCAATATTCAAGAAAACAAATGTCTTTTAATGAAGGGTTGTTGGTAGGAAAAAAAACAACAGTAGTTTCTATAAAAAATCCAATGAAGAATTGAGAGTTTACCAAATTTTTCGTACTTACCATTATTAAATATAATAATATCAAATAAAAACGTTTGCAAAAAGTGACAAAAGTAGTATTGAGTAGATTTTATTTTCTATTGCATTGTTTTAATTATTTTTTCTTTTAGATTGAATGAAAATTGTTGCAGTTAGTGTGTGAGTTTTCCTACGATTTTTCCGACCGATTAAGCGTTTGCGAGCTCTTTATCGGATTGGTGTGGATGTGTTTGATGGGGTTATAGTGTCAGCTGTGCGGTGGCAGGGCGTAGGGTGCAAGATGCATTTTTCTCGGTGCATTTGCGGCAGAAGTGTTTCTGAAAGCGGCGAGAGCGATCTCCTTTAAAGGCATCAAACAGCGGTCGGGCCGCCACGATATTAATAGTGCGCGTGGCGGGGGGCAGAGATGCGGGTGAGTTCGGGAAGGGATCAACGCGAGTATAAGAACTCCGGACGGGGCCATAACGTGACACTCGCAGCTCCCGCTCGACACGAGTCAGTTTTTCTTCCGTGACAAGTCAATCCCCGACCGGCAACCATGTGTGACGATGATGTTGCGGCGTTAGTAGTGGACAATGGCTCCGGCATGTGCAAAGCCGGTTTCGCCGGAGATGACGCGCCCCGTGCCGTCTTCCCATCCATCGTCGGCAGGCCCCGTCATCAGGGAGTCATGGTCGGTATGGGACAGAAGGACTCATACGTAGGAGATGAAGCTCAATCCAAGAGAGGTATCCTCACCCTGAAGTACCCCATTGAGCATGGAATCATCACCAACTGGGATGATATGGAGAAGATCTGGCATCACACCTTCTACAATGAGCTGCGAGTGGCTCCAGAGGAACACCCCGTCCTCCTCACTGAGGCTCCCCTCAACCCCAAGGCCAACAGGGAAAAGATGACCCAAATCATGTTTGAGACCTTCAACTCACCCGCCATGTATGTCGCCATCCAGGCTGTGCTCTCCCTGTACGCTTCCGGTCGTACCACCGGTATCGTGCTTGACTCCGGAGATGGTGTATCCCACACCGTTCCCATCTATGAAGGTTATGCCCTTCCCCATGCCATCCTCCGTTTGGACTTGGCTGGTCGCGATTTGACCGATTACCTCATGAAGATCCTCACCGAGAGGGGTTACTCTTTCACCACCACCGCTGAGAGGGAAATCGTTCGTGACATCAAGGAGAAGCTCTGCTATGTCGCCCTCGACTTCGAGCAGGAAATGGCCACCGCCGCCGCTTCCACCTCCCTGGAAAAGTCCTATGAACTTCCCGACGGACAGGTCATCACCATCGGTAACGAGAGATTCCGTTGCCCAGAAGCCCTCTTCCAGCCCTCATTCTTGGGAATGGAATCTTGCGGAATTCACGAAACCGTCTACAACTCCATCATGAAGTGCGACGTTGATATCCGTAAGGACTTGTACGCCAACACTGTCATGTCCGGAGGCACCACCATGTACCCCGGTATTGCTGATCGTATGCAGAAGGAAATCACCGCTCTTGCTCCATCCACCATCAAGATCAAGATCATCGCTCCCCCAGAAAGGAAATACTCCGTCTGGATCGGAGGATCCATCCTCGCTTCCCTGTCCACCTTCCAACAGATGTGGATCTCAAAGGAAGAGTACGACGAGTCCGGCCCTGGAATCGTCCACCGCAAGTGCTTCTAAGCGTTGCATTCAACATCATGAACGTCATCATCATCATAATGAAAGCCGCATCTCATCTCGCGGCTAGCGCCCTGATAGGCGCAACCTGTTATACATATTAATTTCATACACTTGTTACATTTTATAGAAACTACGACCTGACATTGATTTACTTTGTATAATTTATAAATAAATTTTAATTCTAATTTTATATTGGTCCTTAATGGGTCCGATGAAATACTGTATTTGAATAAATAAACCCTTATTTATTTATTTTTAATTACATTTTTCTTTCAATTCATACTTATGCCTTTGTCTTACCTGCCCTTACCTTTCCTCAATCCTACCCTACCTACACACATTCAAAAAAAAATTTTTTTGAAATCAATTTCAACCCTTATACATACACACACCAAATACTTTAATAGAACCAAACATCATAACGAAGTATCATAAGCTACAGTTATTTATTTATTACAGCGAACTACTTATACAAAGCATAACCCGATAAAAATAATCGGGCTATGGGAGTTTTTCATGAAGCATCAATCCATCTCACGCACAGCTGTAATAATAACACACATTGTGAAATCTGATATCACGAGTCTTCTATATTTCGGTGGATAGCTGTGCTATTTTATTCTTCCCGCATTCCAGGCGGCATAAACCGGGAATACATTTCAGACTTACCAATACACTTGTACAACTTATAAACATAACTCGGGGATATGCCCCGAAAAAGTGCTTGAGCCATTTCAACGTGGGTCGTACGAGAATAGATATTTCGATTTTTAGAAGCTAGGCCAGCTAACGCCAACCATTGACCCAATTTCTTAACTAGCTCTCGAAATATATTTTTCGCGTATTCAATTAAACACTACATCTATGTCAACATTGACAACATAATTCAAAGCAAACCAGTGGAATATTTTTTTTTTCTTAAATAATAAATCTTTTTTATATAAACAATTTGGCAATGATACTAATTAATTAACTCACAGTTAACTTTTACTTTTTAAATATAATGAACAACATGTTGTCTTAGCTAATTTACTTTAATAATATATGATATTAATTTGATAAACTACATAAAAAAAAAAAAAACATGCACTTTAATTCGCTGTTTTGAAATACATGTTAATTTTTTGGGGTTAGTTCGTATTAACCCGGTTAAAATCGCATTGAGTTGTTTTCGCAAAGTCTGACATAAACATATTATACTCTTCGTTCGCGATCCGCCTTCTGTGCATCACTGTCTTAGAGCCGAATATTATTAGAGTAAAGATTATAAGCGAGCGTCGTCTCCTTTTTAAGGTTGGCGCGACGCTGCAGACGTCGAAAGCTCTG
Organism: Himalopsyche anomala; assembly: GCA_031772345.1. Classification (NCBI taxonomy): domain Eukaryota; kingdom Metazoa; phylum Arthropoda; class Insecta; order Trichoptera; family Rhyacophilidae; genus Himalopsyche; species Himalopsyche anomala. Next base: position 14,891,179 of record CM062833.1, on the reverse strand, counting down.
TTTTACTTCGACGCTTATTTTTGTAGAGTCAGGCGTCCGTCGTAACGAAGTTATAATAATAATTTTAGAAATTGTTTAACTCTGCCATACGTTTGAGTCTTCAGAGATTGGTTCTTAGGCATGTTGTTGTCTGTTTGCTTTTTTTCATTTATGCTCTCATTAAATACTACAACTAGTTAATAGTTTGAACGCATAAATTAGAACGACCGTATGCATTGCTCAAGTAATCTTTCATATCACATGTTTTGTTCTCAGCTGCAACGCGTATTCGGTATGAAGCATAGAACTGGTTGTTTTACTGGTTGTACCGGAACTAAGTACATAAACAATTTTTATTAATACAGTGGAAATAATGATATTTAAACCACTAAGTGTTTTCTGCTTTTTACTAAAAATCAAATATTACATTTCATATTATCTGTGTGAAATAAATTATTTTATACTTTCATAACTAACTAAATAAATTGCATAAAAAAACTTCACTTTTTTAAAAGATCTTTCAGTACAGCAAATACAGAGAAAAAACAGATTAAAGATTTGAGTAAAAAAACTCAGGTTGAATTTGCGTAGCTTGAAAACAATTTTAATTTGCTGTCTTAATAAATGTTTAGTAAAGACTGGAGATACCTTTCAATATATTAATTATAAAATAGAATCCGATGTGGTTTTTATATTACCAGAATTTTTTATAAAAGTTTCAAAACGTCATATTGCGATTATATTCAAACTAAAATTCACTTATAACTAGATGATTTTCAAAAGAAAATAGTCGTAGGTAATATCTTTAGGGTGCAAAAGCCTGCAAACATCAATTTTATTATCGCTAAAATATTGTATCTTGGCAATAAAGGAAGTATTACGTGCATTAAAAACTATGCATAATCAGGTGGCCGAGTCGTCAATGTTCTTATACATTTATTTGATTCAGTAGCAATGGCCTCGGGTTTGAATCCTGGAGCAAAAATTGTATTTATGTTTGAAAGCATGGACAGCTTGAGCGGTTAACAATCCCTCCCATCTATGGGTTGTAATACCGGTATTACCATAACCGTGATTCCAGTATTTATAATGCCGAAGATTTTAAGCTGGAAAATGGTTTAGAAAATATAAAAATACTGGTATTTCGGTTCGAAAAGATAACGAAAAATCTATTTTTTTAAATATATTTTTATTATATTATCAAAAAATGGGCTTCGATTTATTTGACCTGTATTGTGATTTGGGTGTATTTTATTGTTTGTTATATCAGTATTGATATTTACAAGACCGGTATTTCGTATTAAATACCGAAATATGAATATGATATTCACCCATCCAATTGTAAAAACGGGGCGCAGCGAAAGCAATCAGGTAACTGAAAATCGCTTCCTAGCACCATTTACTCATCCGATGTGGATAGCAACCAGCTCTTTTGAAATGATAATATATAATAAAAAAAGTCTCCATCATCTACAAAAAAAACGGAAATGGTTGTAAAATATTTGTAACATATTTATATTCAACCAGAAATATCTCGACAATATTGAATGAAAATTAAATAAATTATTTATGTAAAAAATATTGTGTTTCTCATAGCTGCTATACTTGCATCGCACGTTTGCTTGACAACGTAACATCATTATCGTGCTTTGTAATAGTTTCCGAACAAATTGGGTTAATTTTAGTAAAGAAGAACAGACATCAAACTCGAATGCCTTTGGTTCAGTAAAGTAGTCAGACTCTGCTGAGCATTAAAATCTAGTGCAGCGCGTTTTATACATCTTTATACATTATTCATTAAAAATTTGCAAGGTGATTGTTGCGAGGGGAGTTCAAAATACAAGTAAATACAACGAGACCTTTTATTCAAGCATGTACACACCCACTGAGACGTGGATGCACTTCTACTGGAGAATCTTTAGATATCGACTGTAAAAGGCAAAAAGATGTAACTCACCATTTATTCAAAATCCTTTATTTCAATAATCACAACTAAATACATGTTCAATAGAAAGAATGTCCTCTGCAAATGTCGAATTAGTATTTAAATTTAGTTTTTTAGATTTAAAAATGACTTACACAAAGATTTTTCTTGAACAACCTTAAAAAAAATTAAATCAATTTTTTTCAACACATATTTTTTTTATCCATGTCTGCTCCCAATGTGAAGCATATGGCCTCCTAATGGAGGTATCTTAACTGAAGTTTTTCTACGAGAACTGTTTGTTACTCAGTCGCTCAACCTCACTTTTTCAAAGTGAGTAGTAGGTAGAGAAGGATAAAGCTATAACAGGACTAGTGGTTGACTAATCGCCATTTCTACGACCAGTTATTAAAGGATCAGAAGGATGGGAGGGGAGAAAATAATATAGATTGACATACAAACACCCAGTCTTCGATCAAAACTTTGAATTTAATAATTCTCAAATTCACTGTGATCTGACCGAGAATCGAACCCAGACCTGATTGATCGGTAGAGCAAGTTCTTACCAACTAGGCCACAGCAGGCGACACAGTAAAACATATTATGCATATCCTTTAAAGTTACTCATTCAAAGACATTTTGAGAAATCGTTTGAATTATAATTACAATTACTTTTTTTTTTTTTTTGGATATCAAATTTATGGAGCTTCAAGTACCAGGACGCATCAAGGTTCTTCCAGTCTCCTTCATCGATAAAGATTTTGAAAAATTGTAAATTGCATCCCCTTACCGTCGTTTGCAGACGGAAGGGCGCGATCCCTACAGAGATAAGAAGTTCACGGGAACTCCATATGCATTATTTTGCAAATCACATTCCATATACTTCCTCCATACTATATCCGTACATGTACACACACATGCGCATACATACATACACACATACAGCACACAAATTGTTTTTAAACAAAGAGAGCCATTTTCGTGATGCTAAGTTCGTTCTAAAATTGACAATTTTAGACGACATAAGATCTATGGAGGGTCGTCGAGCAGAACTGCTCTGGGTCTAAAACGATTCTCAGGCAGTGTCTCGTCATAGTTTACAATTACTTAAATTGTTAGTGTAATATTTATTTTTAGCAGCTTAAATAAATTAGACAAAATAAACTGCAGTGTTAACTTGAACTTCTCGTTTTGTTCAATGGTCTCGTCACACTCTAGCTTCCGTATAATTGATTCGTTTACTTTTATAGTATACGAAGATGAAACCGAAAGTTACCATCTCAGACTATTGCTAAGAATGTATTAATTCATAAACTCACTATTCTAGTTAAAGCAATATGCATCGAATGTATTTAAATGTCTGTGAGAATTGATAATCATTTCTTTATATCGAAGGTGATAGCTATGGTGATACATGTCCGCAACTAATGTAGAGCATACTTAATCATAAAACTATGCAACTCCCTCCACCACCCGCCACGGCATACACCTGTTTTGAACAGACGTTTCCCGAGGCGTAACAAACGTTATGCGTTGTTCAGTTTGTGCTAGGATTGTGTCTCTGGAACAATTGACCAAGACTTGGCGGTTTCCACTTTAGTGCTCAAAAAATTGCTCTAATTAAAACAAAATGTAGCACAATCTGGAATAACAAAGTTTTTAAATTTTATTTTAAGAAAAAAAGTTACCGTAAAAATCCATCCATTGCAAATATGTCATCGTTTCAATAAAATATGGTAATTTGAACTCGGTCAACAATTATATTTTTTGTGCAATCTCAAAGAAATTTCTAAATATCGCAGATTCTATAATAAGCATATAAATGCATACGGCGTCTACTTTAACTGGCCTCATTGTGGATTGCTCGCCTCTGTAACGATCACGCCCTTCCATCAGCAGTTTTGACGCTAACGCACTCTTAGGTCCTAGCTCTATTAATTTGATATCCTAAAACAACAGAAGTTGAGTCTTGCAATCAAAGCTTAGGGAAGTATTTCACATATAATAAAATTATACTAGCTGTAAGCCCGTTGACCTCAACAGGGGGATTTTTGTTGAATTTTTAAGTAGTCAGAAAATTTACTGGTGTGAAAAATAAATTACAAACCTATTTATTGAATAAGCCAGAAATTCTAAAAGTAAAAGAAATATATCTCGGAGCATATATTGACAGCCCTGCCCTGCAGTATTTAAATTGTATATAATATAATTTTTAGAATAATTGAAATATTTAAGTTTACTAACAAATATATTTCGTAGAAGAAGACATATACCTCGGGATATATATCGACAGCCCTGCAGTATTTAAATTTTAAATTATTTAATTTTTGGAATAATGTTTAAGTTTGCTCACAATCATTTTTCATAGTAGCAGAAATAGACCTCGGGGCATATATCGACACCCCTGCAGTATTTAAATTGTAAATTATTTAGTTTTTAAAATAATGTTTAAGTTTGCTAACAATCATTTTTCGTAGTAGCAGAAATAGTCCTCGGGGCATAATATCGACAGCCCTGCAGTATTTAAATTGTTAATTATTTAATTTTTGGAATAATGTTTAAGTTTTCTAACAATCATTTTTCTCAGTAGCAGAAATAGACCTCTGTTATATATATCAGAAATAGACCTCTATTATATAAAATATAAGCAATATATATTTTATTTAACTAATTTTCAAGTAAGCTAACAAATATATTTCGTAGGAGAAGAAAAAGACCTGAGGACATTAGTACGAACATATTTGTGTTTTGTAATTATTTTATCGACTATTAATATATAGATTATTACAGAACAAAGCTTTCATAGATAGTTTGCTTTTCGTTAAATTTGGAAGATAATTTTGTAATTAATTTTATTGAATGTTTATTATGCATATACATTTGAAATCAAATAATTAAGAGTAGTATATAACACTAGTCTGGTGTTAAATTTTTAGTAAACAGTCGAAACTCAACGTTATCCTTTTTATTAAATTCCATATTTTAAAGTTTTTATCTTAAATTTAAGTACCTATATAAATAAAAAACTAATAGCAAAATTATTAAATATTCGTAATATATATTGTCATGTAACAATTATTATGCACAGCATTTGAAAGCTTGATTGTTCTGAGTAAACAGTAACTGAAAAATTTCAGCTTATAAAATAATGCCTCAATCATCGATTTTGTATGGTACATAAATAGTTATAATATTAAAATTTACAAGCATTAATGCCGATTAGACACATATAAGAGTTTAAAATGAATATACAGGGGCAATTGCGTGTCTTGAATCAGCATTAATAATATTTCCGTACAAAATTGATGTTTATTTTTTGGTAAACTAGTATAATCAATGCACCAACTGAATTATTCTAGACAAAGAATTTATATCAAAGAATCACTAGGTAACCAATTTTTATTAACTTTATTAGCTACCAAATTTTGGCTTCCAAATTAAGCTCCACATTGGGAAGAGACATGCTTGAAGATTTGATTAAAAGATTCTATAAAAAATAAAGAAAACAAATACATCTGATATTAAATATAATATATTCAAGCATTTATTTATTTAAACTTAATTCCTTACTAACTTCTGCCAGAAAGCAGATAATATTATATCTGAAGATGATTTTTCATTACGAATTAACCGTTAACATTATAAAAATTATTTATGATGCAATAATGTTCAAACTTTCTGTGTCTTAAGTTTAAGCATTTTTTTCATACCATTATTATTTAATGTTAATATGAAGGATATTAACAGAAATACAATTATTTACCTGATAATAAAAGAGCTTTATGAACTGCTAAATGAAAATAGTTCTGAATTTTAAAACATAAATTACTTTTGTTATTCAAGTGTCATCTAGTAGACTTAAGACATTTAATTTGATTAAGACACAATTAAACAGCCTGGTGTGTTTATAAATCACAAAGAAACAAAACGATTTCAAAACATTATTAATTGTTCTGTAAACGTTTTAAGGACGCTAGTCGAAAAAAAATGTAAACAAAAAGGTGTAACACTTTCGAACGAGGGGTAAGTCCATATGAGTTGTGCTGTGGAATGTCTCCCGCTGCGGAGCGAAGTTTTTGGGGGAATCACTTCTGACTAGCCGAGGAACCGTACGTAGTCTTGTCCATGAATGGCGACGCGCGTTCCGGAAATAGCTGAGTGGCGAGGGGCGTCCCCACCGCGACGCCGAGCTCGCAGGAGCGCCTCAAACTATTTTAGAGATTGGCCGAACTTCGGCGCCAAGGGTTCGACGATTCTAAAGCAGTAATAATAATATCGATGCCTCAATGCAAGGGTACAATATTTGTCAAAAACGTCAAGTTATCAATTATGAACAAAAAACTATAATGGATGCAATAGTTAACATGTTTGTAATTAACTTATTTTTCAGTTGTATGTATAGCTATTACAATATTTTAAACGATAAAATACAAAGAGCTCGGAGAATCCATAGAGAATTTTTTTAAAAAAATCCTACACTTACAGAAAGAAAATAAACCAGTTTATAACATGTTCAATATAACGGTGTTTTAAGTCCAAAATATTTATTTGTTCATAACTAATTGATTTTAAAATTGGTTCAAATGAAAGGTCTAACATATGTTAAACTGTTATTGTTAGTTTTAGGGTGAAAAAAAGTGTGTTTTATTTTTTAAATAAGAAAAAATTAAAAACACATATTCTTTTGTATTTATTTTCACTTTTATTTACCAAGATCAGGACCGGCTTCGCTCACGGCGATAATTATCAACTGAATCTTCATGTGAACTCTTATCAATTTTGCTAATAGTTGAATTTTTTTTTTCATTTTACTAATTTTTTAATAATCTATTTATGTTTATATTTGCAAATATGTTAAGACTATTTTCTTTTCTTTCTACCCAGACACGGGCCCCGAGTAAATTTTAAAAAATCTTACCCCCTTCTATTTATTTGCCTTAGATTAGCTTAAAAGCTGATCGATTTATTTACTACCAGTTCTCTCTAAGACAACCCGAATTAGTCTCGCTGTATTGGTTGTGGAAAAGTTTAAAAAATATGTTTATCATCAAAAATTTCATTATAATTGTGTGGTCAAGTGGTCAACATCGTTGGCTTCGGTTACGGAAGTCACGGGTCCGAATCCCAGTAGAGACAGTTTAATAAATTGATTTTTCAATCGATTTATAAATTTCTGTTCGAAGGCATGGATGTATGTGATGTCTTGAATTCCCCCCTCCCACCCATCCTATCCTATGAACGGGGCGTAGCGAGAGAAATTAGCTAACCACTAGTTCTGTCCTAGCCCTATTCTTTTATTCCTACTCTCTTTGGAAAAATAGAGGTTGAGCAACTGAGTAACAAGCAGTTCTTGTAGAAACACTTCTCTTGAGATAAACTCCATTATAAGTTCATATGCTTCACATTGGGAGCGGACATGGTTAAAAAACATAAAATATACTAAAAGTTATCGTCAAAATATGTAACGATGTTTTCAAATAATACCCATGATTTTATAGATCACAGACGATCCATAAATCGATTTTTTTTAAATTGCCTTTGCACAGGGGTTCGATCCGCGAACTCCTTAGCTGACAAGCTAACGACGCTGACTACTCGGCCAAGGATCTTTACTATAAATATCCGTTTACTATAACAGTGACAGTATTATAAACCTAAAATTATTACTCATTGCAAACTTTATTACTTATTGATGTTGCATTAGATATTAAATTTACCATTTAGTAATATGAATGAACATAATGCAGACATTTTGTGGTTTTAATAAATCTCAATCCTCTATTTGAGTGAGAAAACTTTAAACTATTTACTGGAAATAGATATCCATAGACGGGCACAAAAAGGGTTAAAAACAAAATATAATATGATACAGACAACTCTCATACAACACGAATGTTTTAGAATATGAAAATTTTACAAAATTCTTGCTTAATTATTTCAAACTACAAATATTGCACGATTTTTTTCCCATACATATTTGCTATTAAAAGTCGATATATATCAGTATGTATTATATTTCATCGAATTGTATTATTTTTGTGCTGATTGTTTAGTGTTCCGTTATAAATTACTACTATTTCTTGGTTCCCGGTAAATTGCTCGAATGGAAATTGCTCGAATAACAAGATAATCAATTTGTTTCCGTTTGTTCTGTCCGTTTGTTCTGTCTTAGCCCTAGTCTTCTATGTGTTCTGGAAATATATAGAAACAGTTTGAGTAACTAATTAATAAGCAGTTCTCGTAGAAACACTTTTGTTGAGATAAACTCCATTAAAAGATCATATGTTCCGCATTTGGAGCGAACACGGTTAAAATAAATACTTACGAAAATTATTTTTATATTTCACTCTCTAAACAAGTGTCGCACAAGATAAAAATGAAATTCATAGAAAAAGTCGTGAAAAATCGTTTAAATAACCAAGCAATTCGAATAATTTGTAATTCGAGCAATTTACCGGCTCCTCTATTTTTTTAGCATTCTTTTTCTTCGTATATTTAAATTTTCATTAGAAAATCAACCCTCACAGAAAATAATCTAGATCCACCCGTGCTCTGTGTTGGACTTTGGTTTGATAGGACGAACCACCCTCGGGTGATATGAACTCTGTAACTTATGATTAAATAAGTAACATAATAGGATTCCATTTAATATTGACAAATAAAAACGAAACACGTGCTATTTGCGTAAGTATACTGAATAAGATGATCCTTTGATAATGTAAAATTAATTTTCAGGAAATTACCATATTTGTTTTACTGAGAAGCAAGTCTAGGAGACCAAAACCCTATGCTTATTATTGGGAGTAGACAGTGGTGATCTCAAACAATGTTCTGTCGTGGTGAACATTTGAAAAGATAAAGTTTTGTACCTACATATGCATGCTTGTGATGATCAAGTATTATTGACAGCCTTTAGCTGATAAATAGTCGTTTATTACTCCAGTCATTCAATCTACACCTTCTCCACGAGAGAAAAAAATAAGGAAGATCGACTAAGTAACATGCAATACTCGCAGAACATTTTATGTTGAGTGTGTCGATAAGGTCAAAGCTTCAAAAAACGTGGCATTAGTCGTACCTGAAATGTTATACAATTTTGACATACTATACACTGGATCCGTTTTTTGCACGGTACAAAAACAACGACGATGTTTTTTGCTTTAACACTGTTTAAAAAAACTAAGAAAATGTATCTATTATATATACATATTTCTCTAATAAAAAAACACTAAATGATCATTTATTTATTCACTTTAGTAATGTAGTTTCATTTTGTCTAAAAATTCCCAAATTTTAATTGTGTTTATAATTGATATCATTTGCCACTTATTATTGATGATTTTTTAATTGTATGGTATAGGTGTTAAGCATTTTAATTTTAATTTTGTGTAATTATAATGTAATTTGTAAATCCTTCTAATTGTTAGTAATTGCTTACACCTTTTATTTCAATTTTACTTGTATAAATAGCACTGTTTAATTTATTTTCCTTATCAGTTGATAATGCTCGTGAGGAGCGAAACCGGTCCTGATCAAATACAATTTTAAGTGGAAAAAGTACTAAAAATCTTTTATTATTTTTATTATAATGCCATTCCACCAAGTATTGACAGTGAACACCTTAAAAGTGACATATTTCTCTAAAGAAATCTTGCACTGTCGCATAATAACGTAAACATAAAAAATAAATAATATTATTATTATTGAATAAAATCCCGAAGATGTTTTGATTAAATTGTTATTTACTTGGTATAACACTGTAATACGGTAAAAAATAGCAAAATGTTTAGTTCTATATATTTTTTTAAATTCAGTTGATAGCTACTTTGGAAACAGCTGTCAACTGAATTATAAAAAAAAAATGTAGAACCAAATGCTTTGCTATTTTTTTACCGTATCCCGAAGATGTCTGTCCATTTAATATTTCCAGCAATGCGAGTATTTTTTCGTATTCTAAAAACAGCAGAAAACGCCAAAGGAGCAAATTTAATGTAAATGAATATATACAACACTAAATGAACATATTTTTATATTTTAAATTCATTACTTTTTTATGTACACATCTTTTGAAACTTATGAAAGTATTGTTATGTATAAATAATATATAAATTCATTTATATAATTTCATTTTCGTATTTTATGTTGATGTTAAGCAATAGAACCTGTCTACAATTTGTGTATGAGCACCTTTTCTTTTTTTGCACGGTAGTCTTTGGAACGTATCACCCTTGAAAAAAAGGATCATGTGTTCATACTGACATTGATATTTTTACGCGATGAACAACATACGGAAATATTTAAAAATAATAATGCCTACATTACTTTCCATTACCTCACAATACTTTTCTCATCGTAAAAATTCACTCAGGCATATGAAATAGTTGGCAACTTGACTAGATATAATTTTAAAAACAATGATGATTCAAATAACTGTATTGTTAAATAAGCTTGTCTATTTGTGTTTAAAAGTGTTTCTGTATTGTAAATTTCCAGCTGTCATTTTAATGATTTACAAGGACTTCTCGTAGACAATCAATCATTCGAGGGAGCAATACATTTCGTGTACATATTGTTATATTGTTTTTAATGATGTATACATAGTTTTAATTCAGATTCCATGTACATATAGTTGAATTTATTTTTAGAAGCTGTTACAATGAAAATCGATAACAATTTAAACGCTAAAATTCTCGATTCAGAGAGAGTATGACAAGAAAAATAGTGATAGGAGAATACTAGCAGTAAACCAATTATTATTTTCTATTTGTTACATGTGATAAAAAATCAGTTTTATCACGTTGAACTCTTATTAACTGTGCAGCTAAAAATTGAAAACCTAAAAGTGTTTTTAGTACTAAATAATTTACGGGAACTGTTGAAATTATTTTAATGTTGGCAAAAAAGTTTGTTTGTTTATTTTTAAACATAATCATTATTGATTGACTTGGTATATTCTTGGTAGAACTTCATTATAATAAGGTAAAAATAGCGTATTTAGTTCTGCAGTTTGTCAGTTTTATAATCATTATCTTTGTCTAACTAGACGGCAACATATAAAGCAAAAGGATTGTGGTGGTTCGCTTCATGAAATTTTTCGATAATTTTATAAAACAAAACTAAATTTAATATATAATGTATCAGAGATGGTCACACTGTTTTCAAGGAGTGACCAGGGGTGTCGCCACCGTATAGAGGACATAGGCAACCGCCCAGGGCGCATAAATGAAGGAGTAAAACATTTTTTTTATAATTTAATAATATAAAATATCTATACAGTGAGCTTCAAGCACTAGCTCGAAAACTTAAAAAATCTTTACCATCACAAAAAGTATTGCTTTATAGTACAACAAATTATTGAGCGAAAGCTAAAAAAAATATTTCATTTTGGAAATTCCGTAAATTCTTGGGTTTTCGAAGTTGGAGATTCTGGGAAGAGTTAAAAAAAGTACAAATTTTTTATTAAATAATAGTAGAAAAAATGAATATTTATTCTAATATTTGAAACCAGGTATCGAATTTCGTAAATTTTGATTGAAAACAGGGTCATCAAAACCGAATTTTGAAAATCGATAAGCCCTAACATACAAAAGCAATATGTCTACATATCAAAGTAAAACATCAACAGCTCTGACACGTGACTATTTTTCTAGAACAATCACTTTAATATATGATTTAATATTAAGTCTGCGTATCATATTCGAATAGTTTTAATTAAATATTCTACTAATACACATACATTAATGAACGTCTAATGTTTAATTATTTCGAAGCCAAGCTCGGAATTATAATACATTATAATGGGAAATTTCTCATTAGAAGTTTTGATTTTAGAGTTACAAAATGTAAGCACTTCCGTGAATGGGTAATTTTGACTTTGTTAGAAATGTTATTAGCTCTCGAACGATTACGGTAGCTGTAAGTGGTGACAATTGATACCTGAATAAATAATATTTTAATATATTCATTTTAATATGCATATTACATCGACTTCTTAAATGGATACATTAATTGAAACTTTTTTACCATGTCTGCTATTAATGTGAAGTCTATGGACGCATACTGTATTTTACTCAGACAGCAGTCAAAATATGAATGTAAAATTTGATATCTTAATTCTACTGTTTGTGTCACGCATTGTGACGTATGTTTCGACTCTTTGAGAAACATCTTTAGACTAATATCGAACGATTATTTAAGTTAGATATTAAGTATTAGTATTGTCAATCGTCATGTATATTATTAAGTAGTCTTGACAGTTTCTCTGACGATGCTTCTCAAAAAGGCGGAATATTTTTCTCAGTTTCTAACAAAGTCGATAGAAAAACGATGTTATCAAACACAATTTCTTTAAAGAAATGAATTTATACAAAGCTACTACTGAATCTATCGAAAAAAAGTTATAATAATTTATCAAATTTTGATTATTTATGTATTGCTTCGTATTTGAAAAAAATATTTAAAAATAATCGATCACTTATATATTAAAACAGGGGCTACCAACCTTTTCGGACGACCAACCCGGGACATTTGGGCGTTCTGAAAAGTTTGCTCGGGACACCGGGACACAAGACTCAAAACCGGTGACAGTCCCGATTAATCGGGACGTCTGGCAACCCTTGTCACGCAGGAATCTGTGTCGGCACTACAACGGATCGCAGAGCAGAGCAGACAGATGTATTCGTAGCGCGTGCCTCCGTTACAGCATATGCAGGTCTGTGCTTCTTCATATCATACAAAATATGTGCTGCCCTACGCTGCGTCGCCTGCGTCTCAGCATACGCTTAGCCTTATACTTGTATGTCACCTGGCAGCACTCCTGATTATTTAAATAATGTTTCTCCTTAATAAAGAAATATATAACTAATTAAAGAAAAAAATATCGAAAATATTAATTAAATAATTGTTTTCCAATGTACGTCTATGAACAAATTTCACTAACAACAGATATTACATTATAATATACACTGTTCGAGATAAGTGTTTACATTTATTACTAACTTTGAAGTTGATTTCAATATTGGATGTAACATTGTGGCTTTTCTGACTCCTTGCCTCCCCATCCATCCACCCCAAGCACCCCAGCTGCTTAAATATTCAAAGCAGGGATGATTTACAAATAATTAACTTACTCTTCGGATTGGATATCAATAAGAGATACTGCCAATAAGTTATCTGGAGATTGGTCTTTTGCCAGCGATCAAATATAATAGAGATTTCTGATAATCATGATAGAAAGTGATTTAGACTTGTGGGATGGGTAGAAGTATATTTTAATTGTTCAAACAAAATATTTTTATCCAGCTTGATGTTTAATATTGTTTAATAATTTGTATGGTACATCGCACATTTTTTATAAAAGGTAGGAAAACTTGTGTAAAATTATATTTATAAAAATAATACTTTTGTATTTTTACGTTGAAAAATATTTGAGTTTTATATTTGAAAACCCTTGGTAAAATATGTACCATTAATGTATTTTTTTTATCCATGTCCACTCCCAATGTGGAGCATATGGACTCTTAAAGGAGTTTATCTCAACATAAGTGTTTCTACGAGACCTGCTTTTACTCAGTTGCTCAACCTCTCTTTTTCCAAAGAAAGTAGGAATTGAAGGATAGGGCTAGGACAGGACTAGTGGTAAGCTAATCGCTCTCGCTACGCCTTGTTCATAGGATAAGATGGTCGGGAGGGAGGAATTTAACACATCACATACATCCATGCATTTTAACAGAAATTCATAAATCAATTGAAAAACAAATTTATAAAAACTGTCCGTACAGGTTTACTCCTAATATCGAATATATGGCCTCCTTATGAAGGTATCTCAAACAAACGTTTGTTTACGAGAACTGCTTGTAACTCAGTTACTCAACCCTAAAAGAGAGTAGGGATACAAAACATATGGCTATGATAATTCTCGTGTTTGGATAGTTTCTCTCGCACAGTTATTTTAGTATTTTTAGAGTTTTGATGTCTTCGAATAGAAATCCATCAATCGATTGAAAGTTCAATCAAAGAAATAATCTGTCCTAGAATTTGGGTACGTGAGCTAAGCTAACGACGTTGTCCACTCGACCACGAACCAACATTTGGATTTATTACATCGATATCTCGAAATTTAAAAAAAATACAATTACAAAAATTCGAGCAAAATAATCAGGCTTAGTAGTTCACTTAATCTTTGTATCCAACACTGTAACTGACTGACCGAGAATCCTTAAATAAATGCTGTTATACACTTTTGTATGTTATATAGGGCTTAGTGGTATATGTAAGGTTGGCGGTTTTGTTGAAAGGAAGTAAAAAAAAACTTACCAACTATGGTATTGTCAGAAAACAAAGTATTGTTTGGAAGCGCCGGTATTTCTTAATGGACTATGACTATCATTAACGTCATACTTTGTTAACTATAAGGATTAAGGGATTTTGAAAATGCAGGGGTTCTTAAGTATAATATTAGTTGTTTGCAAGAAAACCTTACGTACATTTTGCATCGGGATGCAAATTTAATGTTCGCAATTTTGTAATACTTTTAGCGTCAATTATTTTTTCACTCTTAATATAGAGTATACTTCCTTTAAATTTAATATCTAAAGAGAAATGAGTTTCCACGAGTTGGTTGTTTTCATCATTTAATTGCACGTATTGCATGTATTTTTAATAGGCTAAGTAAAGAAGGTTCTGGATTCAAAGACTTTATGACAAAGAAAATAAACTGTAACAACGGTAAATCTTTGCCTCATATTGAAATATTGAAAAATCGTTTTTGAAATTGATTTTCAACACACATGCGCGTTCGTAGTTTTATCGTATTCGGTTACGGCGTCGAGGGGTTTGAATCCTCATATAGTGATAAATTAAATTCTAGTATCATTACAGCCACCTGTGTGGTCGAGTGGTCAACGTTGTTGGCTTCGGTTACGGATGGATGTATGCGATGTCTTGAATTACCCCCTCCCACCCATCCTATCCTATGAACGGGGCGTATCGAGAGCGATTAGCTTACCACTAGTCCTGTTCTAGCCCTATCCTTCTATCCCTACTCTCTATGGAAAAAAGAGAGGTTGAGCAACTGAGTAACAAGCAGTTCTCGTAGAAACACTTCTGTTGAGATAAAATTCATTAGGAGTCCATATGCTCCACATTGGGAGCGGACATGGTTTAAAAAAAAATCATTATAGCATATTCTATCTCTCCTGTTCTCTTCTGAATAAGAATCAGTAAGCTTCACATTGTGAGTTGACATGTGAAAAAAACTATTTCTTGTGCTCAAAGCTCTGATAATTTAATGTATAAAGTTTAGGAAACCATTTTTGAGAACCTCTTCACTTTCAGATTAAATTTTACGGAAACTGTTTGTAGACAAACAGAACAATACTTTTATTTTTTCATATGGCTGGTCTTTTGAAACCCATTGCGGCTATTTGTCGCCTCTATAGCGGAGAGAGCTCTCTTAAATGTTTACTTCAATTATGTCTTTGATAATTCTAAGCGCATTTTTGTTTATCTATGTCTGAGCACACTTGCCGAAAATTTCTGAGAAAATTACCAACGCCGTCCTCAAAATTGAAGCAGATTAAAGGGATTATCGCGTAAAGTGGCTTTGTATGTAAGCACGTAGTTAGACACATAATAATATGTGTACTACACCATGAAAAAATCTTAACATTATGTTAAATTCGAAAAATAAAACACTCTATTGTACAAATTCACAATTATTCTACAGAATCGGGACCGGTTATACTCATTACGAGCATTTTCAACTAATTATTATATACATGGTATATTTATACTAAATAAAAATTGGGTTAAAACAATAGGGAACCAACTGCAAATTTGCATAATTGAGATATTGAGCTTCAAAGTATGTACATGTTTGTATTGATTGATAATTAACGTAAATTTGGTGAGTGCACGTGTTTCTGTTAAAATGTAATCCATAATTACATCTCTAGTAAATTAAACATAACGGACACTCTGTAGTTGGTTCCATTTTTAAAACAAAACAAATGAATTTTAGAGAGTTTGTCCTCTTAGCAAAAAATACAATATTACGAATATAACGGAAACTAGACAAAATTCCAGATAAATGTCTTTATCAAGCAGATATTAAAAATATTTTGGAATAGTTCCTATTCATAACTCAGAATACCTAAAAACGTCAATTGAATCCTTTTTGGTTAACTCAAATAAAAGTGCATTTTAGACTAAACTGAACTATTTTACATTTTTCTAAGACCTGTGTTAATTTATATTATTTCTGTTGAAAATTCTCGTGATGAGCAAAAACGGTTCTGTTACTTTTAATTAAGTCCATTGGACTTAGTAGCAAAAAATGTTTTATTATTTCAATACAATACCTTTCCAGCGAGTTTCGACAGTGAACATTAAAAATATTATTTAAAATATATATTATGTCAAACTTTGTAATATTTTTTATATAATAACACTGAATAATTATCGAATTTGCTGGCTCAGCAGCAAAAAGTAGAAATTCACCTATGTCAATTAAAGTGTATTAATTATTGATCATGACACATGGCCGCAAACAGCTGCCAATGAGCAACTCCATTGACAAATCATTGAAGATTTATATGCCTGACCTTGTACTAGTTAAACTAGGAACTACCGCTAAGAAAAATCCATCAAATATTTTTTTAATAAAGATTTTTTAACACCAATCGAATAGAAGTCAATATTTGAATCAGACTGATAACATTTTAGCACTTTATACGTTACCATAAAGTTTTGTCATTAATGATTCAGGTTAAGTTTGAACATGATGCTGAAAGACAAAACTCGTGATGCAAGTGACATAAAAAGTTGAAATAAAATTCAAATTCAAATGTAATAGCTTGAAGCTATATCAATTATCCTGAAATATATCATAAATTACACAAAATCGATTTTCATTTTTTTCAATAGTGGATTACATCAATGGTGGGCTGGAAGGGGCGTGCCCCCGAGCCCCTTGTTAAAATTTGGCGTGGCCAGCGAGCCCCTTGTTATGTTAAGAAAATCATTCGTTTAAGATCAAATCAGCACTTAACTGCAATTTGTTTTAAATTGTAATACGAAACAGAAGACTTTGTTGCTAAGACAACCAACTTGCCGCAAAAAAGCCAGCGAGCCACGTTATATTCATCATTCATGGTATGAAGACATTATGGCTGAGATTTACCGAGCCCCTTGTTAACATATTACCAGCCCATCGCTGGATTACATAAGAGCAGGAGGCGCGTGCTTGGGGTCTCTGAATCTTAGGGGCTCCAAAAATAGCATATTTTATATAAAGCTCTTTTATGTTTGGTCAAATAATTTGGTATCTTAAGTACGCAATCTGCCACTGTTTGTTTTCATATTTTATGCACATGCATCAAATTACTACGCAAAATAAGAACAGACGACGACGACTATTTTTCATGATCATAATTTGAAAAAATAGCTTTTCTCTACTGAGAAAACTCATCATTTCCTGTTCATCATAACTGGTCACAATTTTCGATTCATACTTCACTTTCTCTTATTTGATTTTGAACAACTTTCTTTAATTAAGATATATTTAAACACCCTTGTTTCAGTTTTGGTATGGTTTTAAGGAACTTCTATTTTCATAAAAAGTAAGTAATCAATAATCAGGATAGAAATACATGTAATGTATAGTAATAAAAATAATAAAAGATTTTTAGTACTTTTTCCACATAAATTTATTTTATCAGGACCAGTTTCGCTCATCGCGAGCATTATCAATTGATAAGAAAAATATATAAACAGTGCTATTTATACAAGTTAAATTGAAATAAAAGAAAAAAATTGAAAAAAATTCAATTTAACTGGTATAAAAAGCACTTTTTATATATTTTTCTTATCAGTTGATAATGCTCGCTATGAGCGAAAGCGGTCCTGATCCAATAAATTTATGTGGAAAAAGTACTAAAAATCTTTTATTATTTTTATTATAATGCCATTCCACCAAGTATTGACAGTGAACACCTTAAAAGTGATTAATGTATAGTAATTGATACACGTTAAATTCTTGAGTCAAAAGGACATTTTGGTATGAAAATATCGGAAACTCAAACACCTTAAATATGATTTTTTATCTCTTTTAAACTATCAGTAAATTAAATTGTCTAGTTGGGGATTCGTACCGAACCAGGTATCTAAATATTTCATAAGCTTTTCATCAGGATAAAAGAACAACGGGAGTGATATGTACCAGAGCTTTAAGCTTCTATTGTTTTATTCATACCGTCAAGGTTCTAAGAAAATAGAAGGCACGCGTTTGTGTAGCTTTGTGTATATTATATTAAAAACTATAGGAACTAATACTTTTAGAAAAAAAAAACAGTACAGTGAGATTCTAATACCAGATTATAATATCTTTGAAGTATTATAGTTTGTTGAAACAGTCACAACTATCAGTAACAGTAGATAGAAAATCTTATCTTACCTTTTGAAAAACTATAAGGCTTATCGTTCATACGATTATTTATCAGAAAAGTAAGCAAAATTCGGGTCCGTAGCGCAGTGGTCAACGTAGTTGGGCTTCCTTGACGAATTTCACGAATTCGAATCCCAGTGCGAACAGCATTTTTTCAATCGTTTTCTATTCAAGAAATGGATGTTTGTAATGTCTGAAAATCTCCTCTCTCCCTGGCTAGCGGTGGGCTGCCAAAATATTAACAAGGGACTCGCTTCATCTCAAACATATTTAAGGTGATCTGAAGAAGTGGTGACTATTTTAATTCTTTTATACAATTATACGTAATAATGTTACCAAAACAGTTATATTGGATAACATTATACAATGTACCGTAAAACAATAATTAATATCACTAGATAATGTAATAACCTGTATTATATTGCAACAATTTATAATAAGAAGGAAAGATCAATTTTCTATTTCTACTCCAATTCCATGTTCCAAGCGATATACTAAAGCCTTCGTAGATTAATATATATTAACTGCGTTTTTTAATACATTATATCATGCATATATTTGAGAATATTGTTTTTCTTAATTTAACAAAGGGCTCGCCGGCCTGCTTTAAATTTAACAAAGGGCTCGCGCGAGCCTCTGCGAGCCCCCTCCAGCCCACCCCTGCTCCCTGCAATGGGGCGTAGCGAAAGCGATTAGTTAAACACAAGTCCTGACCTAGCCTTATCGTTCTATTCTTGCTATTTGTATTAAAAAAGAGAGGTTTAGTAACTGAGTAACGAACAGTTTTGTAGACAAAAATCAACAACAAGCATTATTTATTAGCTGCAATGCCATTTTTTTTTAAAATTTAAGCGCCTACAAATAATGTATTATTATTTATTTCTAAAAACAACCGATAAATAAACTTAATTTGTCACTGTCCTATTTAGTACGATGGACTCCAAATAAAAAAAAGTGTAAATTAACGAATGATTCAAAGCCAGACGAGAAAGCTTTCTTCTTTCCCTCATAAAGAAACTTTCTTGTTTTTTTCTTTTGCTCTTTACTCTTCAGACAATATTAAATTTGCCTCAATGTTATTCTATCATTTGCACTTCGCTTGGGATAACTTTACTAATTAAAATAAGTACTTTAATTGTAATACCTTGGTTTTACTTCTCCTATAAGACGATTTTAAAAAGGAGATAATATTTAATATAGGTATTTATAAAGAATTAAAAAGCACACTTAGACTTACTATTTTTTTTTTAAATTTGGTGATAACATTTCACATATAATTATAAAATATATTTTTTAATTTTGTATGATAATTTATTAATAGTATTTAGAACATTTTTGATATGATTTAAAAATAGTTTAACTATATACCAATCAAGGTTTTTTTACAAATAGAATAAATTATTGATAATTGAAAGTATACTGTACAACAAAAATGTATGAATATTTAATAATGTGTTACTACTGCCCTCTATTTTCGAGTAGTAAAATTAGTTTGTCTATCTTAACAAAGATGTCGAACAGTATTTAAAATAAATTGTGTTAAAATAATGTACAAATAAGAAAATATAAATTTACAAAGATTTACGTTTTATCTGTTAAGATTTTTTGAATATTTTAATCAATAACATATTATTGATTGGAACAAAAAAGATTGTATTAAAATAATATGTGTTTACTATATTTAGTTATAATACTATCAAGTTTTTTTTTTAATTATTTATTTGAAAGAACATTTATTTTTTTTATTTTGACTAATTTCACTAGTCAAAATTTCATTTCATTAAATAAATTAAATCATATGTCAGCATATTTTTTATTTTAATTTGAACACTAAAATAATATGATATATCGACTGTGGAAAGGAAAAATGACGTAACCCACACATCAAATTTTACAGGAGGCGCAAAAAACTTGTTTTGATGATTTTGGGCCATATTCAAATCATGAATTATACACAACCTTGAAGTGCACGGAGACTTCTAAGCTTGTGTTTAATTGACATAATCTAGGAATTTTCTAGGAAAAACCTATAAAAGATAAATTTAGATACCAATTCGGCATTTGCAGCTTCCATCCTTTTGATAGAACGTGTATCAAGATTGATACATTGTGATTATCGAAAAAAGCTGTTTTGAAAAAACTGTGGGTTACGTTCTTTTTCCTTTCCACAGTCGATATATATATTTATATTTAAATAATCAACTCACTCTCTCGTTATACCAAAATAAAAATAAATGTGTATTTATATATATTATATCATTAATTATATGTTAGATACACGCAATGTTCTCTTAGAATATTATATTAACTTTTCCGGTTATAAGCTCAAGAAATGTGACCCCAATAACCACATTATAACATCTTAAATATCAATTTTAATATGGGTAATACAATGTTTATAATTAAGGTATTCTTATATCATAGTTTTTTGGACCTTTTGTAGTTTCTATAAATACGATAAGATAAGAGATAAGCGCCCGCTTATCAGCAATCGTTCGTAAGATAACTGCGCTGAATGCGTCAGTTGCAAATTCATATTTGTACTGGAATGACGTCTTTTTTACGCGCATCTTAAAATATGATTATTTATTAAAAAACCACGTATTTTTATAAAAAAATGTATGAGGAATGATGTAGAGATATTTTAAAGCCCTTAGAGTATTTTTTTTTTTAATTCATAAGAATAAGGCCAATAATGAGGAAACCACTGGGGTCCCTAAACGACCCCCATCGGCAGAGAAGTATTTTTCTAGTCTCCGAGCCGTGAGAGTTAAATTAATAGTTGATAATCATAAATGACTACGTATTATTAAATTGTTTTGTTTTGGATAATAATGTTTTAAATAATGTCAATAAATATCGCAAATAGCCAATGATCCGTCAAAGAAAACGCAATTTTCTCGGGGCCCAAAATAATTAAACCAGATATTCTCAAATTAACATCATTAAAATTCATCAAAGAAATATTTACCTAACCGTCAATACCAAAATACAACTCTTCACAAAGGTCCGCAAATTCACAATCTAGAACAATCAATTTTAATATCTGTCATTATTACGCAGTTCTCAGTTTAGTAAACGACGGTCAGTGGCGTGCACATCCAATTATCAGCGTTTCAGCAGCGCTTTAGAATTGTTAAAAATGTAAATGTCCAACTTTAAACCTGACACAATTGTTTTCTATTCTTCAATGGAAAGCTCCAAATTTAAATTCCAATCGTTACCAAAGCAAGGTTGACGTTAAAAATACAGGAAATGAAACATTGTGCGATAACGAAAAAATCACCACATTGGATATCTGTTTCATTATAACTAGGGCATCCAATCCCGGGATTAGGAATCCCGACCAATTTGTCAATCCTGTAATCCCGGGATCACTTTAGTACCAATAACGGTATTTCGGGATTCAGCAATACACCTTAAATAGAACTAAAAAAAGATTAACAGCGCTGGAACACTTCACTCACTGTCAAACGTAACTTTTCAAATGATTGGGATAAAAAAAGGTCTTCGACAATAATTATATTCAACGCCTTTTTCATCTGAGTTTTCCGAAAAAATGGTAAATGATTAACCCCAGGATCCTGAATGCCTGAATCCTGCAAAAATTGTTCATCCCGAATCAAAAATGGGTGCGGTATTGGATGCCTTAATTACTACTAGTGGGCACTATCTTGCGTAATAATTAAAATGTAATTTATATTTAATAATAATTTACCAAAGTCTACGAAAGCCTTAGTGTATAAAAGTATCATTTTTATGAAAAACAAGTCATAAAAGAATTACTGAAATATATTTTGAAACTGTTTTAGTGTCCATTTTTGATATTTGGCATTACAGCTAATGTCAATGCGTTGAATATGTTGAAGTTGAAAGATTATACGAGATAAATCTAAGTATAATTGACATCACAATCACTAGTGCCTTATATCTCAAATTTAAATTTAAAAATATCGATTCGACTTTAATTAAATCTACCGTACACTTTCGTTTGATTTTAACTCTCGCAGCTCGGAGACTAGAAAAATACTTCTCTGCCGATGGGGGTCGTTTAGGGACCCCGGTGGTTTCCTCATTATTGGCCTTATTCTTATGAATTAAAAAAAAAAATTAGTCTAAGGGCTTTAAAATATCTCTGCATCATTCCTCATACATTTTTTTTTTATTAAAATCCGTGGTTTTTAATAAATAATAATATTTTAAGTTGCGCATAAAAATGACGTCATCCCAGCACACATATGAAATTGCAACTGACGATTTTAGCCCAACTATTTTACGACCGATCGCTTATTGTGTTATCGCGTATTTATATAAACTACAAAAGGTCCAAAAAACTAAAATATAAGAATAACTTAATTATAAACATTGTATCACCCATATTAAAATAGATATTTAAGAAAATGTGGGTATTGGGGTCGCATTTCTTGAGCTTAGAACCGGAAAAGTTTATAAAACTAATTAATTTAAGTTTGCATTTTACAGTCTAAAATGTAAGAAATGGATAGACTTAGGGCGAAATTTCCGATAATTTTACTTACATAAAAAAAATACACTCAATGAAATATTTTTACTTAGCTACTTTACAAAATAAGACTAGCTGTGAGAACACCACTGTTTAAGTAGGAGAAAGAAATAATAATAGGTATTTTGCGGGAGATGCTAGAATTAGTCTGTCAAGACCATTCCCGTTAACGAGGGAGCGGGGAAGTGTAATTAGAGGAAGTTAATTGCCTGTCTTTGCCGAGGGAAAATTTTGCCCGGTACACCGGTCCTTTGTCGGCTAAAATTGTATCATCCCTTTCAGATGGTTAACCCGTTTATACCTGGCGAAGCATCCCTCGTATTTACTCCAACGTGATGTAAGCTATCTTAATAGCAGGTTACGCATGTTGGGCTAAGTCCAAGGGTTGCATTATGTGGAATAAGATGGTTGATTTTTGATTATGAATGGAAGTGAAGAGTTTATCTATAACAGCATTTTTTATGCCTTTTGACTGCTTTACCTAAAAACTAGTTAATTAACGATCTCCCCATGACATAAAACAACTGTATAATTTAACAGAGTTGAGGAAATTTTCCCAAAATAATAAATAGCTAATCGGTTTTTAAATAAAGAAGACGTTTTACTTTGGTTGAAATTGATACATTTTTTTTCCAAACATAGACTTATCTTTTAAATGACATATTGTTGGTTTTGGAATGAAAAGTTTTTCTGATAATTTTATTGATTAAAATATTTTTTTATAATGTTAAATAATACCACTAAAGCTTGAGAGCATTAGCCCGTTAGAGGTGAAGTGAGCCAAGTGGTGTTTTAGAAACAAAAATAAGTTAGATACGTTGTAATATTCTACACGTCTTAAAGTATCGTGCAAGTGAAGTAACCTAAATCAATACACATTGCAATAGTGGTATTTCCGTAAAAAAATATATTGAATCCACCAAAACACCAAGTAAACACGTAATTGTCTAAGAAAAAAGTTTTACCGTTTTACTAGCTGGCTCACTTTACCTCTCGACGGCTTATATAATATAATGAATATAAAATTAGAGCAGGTCAATAATTCACAATTATGTACGCGTACACGCCACTATTTATAAGTAGCTATCAACACGTTAACAAAGGGCTCGCTTAGTACCGTATCTATTCAATCTATTCTATCGCTGTTCTACGATGTTTTTTTTATTATTCTTTTACAATTAAACGCAATAACTCAATATCACGAAACAATAATATATTTTTTAATCAAACATTGATCAAAAAAAAAAGTTTTGTTTTTTAGTGTAAATCAGAGATGATAAGGTGATTCTCATACAGACAGATTAAGAGAGTCTGTTGTATTCTGAAGGAACTTAGGAAGAAGTAAGGGTGTGAAAACGTAAGAAATATGGTTGAAGAATGTCATTAAACTTATATGAAAAATGGGTAGAGTGATGTTTAATAGGCGATTATGTTCCCTTAACTTCAAATTAATGTGAAAAAAGGTGTATCAAAAATATTATTGTGAGTTTTTTCATGGACATTTAAAATTAAAATTCTGAGTCAACCTGCACGTCCGACTAGAAAATAGGCTAGAACTTGTTATATTATGTCGTAAATTTTAAGTTTTTTTTATAATAAAACTAGTAATCTCAACTGGACGCTACTATGAGTTAATCACTAGTCCTGTCTTATCCTTATAATTTTATCCCTACTACTATCTTTGGAAAAGAGAGGTTGAGCGACTAAGTAACAACCAGTTCTCGTAGAAAAATAACTTTTGTTGAGATACCTTCATTAGGAGGCCATATGCTCAACATTGGAAGCGGACATGGATAACATTTACCGAGCCCCTTGTTAAGATATTGGCAGCCCACCGCTGGGTAGGGGTGTGAAAACGTAAGAAATATGGTTGAAGAATGTCATTAAACTTATATGACAAATGGATAGAGTGATGTTTAATAGGCGATTATTTTCCCTTAACTTCAAATTAATGTGAAAAAAGGTGTATCAAAAATATTATTGTGAGTTTTTTCATGGACATTTAAATTAAAATTCCGAGTCAACCTGCACGTCCGACTACAAAATAGGCTAGAACTTGTTATATTATGTCGTAAATTTTAAGTTTTTTTTATAATAAAACTAGTGAAAAAGACAGCCAGAAATAAATGGGTTGAAATAGATTTTTCTAATTATTTTTTTTTTTTAAATTTCTACAATGAAGCGGAAACAAGTAAACTGGTTAAAAAGCTTGCGAAACAAACTAAAAGCACTTAGCGTTTTTTATTTACAATATTTAAACTTTCGAACTTAATTTCCTAATGATTATTATTTGAAAATAATTTTGCATACATAATACATGATATAAGTCACTTTTAGGGTGTTCACTGTCAATACTTGGTAGAAAGGCATTATATTAATAAACACACAATATTCCTTTGTACTTTATTCCACTTTATTTAAAAGATCAGGACCGGTTTCGCTCATTTATTATCAATAGGCAATGCTCGCAATGAGCGAAACCGGTCCTGACCTTTTAAATAAAGTGGAATAAAGTAAAAAGGAATATTGTGTTATGCATTAACGTTCTGTTGATTCAATAATAATTACCTATAATTATATAAAAGTGAACAAAAAAATTTCGCACCTTTCTCGAAACACTGCGAATAATTCTAAAATTAAGCGAGAGCCATGTTAGCGTATTGGTAGCCCACCGCTGAGCGGACGGACTTTTAATAGATTTATTTCAATATATTTTTTTCTACGAAAACTGCTTGTTGTTTAATGTCTTTTTTTACTAAGAGAGTAGAGATAGAAGGACAAGACTAATAATCAAGCTGGGTCACATATGCTAACCGTGAGGGAAGACGAAGCGTTGAAGTGACTTCGCTGGATGGATGGGTGCAGAGGTGGGCTGAAAAAGGCTCGAGCGAGCCCCTTGTTGAATTTTACTGAGGCCAGCGAGCCTCTTGTTAAATTACGAGAAAACAATATTCTCATATCAATTTAGTTTATAGCTACAATTTCTAATTAATATTTAATATTATCTATGACAGCGTCAGTATACAGAATAGTATATTTTGAGCTATTTACATTGATAAGTTTACGGTAAATTGCATATTGTTACATATTATACGTGTATTAAGTAAAACAGATATTACAGATTGCTTATTTAAGTATTGTAAAATTCACTCCTTCCTCAGAACACTAAAAATTGCTTCGAGATTAAGCGAGCACCTTGTTAACGCGTTGGCAGCCCGCCACTAGATGGGTGTCACAGGGTCTGCAAGTACTGTAGGTCAACGATTGGCGTCGAAGGTCAGATAGGAGAATGATTGTGGCGGCTAAGATTCATCACGGACCGTTGTTCCAAAAAGATGCCTTGGCTGTTGATGATGACTGATGATACTACGATACAATTCTTTACTCTTATGATGATTCGGATATTATATTTTAATGTTATTAACCAAGGCTCGCTTTTTACCAAATGAGAGCCACTGATCTAAGCTAACATACTGACAGTGAAAAATTATCTTCTGCTTACAGTACTAAAATAAATACGCAGAAAGCTCTTTGTAATACGATGATTTTGCAAAAATAAAATAGATTACCAACAATAAGGCAAAGTAATAGAATTTCGACTCATTATCGATTTACGATTACTAAAAACCTGGGCTGTGGAGTCGGAGTCAGAGTCGCGGAGTCGCGGTATTTTGACCGGAGTCGGAGCGGCTCGATTTTTTTTTTAAATATTTTGAATTGAATGAAGTGGATCAAACAAAATAGTACAAAGTGTTGAAATTTCATGCTTGGCTGACTACAGATGATCTAATTGTATACATATCGACTGTGGAAAGGAAAAAGGACGTAACCCTCAGTTTTTCTAAAACAGCTTTTTTTCGATAATCAAAATGTATACAACTTGACACAAGTTCTATCAAAAGGTTGGATGCTGAAAATGCCGAATAGGTATCTAAATTTAGCTTTTATGTTTGAAAAAAATGACCTTGTAAAAAATTAAAACCAAGAAAAATGACTGAAATAAAGGTTTAAACCTAGACAATTTCTTTATATAATATTAGGGTATATAAATTAAAGACCAGTTTAGAAGTTGCACTTCAAGGTTGTGTATAATTCATAATTTGCATATGGCCCAAAATCATCAAAACATGTTTTTTGCGCCTCCTGTAAAATTTGATATGTGTGGGTTACGTCCTGTTTCCTTTTCACAGTCGATATATATAAGTTAAAATAAAAAATTTCGTCGGAGTCGGAGTCGTTAATTATTTTAAAGCTGGAGTCAGAGTCGGAGTTGTCTTTTTTTTCACGACTCCACAGCACTGCTAAAGACTCTTTTCAATTTTAGAGACATTTCAATTATTATGTAGTAATTTAGGGAATTGTTTTATTTGTATCGTGTCATTTTACGTAATGTATCAAAGGTTCAAACCATTTTTGGTTATTATTCATTTTATATGACTGGGGTGCCTCTATTGGCGGGTAGCGGAACCAAACTTAGCTCCGCCGAGGCGTAAATAATAAATAATACGTATAAAATACTCACCAACCGACGCAGTATGTATTTATTAAAAGTTAAAATGAAAGGAGACATCAACAATGAAAAAAGGTATTTTTAAATAAAGATTTCAACCTGTTAATATTACTGAGAATAAACAAAAAATATTTTTAAGATCTGTTCATGTAGATTTTAATAAGTTGAAGAAAGTGAATACGTCAGGGGGTAGGGGAGACAAAAAATATAAATATATATGTTACAGTTAAAGTAAGCATTTAAACTAATGTATAAATTAACTAGATAATGTGTATATTAACTACACAGACGAAGTAAAACGGTCCACAAACTTAAGTAATCAAATTAATAATCAAGCGTGCACTCATAGAGCTGCCAGCCACAATTTTGCAAATGTGTTTTACCGTCATCTAAAACTTCACAAAACCTCAACACATTTCTCTGCCTAGCACTCGTCAGAGAGTTTAAACATGTTATTAGATAAGAATGCTCGGAATGAGCGAGACCAGCCCTGATCTTATAATATAGAAAGTGTTTCTTTGAATTATATTTTCATGGCTTTATCCAACATTAATAGTTTGAACGTTCGAAAAGAAATGTATCTGACCATATATTTCTTTCGACTTACACGATGCCAAAATGAGAATTCTACCATTCTTGAGAATGTGAATCTAAGTGTTCCTGATTATTTTTTGAGAAATCGTGGACATGAATTGTTTGTTCTCCCAAGGTGTAGAACCAGCCTGCCAATGGGGAGACCTTTAACGGTGTTCAACAATATTGCTTCGGATGTCAACATATTCCACGTAGACGTGGGTGAGTTCCGACGAATACTATTTTTTATGTATTAAAGTAGAGTTCGTCGGAGCTTACTCAGTTGACTTCTTTGCCATTTTTTTTTCTACTGATTTTAATATTAAATTGTACTATTTTTTTTCTTCATTGCAAAAGTTTTAAATGTATAATTTGTCAACCTTGTGCAATGTTAATTAAATAAATAAATAATGCCTTTTCACCAAGTATTGACAGTAAACACCTTTGGAGTAGCCTCGAAGAACTTTGACGCTAACGCACCCTAGTACTTTAAGCTCCATAAATTTGGTATCCAAAAAAAAGCATGAAAAGTGTATGATTAAGTGGATGGGAAAACAGTGATGGTGAGAGGATGGCAAACAATCTTGGTGAATTGCACTAATTTTCCTCATTTTACAGAAATCGGTGCTGATCATATAATAAAATTGCGTTATTAAGCAGTTAACAAATTAATGATTTATTATTGCTAAAAATATTACGAAAAATGACAATTTCGACAATGAATTCGACCTTTTGTAAGCATAATGCAATTATTATAAAACTTTGTCTGCAGTTTAACGTGAGGGGAAAATTGCAACAGAAATAATAGGAAATTATTCCAGGGCACAAAGAATGCACACGGCGATGTATTTTAAAGAGAGTTTTATCAGTTAACTTAAATCACGCAAGCCTAGCGCTCGGCGAAATATTTTTTGGTAAATTTGTGACTGGCAAAAACTTTGCCCCGGCAATTTGCTAAAATTCGCAATAAACTGTAAATATTTCAAGAATTATTGCAAAGCGGAATAAATCTCACATCACTATGTTATGTTTTGTTTTTTATAATCGACTTTTGATGAGGAAATATTTTTGGACTTCTTTCCCTGCCTTTGTATATTATATGTACATGATTTTTTATGTGCCTTCAATAGATATGTCTTCTATTTGACCTTTAGAAGTTATATAATAGTTACTATAATAGATTTTATAAATAGCTATACGCATTATTTCAGTATTAAAATAAGCATGAAAATTAATACAATTTTGAAACTTAAAAACGGGCTTTTCATATAAAACAATGTAAGTCGACAGGAATCGATAAATATTTTGTTATTTGCATTATATTGACTTAAATTCTTATTATTTTATTATTCTTATTATTAATTAACGTAGAATGACTGGATAAAACAATTACTGTTTTATATTAATAAATACGACAACAATATCATGTACGAGACATAATTAACATAAAAAATATTTGTATATAGAGTAATCAAAAATTTTGTGTCTTAAAAGATCTTTTAGATCCAGGCAGACCCAGTCTTCCTGGTCGGTTGAGCAATCTCTAACCAACTAGACTAGTGTTTCTCAACCTTTTTGGGAGCATGGCCTTTTTTGATTGTCTTTATTTTGATTGCCACTGTTTTGTCTTCCCATGAAAATTATAACTTCAAAAACCCATTTTTTTATAGCTCTTCCGAGATTTTTGAATCTAGAATGCCAGTAATTTATTTTATTTACGGATTTACAAAAAATAGCTGCGCGACGTCCGCCATTATGCTCTTCCCTGTATCGTTTTATCAATACCCGTGGCCCCCCTAAACTGTGTTGTGGCTCCCCAAAACAAAAATAAATCTCTGTAGCCCCCTGGAAGTCCACCGTTGAGAAACCCTGAGCTAGACCACAGCGGGCGACAAATTCAAATGTCCCGGGAAACGAGACTAGAAAAAAGTGTCGTCGATTTCCCGGGAAATTATTCTCGGGTTGTCCCGACACTGGATCCTTAGTCTCCACTGTGTAAAAAAAGAGTCCAGTGCTTTTCCACCAAAAAATGACATTGAACATCGTTAAGTCAAATATCGCTCTATTTTTATTTTTTCAATTTTTTGATACCAAATTTATACCAGTTTGCATGTTATAAATTGAATTTATAAGACTGTGATATTGTAACGTACACTCCTGAGACGTAATAACTTAAAAGTTGCACTTAAAAGTTTCGGTGTCTGAGAAGTAGATGGTGTTCCACCACTATTGTGCTCGCTGTGCTTCTTGTTGCTCCATAACATTTTGGCTGCTAACACTGACTTCTCATAATGCATATTAATTGTTTGTTATGTAAATGTACTACACTATGTTCACAAAGTCATTTGTAGAGGCACAGTGATAATTGAAAATACAGTCAGTCCTCGTCTTTCGTTTGTATTTGGTTCCTAAAAATGTGTACAAATGTTGAATGTACTAAAAGAGAGCATCGTAAAAAAAACAATATTTTTTAATTAAAAAAAATATTTGTACGAAATGTACAAAAGTAGAATGTGCAAATGTTAAAAAACAAAATTATATTTTGTAATTTCCAGGGTACTCAAAATTGTACCCACCACCACCCAAAAGCGTTAAACGATTGCAAATGAGTACTCATAGCTTGGTTGCTAAAATAAGGTAAAACAACAAGGACATATATTATTAATAGGTTGAGATACATTAATGTTGATACTACTATGATATTTTACCTTATTATAATGGGGTCTACCAAGTTAACTCTAAATTATTCAAATAATTGGTTGATGTACACCAGTGTTTCCCAAACATTTGACATATTTGTACCCCTTCAATAATTTTCGTAACTTTGAGTACACCCCGTCAAAAAAATGCATATACTTTAATAACAATCAAAATATATAAGCTGTTTGTTGCATCAGGCATAGCCAAAGCCCCACCGAACTATTCACGTACCCCAGGAGGGTACGCGTACCACACTTTGGTAAACACTGAAATACGTGATGGTATATATACATTCAAAATTCAATTTCAATCTTTTTTCTTGGTTTTAATTTTTTACAAGGTCATCTTTTTCAAACTCAAAACTAAATTTAGATACTAATTCGGCATTTGCAGCTTGCATCTTTTGATAGAACGTGTATCAAGCTTGATACATTGTGATTATCGAAAAAAAGCTTTGTAAAAACTGTGGGTTACGTCATTTTTCCTTTCCACAGTCGATATGTGTAAGCAAAACGGTAATTATTGAAAACATCCACGCCACAACTCTGCTGCAGACTATACCAAAGAATTTTGTATAGCTCACCACCTTTTTTTAAATCATTGATACCGTATTATATTTTATGATCAGGGTGTTCATTTTAAAATACGATGTGTATTAAGGCAATAACGTGCTTTTTGTACCATGTAATGCTTTAAGTTAGAGTGTAAATTAATTTTATTATGAGCATTTGGTAGCTGTTATCAGTAGATACGCAAAGCAATTGTCGTTTATCATATAAGCGAGTCTAAAGTGTTCTATGAAAGTTACATATTGTATTGTTTTACAGTTTTCAAAGTTTTTAATATCGTTTAAAAGATTGTTATCCTAATTTTGTGAAAAGACCTTTTTTAGAGTGATTTTTGACGTGAATACGTCTTTAAAATTGCTTCCATAGGGAGGCAAACCAAAAAAACGAATGATAACAAAATCGGGGGATACAGTTTGGTGTTGCAGCTTTATATCTATCATCGCTACCCAAAATTCAATTGCACCACTAGATAGCTAAAGAATCAAAACATTTATTGCGTTATGTAAGGACTGTGATACATCGCGCGGAGTGGAGGGGAAAGCGTCGCCATTTTGAGGTGATTTTGCTGCGTATTGAGATTTCTATTTACTATAACTTTTGACTCGGAGAAGTTACAATGTTCGTTTAAATTTAAATCGTTAGCATTTGACAAAATCTATCGATTATAGATAGAATATTAGTGTAATATTGTGACTGTGACTTAAATTAGGTGTTAAAATATAAAAAAATATATATCAAAAATATATAATGTCAGACTATACGCGTCAAAAAGCCAAATCGAAATACGGTTCAAGTTCGTATACGGTTGGAAAGGGCTTCTCAAGATCAATCGAATGGTACCATTAAAACACCATATGACCGAGTCAAGCAGTGCCGGAAACGTAAAAATGGGGCGTAATATCACCTATTACGAGACGTATTCACGCACAACATACGGACGTGTCCATGACACATCCACACCCCATTTTTTGTTACAATTTTTATTGTCAATGTAGAGCATATGTTTTACTACTCACTTTTAGGGTATTCACTGTCATTACCTATTTGGTGGAAAGGTATTAGATTTTAAAAAAACCTTTCATATTTCTAATATCGATTGTTTGTTACACCCTTAATTA
Organism: Himalopsyche anomala; assembly: GCA_031772345.1. Taxonomy (NCBI): domain Eukaryota; kingdom Metazoa; phylum Arthropoda; class Insecta; order Trichoptera; family Rhyacophilidae; genus Himalopsyche; species Himalopsyche anomala. The sequence goes on along the minus strand of CM062833.1, from coordinate 14,858,840 downwards.
ATTGTTTTGTTTATTTATTTACTTACATGTACATTGAAAAAGAATAAAAAAAATATTAATGTATTACTTTTGTAATTTAAAATAAAACATAATATAAAAAAATATTTAAAAGAAATAGAAACACTTGAAAATGAGAGTTTAAGCAAATGAGTATCAAACACTTGCTTAAACTGAGCACTTGCTTAAACTGGTGAGAAACGTTGCGCACATACATATAAAACGTTAAGAATGAGATCTGAGGAAATTTGTTTAAATTTTCCTAAGAAAAATCTAGCCAATGAGGTCTCGTTGAGCAGAACTCAGTATTAAACAATTCTTATGTGTTTGTTGTCTTCGTATAACTGTGAAGATAAATGTAAAAGATAAAACGGTTAAGGATTGAATCTATGATGTTTTTAGTACTCTTGAAGTCATCATAAAATAGAAAATGATCCAATAGTTAGCTCTACTTTTAGACAGTTATCATAACAGATATAATTAAATTTAGTCACACATTAGCTTATTTTAGATAGACATTAAAATACCCCGTACAGCAAACACAGCATAAATGTATATACCATTGAATTAAATATTAAAAACAAGGTTCTTATAACAAGGCGGCACGCTATATCGAGGTCAAGACCTGGCAACATTATTTTAATTCACCCCCGAGACTGGAAAATAAATAAATGAAAAAAATGTTATGCAGTAGACGTAATTGTTTTATCATGATGAAAAACGAGCCCAGATGTGAGCCTTAATAGGTTAATGAAGTAAATTAATTGTTTTAATTTTTATACGGTGCAATCTCGATAAGACGTCATACTTCTAAACACGAGATATTTTAGAATTGAAGGTATTTGTTCTTAGGCTATGTGGTATGGTTGAAAAATTATTATACGTTTTTAAATATCGTTAAAATATATAAATTGGTTCTGTTTAATTGGGATACGCTGGATGGTGGAGATTTTGGTCAAATTAAGTGATTGATAAAAAAATATTCAGTAAAATACGAGGTGGGCTTATACTATTCATACCCAGTCAAAAAGGACAAACCCCGACTTTTACTTTGTAATTCATAAAATAAGATTCGAATCAATTTTTAATGTATTCGTAAACGTTGCAATATTTTGTCTGATGATGATTCTCAAAGAGGCAAAACACGTGTCACAAGTTGTATCACAAAAAGTGAAATAACAAAGTTATCAAATTAAATTATTGAATAGATTTATGATTTTGTATTCCAATACATAAATATGTGATGTCAAAAACACCATTCCAACTATCTGATTCTAAAAAACGGGGCGCAATGAGAGTGATAAGCTTTATTCTAGTACTGCACTAGTTTCTTTCTTCTTTCTTTAATCTCTTCAACAATTAAAGGTGTAGCAATGATAATAAGCAGTTTTTGTGGAATAACTGTAGTTTTTTTAAAGTTAACCGTTTGAATACCGTGGAAATAAATCATTATATCATCAGAGATACTGCGTGTTTTTGAGAAAAATAATTTTGCCTAATATACACTCGAATTCGATATTTTAAAAACTTATATTGACTCAGTATAGATGGAACTACACATATTCATCAAAATATTGCTTATATTCTATTAGAATACCAAGTATTTGATTTTTTAAATGTCTTGGATATCCGTGTCCGCTTGGTATTCAAGTGGTTATAGCTCTTTTCTGTACAGACTAATTATTACTTCAACACTTTGATTATACATACGGAAGCTTCCTTAAAAGATCTTCGATACTGATATTGACAGATATTTAATTAAAGGTACAGTTTCATACAAAATTAAATATAACTCAAGTCAAACTTTAATAACACATACACGATTTAATTAAAATATTCTTACATAACAAAAGTTCTAAATAATCGCAAAAAATATTTAATTTCTATTACAGCGAATAACAGAGTACTTTGTTAAGTTACATGTTGAGTTAATTTTTATCAAAGTTTTTAAAATAACGTAAACAGGTTGAATTGAGTATAGTCGAGGTAGCGTGATTTTAGCCGCAACACAAGTGAGTAATTGCCCAACGTTATCGAAATAAAATTTAATTTCAGCTTTACATTATTAAAATATAATTATATTATAAGAAAGTACAACGAGGAAACGTTAACAGCTCGGTGGCGTAGAAGGAAAAAAGCTCAACTGTTTTGTTGTAGCTTCCTATAAAACAAAATATGTCATTTGCACATTTTATATTTGCATTTGCACAAACAAAAATTGCACTTTTAATCACTTCGATAAAGATGTCAATAAACTTCAATTCTCAAACGAACAATTTCGTCAATTGATTTATCAATCGATCTATGCATTTGCTTTTGGAGCAGGGCTGGAAAAGTGTCAAAGAACACCGCGACTCTGAAGATAAGCGTATGCTGAAATGCAAGAGACGCAGCGCAGGGCAGCACAGAGTTGACAGGCGCAGGCAGGCGAAGCAGACATGTGCAACCAGCCCATGCTTTGAAAGCTGCGTCAGGCAAGTGTCATATATTAATGATACATAATTGCGTAAGTTAAAAACGTATATTTATTTTCATAATGAAATAAAAATAAAACTCAATGATAAAAATCAAATTGAAAAATAACTTCTACAATAGAAAACCTACCACAGCACAAAAATAAAATGTTTTATCTCTAGCGATCACGCAAGTGACATATGTATATGAAGAACAATTAATAATCTACAATGACTCTTTTAATGTCGTTTAAGAGTATTATCATAATTAAAAAGTTCAGTTTGCAACAATTCAATAAGTTCTCAATCATTTTTGCGAAAAAATCAAAAGAAAACTTCCAAATTTGCACGCGTCAAGCAATAACCTGTGACAGTTTTACAACAGAGCGCAGGACAAACATATGGATGCGTCACATGTGCCTGACTTCGGTATTTACAAAATGTTCGAATCCAACTCCGAGTTTAAAAAGATACATTTTTTAATATATAATAAAATATAATGTATAACTTTATTCTTTTTAAATAAGGGAATATTATGTATAAAACAGGAGTAGGAAAAAACTGTTTTATAACTTAGACTCCACAGCCGTTGTTTAAAATCATGCAAGTCTGAGATGTATGGATTTCGCTATCACGAACTCGATCCAGAAAACGAGGTGTTACGAGATAGAACTATTAGCCTTTTCCTAGTTCTATACTTCTATCAGCAATCTATATAAAAAGGATATAAACATGTTTATTAAATTTGTTGAGCTTGACGCAAAGTTACTCCTTAAATTTCTTATTTGAAGATTGTTAAAATATAAAAGCTATCAGGTATACAATATATTACTAGTGTTTTTAAAGAAAAAACAAAATTTAGCAATCATTTTTATTTTTTTATCTAATTAAACGGATATAATCGTTTATTTCAAAATGTCATTTTTCAACGACTAGTCAGGGGTGGGCTTAATGGGATTGGAAGATCTTGCACAAACTCCTTGTTTAATAAAGAAAGAAATGTACCTTATTGCAATTTCTGACAAATACAATATCTACGACGATAACGTTTCAAACATGAAAAAGGAGCAAAACATAGAACCTATTTCTGCATAAATCTTGGAACTTTTCACTCGATTTTCAATCAATCTGAGGTAGGCTAGTTCATTGTTAAGATATTGATATTATTTATTTTACGTCATATTGTGTGTTGTTGCATAATACAAATATTTTGAGTAATTTCGTAATATAAAATATTAGTATCAAATCGTTATAATATTTTTTGCGTATAATTGTATAAAAGTAGTAAAAAGAATTTGCCTCTACCCCAGAACACCGCGGATAGTTTTGAGATTAAGCGAGCGCCTTGTTAATGAATTGGCAGCACACCGCTTAAATTAAGTCTGAATTGTTCTAACAATTTTTGCTTTGGACCTTCTTGTACGCATAATTTTTTTTTTTGATTTCAATTTTACGTTGAAATTTAAGTAATGAAAGAATGCGTGTACATATATGAAATTTTAAATAATGAATGTTCCTATTTTTAAGTGAAACTCAATTTCATGACGTCAGCTATAATTAGGTATAATAATGCTTAAGTAGTTGACTTGTTTAGCATATTTGTTCAAATGTATTTATTTGATTCGGTGAAATAGTATAAATGTCATTTTCTCTAATATACAATTATTTTTCTTGTAGTTATAAGCGGGACATTTTTTGAGGAATCGGTTATTTTCAATAGCTTATTTTAATGTTCGCATTCTCTAAAGTCATAACTCGCCTAGAGTAGTGGCCACAGCACTTTTAATGAAATTTAACGATAGTAAATGTATTTTTATATTTACAAAAAAAACTTTGTATAATTTCATAAAAAAGCTAAAGAAAAGTTTAATTTAAGAATTCATTCATCAAAAAATCAAGGCAACCCTTGTAAATTTGGTAATGATATCTTCTTTTTGTTTGATATCAGATTAAAACTTGTATTTTTTTACGTATACAGATCTTAAAAAATCGTCTTGCCATAACTGTAAATACTGACAAAAATATCATTTAGTTTTGACTTTACGCCATTGTCAGAACAATGGTATTTATCTTAAATAATACAACTAAATAAAAAAAAATGAAAATGAACAGTCTTATTATTACTTTATTTTTAAAAATACATGTTAATATCATATACAATTAAATAAATATATTCTTTTAAGCAATGAAAAAAGTTTAATTTAATTTGAATGATTTGATATAGTGGTTATAGCTGTAGTAATAATTTAAGCAAGCCTTAAAGTTAAAAATGTATTCTTCGAAAATAAACCAAGCACATGGTACAGTTTCACTTGATTTGGGTTAAAAATCACATGGTTTTATTTTCAGAAAGCATTGCATTATATGAATTTGAATAATATTTAACTAAACGAGTTAACTATTATCATGTTAAAGAAATATTAAAGAAAACTCTTGTCACAAATTGTAAAACAAATATTAAAATATGAACATTTTAAGTCAAACGTACATTTAGTTTAATGAGAGCCACTCAGTAACCAAATATCGACGAAAAGTGACTAGTAATATAATTATTGTGGTAAATTTCCATTTAGACCATTCCAGTAGTTGGGCAAGTATACCGTGCCACATACTATTTGATTTAAACATCAATTTAAGTTTTAGGTCACTCCCTTATTAGCTTTTACAAAAGGCCAACAAGCTTTTTTGAATAGAGTGAATTTTAGATTGAAAGCTACGATATAAACACAGAGCCGGTGTCAGTTATTTAAAATGTGAAATCATTTTTTAAAATACCTTATTTCTTATGTTTCATTTAAAAATATACAATTTTGTATAATACTTTGTATGTTAGTGAAATAAAAACAAAACGAAAGTTGTAATTTTATATCATCAGTTATTATTTTGATTTTGATTATTCACGCTGAAATATCTATCAACTAATTTTAAAAAAAATGTAGAACTAAAGACTTTGCTACTTTTTACCTTATTCGTCAATTTTTCGTTGCACCTTTATTTGAGTTGAGTCTTTCTTCTTTGAGTTTTTTGTAGTTATTTAACGTTTGAAACATCGAATTGAAACGAAAATAACTGTTCATATTTCTGTGTTAATCGCAGGGGTGGGCTCGGAGGGGCTCGCGTGAGCCCCTTGTTGAATTTTACTAAAGCCGGCGAGCCCCTTGTTAATTTAAGAGAAAACAATATTCTCAGATCAAAATAGTATATAACTGAAATTTCTGACTTATATATTATCTACGACAGCTTCAGTATACACAGTAGTACATTTTTAGTCATTTACATTGATAATTTTGCGGTAAATTGCATTTGTTTCATAATATAAGCGTATTAAGTAACAATTGATTGCTTATTTAAGTATTGCATGTAATTGCATAGTAGTGTCACTCCCTTCTCAGAACACTGAAAATTGTTTTGAGATTTAGCGAGCCCCTTGTTAACATATTAGCAGCCCACTGCTGGTTAATCGTGATTTTTTTCAGTCTTGCAATCTGTGGTATGTAAGAACATTTTTCAGCTTTTACTAATAATTATTAATTGAAATATTGCGATGGTATAGTAATCGTTGTGTTTCATTGTATCATAGTGATTCAAAAATCCGCATTCACTCCAGAACACGGCGAATAGCTCTGATATTAAGCGTGCCCCTTGTTAACATTTTGTCAGCCCACTGCTGTATGCATATACGAACAGTGAATTGTTAAGTTGCACAGTTTGAAAAACAATACATACTGAAATTGATGTGAGCTAGAGTAAGAGTTCGACTCTGTTAAAAGTCAAGATTAGTGAGTTTTTAATTATATTAAAGTTATTTTCAAAAGAAATCCAAAATACGTCACTCAGGGTCTAGTCCTATTCATGATTTACTCATTATTCTTTTTTTGAACGAAAAGATTTCAATTTGATTAGTTATCATTGAATCTCATCTATCTAATTTTAAAAAGCTCAATAATCCATCAATATTATTGTGTATCAATAATTCGTTTTCAAAAAACTTCATCATATAAAAAAAAATACATAGAAATGTGAAAATTATATTTTTATGCCTCACCCGATCATATCTGGAACAAATTAAATTATATTAGATACATTCAAAATTATTCAAAAGTCAAATCTGGATTAACTCAGACGTTTTAAAATTTTGTGATCTGATTTAATTAATTACACGATAATTTGTGTATTTAAATAAATTAGAATTATTTTTAAATCATTTTATTTCCACAGCGACCCAGAAAAGCATTATAATATGTAGTAGCATTATTTTAAAACATACAGTAAATATTTGTCTGTCTGTCTTTAATGCAGGGCTGTGGAGTCACGTGAAAAAAAGACGACTCCGACTCCGACTCCGACTCTGAGGAAATTTTTCAATAATTTATATATATGTATACTATCAGACAGCCAAGCATGAAATGTTAACACTTTTGACTGTTTTGTTTAATATACACATATATTTTTTCAAAAAAAAATCAAGCCGCTCATTTTTCACGACTCCGACTCCGACTCCACAGCCCTGCTTTAATGCACTGAACGTCACTGCGTCTGCGCACAATGCGCAGACGAAAATAGAGTTTCGTTGACTGAATTATGGCAGATGCAATATTGTAAGTCATGTAATTTTTTAGATCTCTTTTTTTTAACAAGATTGTAGAATCAAAGAGTGAACGAAAATTCGAGACATAATACACATACTTACCTTCGGAAGCAAGTCAATAAATCAAAGGAAAATCATTTTTTTAAGCCAGTCCATACAGCGATTTGAGCCCGTGATATTCGTACCAAATCCAACGACGTTGACCACTCGGCTACGAAGCCATTATTAGTGTCTGAACCTTAAAATATTTACATATTGTTTAATTAAAAGAAGGTCTTATGTCTCTCGCAACTTTTTCTTTCAATACTTGCTTAACCCTCCAAGGACGAGCGTGACCATATGGTCACAGTAAACACTGTTGTCTATTGATCCCACTATTCATCCCTTTTCTACCTGAATATCGTTGCTTTTACTCATATTTGGTTAAGAAGGGTACAGACTTCAGTTAGTCATCAGCCGCGGGGACAGAAACGGCCACCAAAAGCACATGCGATTTTTTGAATATCCGTTTTTTAATGGGCTTTTTGAAACTGTTAGTTATTTTTTTAATCAAAACATCAAATTATTTACAGTTCTTTTGCTAATATATTTGTATTGAAATTATGTTGATCTAAAGAGGTCAAATTGTAAATATTTTTTAAAATTTCACGTTTAGCTATATTTCAACCCCGAATTGTCCTTACAACTGTCCGTACACAATATTACACGGTAATAAAAGGATGAGCATTACCATATAGTCATGCGGGGTTTTTATACAACGACTTTGAGTTTTTTTTTTTTAAATTTTGTTAGGAATAAAAGTTATTCTTGACTTCAATATGGCTTAACAAATATTTATTATCAAATATAATTATTATTTTTATCGAAAAAAAGCTCTCGTCTCTGGAGGGTTAACATAAGACGTTTTTGTATGAAGTTTTCTCTGCCTTGTTAATAGTTTTTCGTAGCAAAAGCTTTTTTTTTTAAATAGCGTGCTAAGAAGTAATTGAGTGGACATTTCTATTGTGTAAATAAAAATTATGGCTGAATTATAACCAAATTATATTTTTGACTCGCATAAACTTAATTATGGTGTTTTTTTCGGGTTATGTATTTTGATAAATCAATTTTCAAGGTAATTTGATTAGAAAACTTGTAAAATATTTGTGGCAAGATTTACATACTGACGTGTTTATGAGTAATATTTTAATTTGATATATTTATTTCTTGAAGAATTACAAAAAGGTTGCAAAAGTATAACGATCAAGGTTATGGAAAACATCGAGGATTATATCGACTGTGGAAAGGAAAAGGGACGTAACCCTCCATTTTCAGCTTTTTTTCTATAATCACAATGTATACAACTTAACACACATTATATCAAAATGATGCAAGCTGAAAAGGCCAAATAAGTATCTAGATTTAGCTTTTAAGTTAGAAAAAGATGACCTTGTAAAAAATTTAACCAAGAAAAAACACTGAATTAAAGGTTTTTCCGAGACAATTTCTTTAATTAATATTAGGTTATGTCAATTTAACACTAGTTTAGAAGTATCCGTGCACTTCAAGGTTGTGTATAATTCATAATATGCATATGTCACAAAATCATCAAAACACGTTTTTAGCGCCTCCTGTAAAATTTGATATGTGTGGGTTACGTCCTTTTTCCTTTCCACAGTCGATATTATTATGTATGTATGCAAGGATATGGGAAGTTGCTTAGTTTGGGAGCCCCGTGAAAAAATAATAACAATGACCCACTTTTACTTTTGGACGTTTGGTGATTTTTAAAAATGTCATCTTGCCTTCGAAAAAGATGCGATACGCTTTTAAATAATTAAACATATTTTATTGGTATATCTATTATATTTATTTTTATACAACACACACATAATTCAATATCTGCCAGTGTTTACGCTTAGAGATGTTTGTGTGAACGTAAGTGTCAAGTAAATTTTTAACACACACGACACACATACTCACTCTCTCTGTCTGCGCATCAAGCGTACTAGCTGTCATGTGGCTTTGTTATTGGGAAATGGTGTCTTGTTATCTATTTTATTCAACCTTGTATATGAATACCCTGAAACTGTCATTTTCATGATTTCAAATAATTAAACTCATACAAAACATTAAGACTATATTATTTTTTTAAATGTATTATAAACATAAAATTGTATTGATATTAATTAGAGCATCTAATTCAGGATGTTTTTTGTGATCCCTGGATTTCAGGATTGATTTTTTTTCCAATCCCGGTATTGAAAATTCAACATAAAATCGTGTATAAATTCGGGATTGAGAAATTTTTGCTCGACAATTTTGAAATCCTGGGATATTTCAAACACATTTTTGTCGATTTACAAAATCCAAGAATTTACGCATTTCCTAAAATGAAGCGACGGGAGACCTTATCCAAAAAAATCCAGGGATCAGTACTATCACAATTCCGGAATTCCGAGATCACTAAATTGGACGGGGTCCTGGGATTGGAGGCCCTAATATCAATGCCGTAGTATCACTTTCTTAAAAAATATTTCCCATTTTAAAATAATTCCCCGAGCTCTTAAAGTTATAAAGAAAACAATAGTAATATATTTAATCAAATGTTATAAATATTTATATTGGGTTTGAAAGATTGTAAAGTAAATTTTAGAAAAGAAAATCTTTTTCAGTTTTTATAAATAGCTTCATTAAAAGTATCTTTTTTTTTAATTGTCAACCGCTCCGTAGTTTGTTACAAAAATACCAAAGATACACACATTATTGTATTGGAATTTATGTTAAATGAATTGACTAAAATTATAATATATTAAAACAATAATATGCATGAAATAAAATAGATATCCAATTATTTGAATGCTAAATCAGACAAAATCAATAAATGACCCCTCCCATTAAATCTAATTGAATTCATTTGCTAGAAGCAGAGTAGATTAAAACAATGGCTCACTCGAAATAAATTATTGCTTTCCTACTCTGGATTTAAATTTTAAATATTGGTCAGATTATAAAAGGTGAACTCTGTTGAAAAAAACAAAAAAATATATTATTCTAAACTTTTTAGAAGATAGCATAATGGATTGTTTTTTAAATGTGAGCCAAATTGAAAGTCTAAACTTTTTTTGTAAAAATAGCTCTGTATTAATCTATATCTTTTTATCCGTTGAAAAAGTTCGGAATGAATAAAATCAATCCGGATCTTAATAAATAATTACAAAAGTGAAATAAATACAAAAGAATGTTTTTAATAAAAATAATATTCCTTTGTGCTTCATTCCACTTTATTAATTACGTCAGGACCGGTTTTGTGTAATTTTGTGTAATTATAATGTAATTTGTAAATCCTTTTCATTGTTAATAGTTCCTTACACCTTTTATTTCAATTTAAATTTGTATAAATAGCACTGTTTATATATTTTTCTTATCAGTTGATAATGCTCGCAATGAGCGAAACCTAATTAATAAATTAATTTATAAAGTGGAATAATGTACAAAGGAATATTGTTTTTATTAATATAATGCCTTTCCACCAAGTATTGACAGTGAACACCCTAAAAGTGTACAAAAGAATGTTTTATTATTATTAAATACTAGTGCTTCCATCCTGCTTTCTCGATTTTTGTGCTATAATATCACATTTTTAGCCACGTCTTGTATTTAAAGAATACAACATGGTTATGAATTCAAATACATTAGAACCTATATATTCATCAATAACCCATTCCTGAGGGCTTAACGAATATGGAATATGACGAATATAGAAGCAATTTTTTCCATAAGAAATAACTGGCATTTATTAATCTGCTTCCAGTGACTAAAAAATGGTGTAGAAAAGAAGAAAAACATGTCTCTATTGTTCTATAACTTTGTCTATTGTTTATTAAATTGTATCAAAGCGGAAGAAGATAAAGGTTATTATTGTTTTAAATAAATGTTACTATCAATCAAAACATCAGCTAATTCCAATTCCAATCATAGGGTCCGTTTTCAGTATTCCATGAAACTTGATTTAATAAAGAAGTCCATATTTTGCCCACTTTTTCAAACCTTCTGATATTAATCGAATCACATTATCGTTGAATACATTTATATTTTGGTTGACCATGGCAACATTTGAATGCCATGTTCTACACTTTGGCCAAATTAGTCAGCATTTTATTATGTTAAGAGATATTATGTTGAGAGTTAAGTAAAGGATCCATTATGTATGGATCCTTTACTTAACTCTCTCTAACCAGACGAAGTCACCTCCATCGTTTCAGTATCTTGGTTTTTCACTTTTACAATTTCAATTTCATGGTAGTTACTTTTCAGTTTGTAGCGTTCATCTCTCGCGAACGCTTGTATAAACTCTTCGTCGTCGCCAAGAGCGGAGCGATAAAAAGCAATAAAATGCTAATCAATGTTTGGCGGCAAACACAAACTCATTTATGACGCCATTTTAAACAATCCGTGCATTTCCGAACGCCAAATTCTGTAATTGGCAATGGGACATTTTGATTTGATTCCATTCGTGCTTCAAGTATATGTCATCTGATCATCATCAACTGTACTACCTCATTTGAAAACAATAAATATTTAACATTTGTAGTCACATAACAAACAATGTTCTACATATTGATTGAATTGGTAGAACCTAGTTATAATAAGTTCAAAAATATAAATTAATTTTAGTTATAACTTTTCTATTATTTATTTGATAGTTAATTTATCATTGTCTGGGACTCACGGTTGTACTCGGTTAGAACCAAGTGCCTCCTGTTCAACGCATGCATCTTAACAGTGCTGCTTTACGTTTGCGAATCATGACAGCTTACGAAAGCGCAAAGTAACCGTATACTGTGCTTTGAAAACAGATGCCTGCAGCAAATGCTAAGAGTGCAGTGGTCTGACTTTGTCAGGAACACGGAGATTAGAGAGCGGACTAAACAGCCTCTTATGACGTTCAAAATACCTGGCTTGGACATGTAATGCGGATGCCTCAAGAGAGTCGAAACCTGATGGGTTTGGGCGTCGTGAAAGGTCACTGATGAACTCAGCGGGGCTTCGGGACGCTGGGATGATCTGGAAGGAAGCAAGAGGACTGGCGGGGGATAGAGAATATAGGAGGAACTTTGTGGTGACTATATGTTTCGTGGTTCCATGAAAGAACAGAACATGAAAAAACAGAACACGAAAATACAGAACATGAAAAAACAGAACAAGAAAAAACAGAAAATGATAAAACAGAACTATGACAAAACAGAATAGGGAACTTGCATAAACAGAACATGAAAAAACAGAACACGTAAAAACAGAACATGTCAAAACAGAACATAGATAAATGAGAACAAATATTAAATATTAGTAAGAATTTTGGTGAATTGTTGTTTATTTATTGCTTATGGTCAAGCTACATTGACAGTTGGCTCGTTTGTTTTGGATTTACTTGTATTTGATATCCTTATTTGTATAGTGGAACCTCGATTCTACGTTTTTCAAGGGACCGTAATAAATGAACGAATAATGCGGGAAACCGATATTGCGGGAAATTATCAAATAATACCAAAAAAATCTTTAATTTTCAAAAAACTTCTTTATTTATATAACTAAATGCGACGTAAAACTATTTGAACCAAAAAAAAAATATTCTACAAAAACGATCACAATGTATAATAATTAAAGCCCGCTTTAATTTATCAGTCAACTGCTACTTTTATAATCTTCAAATATCTATTAATTTCAGTCTGAAAGTATTATTGTAATGGATAATTGTGTGTTAAAGCTAGTCATGGATTATTACGGCGAAAAATTTCACAAATTAACATTAAAAAACACCACGGTTTAACATATTTGTTTGAGGGCTTGATAATCGCGTTTAAATCACCCATTTATATGAAGAACAATGAAAAATTATGCGAAATATGAAATATTTTTCCGTGACACCGTTTTTTGTGTGATTTTAACGCGATTATCAAGCCTTCACAAAAATTATAAAATCATTTTTGGGTCTAATACCATAGATAATATATATAATACGATATAGAGATTAATAATTAATTGTAAAACATATCAATACTAGAGTTTTCTAAATATACCATACTGTCAGACGTTATGTTATCTATTGTCAGACGTGCAATGCCATAGAGTTCGCAAACTTGTTCTGAATTATCAATTTGTTCTGTTTTTTCATTGTTCTGTTTTGTCACGTTCTCTTATTGCATGTTCTGTTTTATCGCGTTCTGTTTTATCATGTTCTGTTTTAGGATGTTCTGTTTTTTCATGTTCTGTTATTTCATGTTCTGTTTCATCCGGTTACCATGTTTCGTATAGATAGCGGATATGGAAAAAATAGCATTTTTTTTAAAAAAGCGTAGATATTAAGTATACTACTTTTTATTTAGATGCTCTCCTTAGATTACTTTTGGTAACCTAGAATTTTCAGCAAAATTAATCAAAAGAAAATCAAAGAATAATATATTTAAATCTTTTTCGAATTTTATATTTCATATGTTTTGCATCTTTGAGAAACATTCTCAAACCTTATAATGATTGCGACATGGTAGATTGACGGGGATTAGTGATCTGAGAATGAGAAAGAAAGTATTCATTTTGTACCGACATTAATAGTTATTATTAATAATCGATTGAGTTCTAAACGAAAAATAAATATTATATATATATAAAATGGTAATGATTTATCAAGCTGATTAAAACAATGCATTTGAATGAAAATCACGTTAAAGGTCAAACATCAAGTAGTTATGAGGCAGTAAATTACAATTGAAAAAATGTTCACAGTCAATTAAAAATAAGATAACAATAAGAAAGTGATGAATAAATACTAATGTGTAAGAAATTATCTAAGAGACTATTAAATAAGCCAACGTAACATAGTCAAGATTACCTCTTTGTTTTCATAATAAACATAATAATGGTGAAAAGATTTTACCGAGCAGCTTTGCGTTAAGTCAAAAGCTTAAAGTCAGTGTTTCTCAACATGGGATGCCGCTGGGCAATTTGAATGTTTTCGGAGACAATGCTCAATTTATTGATATTTGTTACATTTTGAAGATATTGTTTTCCGCATTTGATAACTCTGCATAACAGTTGTTGGTAGATATAACTGTAGCCATGCAATACCAAAAACAACTTTTAGAATTGCAAAATGGTTAATGGTTTAAAACACTATTTAGTCTAAAAAATACAATGACGTGACTTTTTGTCGAGACAGAAACGAAATATTCAATAATGTTAAATCTAGCAAAAAAAATGCAGTTTCCTTTCCTATCATCACATTCAATGCGATTTTAGCGCTGTGAATAATTTGTTTTTGAAAAAAAATCATCTGAACATTACAAATACGTGAAGATTTACGATTAAAAGATGACATGGAGATTTTTGTTGCGTTGAAGGTGATCTATATTTTTTGTTTGAAAAATAAACACTTGTATGAAATTACTTTTACAGGAGAAGGTAAGCAAAAACACCTGATAATTTATTCAATATTGAAAGCTAGAACTCAAAGAAAAGATAAGTTTTTTTGCTGTGGCTTAGAATTATAGTTCCACGATTGATATTGTAAATGTAGATGCTATTATTTGATGACTTAGAAACGTATTCAAATAAACATTTTTTAGATTTGCAACTGTGAAAAGTAATAAAAATTAGCCATCGTACAGGTTATAATAGCCCGTTTTTACAACAAAGCACATTTATTGAATTGAATGTTATTATACAATTTGATCTAATAGAATTGGTTTGGTACCTACCCACTTAAGTGTGATTGAATATGAGATTTTGATTTAAAATCAAGATTACATTCCCATCTAACGGCGACATATCAAAGCTCAGTTCGCATGTTTGATTTTTGATTCGATAACCGGCTAATTTCGGGGAAAAGACTTTTGGAAACTATATTGCAAATTACGGAGCCTGTGGACCCCCGCGGCTATTTGTTCAACCTTTGTAGGGTGAAATAAGGGGACGAGCGAAAATGAAATGAAAAATCTCAACGGGCTTATGTATTTGCGCACGAGAGATTCGTACCCGAAATATTTAAATAAAGCTTAATTAAAAAAAAAACTACTGTTATAGACGTCTGTACACTCTGTTCTTTCGTGGGTCATATGTAGAAATTGAAATACCGGTTTTACCGATACCGGGTACCGAGTAAAAAGCATGTTATTGCCTTAATGCACATCGTATTTTATGATAAGCATCCTGGTCAGTAAATATATTTCAGAAGCAATGATAATAATACCGCGGATATTTATAAAAGAATCTCCTACATAGTCTCCAAGAAGGTAATGGAATACCGGTATAACCAGCCGTGATCTGCCAATGCGTTGACAAGGGGCTCGCTTAATCTCAAAGCAATTGTCGGTGTTCTGTGTAAGGACTAAGGAGTGAATTTTTTACCACTCCTATGCAATTACATGCAATACTTAAATAATCAATCGATTGTTACTTAATACACTTATAATATAAACAATATGCAATTAACCGTAAAATTATCAATTTAAATTACTAAAATTGTACCAATGTGTATACTGAAGCTGTCGTAGATAATATCGACTGTGGAAAGGAAAAAGGACGTAACCCACGGGTCATATTTTTGTATTTTCTGTTGACGAACTGCCAGACATATTTCGAACATCTCAAATAAAATCAGAAATCGGGTTCTATGATTGTCGAATGTAAACGAATGATGTATTCAATGAATTGTTATATATTGTTTAATAGTACTCATATGATTTCATGCTGAAAACATGTTATTACACTGTATTGAATGTAATAAATTTAATAATATCTATATTTAGTTTTAACGCTGGACGGCTTTGCTTAAACATTATACTTGAAATATATGTTATTGAGAATTGAATGTCATAATTTCGTATGAAGACGAAATAGGCCTGCTGTGAAAAAAACAATCAGTATTTATTTATAGGCCACCTTCCTATGCAAAGCTGCTGTTAAAGCATCTCAAATTGTTTATAGAAGTCTTGAAATTTTTATATTATAGTCTCGGACAGTTGATCCTTGTCATTTCAAACCTTGAATAAAAGTGTTTAAGATTTGATCAACATTCATTCCTTCGTACAAAAATCTATTTAAAAAAAATGTTCGTACTAGGATTCGAACCCGTCACGGAAACCAACGACGTTAACTTCACTACTAACCCAACACAGTTAACGTTACTCACATTGAATAATATACAAATTAAGATCAAGACTGGTTTCGGTCAACGATGAGCATATGAGGCGCCGAGTTGCTACACCCGCTCTGGAGATTTATTTGAGTTTTAAGTAAATAACGAAAAACTGTTTTGTGTATACATAGTGATTTTAAGTGTTTTTAAAGTTATATTTTATCTTCTGGGATACAAATAAAATCAAAATAAAACAATTGTCAATAAACGTGTTTGACTTATCCCGATAACGTATTTTGGCGTTTTTAGAGCGGGTTTTGCGAGTCGCTTTAAAATTCATTTTGATTTTTTGTCGAAACGGAATACAATTTGCAACTCTAAATTTTAAAAAATGATAGCCTTTTTGATAGAGCACTGAACTGCATTCGTAACTCATTTTCATCAAAAACAGGTCAGAGCGGGTTTTGCAACTTAGCTCACGGAACTGATCATAATGAAATATCGTTAACCATTACTTAAGCACATCATTTTAAGGATGTATTTAAACGTTTAAAAATGAACAATAACTCATGGTAAAGATTTCTAAACGAATTATTTCTAGCAAAAAATGTCGACTATCAAAGTTGGTAGAATTCTTACGTTGGTTACATATACGCCAAATAATGGATTATATGGCCATCCAAAATTCTTTTTATATTTTTTTTCGTTTACAACAATAGTAAGATAAGTTTTTTTACGTAATTAATAGAAAGTTTATTTTTTATAACACATCTACAATGTAATTATAATATTGCACGCAAGGGAAATCTATCGCAACAGGCGTTTGTTGGTCTAGAAAACTCATTATTGTCAAATTAAAAATGAAAAGGGGTTGAACGGAAAACTCACCCCTCGAATAATCACTACTAGACGGCCACTTACACGAAAAGCGATCACTTTCTCATTAAGTGACACTTATTTAATTATCTCATACGTTTTGCAAATAGTGGGGGAGTATTTTCAAAATATAGATTACATTACACTTTGTCGTATATTTACCTATCTTGTATCATGTAAAGCAGTGCTTCTCAACATTTTTGGGCCCGTAGTCTCTTTTGAGTGTCATTATTTTTCTGTGGCCCCCGTCCCATTTTTTTTTTGTCTTTCCTGAAAACTGATAAAATATTTGTATAGATTACATGGTTACCACCAATCATTTTCTCCCCTCAAGTAGGTTATAAAAAATATAGTCATAAAAGTAAAAAAATAATATTTGTGTACCTATATGTGGATTTATTATTAAAATCAATCTAAATAAGATTTGCCACTGAAAGTTTGCTGCGCATATGCGTAACGTCAGCACTAATTAAAATATTGACAACATCAAGTTTAGAGTAGTTTCCAAAAAGTCTTTATTTGTCGATATTGTGAGTTAGGCATTGTTTGTATTGTTAGCCGCCTGTGTCGTCGAGTGGTTAACGTCGTTGGTTTTGGTTATGAAGGGTACGGGCTCAAATCTCGGTGCGGACAGTTTTATAAATTTATTTTTCGATCGATTTATGAATTTCTGTTCGTAGGCATGGATGTATGTGATGTTTTCAATTACCCACTCCCACCCATCCTATCCTATGAACGGGCGTATCGAGAGCGATTAGCATACAACTAGTCCTGTTCTAGCCCTATCCTTCTATCCCTACTCTCTCTGGAAAAAGATAGGTTGAGCAACTGAGTAACAAGCAGTTCTCGTAGAAACACTTCTGTTGAGATAAACTCCATTACGAGACCATATGCTTCACATTGGGAGCGGACATGGTTTATCTAGGTGTACCTTACATATAAAATATGCCAAATTCCTTTTTGAGATGTTCTAAACTTATCAAACCTGCTCAACAGAATATCTGTTAATCATGTTGGGACACACTTCTTTAGATTAAGACAGGAGTTACCAACCCCGTGCCCGCGGGCGACATGGCGCCCGCCGACTGATTCCGAAGCGCCTGCCAACTAATTTATCAAATCGTAAAATTCCTAGGATTTTGAGATTTTCAAATTCCTCGAAGAGCTAAAATAAAAAACGAGTCACGGTGAAATTTTGGGCAAATCGGTAAATTCCTGGGTTTCGAGATTTTGAAAAAATGTGGTGCTCGCCGCCCTACCAATATTTTGGATTGCGCTCTAGGGTTCAAAAAGGTTGGTAACCCTTGGATTAAGAGGTTCAAAGACGAGCTGATATCCATCAGCTATTTATTGTTCCTGAAACCAGCTCAAATCACCCATTAGTCTCTAAAGACTTTTTAACGTTCTGCTCACTATCCGTTCTGACTGGTTTGCAAGTTAGGTGGTTAATATCTCCTCAAGGTAGAATTAACTGTATTTTTTTTCCAGATATTCACAGTGCAACCTGGTTCTCTCCAGATCACCAAACCTTCCAAATTAATACCAGAAACGGTGCGTATAATTCTGATTAAAATTAATCAAGACACAAGTTGTCCATGTGGTGATTGCAATCAAGATTCGTAAAGTGTTTTAAGTTGCCCGATTATGTCCAGTGTAAGATATATCCTGTTTTTATTTTGTAGAAAAAGTCGCGATGATGTTCGTATAGCTGTATGATGTAACATAGCTTCGTCTGCACAAAATGTATATCAACTCAAAAAAATTGCGCCTTCATTTGGAAAAAAAGGTTTACCTTCCTTGCTCTTGAGTCCTGACCATTTAATTCGTACATTTTTTAAAAGTAAAATTGACACCACTATAGCTTAAAGATTGGAACTACGTTGTAGGGGTCCTAGGCACCTTTTAAAAATTTGAGCTTATTAATTTTATTTTGCAAATTGAACAAAATCAAACATTTGCCCCAATGGAATACGTCTAGCAAAGTGAAGGAACAAACAGCTACTGAGAACAAATTGTTCAATGCACGTGTGTAAAATATGCATTTATAATATAATATATTTATTAGTAATAAAAATAATAAAATATTTTTAGCACTTTTTCCACATAAAATTTATTTGATCGAGACCGGTTTCGCTCATCGCGAGCATTATCAACTGATAAGAAAAATATATAAACAGTGCTATTTATACAAATTTTAATTGAAATAAAAATTGAATTAAATTTGTATAAATAGCACTGTTTATATATTTTTCTTATCAGTTGATAATGCTCGCGATGTGTGCTATTTATACAAATTTTAATTGAAATAAAAATTGAATTAAATTTGTATAAATAACACTGTTTATATATTTTTCTTATCAGTTGATAATGCTCGCGATGTGATCAAATAAATTTTATGTGGAAAAGTACTAAAAATGTTTTATTATTTTTATTATAATGCCATTCCACCAAGTATTGACAGTGAACACCTTAAAAGTGATATTTATTAGTGTTTGTAAAAAATATACGCTATATGAGGGACTGCTATACGGGGGATTGTCGCATACGCTATAGAATATTTATCTATGAAAGGAATGCTATTGGGGGGTTGACTGCACATAATTCTATTACTGTCTTTCAGATTAACTGTTTATTATTCATGACTTAATTAGATGCATATTATTCAAATATTCTTTATTGTTGATGTTCAGATATTATTGTTAGCAAAAATATAATAAAACAAATCGTATTATAGTTATAGGAGCATACTTTATTTTCTCAACACTTATTAACATCAGTACGATTTTTTTTCTTCATAAATAGTTACAATTAGTTTTACATACATATACATTTAATTTAATAGATAATTAATAATACTCTTTTCTAGTTATTTACAATTTCATTAATCTTTATAAATGATATGGTCTTAGTATAATATTTACATTAAATTTAAAATCTCTTCTTGAGCCTAGTTATAATATAGTTAATATTCATAACTATTCTAAAACGATTATTATTTTAATTTAATAAAATATAGGTACAAATACTGCTCATATAATACAAATTCTGCAAATTTAAATAATTAATTCTTATCGTAAAATTATTTTTAAAAAAAAAGGATTTAGGCATCGTAAAATGTGTGTGCTTTAAACAATACTTTAAACGAATCTCATCTCTCAAATAATCATTCATTCAAACAGTAATCACTTCTGTAAAAATATAATTTATTTTAACTGATTCACGAAGGAAAATACGTTTGATACATCAGACGCGTTAAATTTACTGTGACAAGTTTTTTTGATTAATAAATGAAGTAATACAGCAGAATCATCGTCATAATACAAGACACTTGGTTAATTATCATGATTTTATTGACAATCAGTAGTATATGATTTAATTGTTATGCTGCCATGGTTTATCTCTACAAAGAAATGCTGTTTTGGAAAGACATCATGCTTTGATAATCTTAGTGTTCATAATTTTATTTATGTATTTGACTCCAAACCTTGAGAATAAAGCTAAAACACTATGATTACACAGTGTATATTTCAGAAATTTTTAAGTATTAAATACGAGTATTTAAAATTAACTGTCATTTGCTTTTTTACAGTGTCAACTTTTATGATATTTTTCAATGTGTTATAAAAATACTATGTAATAAAACAATAAAATATAAAATAGATTTTGTACGCCTTCAAGTACACGAAAACAAACAATGATTTTGAAAGTAATATGATCACATTATAGTAGAATTTAATAAGTTGAAATAATATCAAAGTATTAAAATTCTACAAATATATGTGTATATAAATGGTTGGTCTGCTTATTCCTTCATCGGAACTATTTTATCAGAATAATTGTATTCTGATGAAAGCATAAGCTGAAACAGCTATCAAGTATTGATAAAATATTAACATATATTTGTAAAACTAAGTACTTTGATATTTTTTCATCTCACTGTAAAGTTTTACCAAGTTAATTAAAAGTTACTATCAAGTCAATCAAGAATTAAAACAACATTATATTAACATTCATCTTTTTCATTTAATACATAGTTCATATTTTTTTAATGATAGAGATTAAAATAATAGTTGACAATATATGGTTAAGAAAATTGATATATGGTTTCTATTGTATGATTTTTAATGTTTTTTACCAAATGATTTATGCTTAAAAATGGCCAAATTAGTTGCGCGCTAAGCAAATTTCCTAATTTAATTAAGAAAGCAACAGTGGTTCGTAGAAATATTTTAAAAATATCTGAACATTCTTGTTAAGTTGTCAAGTAAAGTTATTGACTTGTACAGTTAGACAGTTTCGACTTATGGCTAGACACAGATAGTTCAGAATTGATTCCAATGCGAGACGTTTTTTTTTAATAAATCTTGCTGGTTAGGATAATTTATATTTTTATGTATGGTTTGCCAGAAGCACTTTTATTTTCTTCGGTAGTATTTTTAACCTCTTATTGTTTGATAATAAGTTAAAATACAGTTATAAAATTAACCATTTCATCGCAAAGGACTTGTTAACATGCGAAAAATCTATACGAAAGAAATTTTACTACAGGGAATGGATAAACGACAATTTTTTTGTTTCATAGGTTAAATCAAATAGCTATTTTGATATTACATAGTCTTCAGAACAAACTGGAGAGGTTGCATGGTGCAAAAGTAGTTGTTAATTAAATTGTATAATTCTTTTGAAACTGAATACTTTGTTATTTTATTACAATAGAGTTCAACCAAGTTATTACTGATTGAAAATACAAAAAATGTTTCAGTTTGTAAAACGATAATCCAGTTAGATAAAAAAAATATTTGACTAAACGATATCAACTTACATAACCTGAAATTGCTCTTACTGAATTACAGTTTTTTTACAATAATATATTTAAAAAATAATCACATTTATATATTTTATTTAGAACACTATTAAAACCTAAACCATCTGAAGACCTTTACTAATACTCTCCACGTGTTCTTTTGCCTTCATCCTTAGAGCGGCGATCGAGCTGGTCCGAGGATCTGACTGCGAACTATTCATCCCGTTCATCCTTGGACTTGGCGACCGCTCAATAAGAGCCGGCGCCAGGTAGCTCGGGTATCCCGTCTGTGGGTGTGAGAGGAATCCTGGCAGGGCGGATAGGAGGGGCGGTGAAAGCCAGGGGTCTACTGGGAGCTGGAGACCTTGAGCGCCGCCCATGCGAGAAAGAGGACCGACTGAGTGATATTCTGATAGGCCTAATCGAGCTGCTTCCATTTTTTCCTGTCGTCTCCATTTTGCGCGACGGTTTTGGAACCACACCTGAAACAAAAGAAAATATATTGGTGAGATGATATTTATTATCATATAACACAATTTATCTTTGCGAAGTGGTTAATACGATGTTCATAGATTCAGATTCCAGCACTAACAGATTTATATAATGATTTTTTAATCGATGTTTGAAATATGCTCAAAGGCATAGTTGTCTGAATTCCCTCTCAGCTATCCGATCCTAAATACGACGGATAACAAGATCGGTTAACTGACCTCTAGTTTTGCCCTAGTCCCATATTTATATTTAGAATATAGGTTGACCAACTTCTGTTGAGATAAGCGCTACTAGGGTTTGAAAATCCATAACTGTTTAACATTACCGATGACATTTTTTTAACCACAGCTTCCAATGTTAAGCAGAAGTGTTTCTACGAAAACTGATTTTCACTCAGTTACTCAACTCTTCTTTTTCGAAGAAAGTAGACATCATTACAAAACAACAAAAGCTTAATAAATACATTATAAGAAAAAAAATGCTCAAAAATAATATAAGATCCAAAATAAATAAATACTACCAAATATTTAATATAAAATAGAGAAGTACATAAAGAATATACGCCATAATATATTGGTAATATAAAAAAATATATTTAAAAATTTTAAACGTTTGTAACAGAATATTTTATACCAAGACGTGGCGTGGTATGTTCATGATTTCAATATTTAGTTCAAATAAAAATATTCTAGAGTATTTCACGAACAGGATGGTGGTGTCGCCATATTTCATGAAAATAAAATTTTCTCGACACACGTCTCATTGATTTACAATGTACAATAAAACTGATTTACGTGCCCTCTCAATCATAGCACATCGGGTGGAGTGAGGAAAAAATATTTTCCCATGATATCAACTATTACACCTTAATATAAAAAAGACAATAATGCTTCGATTTATAAATATATTTTATAAGTGAAATTAAAATATATAATATTGATAAATAAAAGTTTTTTTTCTATACATAAATTCCTTTATTCATCGAAAGCTAGCAAATAAAAAGTTATAAGTTCCAAGGGGGCTACAAATTCATAAATACCCAGGTTCTTGAAATCGAAAAATTGTTCGAACACCGCAAGAGAGCTAAATAAAATAAAAGTTCCCGTATTATGTCATGTTGGGAGATCCGTAAATTTCTGTGTTTTTGAAATCGGTCAGCTAGTAAAATGTTTTGAAATCCACGAAAGATCTAAGAAAGGGTACCACATTATTTCATTTTGTGAAATAAGTTTAAAAAATCCTGGATAATTTTTTTAAATTTGTCATCGACAAAAATTTTCAAAGATTTGAAAACGATTTTAGAATCTTTTAAAATCATACATTTTTCCCAGTCATCAATCTCTAAATCAGGGTTTCCCAAACTATGTTCCGCGGAATACTGGTGTTCCGCAAAAAAAAATGGAATGGTTTTATACGTATATTTTAATTTTATATGAATTACCCATTGCATAAATTTGACTAAGTGTTCCGTTAAAATATCCGGACTTACAAAGTGTTCCATCCCAAAATAAGTTTGGGAAACCCTGCTCTAAATAATTGTGTACCGAGTCTCAAAAAACTTATTTGTACGTATGGAAGCCACGGGCCTAAAAGGTTGAGAGACTATGCTCTACCTACAGCACTCAACCAATAATTTACAGTGACATTAAGATTGATCCTGAAAAACTATTTACGTATAATCAACATCCCATATTAAACATCCCTTAAGAACTGCCATAGACTTGAGTAACTACGAGGAAAAAAAACAATTTCGTCAAAGTAATATTCAATGCACCCTAGTGACTACCCTTCGACCGTAGCTGTTGTCACAGCACTATGAAATGTCACCGTAGCGTATTCAGGTGGTAATTTGCCACCCTGATTATTTATATTGTGTCCTACATTTGCAGTGGCGTGAACACTTGTCGACTTCGGCAAGAAATAGTTTGACAATCAATTAAAATATTAAATTGTTAATGATAGTAGAAAATTTTAATCGTTCAAATTATGTATATTCACACAAGTTTTGTCACTTAAGACACGGGTTTTTTACTTTCGGCATCTGCAAGCGTTCAAGAGCACGGATGAATTTGAACATTCCATGTGACCTACTGAGAATGACGACATAATTACATATAGACTGTGGAAAGGAAAATGGACGTAACCCACACATAGAAAATTTTACAGGAGGCACAAAAAACGTGTTTTAATGATATTGGGCCATATGCAAATTATTAAATATCCACAACCTTAAAGTTCATGCAGACTTCTAAACTGTTGTTTAATTGACATAATCTAATATTTATTTAGTCTAGGAATTGAAATTGTCTAGGAAAAACTCTTTTTTAGCCTTTTTTCTTGGTTTCAATTTTCACAACCTCATCTTTTTTCAAACTTAAAAGCTAAATTTAGATACTAATTCGGCATTTGCAGTTTCCATCCTTTTGATAGAACGTGTATCGAGTTTGATACATTGTGATTATCGAAAAAAACCTGTTTTGAAAAATTGTGGGTTATGTACTTTTTCCTTTCCACAGTCGATATGTAAAATTATATTTAAAAAAAAACGTGACTCTTTTTCAAAAATTGTTCTGCGTGAGTTGATTCCTTTTACATAACTACATACGATATATGGAATGAAGATAATTGTTTATTGACAGTTAATGTTTGCCAACTACAATAAAAAACATACAATTGTTTATTATATATTAAATTAACATTCGACATAATTATTGCACAACCCTGATTTTAGTCTCCATTTAGAAGTGAGTATTCACGTGTCTATTGGTGCCTGGTTGTATCACGGCGATGCACGAACATTACTACGTTACAGCATTCAATCAACGTGAGGTTACCTATGAATTATCTAATTAAATATATTTTATAATTTTGACTAATTAATATGAAGCAGTTCATATTAATTCTTTGTCAATTTAAATAGCACACATTTTTGTCAGATCTATAATACTTAAATTTAAAACATATCCGATATCACTACGCAAGTATTCATTTTTACGTATTTGCGTGATTTATTCATTAACTTTCCTATAATAATCTTTTTAAGACCATTGTAGGCTCCATTCTCAAAATAAAATTGCACAGCTACCGTTTTTTTATAATATAATTAAGAATACAAATTTATAGTAAGTTGGGTACTCAGTGATTTTCCAAGCCACCTTTAGTAAGTTCACTGTTAGAGGACTACGGAAATGGTAAAATTAACGAATGGCTACTTACCAAAGCTCGTAAAATATTATTTTATTCCAAAAAAATATTATATAAAAAAATGTCAATACAAATAAATGATTTTATTTTCAAACTGGTATAATATATATTTAAAAAAAATATTCCCACTCCCAATGTGGAGTATATGGCCTACTTATGTATCTCAACAGAAGTTTTTTTCTACGAGAACTGTTTGTTACTCATTCGCTCAACCTCTATTTTTTCAAAGAGAGTAATAGGGGTAGAAGGACATGGCTTGGACAGGACTAGTGGTAAACTAATCGCTCTCGCTAGCTAGGCCCAGTTGTTAAAGGATCCGAAATGGTGAGAGGGACGTCACAAACACCTGTTCACCAAACACTATCACTGTTTGTACTGGGACTCGAACCCGTGAGGTCTATCACGGAAGCCCACAACGCTAACCACTGCGCGATAGGACCCGAAAATATAAATACAACAATCAAAAGAATAAAATTGATATCAAAGAATCTTTTTCTATTCTTAATTCATTTTCGTCAGTTTTTTTACTAACCAGCTTCTAGAAATCAGAATGGTGACAATTGATATCACATAAAATACGGAAATTATATTTCATATGAAAAGTTTATTGAATTTAAATATACTAGCTGTAAGCCTATTGACCTCAACGGGGGGGGGGATTTTCGTTGCATTTTTAAGTAGTCAGAAAATTTACTGGCGTGAAAAATAAATTGTAAATTGTAAATAATATAATTTTTAGAATATTTGAAATGTTTATGTTTGCTAACAAATATATTTCGTAGAAGAAGAAATAGATCTCGGGACATATATCAACACCCCTGCAGTATTTAAATTGTAAATAATATAATGTTTAGAATATTGGACAATTGAATCAGGGACAATCATACAGACGGACGGACATTAGATACTCATAATGTTTTAGTTAAATATCATGCATGTTCGAAAAATTACAACTCATGTGTTCAAATAAACTAAATTGGTAATGTTGGGCCCACTGAAACAATTAACGCAAATAAATGAACAAAGCCTAATTAAATAATTAAGTATCGTAGAACCGTATGTCGGATTTGAATATTTCATTCCGTTCCACATTCAAACGCTTTAGTTTGAGTTTCCACCGCCTGACGCGTGCGGGCGCGCGTGTTTGTCATTCGTGAGCAGTTAATTGAATTAATTATTATGGCTCTTAATATCAAGTGGAAAGGGAAGGGTGTGTTTATATTGTACTATTATATTGTTTGTACTGAACTACTGATGATCACTAAAAGATGGCGTGACATTCATTATTAAATGTGGTAAAAAAAATGGACGAATACGATAGCGCAGTGGACACGTTTTTTTGTTCATTAAATTAGTATTTACTTGGAAAAAACCCATGTTTATAAGATCAAAGTAACAAAGTATTTAGATACAAAATATTTTTATAAATTGGGCCCTCGACAGGTGAAGTAATTCAACTAGTAAAATGGTAAAACTCATTTCTTGAACTTTTAAAAAAGTACAATCACATCTTTATTTGGTGTTGTTGTGGATTACATTATGTATTTTACGCAAATAACACTATTTAAATGTGTATTAACTGAGGTTACTTCACTTTACGATACTTTAAGATGTGTGAAATATTAAAAGTGTCTAACTTTTTTCTTCTAAAATAGCACATAACCTTTAATTGGTCCATAGCTATTTTAGCTTCACGCCTCGTCAGAACCATGGTTATTGTTTTTGTTTCGGGAAGATATGTTGGGTCCGTTTTTGAATGGCTTTGATTGAGGACTTGAATTTCAGTACGGACAGATTTGACAATCGGTTTCTAGTCTAATTCGAAGTCTAGTTTACGTAGTGATTTTCTTTGCTTATTTAATTTTTAATGGAACATCTTTATTTTTAACTTATTTTTAAAGACGTTTAATAAGTTTTAAAAATAAATAACAACAAATAAAAATATACTATGATCAGAAAATAATTATTCAATATGTTCAAAATATCATATTACTTATTTGGATCACACGTTTACGATAAAATCTGGTAAATTGTTAACCATGGCAGTAAGGGTTGGTAGAACAGGGAGAAGTTTTAACCACTCAATGAAGTTTATTATTAGGGTCCGTTGTTTGTCACCAGTATTGCTGTCATTTTTGTATTGATTGATTTATTGAAAAATATTTGACTTGAAAATACTATTTTTTCAACTTTATAATCGCTTTTAAATCATATAGTGGATATATTATATTTTATTCCCTCAATGATTGTAACTAAAGGAGGTTCAAGTTGGGAAACAATAAATTTAAGCTTTATTTCTGCCGAATAATATTTGTTTAAAATCCTTCACACTTAGAATGAAATAAGTAAATATTCGTAAAAAAAAACTTTACATCAAAATTTCCAGACGCAGTGTCGAGTCTACAATAGATTTTGAAAAGCAGCACATTCATATCCAAATGGACAAATAAATTTAAAAAAATATATATTTTTAAATAAAAAATTGTATGACAGTCTGGGTAAATAATTTTGTAATCAGTGGTTTTCACGCTTTTAATTTAAAATTACTGCTCAAAAACCTGCTTTTTATAGTAGCTATATTAAAACTCTATACAGCTCCGATCTTAATATCGAATATACTATTTTTCACCATTTTAAATAATACTTCGAAAATCATAAAAAATAGCTCGTTATGGATTAAAAATGCGTCAAATTTGAAAATTCCACAATTTTTCTAAAACATCCATAAAACTATATTTTCCTTTTTTATACGGTTTTTTGGATTTATATTGAAAAATTTCAATCTGATTTATAAGAAACCAAATTATTTGCATAAAATCGGTAAGCTTTTACTAATATGAATGGACATTAAAACAGATAATATTTTGGCGTCAAGCGACCTTAAAAATTAATAAATCAGACGCCTTAGTTTGAATGGACAATTGTAACTAAAGTGAACTTAACTGATTTTATTACAAACGTGAGAATAATACTGTAGACCAACTCACGATTACGTATTCTATACCGTAGTCACATTTGTCATATAATTTATATCCTAACCTTTAGTGAAAATAAGTTTACGCAATCAAGTTATGTTGTATCATTAAAGTTATGAATGTTAAAGTGCTGCGTAAGAAATTCATTTACTTGACTTAGACAATCACATATCAACAAAAAATACATATTGAATGAATTATGACTGCAAAACAATAATATTTAATTAATTTAGTTAAATTTCATGCGCATGCCCGCTAATGAATTATGTATGTAAATGAAAATAACGATAACATACGAGCAGCTATTACTTCCGCCTAATTCATTAACCTCATTATACAATAATAATATAAAATCGTACCCACAGTGGAATTTCCTTTACCAAATATTTATTTGTTTGGCCTAATCGCGATCGTGTAGAATTATCCGCGGGCCCTTTATTCCGTATTCGGATTTCGTGACGTTTCACACAAAATTAACGTTTTTATTATTACAACGGGGAAAGCATGTGCCTTGGTGCGTGGGGGGTTTGAAAAAAGCTCGCGGGCAGAATTGGAAGCTCATTCATTGGAACTAAAAAATGCTATTTAAAATATATCGTCGGTTGTATGCAATAAGTTAGTTATGTGTATTTCCTAATAATGACATAAACATGTTTATGATGTCTTTCATTCTGATAAGTGCATGAAATACAGCAAAATAATTTTAAATGTATGCCATTGGATACTATTCCTTGATGTTCAATTGTGACTTAATTACATATTGTAAATTAATTAATTTAATTTCAAGGCAATTAGTGACGTTTTTAATTAATTAAAAATAAGCACTTTTGTCAATTAATGAGTTATTGCAGTACACCGACGTTATATCATATTTTCACTTTAATGTTGCTTTATTTAAACAAGTATTATTAAAATTACTGGGAAATATTATTTAAACCTTTTTATAATGGTTGGATTGATTTGTTACTATTTAAATAACAAATGTATACTTGAAATGTGGAGTAAATGAACTATGGTTGGAAATGATGTGAAAAGAGAGACTAGTATTTTGAAAATCAATCTATATTTGCCTTGTTTTTAGGATTGGATAGATCATGCGAAGTGATTTAAATGTTTTATCAATAATAAATGTAAATGTATTTTTTTAATCCATATCCACTCCCAATTTGGAGCATATGGCTTCTTAATGGAGGTATCGCAACACATTTTTTTCTACGAGAACTTTGTGTTACTTTTCCCAAAGAGAGTAGTAGGGATATAAGTATAAGGTTAGAAAATCACCTCTTGGTTAACATATCGCTCTCGCTACGCCCAGTTACTGAAGGATTGGAAAAGTAGGATGCCTTCGAACAGAAATCGATAAATCGATTGAAAAAATGCTGTTTGTACTGGGACTCGAATCCGTGAGATCCTGCACAGAAGCAAACAACGCTAACCACTACGCCATAGGACTCGGCGGAATTAATGAATACTTGTTAACATATAATCAAACAATGTGTCGGAAGGTCCATACTGACAAAAATGCGTGACTAATTGTAAAGAGAATTTTTAGAAAAACTTTTTGTAAAGACAAAAACTTTAAGGTCGAATTGAATTGTCAAAATAAAGCCAATAAATGAAAACATAAATAGATTACTTTTAGGGTGTTCACTGTCAATACTTGGTAGAAAGGCATTATATTAATAAAAACACAATATTCCTTTGTACTTCATTCCACTTTATTTAATAGGTCAGGACCGGTTTAGCTCATTGCGAGCATTGTCAACTGATCTATTAATTAAAGTGGAATGAAGTACAAAGGAATATTGTGTTTTTATTAATAAATAGATTAGTCTTAAATTTTTGTGTAATTCTTTGAAACATATCGTTCTTATATACTTCTTTTACTGAAATTTTAAACATATACATTTCAAATGCAACTTTATATTCCTCGTCTGTCAGAAAAAAGCTCGAAGCTTTTGAGTAGGCTGATAAGCGGCTGTTATGATAAATTCAGTGTTTACAGAAATGTCACAGAGGGTTGTATAAAACACTTAAGCGAGCTTTTAGGTTCAATAATCACGCGATAGACATATGCCGAAGTTACATTTAACCCCTAAGTATTCTTGACTTCTAAATTATATAGATTTTGTTATTTTGATGGTACATATCAAAGGGCTTCGTGGTAATGTAATGTGACGATTTTCCATTAAGCGATTTGGGTACCTTGACTTTTAAAATACTAAATAAATCAATGTTAAGGCTTGAAAAATCAAGCATTAATTTAAAGGTAACTTATTCGTAGATCAACCGTCGAGTATTCAAGATGTTAAAATGAATGTTTTATTTGATTCCGAAAGTATAATCATAATATAAGGCACAAACCAAATAATAAATAACTGTTTTACGTTTATGCCGTTATTGAAATTCACGAAACCCTATCAAATAACACGCAGTGGGGAAATTAAATCATTTATATGAACACTGAAATAGTATCATAATGTTAGTTTTGTCCGCAAAACTAATAATTACATTGTTATTAATATTTGCCGCCTGTGTGGTTGAGTGGTCAACGTTGTTGGCTTCGGCTACGAAGGTCACGGGTTCGAATCCCAGTAAGGACAGTTTTATAAATTGATTTTTCAATCGATTTATAAATTTCTGTTAGAAGACATGGATGTATGTGATGTCTTGAATTCCCTTCTCCCACCCATCCTATCCTAGAAACGGATTAACTAATCACTAGTTCTGTCTTAGCCCTATCCTTCTATTCCTACTCTCTTTGGAAAAAAAAAGGTTGAGCAACTGAGTAACAAGCAGTTCTCGTAGAAATACTTCTGTTGAGAAAAACTCCATTAGGAGTCCATATGCTTCACATTGGGAGCGGACATGGTAAAAAATAAATATTCAACGTAGTTATTTATTTTTTGCTCTCGTCTCCATATGACAAACATATTAAATATTTTTGATCTAATTAAAAAAAACAATATTTGATATTACATACATAATTATTTTTTTACTTCAGGTGTATACTTTATTAATAATTGCATATTTGATTATAAATTAATGTTTCTCATTAACATTAATACAAGTATAAAGTGTTTTTCGAATTAATAATATTTTTTCCAGTGACAGACAAGTTGTGGGGCGCGCTGTATACCATGTTGCGCCTTGTTGTTAAAACCACAGCTTTTTAACATTAATGTCATGCAATTGGAGAACGAAAATGTCAGTTATCATGGATTGTTAACGCTCTTCATTGACTGTAACGTTCGAGGCGATATAATTTTTGGCGTAATTCTATTTATAGTGAAATGGCAAACCAAACTGAGTACAAATAAGCTTTCCTAATTCGAAAAATAAACCTTTAAAAAACATATTTATAATTCACTGTTTTTCATATGTTTACTATTTTAATGAATACAAATTCGATTCCTGCCTGAGTCTTTAAAACACTTTGCAGTATTTAGTTTGTCTTAAAAAAATCATTTAAGACGTATCTTTTGCATATTATATTGAGTTTTGCGTCAATAGAGGTCGCCTGTGGAATGATTCAATCAAACAGTGTTCTCAGCTTATGAATCGTGGAAACCTCTCATATATTTTTGTAACTTTTACACTTTTTAATCGTAAATACTTAGTTTATTTTAATATAAAATTAGATATTGTAAAATGAAAAACATTTGTGACTGACCTTACTAGCTGTTATAATAATATCCATTTATTTATTTGTAATAAATATTAAATACATTAATATAATACTTTGCTCGAAAACTATAAATATTATGTAATGAATAACAATTTATTTTCCATAATAATGGTGATTTAGTAAATCACATAATGTTGTATAATAAATATTCGTATCTTTGTATCGTTTAAGACCACTAAAAGAAATTAACGATTTTTGCGTTATGATAAGGAAGGCATAATCCTTCCCTATTGTATTTCCATACACGAAAAGAATTAAAAGGTTACGAAAAAATATGTTCACATTGTTTCACATAAAAGAAAACAATTAATGACAAGTTTACGTTGTCCAGATGAATGGAATATTTTATACCAACACAAAGTGTGCAGAAAAGAATTTCGTTCTCAATGTCCTTCTGTTTTTTTATTCACGTTTGTACTAAATTTTTACATGCTGAACAAAATTATACATTTTATTCATTACACTAATCAAAAGAACTGATTATCAAATTGATAAATTAAAAAACTCAAAAACAATTGCTGCTCTCGAAATGATCGCTAACATCAATGACACAAGTGAATGAGTGGATATATTAAATAGTTTATAGCATCGTATTGAATAATGATGATTCCTCATCCAGAACCATTTTTACGGCTCTTATGAAATGGTATCATAAAGTTAGAAACAAATAACCAAATTAATTCGAATGTGTAAGTGTACCATCTTTCTTGACGTCATCGAAAACGCAAAATCGCGACCATAC
This sequence comes from Himalopsyche anomala, assembly GCA_031772345.1. NCBI lineage: Eukaryota > Metazoa > Arthropoda > Insecta > Trichoptera > Rhyacophilidae > Himalopsyche > Himalopsyche anomala. The sequence goes on along the minus strand of CM062833.1, from coordinate 14,825,909 downwards.
AAATAAACAAACAAACAAACGTACAAACGAACCTTATCGACTATTAATATATAGATTCTTTCGTTATATGTATATGAATTTAAATAATCTTTTAAGTGCATTAAAGTGTTTTATATAATAATCATAAAAAAAATCAAACTGAATTGCCTCTTTGTCAGTGTAAGAAGGGTTTAAGGTAATAAACAAGAGAAAAACCATATAATTTAAGATTTCGACTGAAGGTGCTTGGTGGAATTTCAATAGTAAATTTGAATCGTTCAAATTATGTACACTCCCACAGATTTTGTCACTAACGACCCGGGTTTCGCCTTTCAGCATCTTCAGGCGTTCAAGCGCACGGAGGAACGTGAACTGACAGTTCAAGTTCATCCGTGCGCTTGAACGCCTGAAGATGCCGAAAGGCGAAACCCGGGTCGTTAGTGACAAAATCTGTGGGAGTGTACATAATTTGAACAATTCAAATTTAGAAAAACCATAATGTCAAGGGAAACAAAGGCGGTTGTTTTCATTACCCTAAAATGTTGACTAGTCAATTATAGTGTATTTTTTTAAAATATAGAATTGACCTTATTAATAGCCGTTTTAATATAATTTAATTTGTGTGTGTGTGAAATCTGCTTAATAAATGTTGTGTTTGCTATACAGGACTACGAAAACAGCCGGTTTTGTTATGAACTCGATTTAAATTCTACAAAAATGTACGTGTAAGAGACTAATTTTAAAAAAAGTCTAACTTTATACGATATTTCTAGCTTTACATATCAGATGATATGTGTAACCCGTTTACGTCAAAATATGGAGACCACTCTCATTGTTTCCAGAGTTCTTAAATGTAAGCGATTTGATTGAATTGTTTCCCCAAACTAAAAATAGATTAGCAAAAACAAAGTGGAAATCACATATACCAATATGTTGTTAAATATATCAAAAGATTTTATTTTAAACTAAAATTATATTGAAATGACAAAAACTGTATGCAATTTACCGCGAGCAATATTTCATTCGTTTCACTGCACTTCACTCGGTATAATTCGTGAAGTGTTTTACACATATAAAAACTATTCAGGTCATTAAAAAGCCTTAGATTCGAATAAGGGTAAGTTAAGGCCGTAAAAAATAATTATATTGAGGGACGTTAGATTTAATGAGATGTGGTGTTGATTGTGTATTCAGAAAATAAGGTTGTATGTAATTATAATTAATGCACGGAAAATAAATAGGTTACAGCTTACGTTATAAAGAATGATGAAAAGCAGCCCATTAGCTTCACAGTAACGATTGGCTTTTTATAAAATATGCATTTTAATTTAATTTTCATTTCAAGTATTTATTAATAACTCTCATTGTCAAATATATCCAACAATCATATTATTTATTTTGTTACATAGCGAGACCAACAATAATTACTTTTTTCGGCGGTTTCGCAGGGTGCTTTATAGAAATTTATTTTAAATATAACAAATAATTTGATGACTCTTTTATTCCATTGATAAGGTTGAAAATTGTTATACGTGTGTTGCCTCTTTGAAAAAGAAGACTGGAACGTCCAATATGTAATAAATTTTAATTATAGGATTTTTCCAACACCATCTATTGAAAAAAATATTCAACAATTGTTAAACAAACAAGTAAATAAAATAAGCTAGATTGCATTTGGATATCGGCACCAATCTTTAGAATTGAGTTAAAAATAAAATTGTTAGATTTGATGATGAAACCGTCACTGACGCAAATGATGTTGACCGCTGCGCTGTAAACCCAACTTATTTTTCAATCATGTTTGTGATGTCTTAAAATTTCCTTCTATCTTGAATAAAAGGGCGTACCAAGAGATTAGCATGTACTAGCTCTTTTCTTTTAACAATTACCTACTGGTATTAGCTTTAAGGCCAAATTTGTTTTTTAAATTAATATCTATAGAAAGTTTTATAAAATTATTGTCGTATAAAATAAACGGCCTGATTTTTCAAATACAGTCATCACAACTTTAACAATATTTCATTTAAAATAATGAAGGATAATTAATAATATCCAAATATAATATAAAATCATAAAAAAATTAAGTCGTTCAAATATTAAAAGAACACAACTTTTTTTTTGTTATGTGTCCTACAATTTTGTTATTAATGAATACTGTCTGCATAACAAAGCGACAAAAAGTTAGAAGCACATTTTTTTATTAAATTTGAAATATAATTCGCCAAGTGAAAAATCTAGTCTAGTCACGTAAAAAGTTTGATATCATTTCAACATGTTTTTGTTGTTAAAACTTTCATAAAGTGATATTACTCAAAACCCAACACTTTCAGCTTAGATTTCGTGTTCCGTTTTGTCACATGGAGGTTGGAAAATAAAATAAAAAAATGGACGTTATTCGTGAGGCGGGTAAGTATTTAAATAGACAGGTCACGATTTTCAAATTGTATGAAAGAATTTGCTTTTTCCACTTGTAGAATATTCTACATAGATATTTATTGTAAAATATCAATTATCAAAATTAATTATTAAAAAAAACAATAACAATTGTTGTATTTGTCTTTGTTTTAAATGTGTTCCATGTCTAACTTAATAAAACCTCATCTAAGTAGCTCTTGTTTAATGAAAACTGATTGTTACGCAGTAACTTGGCTTTTAATTTCCGGAAAGATTAAGAATATAAAAAAAGCGCTGAGATAAAACTAGTGGTTAGCTTATCCATTTTTCTATGTTTTGTTTTAATGATCGGATAGTTCGAAAACGTTTTCGTGATAAAATCTGAAATTAAAAATGCATTCGTAAAACAAAAATTAATACTCTCATTGCTTTACTTAGAAAATGTTATCATATATTTTTAATATATTATAATTAAATTTATTTAAATAATCTATCAGAAGTTATGTTGATCACTGTTTTTATCCATTTCTCTTTCACAGTTTTGGTGGGTGCTTGGCGGTAATCCAGTACGGAAAATCATAAAAGATACATAGAAAATTTATGGGGCCGTCAGCGTAAAAAGACATGTAAATTTTATCAAATGGAAAGCATCGGTATTTGAAATACGTGAGTAAGGATCGTTTGTTTATATAAGAAAACTGATCAAGGAAATACAAATCGATTTTAATATTGACACTGAAAGAGAGTTTCTGTTGGACTGATAATATATATACTTTAGAAACAAATGTCACATTTTTAATACAGTCATGCCCATAATTTATTGATATCTTTGTTATTTATCTTTGAATATACGAAAAAATCAACAAACACAATGTGCTTAAAATACAATGTATTCATAGTTAAAGCTTAACTTTACAATCAAGTTCTTTTAATCAGATAAAGATGTAAGTTTTATTCACAAATTCATCACTTTCATACGAAAGAAATTCGGTTGGAAATAAGTTTACTTACAGTTTTTGTTGTAAATTAGGATCATAAATGTTATAATTAATTGTTTTTATAGTAACTGCTAAGGAAAAGGAAAAGTAAAAACTATTTGGTATTATTAGTAATTGACGAAACAGTTTTTGCGTTAGAATTTATATGAAAATATAAAATAAGATTTTATTTTTCAATAATTCCAAATATTAATTAGATAAATATTGGACTATACAGTTAATACAACCAAAGCAAGGAATATTTTTATTTTTTAAGTCCCCTAATATCTAATTTACCAGAACAAACATCACATACATCCAAGATCAAGATTTCTGATAATAAATTGGAAAATCTTAGTTATATATTAAAATTGCCTGATTTTGAATCTTCGACAATATGAATGCTAAAATTATACTTCCATACAAGACCACAAATGCTCAGTAGCATCATATCGTCACTATACGAGTAGAATTTGGTAAGTAACAAGTTAACAGTTCTGAGTAAATAGCAAATGAAAAATTTGAGCACTAAGAATAAAGCATTTGGCCTCAATATTTTATACTAAAAATATCATTATAGATGATGTGATGCCAATTTGACAGAAATAATGGAAGAACAATAGCCAGAGCCAATTTCTTGCATTTGAATCCTATGAATAACAATTACCAATGAAAAAAAATACTGTTAACCTTTTTAATCATTGATATTCACAAATCTCATCGTTTACTTATACTGTTTTTGTCAATTGTGTTACTTACTAATTTTTGCCAGTACAGTTTGCAAACGAGTTAAAAGAAAGCTACTGATAGTCAATCAATCACTTCTTGGTCTATATTCTTTACTGCAATTAGATGCAGAGAATTGCAGATACTAATTTACTTTTTTATGTTAAAAAATTTATGAGTCCTAAACCACACACCGCAGAATAGCAACTTTACTGATAAGTTGATTTTTTTTAAATATTCATAATTGACGTGGATCTGTCTACGAATTTACACAACTGTATCTATCCACCAGTAGTAAGATTTTTCCAGCCTTTTATTTTGTTTTATAACCATCATGTCACTATTGTAGTTGATTTATTCAAAAATTCAAAACTACCCTACCATCGCGATACTTTCTTAATACCCGGAATACCTTCGTGCATAGATCAAATAAAATGAGCACAAAAATAAAAATTCCCCGCTCGGTGATTTATAATAGATGGAAGCTTTTATTGGAAAAGCTACGATCATCGCCAACTGTCGTAGAGCAGATAAATTTATTACAGCCGGCGGTGACAAGTCTACGCCGCTACGACGCGTCTATCTACGCCGTAGTCACGCGACCCCTGGGTGCTCAGATATAATAGGAGACGTTGTCGGCAAGTGTAATGATAAGTTTAATCAAGTTGTATCTATTTAAACAAACTCCACAAACATGAGTCAATCCAGTACGTGCTGGTGAAAATAGAGTAAATTAGAACGTAGAAACTAATTCAATTAATTTTATTTAATGCTTTTTTGACTAAGCTTGGTTTAAATAACATCGTTAAGCTTTTCTCTGTTTTTTAAGCGTTAGTAGCAAAATTATGACTTTTTAAATTTGTTTCTAAAAGTATGATTGTGTGACCTCTAACATATTTAACATTTTAATTTGTTTAATTTTAGAGTCCTTGAGATCTGTTACTTAACACATAGTTAATTATATGAACAAAATTGTGACAGCATCTTATTTATAATAAATAAAAAGTGAACTTTGCATTACCACCAATAATTAAATTACTAATGAGTTAGATATGTATTACATTTTTAAATCACTAGACATAGATTCGATCAGATTTTGAAAAGTGATTTAACATAAACTTAAAATAAAACTTAATGATTGTTCAATTACATATTAGAGGTGTTTAGTTATTTTTATTAGTGTAATTATAGAGTCACTTCTACTGTAATTTTTAAATTCTTTTTAATGTCAATTGTCCACCTTTTCATTTCAATTGGTTTTTGTTTAAATAATACTGTCAAATTTTATTTCTTACCAGTTGACAATGCTCGCCATGAGCAAAACCGGTCATGATCTTGATAAATTAATGTGTAAATTAAGTACAAAGGAATATTGTGTTTTTCTTAATTAATTGAATAGCTGAACTGAGTCAATCAAGAACATTAGTCGAAAATGTTCGTAATAAGCGAAACCGGTTAAGATCCTTTTAAATAAATGTATAAATAGTACAAAATAGTGTTCTATTAATTAGTAAAAAGCATGACAGAAATAAGGTTATTTTTATCAACTAATGATGAATTTGCCGCCTGTGTGGTCGAGTGGTCAACGACGTTAGCTTCGGTTACGGAGGTCCCGGGTTCGAGTCCCAGTACGGACAGTTTTATAAATTGATTTTTCAATGGACTTATGAATTTCTGTTCGAAGGCATGGATGTATGTGATGTCTTGAATTCCCCCCTCCCACCCATCCTATCCTATGAACGGGCGTATTGAGAGCGATTAGCTTACCACTAGTCCTGTCTTAACCCTATCCTTCTATCCCTACTCTCTTTGGAAAAAAGAGAGATTGAGCAACTGAGTAACAAGCAGTTCTCGTAGAAACACATATGTTGAGATAAACTCCATTAGGAGTCCATATGCTTCACATTGGGAGAGGACATGGTTAAAAAAAATGATGAATATGTATGATGGATTTATTTAAAACGTACATATGTATCACTATTTTAACAAATACGTGACAATTGGTTTTGTGAAAAAAAGAAAAAATCAATATTTCACTTTGACGTAATTTAAACAGACCTTTTGTTCATTTATAATGTATTAGTAAAACAAAAAAACAGGAAAGGGAAGAAAAAATATTTTTTAAAACATATTCAATTCATATCTTTATTCTTTCATTGTCGAGCTTACAATGATTCAAGTATGATAAAGTCAATATTTTAACCCTTCAAGCGAATACATTTTTATATTTCATTGCATTTATAACAACAATATAATAAATTTTATGCCATATTGCCCTTAGCAAAAACTCATGTCGCGCTCCCTCTTTCCAATTAAACGCACATTAACGCATGGGGGGTTCATGTGCACAGACCGAATGCGAAGGGTCATCACGCAATCTATTTACAAATGCACTCAAAACAATTCAATTATTCATCAGCTCTGTAATACGTTTGATTCTTGTTTAGTCAAATATACTCTGATTATAGGAAGTAATAAATAATCTTCTGACCTTAATAATCAGTTGAAACTATTGACAGTAAATGATATATGACCTGCTTGATTTTAAGCTTTACGTATTATTATTTTTACATTTTTTTCAATTACGATATGAGCTTCAATTTCAATAGCAGATACAATACCAAAATGATTAAGTAAATTATAAATTTATTGATCAAAAACTAGAAAAACATGTACTCTTATTCAGCGGTGGGCTGCCAATATCTTAACAAGGGGCTCGGTAAATGTTATCCATGTCCGCTCCCTATGTCGAGTATATGGCCTCCTAATGAAGGTATCTCAACGAAAGTTATTTTTCTACGAAAACTGCTTGTTATTTAGTTACTCTACCTCTCTTTTCCAAAGAGAGTAGTAGGGATAAAATGATAAGCATAAGACAGGACTAGTGATTAAGTAATAGTAGCACCCAGTTGAATTGAAGAATCGTAAGAGTGGAAGGCAATCTTAAGACATCACAAACACCCATTCCTTCGAACAGAAAATAGATAAATCGATCGAAAAAAAAATGTTCGTACTGTGACTCACGGACGCCCACAACGCTGAATGAAAAATTAAAACGACAGCTAATTTTCAAATCAAATTAAATCTACAGAAATTGCAGTTATGTGATGATTTGATATAAGACGAATGATTTTCTTATCTTAACAAGGGGCTCGCCGGCCGCGCCAAAATTTAACAAGGGGCTCGCGCGAGCCCCCCCCGAGCCCCCTCCAGCTCATCCCTGCTCTTATTATATATTGAATACAAAAGAGGCAACTGAATTAAGTATTTAATTTTAAGCTAAAAATAATCAAAATTGAAATCACTATTCGTTGAGTACTTCAAATTTTATATTTTCTATAGGTTCGACGGTAATTAAATTAAATTTGATAATTTTTTTCACTCTATATGTTGTGCTACAAGTGGTGACATGTGTTTTGCATCTTTAAAAAGTGTCATCAAACAGGGCACATTGCAAAGTTTACAAAAAAAATATTGTAATTTTTTTTGCGATGTTATCTTATAATGCCTTTTAAAAAGAAGAAACTCGTATCGCAATCAGTAACACAAAAAGAGTGGAGTTACAAAGTTATCAAAATCTACTTTAAATTTTATCTGAAATTTCATGTTTTAACTATTTTTCTGAGTAGATCTTACACTATCTAAAAATTGATGTACTGACTTTAACGTTTCTTTTTTCCTGCACCTAAATAAGTCTATACAGAATTTTTGAGTTTATTTTGAATTATAGTGTATAATAATTTTTCTTTTTCATTTTTCATCACACTTACAAAGATGGCAAATAAAAAATTACAATCTTATATTTGTACCATCATTCACATATAAACATAATAAACATGCTTTTGAAAAAGGAATAATAACAAAGATTCATCTTTAAGCAAAAGTTTCAAAGTTTTAAAAGCTCGAGACGTTGTTATCCCTCGGTAAAAAATATGCAAAATTTCACATGTATTTCTGTTTTATTAATTGGGAAATAAATTAAATATAAAGAAAGATACAATTTTAGAATTTTCACTGTGAATACTTGGTGGAAAGCCATTATATGTTGATAATTCTCGTCATGAGTAAACTGTTCCTGATCTTTTTAAATAAAAGTTGTAGTAGTACAAAGGAATATTGTGTTTTTTTAATATAAAGATACACATAAAATAAAAACAATGAAATGATTCCGTGATAACTTTGCAGTTTATTGATTTAATGTACATTATAAAATTTCGTAATTACGTCTGCAGAGTACCCGAACCCTTTTTGAATTATCTAAATTACATCGACATGGATATTTACTCTAATAAATTTAATATTGTCATGTTTCACGACATGATTATATCGTACGCCTAATGATAATATTATCAAAGCGTGTCGCAGAACGATAAATACATTGTAAATCGATTGGTATTTTTTAAACGACGTAATTTTTTACTAATTTAAATACATAAATATAAATTGTATTGCTTGGTACTATTCCAAAACGTCATTACAATACTGATTTATTCAAAACAAACATGCGATTGCTTAGATAAGAATAGTATGCCCGCTACTTATTTGAAACACACGGGTAGCTAGCTTACATAACCTCTCGAGTCTTTGCAGTGATATAATGACGGCTCTGTAGAATGTGTCAATTATAATGGTAATTAGATTTATAAAACCTTTCAAATACGTACCTAAAACGTAAAAAAACACGATATAACAAATAAACAATAACTTCATATTCTAAATGATATTTTTTTAAGCAATAATCTAATATCAATTTATTTTAATAAAAAAAAGCTTAATTATTAGATATTGAGACTAAGGTATTCAATCCCGGACCCAGTTTGTGATCCTGAGATTTCCCGATTCATAATATTTCAATCCTGTGACCTAGGTCAGTGCTTTCCAGATTAGGGGCCGCCGTAGAACATGTTTTGTATTGAGGAGGGCCGCGGACTATTTTTTTTCAGATATAGTGGGCCGTGGAATGAAAAAGGTTGGGAAGCACTGATCTAGGGATTCGTCATTTGCATTAATTTCATGTTTTAATTTTTTTATATATATTACTAAAATTTAAAACAAAAAAATAGCTTGCATTACAGGTAACGACCAAAGTAACATTATTTTAATTATTTGTATGCTGCCCTAAAAAGGAATACTCAGTCGTTTCTTACTTTACTTTGTTACATTTGAATCGCTCAAATAATGTACATTCTCACAGATTTTGTTATTAACGACCTGGGTTTCGCCTTCCGGCATCTTCAAGTGCACGGATGAACTTGAACTTGAACTGTCAGTCGTCCGGGTCCGGGTCGTTAGTGACAAAATCTGTGAGAATGTACATAATTTGAACGATTCAAATTTAATATTAAAATTACACCAATCACCTTCAGTCGAAATCTTAAATTAAATTACTTTGTAACTTTACATTTCCACTGGAACCACGAAAATTGTATTCAGCTTAAAATAAATTTAAAATTTATCACAGTTTTATATTAAGTATGAAAAGAGATTTTTTCCCATTTTTTTATGTTACTGCAAAACAATAATTTTTGATGGTATAAAACAAAATTTGAAAAAAGTAAAATTCCAAATGTGCGTGAAATCTCTGACTTTTTTTGTATTTCTTATTTGCAATGAAAGTTTGTATTATATTTGCAGGCTTTTAAAATAATTGTCTTTGAATTTCTTTCCCATCCTGCTTAACAAGACAGAATCCTTTTATAAAAATGTCTTCCTTAATCGGATGACGTCAGATTTGTTCTACAAGTAAAGTGACATCTCTACCAAATTACAATTGATTGGGTTACTTTCTTACAACGGAATTATTATGTTTTATTGTTCATGTAAAACTAAATTTGTCTTACTATCAATAAACAGCATTACAAAAAATCTGTTAACTAGATAAATTTACGGCCTCAGAAAATATTGTAGAAAAAATCCCTTGCTATAATATAAAAAGTTATTCGAAAGCCTTTGTTGACAAGCACAAGCGGCCAGTTAAAAACCTATGTATTTATTAAACATTTGGGCTTGAAATAAGAATAGCTTTTTGTAGTTACTTTCTACTGTGTTAATATTTACCGATTTTTAAAGATACAGACTGCTTTTGTTTTAAGTTGTAAATTAAATAAATAAAAACCATTTTATAACAGAAGTAAGAGCTCTCACGTATTGTCATTTTTGTTTTTAATTACAAATCATTGCCATTTTTGAAACACTCTGTTGAAAGTAAATTTACTTTCACACGTGGATAATAATTGTTAACTGTTTTTGATGGATTCAGCGGTATCTTTGAGTAAATTTATTTTTTATTAACAAAATAACAACGTAATCAATTTTAATTAAATATATTAATCTTTATTTAAGGACAAATGTTTTCTAAAGAGCACTGATAGAATAATACTTTGTCGATAACTTGATTAATTTTCACATAAGCCTTGCTGTAAATTTTCAATTTTCCACTGTATGGGCGTAAGGTGTCTGCCTTTAAGCTGTTTATATAAATTTGTTGGTCTTTGACAGAGGCGCAGACCGGAAAATTACTATTGGTCTTGCCAATTTTCCCACTTCTTTTGATCGGAAATTTCCTACAAAATTTGATACTTTTCGTCAAATGCCCTTTGACAGCGTACGGGGAAATTCTTGGAAATTTTAGGCATTATAATATGTGACTATGAGGCAAAAGTAACTTAGAAATAAATTTTAAAACTGTTTTGAAAAACATTATATGCTTCTATGTCAATAATAAATTGGAAACAGCAGCGAATATTTTAAAATAATACAAATTTATGGCGTATAAACATTTTTAAATAGCAATATGATATTTTAAAAAGCTGTTAGTGTTTTTTATAATCACCAGAATATGCATCTGCAAGTTTCTTTCTGATCTAACTTATCTAACTTATAGTTAAAATGATAATAGACTATTTATTTATTTAAATTGATAGGCAGATATATCAATTCAAATAATTGCACACAAGATATAATATTTGTCGATTCTGTGGCGCAGCGATTAGCGTTGATGGCTTCCGTGCCGTATCTCACTGGTTTTGAGTTCCAGTAGGAAAAGCATTTTATCGGCCTATTACTGTTCAAAGGCATGTTTGTTTGTGATGTCTGAAATAACTTCATCTCGCTCTTCAAATCCTTTATTAAATGGGAGTAATGAGACTGATTAGGTAACCACTAGTCATGTCCTAACCTAATTCTTCTATCCCTACAACTCTATTTGAAAAAATAAGGTTAAGTGACTGAGTAACAAACAGTTCTCGTAAAAAAATCTGTTAAGATACCTTCATATGGAAGCCATATGCTCAACATTGGGAGCGGAAAGTGAAATATTTTTTTTTAACGGAGATATAATACGTAAAAATTTAATTTGTAATTTTATCTTTTCTTTTAAAATATGTCAAAACATACACAATTTTATGTTCTAATCTAAAATTATTAATTATTGTTAGTCGATTAAGCATATTTTTATCAATTATACGATTCAACTTTTAAGGTGAAAAGTAATTATAGGTCAACGGAAAATAAAACCTTCTTTTGTAATAATTTCACAATTATTTAATTTGATTAATACTAATTTGATTGATAAAGTTACTAACACTAGCTGATGCAAAGAATCACAAAAGCTTACATTAAATAAATAAAAAAATACTAATTACGTGTCTTTAATAATGAAATAATGAGCCTTTATTAAAGTACATGTTTACGTAAACGTAATTTAAATATTCTAGGTACTCAAGTAATAATAATTGAAACAATTTTGTAACAAGAGTGAGTGAGTAATAAATAATTAATTATTTGAATTGGAGGCAGCCTTGTCGCGCAGCCTTTGGATTTTCCCTCCAATTTGCGTCTATTCACGACGAATTTTCACATTATTACATTAGAGCCTAATTTCTTCTCGCCCCACAACCTTATACAGGATTTCTCAAACAAAATATTTTTTAACATATTTCATATATTCAATGTACGAATAATATACCAATAACAAAACATAGAGGAAATCAGTAGGGTTTTTGAAAATATTTTTAGTGGCTGTGATTTGGAATTTGAAATCATTGCAGAAAACTGATCGATTTACAAAATTTATATTTAAAAGCAGGGATGTGGAGTCGTGTAAAAAAAGGCGACTCCGACTTCAAGATTTTTTTTTCAATAATTTCATTTTAACTTATATATATGTATTCCATCAGATCATCTTTAGTCAGCCAAGCATGCTATGTCAACACTTTGGACAATTTTGTTTGAATACACATCATAAAATATATTTTTCAAAGAATTTTCGAGCCGCTCAATTTGTACGACTCCGACTCCAACTCCGACTCCACAGCCCTGTTTAAAAGCAATATTTGCAGCGTAATGCATTGTAGTAATAGAATATTTAAGTGTATGTATACAAGAATAGCTATAAAATATTTAAGTTAAGTTATTTAAACTTTTTAAATATTTAGTATTTATCTTCAATCACGCAGTTAAAAAAAGAATTGTTTTCCTTTATTTCACATTCACATAAAAATCCACATTTAAAAAATCTGTTTTGAAAAAACTGTCGAATTATATATGGTTTATTTTATACAGAAATAAGCGACGCGTGTATGAATTGTTTTATATTTTTTTCCTTTGTAAGACAGATTACTACTGGTCATTGAAAGTTTCATTCAAATTTACTGTATTTTCAATCATGTTTTAAAAAAATCTAAAAAATATATGTTTACACACTGAGGTTTGATAAAAAATACAACTGCAGTCCTAACTGATGAATTATTAGATCAAATATTGAAGGTTATGTAAAAGCTGAATGAATAAAATTGAGAATCCGTGACATAGAAGTATAACTTAGAGAAAAACGTTTTTCTCGGTTAAATGAGATGAATAATTAGAGTAAAAGTGTTTTTCCTAACATTGTTTTTTTGCCGCTTTTAAAATACCCCCAATGGCGCTATTGCTGGCTGCTTCAAGACCGTCAAACGACTTGAATACCATTTTTTGCAATTTTTCCAATAAATGTCAAAGTATTTTTTTATTTAATAAATTACATGATCAATTTTATTTTTTAACTGATTCTTTTTTTTTGCTTGTGCTACAAATATTTAACCGACTTATTAGATTAATAAAACCATTTTATGAACTAAACGGACAATTTAGTTTAGTGATTTCGTAATATTAAAAGTACCAGTAATTCAACTTTTAATACTAGAATGAAAAGACTGATGAAAAAATTAAACAAAGAATCTTTAATGAATAACCATACTTCAGTGTCTTTCTTAAAATTACAATAATAATATAAAAAAATATATTTCACACTTTTTATTGGAGACATACAAAACGGAAGCTTTCCGAGAAAATCACATAATTGAAACTGTTATCTTTAATTCAAAAAAATGTGTTGTGTTATTTGACGTAAAACCTAAGTGATATATTCTAGCAAGTGTACAGTTTTTATTAATACTCAACCAACTTCACATACCAGACCTATTCCAACAATATATTGTATACGTGTAAGTCCCTTAAGAAAAACTTAATATAATTTATTTAGCATTTTATCACCTTTATGGTATAAGTTGGTTGTTAAAAAAACTGACAAAAATGAGTTATGTATACAGAGAGATTTTTGAAATGAACTATTTGTCTAGAGTCTAGACAGTCTAGACTCAAGATTCTAGAATAACTTAATTCGTGCATTTAAAACACCGGTTTGGCAAAAATCGTATATTTGAACATTCAATTATTATAAGTGTCGGTTTAAAGGCAGGAAATTGTCCCTGTCTAATTTTATTTGCGTCTATATTTTAGTATTGTTATCATTTATGTAACAAAATACCGATGCTAGAACCATTATCCTAAAAGCTTTATTTTTCATTTGTTGTTAACTCAGAACTATCAACCTGTTAGTTATCAACTTCTGCTAGAACAATGACGCTTTATTATGATCGGTGACTGTTTATTAAACATTCTATTATCAGCAGCTTCACTTGTCGAAATTCTTTGGTTAGAAATTTTATCGATTTGCCATTATTTGTTTTGTATAATATGTTTAAAAAAAACAGTCGAAACATTGTGTTAATAATATAATTAAACACAAAAGCGTTGAAGAAGCACTGTAAATCGTTAGGCTTATAATAAAAGCGAGTGGCGCGCATTTAAGATATAATTAATTAACCTTTGAAGTTTTTAATGAAAACCTTTTTTAGAAAGTCCAAAAGAAAATTGCTAATTCAGCGTCTCGTTATATTTTAATCTTAAACCTATATACTTATTCAGGATCTTTTAATGGGGCGCATTCATTTTATTAACTCGTTTGTTGTTTAATACGAAAAATTAAAAACGAAAAAAATTAGCAGTGAATTTCGCTTTTTAAATATCATGAAAATGTTTTTTTTGCGACCCGATGAAGTATAAAAACGTCAAAAATAGAATGTTATTTAATTTTATATTTAGCAATTCACGCGATTTCTTTTTCAAATTAATGATCTATATATTAATAGTCGATAATGTCCGTCTGTCCGTCCGTCCGTCCGTCCGTCTGTAAATTGTCCCCGATTTTCCCTCCCCCTCCTCCGCCCCAACCCCGCTGTCAACCATTTTTTTATTCATACTAAATACATACTTTTTTCGTTTGTATATGGTCGCGATTTCGCCTTTTCGATGACGTCAAAAAAGACGGTCCTCCTCCCATAAATAGGTTTGTAATTTTCTGACTTCTTAAAAATGCAACAAAAATCCCCCCGTTGAGGTCAACGGGCTTACAGCTAGTATTATATTAGAGCTACATAAAATACATTTAATCATTTTTGGTATTAGTTTCACATTTTAATAAAGATGATTAGAGTCTTACTGATTTAGATAATTCCAAGCATTATAAATAATGCAGATTCAGTAGAAAAAAATGAATAATTGATTTAAAATATAATTTGTAATTTTCAATAGATCAATGTTTCAAAAGTACAGTATTTGATAAAAGATCATATTTAATATTATTTTTTTATCCATCCCCGCTCCCAATGTGGAGCATATGGCCTCCTAATGGAAGTATCTCAACAGAAGTTTTTCAACGAGAACTGTTTGTTAGTCAGTCGGTCAACCTCACTTTTTTCAAAGAGGAAAGGTAGGGAAAGTTAGAGAAAGAAGGATAAGGCTAGAACAGGACTAGTGGTTGGCTAATCGCTATTGCTACACCCAGTTTTTAAAGGATCAGGATGGGAGGAGAAGAAATGATGTAAATTTACATCACAAACACCCAGTCTTCGATCATAACTTTGAATTGAATAATTCTCAAATTCACCGTGATCTGACTGGGAATCGAACCCAGACCTGCGTGATCGGTGGAGCAAGCTCTAACCAACTAGGCTACAGCAGGCGACAAATATTATTACTACAGTAATTCCAGCTTTGTTAACATGATAATATAAAAATCACAACTAAGTTTCATAAAATAAAAAATAAGAAAATCAAAGCACATATTAATTTGTGAAACAATATTTTAATAATATTGAATATTCAGAGAAACATACAATTTCTTCCTTTGAAAGGGATAGAAATACTTCCATGAGCTTGTTCTTTGAAACCAAACGGACCATCCCCATCTTGATGGGGTGTCTAAAAGGGGATAGACTTGTAGAATATATATATATACGTATAGGCTTTTATAGATTGACTTATAAAGGATTATCGCTTTATCTATCATTATTTATTTATCGTCTGTGTATATTTTTAACAAAACCAATAATAGTGAAATATTTACAAATCTTATTGGCTGTCTTATATAATAGTTTTTTGAGCTAGGCTAAGCTGTTGCATTTAATTATACGACAAAAAAATCATAACATTGATGTATTAATAATATTAATTATTAAAATTCGAAATACTTAATATATTAAGTGCACTACTCGCAGGGCCGGCGCTACCATACAGGCTAAATAGGCAACCACCTAGGGCGCATATTAATTTTTTTTTATTATTATTTTGATGTTTGTATTTGTTCGTTGTAATTATGTATCGTATTTTATATGATTCGGAAAAGATATTGAGCGACTGAGTAACAAACGGTTCACATAGAAAAACGTTTGATGAGATACCTTCATTAAGAGACCATATGCTCCACATTAGGAGCGGACATGGATATATTAAAAACATATTTAAAATGATCCTGAATTTCTTTTTTTCATTATTTCGGAAAAAAAATGTGACGATTTGTTTAAAAGAAGGCGCGCCAATAGCCGTTGCCTAGGGCAGTGCTTCCCAACCTGGGGTCCGCTAAAATTTTCATTTTTTCAACATTCTTTGTGATAAAATATGAACACGTGAAATAAAAAAAAATCGGGGTTCCACATTTTATTGTTTTCAGATTTAGGGGTCCGTGGCATGAAAAAGGTTGGGAAGCACTGGCCTAGGGCACCAAATAACCTCGCGCCGGTACTGACTACTCGACGGGTAAGCATGATAAAAAACGTACCCAAAAATGACACTATATTATGTGGAATGCTAATTAGACATTTTCAAATTAAGCACTCGGTTTGTACTAATAATAATGACCCAAATTATTAGTTCAAACCTGTTTATGACACTTAGCAATCGTACTGTACTCAGCTTCTGAGAATCGAACGATAGTTTAGAGCACAGCTCGTTAAGATCTTTGTGTATGTCTAGTTGTGGAAGCAACCATCTTGGAAGCTGGCCCCGTACCGAAAGTTGCACAATAAATAATGTTTACCCTAGCAGGTTTGGGGTGCGACGTGTCTGAGACATCTGGAGGGGGTGTGGTGACCATAATTAATTGTACAATTTTAGATCAACTAAAGCAATGAATAATATTAATCTGCAATTTTTCAACAAAACGATTATTTTAATTATACTTAAAGAATGTGATTTATTGGTCTGTTTTTCAGTAAAACACGACACTGTACACGAACATAAGCGTATTGAATATGTCTGCAAATCGTGCACATCGAGTATGTAGTACATCTTAATAGATGGTAATGTCAGCTGGTAATTTAATACTCTTGTTTTGTAAAATGAATTTCAATACACGTTATTTTTTCTCATTTACTATATCTGCTCCTAATGTACAGCATATGAACTCTTTAATGCAGTTTGTCTCAACTGAAGTGTGTCTTCGAAAACTGTGTGCTACTCAATTTTTTTTTCGAATAGAGTAAGGATACGTGAAATCTAGTCCTTAGCTAATCGCTCGTGCTTCATCTAGTTTTAAGAACAAGATGGGTGAAAGAAAATTTAATATCAACTTCGAACAAAACTTTTAAAATAGATTAAAAATCAATTCTAGGCATTACAATTTTATAAACCTATGTATAAAAGTCATTAACCTTAACCAAATACATAGTAATGTTCTAGGGTCAACGAAATAAAAAACAAAAATAGATTTAAATTGAATTCATGTGCTTACTCGTTAAACGAAACCGGTCACAATACATAAATTAAATGTGGAGATGTCTGTGTGCGCTTCATAAATATTGTTCACTGTTATTAAAAGAAATTCTATCAAGAATTGTTATTTTATACTATATAAATATTATGGTCAAATCATTTATTATTCTTTAAGACATCCTTGATAGAACGATGATTTATTAAAATAAATGATTGTTACGGTAGTCTATATAGCTTTTAAATTATTAAAATTTGGCCATAATAAAATTTAATGTTTATTTGATATCGCGAAAATAATTCAAGATTTCTCTCTGGTGGTATTTATTTATTTTCATGAAATTGTTCAATCTTTAATCCCATACAAAAAACATAATATAAATCCTCTTGAATATATATGTGATTTTTAAAATACAATCGCTGCATTTACATTTATGAGGTGGCCAATGCATCAATGATCCCCATTTATAATATTAAAAGAAAAAAATATATTGCATCAAAACGATTGAAGCAATATTCACCCAAGCCCCAAAATAATAAATTCCCCATATCCTCCATTTACAGTGTGCGCAAGACACCCTTAAGGTGTGTAAATAAGACCCTACAACCCCAGCAATAGTAGAATTATTTCGGATTTTCTGTTTCCTTCCCTTAACAGTCTTCAGGTGGGCACCCTGGAGCTTTCGTCTCTCTTCAAAGGAGATTTTTCAAAAGTTTCTGCAATATTAGGCAACCCTCGGGTATTTGTGTCTCGCTCAGGCTTGACTCTGACAAAACAGACTTCTCTGTCTATTAAAACTTTGACCCCTGACGTTGCGCCTGCGAATTCTGATCTGCGCATTTAAGGGTTGTTGAATTTATTTCAGAAATATTTTTTTTTATATTTAATTAAGGTATTGGCGTTTCACAAAGTAATTCTTATTTAAAATGTAACCTACATTTTAATGATTAATTAATCAAATGACTAAAAAAAGTCAGCAGAGAAATACATTATACCTTATTTAATGTTTTCCGACTATGATCAAGATGAAAAGACGTTATAAAGACTCTTAAACGTCAGCAATTACTCCTCAATGTAATATAAGGCTATGATAAGTTATACAGCCTACCATTTATGCAAAGTGATTGAAGAAACTGATTTAAAAAAAGGCAAAATGGTAAGCAATTGCTTAAAAAATACTCGAAGTATTCTCAAAGTCCTAGATAATATACCATTTCAATCTTCAATCAATACATACTCAAGTATTTTTTTTAATGATTTTGAAATAACACAGTCCAATTAAAAGAACAAATACTGTATTCTCACTCAAATTATTTGTTCTAACAAGATGCACAGAAACAAAAAACAAAAAAGAGGATAACGGATCTACTAATAACAAGAAATTAAACAACACTAGACAGTTAAAACAAACAAAAGGATTCATTAGATGTAACACATTAGACGTGTCAGAAATTTCTAGCGATTTATGTACAGTCTATCATAAAAGTCCCCGTCTAAATCAAGTAGCGATGAATATGTTAGTAGTCTTTATATACAATTTAATATTTTTATTACGAATACCATTGTATGTATTTAATTATTGGTGTTCCTTATTACTTATCTACAAGATTTTCAATACCACAATATTGTTATTTTACATACAGTACAATTCTACAGCCTTCAATTTTTCTACGAATTCTATTCACTTTTTAACAAGTTTTTTTCTACATAGTTTTTTTGGAACAAATTTATACTGTAAAAAAGAGTTGAGTTTACTCAATTGGAAATATTAGCACATAATATTTAATCTTAGCAAAATTGATCAAAATATTCTAATCTCAACACGAAGTGCTTCCTGGGTTATAACGAGAAGTTAATGATGCTTGTGAAAGATAAAAAAGTCAATGAAGATAATGGAGTTAATAAAATATAAAAAAAGACATCACAAGCTTATCATTAAATTCACACAGATAGTGAATTTGAAAGCTAGTTAAATCTTTCAAGAAATACTTAAGCTACTGAATTTTATAATACGCATATTTGTAAATATTTAAGTATGGACCACCTAAAAGCTTTATAATGTTAATTAAAAAATGTATTTATAAAGTTAGTAAAGCTGTTAAAATAAATTAATATTTTTAAATTTAAGAAAATATAAATTGCAATGTTAATCTCCTAAAACCTCCTTCTGCAGTTAGATCCGAATGTAGAAACGGAAGCTATCAGGTAGAAAGAGAAGCCTGTAAAATCAGGAAGCTTAAAGTCTTGCATTTGACAACCTTTATTTGAGAATCTCAAAGAAACTTTACTTTACCTCACAAAATTGCCGTTTCGAAACAGACATTTCTTTAAATGTTTTTGAGCCCGTACTCAAAATACGCAGAAGCTCAGATATATATATGTCAAGTTTTTAAACATACCTATAAGCGACCTGCCAGTACGTTAACAAGGGGCTCGCTTAATCTCAAAGCTCAGATTCCCTACCGGGTTGACTTTATATTACTCTTATTTACAATTAATTATACACAATTAATTTTGAATGTAACTTACTACAATTAAAATCAAAAGCTGAAAGATGTATTTACCTACATTTGATGGAAAATTGCGAGATAGTGAAATAGGTTGTATTCGTTTAGCTCCAATTACATATTGCAAACAATATACTCAAGCCGTCGGCAGATAGTATACATATATGTAGATATCACCAAATATACACCAGATAACAGAAAGCGTAGTGCAGGGATGGCGAACCTTTTTCGCAAGTGGGTCAAATTTGATATAAAAAAATTTAATCAATAAATTTAATCAATAAAAATTAAAAATCTCGAGATTGGGATTAGCTCACCGAAGAATTTGAAATCCTCAATTCGCTATACTTTTTACCCGAGTTATCTCCAAACCTCGTTTTTTTTTTTAGCTCACCGAGGAATTTAAATTCCTCGATTTGGTATACTTTTCCCCAGATTGTCACAGAAACTTGTTTTTTTTTTCAGCCCTCCGAGGAATTTGAAATCCTCGATTTGGTATACTTTTCCCCAGATTGTCGCAGAAACTCATTTTTCATTATTTCTAAAAGTTCAAGCGGGTCAGATAATTTCTCACGCGGGTCACTGTGTGACCCGCGGGTCCCTGGTTCACCATCACTGGCGTAGTGCGTTCTTAAATTGAATTATAATGTATATTTGCACATTAAATAACGCATGGATCTGAGAATATGTTTTTTCTTAATTTAACAAGGGGCTCGCAGGCTTTCTTAAAATTTAAAAAAGGACTCGCGCGAATCCCTGCGAACCCCATCCAGCCCAACCCTGAATAG
This sequence comes from Himalopsyche anomala, assembly GCA_031772345.1. Classification (NCBI taxonomy): domain Eukaryota; kingdom Metazoa; phylum Arthropoda; class Insecta; order Trichoptera; family Rhyacophilidae; genus Himalopsyche; species Himalopsyche anomala. The sequence continues at coordinate 14,805,172 of CM062833.1, read as the reverse complement.
ACTTTCTCTCATATTGACGATAACGTTCAATACATAGTTGAGCAGTTCAATTGTTTACTGACAACGATTAAAATTACCTTGAATAACCCCATACTTGTTGTCGTTCTTAGAAACACTAAAGTCATGTTTAATAAATGTAATAATTCTAATATAAATTAGGATGTTAGAGCAAATAACAAGATGTATTGTGTATCTCTTCTAAGGCAGTATATATAGCAGAGTATATGCAAGTTTAAACATAGTTCTGACCACGGCAAACGCCGAAATAGCTAAAAACTCATCTCATTAAAAAATGTAGAACTAAATAAATACGTTGATATTTTTTACATTATTAGAAAATATTGTTATAAAATGTAAGTGCTATTTTATTTGCACATATAAAATTATAAGCTACATATTAGATAATTACCTCCATACAATTACAGCAATGTAGAATCGATATCTACTGCTACGATGGTCTACGCTGTACCGTAGCTATCGTAGCCTGTTTCTGCCGGGCAAAGTAACAAATTAAGGACGTTTCAAAACAATTTAAACCCTTGTCACGAAGGAATAACTCCTTCACCGCAATTTAACCCCACCCAGTTTACTTTAACTCACTCCCTTCTCTCCAACCCACTCCCCGCTTTTCTCCTCGTCTAATTGCGGATAGACGTGAACAGAATGTATCGTCACTCTTTATACCATATATTCTTAATGTGAGGTTTATTGTAATAGTATCATTATTACTTTTAAAAAAATAATGAAAAGAAGACTTTTTTTTACAAACAGTTCATCGGTTTTATAAAGATTCCTGCAGTGGCGAAGAACGTTTTTTGAAGCTTTACAAACCATAGAAAAAAACGAATATTCTTACAAAGCTAAATAAGGTTTTATGAAAACAATTTGTCATTTGTATTAGTAGATTTTCAAGTTTTGTTATTTTATAAACCTGTTTTATTAATCGCGAAAAACTGACGGTGATTACAATTTTAAAACTCACTTTCACTCAATTTAACGTCGCGTTTTACTAATCGTAATATTTTTGTGTTTAATATTAAACAAATGATTCTTATAAACATATTATATGCATCTATTTTATAGTGAGAAATAATAGATTAATAAAAATGGTTCATCACAAAAATCATTTATTGCATTATAAAATTTTATAGACCCTTAATTAAATAATTGTATTTTTTTGTTACAAAACAAAAAAAAAGTTAAAGATAACTTAGTTTGGGGCATAGAAGATTTTAATCATTTGCGCACAGTTTCATTAAAAAGTCAAATCTTCTTTAAATTATACTAATAAGATTACAGTCGAGCATTCATACAACAATGGAACGCGAGTGAGGTGGTGTGAATTAATGACAAATCTTCGTTACATGAATGTAGTTTTTCCGAATACGTTTTCAACATTGAATTAATTTCGACTGTCTATATATTAGGATAATTAATACGATTACGTAATTAAAAAATATAATAAAATCGTCCAATAACATTAAGTTAATAAATTTAACTACTGTGTATATGTGTGAATCAGTGGTCAGCGTTGTAAATGTCAGAGCAGACGGCAGTATCACTCAAATTATAGTGCGTCAATTATGGATGTATTGACAATTAAATACAAGCGGCGATACTAAGGTTTAAATATGTTTTAGATTGACAGAAAGTTTTTTAAAATATGTATTTATTACCAAATATTTTGTACGTTATATCGAGATTAAACTTATATATAATAATAAAAATTATAAAAGATTTTTAGTACTTTTTTCACTTAAAATTTATTTGATCAGGACCAGTTTCGCTCCTCACGAGCATTATAAACTGATAAGGAAAATAAATTAAACAGTGCTATGTATACAAGTTAAATTGAAATAAAAAAAAGTGTAAGCAATTACTAACAGTTAAAATGATTTACAAATAACATTATAATTACACAAAATTAAAATGCTTAAAACCTATAACATACAATTAAAAAATCATCAATAAATATAAGTATATATATATTATATACAATGAACATCTATGCTACTTGCTACTTGAAAACTTCTATCATAGTTAGGCGTGCTTAATTTAATTCGTAAACTAAGGAGCTTTCGCCGCCTTACGGTCAAGTGAAGTAATAACTCCAGAACACATTTTGATTAAAGCTTTTAATCAATTTAAGGTAGGGAGAGCTTTGTGTGGTTGGCTTCGTTCAAGCGCACCCGTTTAACTTTTCAGTATTTTGTTGTGCTAGCTTTAGTTGAGCGCTTAAAATAGTTAGTTGACTATTTATTCACGTCACTAAATGTTTGTTTTCTTTGGATAATTGAAGAATATTAACATATCAGTAAAGTAATACAACTAGAAAATTTATATTTAAAAAAATATATATTTTACCAACAGCAATCTTATGATAAAGGCAGCTACTTATTCATTAATTCGATGTTGTGTTGTATGCAATACAATTATATAAAGTAGTGCAAACCAATCAAACAAAATTTCGACGTTTTGGGCCATATGTAAATTATGAAAAATACACAACCTCGAAGTGCATGGAGACTTCTAAACTGGTGTTTAATTGACATTATCTAATATTCATTAAATAAAATGTCTAGGGAAAACCTTTTTTTTTATTATTTTTTCATGGTTTCAATTTTCACAAGCTTTTCTTTTTTCAAAACTAAAAGTTAAATTAAGATACTAATTCGGTATTTGCAGCTTACTTACATCCATTTGATAAAACGTGTATCAAGTTTTATACATTGTGATTATCAAAAAAAACTGTGGGTTACGTCTTTATTCCTTTCCACAGTCGATTTGTATTTTTAATCGATACTAGCACCGGTTTTGATAAATTAAGTAGTAAATTCAACTTTTCACATTTTGGTACAATTATTCAATTGCCGTTGTTTTTCGCAATTTAGTAAAATTTGAATTCTCGTAAGAAACGGTAGATATTTAATAAATAGGTTTTTGTAATTTTCCATTCCGGATCTTACGGGTTTGAGTCTCAGTACGAACAGTATGTTTTCAATCGATTAATCGATTTTTGTTGTAAGGCGTGAACAGGTATTGGGTCCACCCTTCAGATCCTTTAATTAACAACTATGCCTAGCGTGAGTCTGTACTGGGATTCGAACGCGTGATTTCCGTAACCGAAGCCAACGACGTTGACCACTCGGCCACACAGGCGGCTGTGAATGTGAACGAATGTGTGCTAATGAATGGTTAAACTACTTGTTTTCAATTATATTTTTTAATAGTTTTACAATAACTATTCCATTATACATTAACACCATTTATGTTGATATTCACTTGAAAAATATAAATACAACAGTACATAATATTAGAAGAAAAACAGATATTGTTTACAAAAAAAAATACAAACATATAACTTACAAATTCTTTCACAAAGATTGTTGCTCAAAATGTCGACTTTTCTGGGCAATAAATTGATCAGCCGAACCACCCTTGCAAATTTGCAACTCATATAACCTCAGTGGTGGGCTTCCAACGCGTTAGCAAAGAGCTCCCTTAATCTCAAATCAATTTAAGGTGTTCTGCAGCAGTGAATTTTTTTATCACTCCTATGCAATTATATGCAATACTTAAATAAAAAATCGAATGTTACTTAATACACTTAAAATATGTAAAAATATTCAATTTACCGTAAACTTATCAATTTAAGCGGCTTAATATGTACTACTGTGAATACCGAAGCCGTTGTAGATAATATATAAGTCAGAAATTGCAGTTATATCCTAAATTGATCTGAGAATATTGTTTCCTCTTGAATTAACAAATGGCTCGCCAGCTTTTGCAAAAGTTAACAAGGGTTAAGTATTTTAATAATCTCTATTGTTCAGATTGTCTGACCACTACTGGCAAATACAACGATTGTTGATAACTAACATGGGCAACATTCTAACGATACAGGTGTTTACCTGCCGAGACTAAATCAAACTTGATACTTATTAAACAAACAAAAAAATAATAGCATTCCCCCTCATTTGTTTGGGTCTATTAACGAAGTCAGTCATCTAATCGTTATGAACTTTATGAAGGAGTTAATAAATCTTTGAGCATCGAAAAGTAAAAGTTAGGGGGAGGCGTGGGGGTAGGGGGCATAAGAAGAAGAGGGACTTTCCTGACAGAGATTTTTAATAAAGTTTCCAAACCAAACACGGCCGCGGACGAGGGTTAGTAAATGGGCCGTACTAGAAATATAGTTAAAAATTGACTTTATTTTATACGTTTGTTATTTCATTGATTGTTTAAAGAAATTTTTGCATGATATGCAAGCAATACCAAAAGAAAATCGATTGAAAAAAATATGTTTCGCATTGGGACATGCACCCGTGACATCCATCACGGAAGCCAACGACGTTAACTACTACACCATAGGCCTAATTAATTAGTAATTATTTTCTCTCTAGTACTTTCAGAAGTTTTAGCTGTTATTTTTAGTGGCTTACTGACAAATTAATTACATAAATCGATAAGTAATAGAAAAAATATTTCGATCTATTTTTTTACGAATAGATGAACAGATTGTGTCAATTATCATTGACTAAAATGTGATCAAAATGATTTTAGTCGATTTTTTTTTTGTTTTATTATTTTTTAATATCGAGTCCACTCCTGCTTATAGGGCTGCCTAAAAACAAAGTACTCGAGTGTACTCGAGCATAATGTGCGCACGCGTATTTATTGTTGACACTGCATTTGAATAATTTGGGGTCGGGCCTCGGATTAGTTTTGTAGTGTAGTGTGACAGGACGCTAATCACGTCCTTTGGGACCGTTTTGACAAATAATCATACGACGAAACTAAATTGAAATGTGAGATTTTTCAACCTATCGTTATGTTTGAAATTTATTTACGAGTTAACTTAGTTTATCTTTCTAAAGTAAAAGATTTACAAACAATCATCAAAACCAGTGCTTCCCAACCTTTTTCATGACACGGACCCCTAAATCTGAAAACAATAATCTGTGGACCCCCGATTTTTTTTTAATTTCACATGTTCATATCGACTGTGGAAAGGAAAAAGGACGTAACCCAATTTTACAGAAGGCGCAAAAAACGTTTTTGATGATTTTAGGCCACATGCAAATTATGAATTATACACTACGTTTAAGTGCACGTAAACTTCAAAACTGGTGTTTAAATAACATATTCTAATATTAATTAAGAATTTGTCATGGGACAACCTTTATTTCAGTCTTTTTTCTTGGTTTTAATTTTTAACAAGGTCATCTTTTTCAAACTTAAATGCTAAATTTAGATACTAATTCGGCATTCGCAGCTTGCATCCTTTTGATAGAACGTGTATCAAGTTTGATACATTGTGATTACCGAAAAAAACCTGTTTTGAAAAAACTGTGGGTTACGTCCTTTTTCCTTTCCACAGTCGATATTTTATCACAAAGTATGTTGAAAGAATGAAAATTTTCGCGGACCCCCGCAAAAAACCTACGGACTCCAGGTTGGGAAGCACTAACCTAAACAATATAAACAGATCATATTTAATATAAAATTTCAAAAAAAAACATTTTTTTTGCAATGTAAAGTTATCAATAAATCTTTCAAAATTAACTTACTATTTAATTAAAACAACAAGGGTGAAAAAAAATGCTCACTATCCAAATTACTACTCCTAAGTCACGAACTAACTTATAACAGCTGTCAAGTTATTCTTTCTAAGATATTTGTAAGAAATCTATAGTTTTCCCATTGGCAGCAGACATGGTTGAAAAAAAACAGTTCACCGGCCAATTAAATCAAATATAGGATTTCAAATATTCCCAGCATTGGTAATGGCAAAAAAGTGTAATTTGAAACAGGGAATCAAAAACTGTATCGGCAAAACGACACAAATACCTTGTCCCAGAGCTTGTAATTAGGGATGTTATGAACGTGCGCCGGGAGCGTGCGTCCGGCGCGCGCACCCCACGGCCCCGGGCCATTTAGGGGCTGGTGACTGTAAACAACGAGAATGACAGACATTCTTTGGACGTATCATTATACGGTTTTGCAAAGAGGGTGTGAAATCTTAGTAGAGCTTCGCGTACAAGTTGCAAGTCACGATATCATTAAACGGCGCTTTACAAAATAACAAGAAGACATCTTTGTTTCGACTTACCCACAATATGGACTCCTAATGGAGTTTATCTCAACAGAAATGTTTCTACGAGAACTGCTTTTTACTCAGCTGCTCAACCTCTTATTTTCCAAAGAGAGTAGAAATATAAGGATAGGGCTAGGACAGGACTAGTGGTTAGCTAATCGCTCTCGCTACGCCTCGTTAATAGGATAGGGTGGGTAAAGGGGGGGGGGGGAATTCAAGACATCACATACATCCATGCCTTCGAACAGAAATTCATAAATCGATTAAAAAATCAATTTATAAAACTGTCCGTAACCCAAGCCAACGACGTTGACCACTCGACCACACGGCGACAGCAGAATTCAGTTTCCTCAATCGACTTTTACATATATACGTATTGTATTTGCATATGTATGTCAGCGCATGTGTGTATGTACATCATGTATGTATATAGTGTGAGATGAGGCATATATGTATAATTTGATTTGCAAATAAATGCATATGGAATCCCTGTGAGCTGACTTCACTAGAGACTTCACCTCTGTAGCGATCACGCCTTTCCGTCGGCAACGATTATAAGGCAATACAAACTTCCGAAACATTAGCTATGAAGAAGGCTTGAAGAACTAGTACTTAAAACTCCATACATTTGATATTCAAAAAAAAGTGAAACATCTTTTTTTAATATTATTTTAGCTTCTGGCCGATTTTAAAAACCTATAAATTTGCGATTGTACCTTTTTTATCCATAATTTCAAAACGTTACATCTGCCAGTGACTACAGCGCAATTTTTTTATTTTTACGCGAATTATTCACTTGTTATTATTCCGAGATTAGTACCTACTATCACAATCCCGGGGCTTTGCGGTTAGACAATTTTACGGGATTCCGAGATTGGAGGCCCTATTATTATACACTACTGGCCAATTCAATTGATGTTCATTAAATTTGACTCCTTTTTTCGATTCCGTCATAGAAATTGCCATAACGCAAATTTGTTTGTGGGTTGTACTGTACTTACGCAATCGCATAATAAAAGTGACTTATAATACAGTACTAACTGTGGCAATTTTCATTGTTCAATACATACATCACCACAAATGTTCTTCTCCCTATTAAGTTTTGTGATGTCAATGTTTTTGACACGAGAATAACATCAGTGGCTTATTGCTAGTCCTGATAAGGTTGATAATTTATTTTAATTTTAATTAAGATTTTTTTTTACCATGTCCGCTCCCAATGTGGAGCATATGGACTCCTAATGGAGTTTATCTCAACAGCAGTGTTTCTACGAGAACTGATTGGTACTCAGCTACTCCACCTCTTTTTTTCCAAAGAGAGTAGGGAGTAGAAGGAAAGGGCTAGGACAGGACTATTGGTTAACTAATCGCTCTCAATATGCCTAGTCATAGGATAGGATGGGTGGAAGGGGGGAATTCAAGACATCACATACATACATGCCTTTGAATAGAAATTCGTAAATCGATTGAAAAAATCAATTTATAAAAATGCTCGTTCTGGAATTTGAACCCGTGACCTACGTAGCGGTAGCCAACGACGTTGACCACTCGACCACACAGGCGGCAAACTACAACTGCTACTAACAATTACACAATATTATTTTATACTTATTTCTACTTTATTTATAAAGATCAAGACCGTTTTCACTTATGGTGAGCATTGTCAACTGATAATAAATATAATTTAACAGTACTATTAATACAAAAACAATTGACATTGAAAAGAATTTACAAATTACAGTAAAAGTGACTTTATAATTACACAAATTAAAATGTTCATGCCTCTAACATCACTCAGTTTTATTTTAAACATACATATCGACTGTGGAAAGGAAAAGAACGTAACCCACATTTTTTTTTCGATAATCATAATGTATCCAACTTGATACACTTTCTATCAAAATTATGCAAGCTTAAAATGCCTAATTATTATATAAATTTAGCTTTTAATTTTGTAAAAAGATGAAATTTTAAAAAGTTAAAACCAAGAAAAAAGACTTAAATAAAGGTTTTTGCTAGACAAATTCTGTAATTAATATTAGATTACGTCAATTAGACACCAGCTTATAAGTCTTCGTGCGTTTCAAGTATGTGTATATTATATAATTTGGCTATGACCTAAAATCATCATCACAGGTTTTTTGCGCCTCCTGTAAAATTTGGTATGTGTTGGTTATGTTCTTTTTTCTTTCCACAGTCGATATTGTGACATAATTTCTTAAACAGTTGATGTGAAATCACTTTTCAAAATCTGATCGAATCTACGTGGAGTGATTTAAAACTTTAATACATATCTGTCTCATTAGTAATTAATTATTGGTAGTAATGCAAAGTTCACTTTTTATTTATTATAAATAAGATGCTGTCACAATTTCGTAAATATAATTAACTATGTGTTAAGTAACACATCGAAAAAAATGCTGTTCGAACTGGAACTCGAACCCGTGAGATCTGGCATGGAATCCAGCAACGCTAACCGCTGCGCCATTGGACCCGACATTTTTTATTGATCGATTTCTGTTCGGAGGCATGGGTGTTTGTAGTACATAAAAAACTTAATTTCCATTCTTCCAATCTTTTCAATAGTCCTGTTCTAGCCCTATACTTCTCTCCATTCTCTCACCGAAAAAAGATAGGTTGAGTTACAAATACATAAACAGTGCTTGTAAGAAAACTACTGTTGAAATATCGCCATTAAGAAGCCAAATGCATACATTGGGAGTGGACATGGAATAATAAAAAAATACAGAAAGAGTATGTAATTAGCTTAATAAAATAACTTTTTTTTAACATTCCTATATTCATAAACTTTTTGAAATATATAAATGGATTCACCGACTGACCATCAGTTTTCATTTGACACCAATAAGACACGTTTTAAAAATTGCATGGAGTTATTAGTCAAGTGCTTATTTTCGGGATTATTCAACGAATTTATAACTTACGTATTATATGATTTTTATTATTAACGAAAAACATAGTGCATTTAAAAATAATTCAATTATTTTCAGCCATAGTATTTAAAAAATATATATCTTAGATATCTATGACGGATTTTATTGAAGGGTTTTATAAGTGACAACCTTACGTCAGTACATTTTTACTGTAATTTAAATTTCTAGTTAATAGGTTCCAATGTACAAATACAAACAACTTTCACATATCAAATTTCAAATATCTAGAATATTCTAATGTACAGTCAAGCCACTTTAATTTGTATATCATCTAAATTAATACAGCAACCAAAACTGAGTCATAGATTATTAACTAGGTAGCAATGTGACCATGCTTTATTATTTTCTAATTAATATACAAATCGAAACATTTGAATCAGTGCACATGCATAAGTATTAATATATATAAACGGGTTTTATTCGCCGCCCAACAACTCAACATAACGGAAAGAGACGCGACAAAATGCCCCCCTCGAAATTTTCTCTCAAACATTGCCCCTCCTTATCCCCCTCACCCCACAGCATCCAGCCAGCAAACAACTAAATTAATTAAATCCTCGTTTCAGATATAAACTTAATTAAGCTGTGTATTTTCAGCATTAATTCTAATTTGCGGCGCTCAAAGAGACGAGATTGGTCGGGCGGGTTTTGCGACAACTGGTGGCCTTGCGCGAAAGCTCGGCGAGACAATATGGCGGGAAATTACGGAGCATTTTGTTTATAAAATGGCTGCCTATTTGTGTTTGTCATTTATTTCAAGCGTCATTGATATTTAGCGTGGTTAACGTGTTTTTTTTCATTAACGTATCGCAAAATCAACATGCAAATTAAGTTTTTATTTTTGAGAAAATTGCTAAGAACAGTCATTCAATTTTATGGAAGTAATTCTATCCTATTCAAATCAATTGTACATAAAGAAAACTATTATTTTTTGTATTCTAAGCATGATAAAGTTCAATCAAAGATATGTTATGTACACAGTAGTGGACTAAGCACACGAGAGGCAGCAGGCGCAATAAATTTTAGAGATTTTGTTTCTCAGATAACAAAAAAACGTCATTTAATTCCGTGTAAAATAATATTAAAATTTCAACATTTTTTTTTAATTCCCTGTGGTACTCAACGTTGTACCCACCACCACCCACTACGGCTTCACACTCTTTATATAGGGTGTATTCCGTAGCGTAACAACATTAATCGTGTTCAAAATTTTGCCAGAAATGTCCCGAGAAGAAATTCTTCAAGACTTGGTTGCATGCACTACAGTGTGCAGAAATTAAAAGTTAATAATAAATCCGGTTGAAAATGTTAGATTTTATCTATTTAACTCAACTCTTTTTCCAAAAGACGCGGAGAATTCTTTAAATGCCCTATAATTTGCCTTAGATGCAACCAAGTCGGCATGACCGACGGGGCCGACAGATCCGACAGATAGTCGTATCGTCTTGAGCAATTTTTCCCGTTCATTATTTAAATCTAGACATTCCCAGAGGATGTGATCAGCATCCTGAATCATATATCCGCATTTACATTTAGGACCTTTACTAAGAGCTTGGCAGCGAAGTAACCGTGGCCAGTTATGAATTGGCTAGTCCAGAAATTATTTGAATTATATAAAATAAGCAATTTTCGAGGCCCCAAGCGCGCGCCTCATTTGCTTATAGGGTAATCCGCCACTGTATGTATGTAAAGATACCGTTGATAATAATGCGAAATATTCTTGTCAACCTATTCTATTATTTCCTAATTTTTTATCGTTTCTTTACGATAACTTATAAGAATTCAATCCTTACAAATTGCATATGAAATAATTGAACAATTGAGAAAGTTTGTATACTTTTTCTTCTCAATCGGTATTTATGGAATTAATTTGACGCGTTGGCAAACTGTAATATTTAATAAGACGTGCTTATATGTTTCGTTTATAATATTATATAAAAGAGCCATTTTAAATGACTTCAATTATTTTTACTCACAATTTTTGCGTTAGGGTCCATACATATATGACGTCAGGAGAGAGGTCTAATTTGATGTGACAATATGATACCAAATGCAAAAAGGCTACACGACAAAAACGTGACGATGGGGACGGGTTGAAGAATAGCCAAATAGTGTGACTTCATATATTGATGGCACCTCATAAGATTAATAAATTAAAAAATAAATCGTTTATAATTGTCATTTAAAAATATTTTTTAAATTCTCTTGAAACATATTCCTTCGTATAATCCGTTATCTACCCAACTCGTTGTAAAGTTAGAAGGCTTTGTTTTAAACTGTAAGTGCTTAATTTATTTACCGAATCTATTAAGGATCGGGCCAATGAGAAACCTGCTTTGTCCTTTGTTTAATTAACCATTCAATAAAGCCTCTGGCGCTTTGTCTCTTTTAAAGTTTATATATTATAAAATTTAATTAAACGTTGAAGTCTTCATTAAAAAATGTTTAATTCAGTTACCTTCATGTTGATAAATTAAGCTTATTTGTAAAATAATATCAGAAAGTTGTATAACATTAAATTAAAATTGCTTAAACAATAATTAGAGTTGCTTTAATGTATTTTTTGAAAATTCGGTTCAACTAGTATCATCACTATATGAGCCCATTGGAGGTAGAGTGAGGCAAGTGAAATTTTAGAAAAAAAAAGTTGGTAGTGTTGTATTGTAATATTCTACGCGTCTAAGTAAAAGTGAAGTAACTTTAGTTAATACACATTACAATAGTGTTATACTGTTATCTCAGTAAAATAAAAATATTCAATCCACCAAAACACTAAATAAAGACGTGATTGTACTTAAAAGTTCGAGATTTTTTTTTTAAATTTTATTAGTTGGCTCTTTTCACCATATAAAAAATATTTTAATGTACAGAAAATACTTTTTAACTAAGAATTTTTAATGATATTAAAAATAGCAAACATATTTACTTTGATAATAATTTCGGCTAGTGGTGGGTTACCAATACGTTAACAAGGTGCTTACTTGTTCTTAGAGTTATTCGCGGTGTTAAACTTACCTATGACAAACACTAGGAAAGGTTTTAACATCTTAACTCTCGCGGCTCGGAGACTAGAAAAATACCTCTCTTCCGATGGGGGTCGTTTAGGGACCCCAGTGGTTTCCTCATTATTGGCCTTATTTTAATGGATTTCAAAAAAAAAAAATAGTCCAAGGGCTTTAAAATATCTCTCTGCATCATTCCTCATACATTTTTTTATAAAAATTCGTGTTTTTTTAATAAATGATCATATTTTAAGTTGCGGGTAAAAAAGACGTCATCCCAGCACACATATGAATTTGCAACTGACGCGTTTAGCCCAGCTATCTTACGAACGATCGCTGATAAGCGGGCGCTTATCTCGTTATCGCGTATTTATATAAACTACAAAAGGTTATACAAACTATGATATAAGACTACCTTAATTTTAAACATTGTATCACTCATATTAAAATAGATATTTAAGAAAATGTGGGTATTGGGGTGCATTTCTTGAGCTTAGAACCGGAAAAGTTAAACAAGCCACGGCCTAATAATATGACACAATTTTTTCTCCTAGTTTGAAGCAACACTAAACTCACTGATGGTTGTATTCCGAGTCCCTGAGAAACAAACGTTGTTTTATTAGAACTTATTGTTACTTAGTTGTTTAATCTAACTTTCTTTTGAAAAGTAAAAGAATGGAACAATAGTGGTAGTACAGGATAAACGATCAGTTAATTGCTCCCACTTAAACTATTTTTTTAAGATTAGGAGAGAGTTTATTCAAGAAATCCACGCCATCAAACGCAAGCCCCTTAAATAGATTGAATAAAAAAATACGTTATCGTCCATACCATGATTAAAGTCTTTGGCATTCATTATAAAAAAAAATGGTTCACTATTTTGCCGCCTGTGTGGTCGATTCCCAGTACGGGCAGTTTTATAAATTGATTTTTCAATCGATTTATGAATGGGTGTATGTGATATCTTGAATTCCCCCCTCCCACCCATCTTATCCTATGAACGGGGCGTATCGAGAGCGATTAGCTAGTCACCACTAGTCCTGTCCTAGCCCTTTCCTTCTATTCCTACTCTCTTTGGAAAAAGAGAAGTTGAGCAACTGAGTAACAAGTAAAAAAAACTTGTTCATAATTTTCACGATTTGATACACTTTTAAGCAAGCGTGAGAAATAGTGAAAAATATTTTTGAATGTAAAAAACATATTTTAGAATTTAACACACTTTGTTTCAGTCTTTTTAAAATACACAATTATTATAAAAATATTGTTTACACATTTAAGTCTCTCTGGGACTCAATTTGTTTTCGCCATCAGAAAGATTTTATATATAAATAAATTCTTTTCATTTATAATAATGAAAAATCACGTCAAACTTTGTTTTATTAAAATTCTCTGAAACCATAATTATTAAAACTACAAGGTTGATTTGTTTATTTTATTAGCGTTTTTATCTGTATCGCTCACATTAAAGCTTTTATTATAATTGATTAAAAAAACATATCTCGCGCTGCGTCTACATCAAAATTCACAATCTATTGTCAGTAATTTTCTCTCACGGAAGACATACAAAAATGTGACACAAAAAGCTTGCGGCAAAATTGAGAACGTTTGTTTTCGCATTCCGCCGCTATTTTTGTATTTTTTTTTGCATATTAGTGAAGAGGTTTCATTCTTCAATTATTAATTTTAAAATTAATAATATTATGATGCACATATTTTTTTCCTGTATTAACTGTCGAGTCTGTAACCAAATGGTCAATGCCGTGTTCTTTGTTTACGGTATCCACGGGCTCTAATCCCAGTAAGAATACTTCTATAAATTGATTAATGGATTAATATTCGAAGGCATAGATGTCTAATTCATTAATATCCATTTGTTCATGAAAATTGAAAGAAAATGAAGAGAGAATGTTATAGTAACTTAATTTGCAACCATTTTACAGATAAAAAAATAAAAATATTAGAAATTGACTAAATATAAAGTGCAATATTTATTTTGGAAAATGTACTCTCATTTAAGTAACAACTGTTTTTAGACTAGGCTAGAACACAGTGAATACTATATCATCAATCATCAATAAGAACAGAAATTAAATTTAAAACTTATTAAAAAATAATAAAAAAACCTTTTGCACTTATTCCACTATTATGCATTCGGAATTAACAGCTAATTTTGGTTTAACCTTTTCTATTTTATTGTCAGTGACTTTTTCTTAACTAATTATTTTTTATAAATAAGTAGTTTTATGTGTAAGAGGTCTTAAACACTTTAATTACAGTAAATTTTTATATTTTGTAATCTTATCTCTAAACTTTTTTCATATTTCTATTACCAATTGTTTGTAACACCCTTTTTAGTTATTAGTCTTTCTTAATTTTTATTGAAAAAATCTGTATCAAAACAAACAATACTTTTTTATCAGTTAAAAATGCTATAAATAATAGAGGATTTAGTACAAAGAGAGTTTTATTTTCTTTCAATCAAGTATTGACAGTGAATATCTTAAAAGTGATAAAAGTTTTAATATAAATAATTATCGGAAGCCGTTGATTTATTTTGTTAAAGTACCCGTTTACGTAAATTGCATGTATTTAAATGCTTCTAATTATTTGATTACTGCATAAATTATTTTCGCAAATAAATAACTAAATAAGGCACTATTTACCTAGTCAAATAAACACTCTGTAAAAATCCCATTATGTTTACTGCTGAAAAAAATGCATCCTAAATGCGATATGATCCTTTTGATCGGATGACAAATATAAAACATATTAGCAGGATCATTCCTCAAAGCCGTCGCGACTACCTTGATACTCCAGATCTTTAAGGATGCCGTGTAACCTGACACCCGATTGCAGGTAATTTGACCGGGCGTGTTATTTCATTTCGACAATTGTCTGCCGCTAGAGCTGAAATGTCCGTCGGCTCACTTTGAACCAACGATTCTTTTGCGTTTGCGGCGATAATGTGCTTAAAGAGTATTTTTTTAAGATTTTGAATTAGATTAAAGATAATTTAATATTTTTTTCGTATTATAAAATATCACCGACTGTATTAAATAGCAAAAGGATTTTTTGGAATGCCAGAAACATTTGAATAGAGCCATTCCGGTTTGTAGAAAGATATTTATTTAATAAAACTTATATGCAAATTTGTTTTACTCTTTTTTTGGTGTGTTCGTTAGTAATTTTGTGGATATTTCTAATAATCAACTAAAACAGACAACTTCGTTATATTACTAGTTATAAAACGTGTTCCTATTCTGTGAGAAACATCTTCATCATGTCATATTTGCTAATAAAAAGAGCGTTAAGATTACACATATAAATGTTATATTTACATATATGCATGTAATTAGCTTGATAGTCTAGTGAAAGATTCTTTATTTTTATAATTTATAAAGTACGTATTCTATATTTTTTAACTACATACATAATTTAAGATTTCGACTGAAGGTACTTGGTAGAATTTCAATATTAAATTTGAATGGTTAGAGTTCAATCAATCTTGTTGTACTAGCAATGTAACTACATTATGAACATCCCAATATTAGTTAATAATTAGATGCAGTATTTAAAGAAAATTAAAGTTTCTTATGTTGCAGTATTTAAACAAAAGGAAAGTATGAAGACAGTGATCATTTTAAAAAAAGTAAACAAGCCAATAAAATATTCTAAGTTAATCTTTAAATCCTAGCAAAACATTATTTAGATTTAATTGTACATATAATTCTTCATTTAGAAGTTTTTGATTATCAAGAATTTACCATTTTCATTTTCAATCTAGTTAGATACTTTTAATAAAAAAATAAGCGTGCTTTTTGCGTCTCATTTAGTTCTACAAAAAGCTTACATTGTTACAAACTTTTGGATCTAAAAATGTATCTTCATCGATTTTTTTTACGCTTGATGGGTCGTGAATCGTGATATAACTTTAAATTAATATAAAATGTCAATTGTAGCAAGTACAAAACAGTTTAATTTAATTTCAACAAATCTTCAGGACAGATTTAGTATTTATAAAATCCGAAAAAAACACCATCCACAGGATATAACTTCGGAGCTTTCAAAAAAGCTCTATTCACATCAACACAATCGTCCCAATATCAAACTCCTTTAATACGCTGCCATCTAATAACCCATAATTCACTTAACACTGATATAATCAAATTTGTTTAGTTCAATTACATTTCTTGATAGCTGAATGCTAACACAATGTCTAGAAGGGAGGCAACAATGGGCTAGAATACAGTAATATGAGCCAACTGAGCCAACCCAGTTATGATGACGGCTCAAAAATCCTATATCGCAGAGCAGCCTTTTGTGTAGCCTAAAATGTGGAAGCTTTTTACACAAAAGGTATTTGACGTTAATTTTGAATTGAATTTGTTTTATTTTTTGAATGATATAATACCCATAATCTCCAGTAGCGTACTGAAAGATGTATTTATATTTTTTTAATATTGTCATCGACTAATGAATTTATATGTTCTCTACGACTTAACTGGCGTTTTGTGGTAACTTATTTGAAATAAGCTATTATGATTTGAGGTTGTGTTATTCTTTTAGTCGTGTAATAATCTGTAACAGAACTAATAACAAAGCAATCATTTTTTAGCTAATGCATGCTAATTGAAAAACCATTAATCGAATATTTATGAAAACATATTTTTATTACAATTTTATATAATTGAAAGTATTTTCAGTCGATGAAATGCTCTGATGATTCAATTCTATCGTTTTAAAATTATAAAATTAGTAGAAAAAAAAATTATATGCTATTAATAAATTATTATCAGTACTGAAATTCTTACCCGTGACCTCAGTATTCCAGACTAAGCTAACGATGTTGACACTCGTGAAGTGTTGTTTTTTTTTTCTCAATTACCTACCCTGATTGAATGCTTTCAAATTACCTATGCGTTCAAATTATTTATTGTACTTGTAAAAACATCAATAAGTATGAAATTCGTTGTAATATATTTTTTGTATATATTGTATGCATTTACATGTTTCGGGAAAATTTAAAGTCGTCAATGCAGTTTGTGGATAAATTTGTACTGGCTATATCTGGTCTAATTGATTAAAATCAAAAGGAACAGAAATTGAAAACAATAATGGTATTGTGATAAAAAAATATCATGTACAATTGATTCGTTACGACTAATTAAAATAATAAAGCTTTTTATGGCAAATTGAATCAGATTTTTTTATTTTTTAAATGACTTGATTCGTACATTCTTGTAGAAAAAAAAAGCAGCAGGATCTTTCTACAGTTGTATTTCCTTGAAACATCCTGTCAATGTTCCAACTCGATTTAACTTTGATCCGATATCGTCTGAGATGCTTCCGCTCTGCTTAGATACAGGCGAATAAAATACGATTTTTTCATATCTTTGGAGCTCCTATTGGAAAGAATACATTTAATATGATTTATAATGAGTGTTTGCAATACTTTTATAGTAATAGAGTAAAAAGAGTAACGAATTTAGTTTTACAGTTTTTTTTATATTTATTAGTTGATAGCTATAACCCCAGATTGCTTATCGTTCTTCGAAACACTAGAGTCATATTTAATAAGTGTAATATTATTATTGTAATTTGAATGAGTATGTCAGAGTGAATAACATGATGCATTGTGTATCGCTTCGGAGCCAGTATATATAGTTGAGAAAAATGTAAGTTTAATCATAGTTCTGACGATGGCGAAAGCCGGAATAGCTATCAACTAATAGATATAAAAAAAAACTGTAGAACTAAAATACGTTGATATTTTTACTCTAGTTTTATTTATTTGTCTAGCATTTACTTAATGGAGTTCTACCAAGTGAATGCCAAGTCAATAAATATTTTTTTAGCATATTGATTAATCGGAACGATTAATATAAATAATGTATTAGTCAGTTGTCAAACTTTTTAAAGCTTTTTCTGGTGAAAATAAATAACATTTACAATCTACAGTATACATCAGCGATTTCCAACCTGGGAGGCGTGGACTATTAATAGCAAAGGGAAGCGCGAACAGTCCAAAATATTTATTTTCTCTTTAAAACGTGTCTTTATTACTATATGAAATAAAGGATGCGGAGGTGCAAAGATATTTTTTTCTTCAAAGGGAGGCGCAGTAACATAAAGGTTGGAAACCACTGGTCTTCATAATAAAGAATTGGGCAGTTAAAATATTTATTCATATTCAGGAGTGGGCTGAAAGGAGTTTTAATGGACTCTTGGTGAACCTATTGTTATATTTGACTTCGCAGGCGAGTCAATTTAAAAAAAATGAAACAACAATATTCTCAGATTGCTGTATTATAAATGTATAAAAATTATATATTATCTATATTTAAGTACGCAGTAATATACAGTTGGTGTTTCTGACAGTATAATACTGTCTAAAACAGCGTTTGATCACATTTTAATGATGGTTTGTGTAGCCTGTGAAACATGGAATTGAAGCAAAAAGAATAGTACCAATTTTGTCTCGATCTTGGGACACTTGACTCTCGCAGTCTCAGAAAGGAAAGTATATAAAATCAGATTTCAAAATTAATTGCGTACGTTGTATGAGAGTGATAATAAAATCCACCCTTACTCGGAACACAGCGAATATTTTATATTACTTGCTAACATATTGTCAGCTCACCGCTGGCTATATCCCTTATCCAATAATATTAAAAATACACAGTGACATGAAATATAGATAACGCAGTTTCCCGTTTTATCCAACTGTATGCATTACGACCACTCCATTAGATGTTAAGCGTATCAAATTATTGATCCCATAAATAACTCCGAGGGTATTTTTTCGCTGTATAGAAGTACGGTATTTCAAGAATATTAATATTGGTATTTTTTATTCCAGAATTTGCGACCAAATGATTTACCAATATTATAAGAATATATGATAAAATATTCTGAGCAATCTCTCACGGCTCCGTTAGGCGTGGACTTCATTATTAAGCACATCATGAATGAACACGTGCTGGAATTAAAATATTGACCGTTCCATAAAATAATATATTTGCTAAAATTTGTTGAAATAATGTGGAAAGAATTTTATTCTTTTAATGTCAAAGTAGTAAGGAAATATATATTTTAAAAGTATCAAATACGTCTCTATTCCTTCACAGAAAAGTGAGCATACTCATAATATATGAATTTAATAAATTGTTTAAGAAAGACCTTTTTTAAGTCCTTTTTCATTTTTTTTTATAATTTAAGATTTCAACTGCAGGTGCTTGGTGAAATTTCAATATTAAATTTGAATCGTTCAAATTATGTACATATTCACAGATTTTGTCACTAACGACCCGGGTTTCGCCTTTCGGCATCTTCAGGCGTTCAAGTGCACGGATGACATTGAGCTGACCTTTTTCATGTTTGCAATTTTTACAGGCCCTTCTTTTCGAAAACTCAAAAGATAAATTTGTAAACTTATTTGGCACTTGCAGCTTACATCTCTTTGATAGAACGCGTATAATGTTGTATACATCGTGGTTATAGAAAAAAACTGTGTGTTACGTCCTTTTGCTTTAACAAAGTCGATATAATAGTGTACGTACTTCTCATACTTGGTACAATTCAACAATAGAAAAATAATGATATCGTCGAGTCCTTGCGTTCATAAATTATTCTGTATAACAATTATGCTATAACGTAGAGTTGAAAGATCAGCGATCGTATGGTGTTAAACTGCATCCATAATAAAATACCCATTATGACCGCAAATCGTATCATTAGGGGATACATTTCCATGTGTTTTTCTCCCTTCGTTTTCTCGGCAGAGCTTTTTCCGCCACCTAAACCGACGTGTTTAACAGAGCTTTGGTCGTAGACAGATGGCGTAATTCACACGATGAATTTATACAGACAATTTGTTATTGTAACGTGAAACAGCTTTGAGATAGATTGAGGTATTATTAAAGATATTTTGATTATTTTTATTATGTGCGTTGAAAATAGTATTAAAATACAGTATTTAGTTTTTTTAACATGTTTATATATATGTTTTGCAATCTCTTTTAATATTTATTCTGTCAATACTTATGGTGGATATTTCAAAATCTATTTTATACTATCGTGATATTTATTTAATATGACCAAGAAGAGTTTCGCTTATGAAGAACATTTTAAAGCAAAGCAAAAGCTCGTCATGAATAAAAGCGATACTGATCGTTTTAAATAAACGTTTTGAAATGTAAATATGACATTATTTGAATTAAATTATATTTATTTGTTGTTATATTTTCACTTGAATGATGTAAGCTATTGGTGAACAGACATATTGCTACTATATCGCAACAGTGAGATAAAGTGATTTTAAGATAAGTTTGACAATTGATTGCTGAAAGATTAATCTTTATTATAAAATTGCGTAATTTAAAAGAAAAAAATTACGTATACATTTATTGATATTGTGGTGTAATTTCAAAGCATCAGCGAGATGAGAAAAATAACTAGAAACAGATAATAGTATACAAAAACACCTACTATTATCATTTGTGATGCACAACCTTAACCTTCTAGCGGGCCTTCTTCTCTTAATTACGTTGTAAGAAATAGTCAATATGGCATATTATTTTGAAACTTTGATCAGATAAAAAAAAGTAATTTCAATGATGTAAATGGTGATACAAATACAAACAAAAATATGTTAATAAATCATTCATTCCAAATCATTTGAGGATAAAAACAAAGAAATTTGTTTAATAACATGTATCTTAGTAGTTGTATAATCATAATGTCAAACAAAATTCAATGAATCATTTATCATCAAAACATGATAAGATAACACCATATTATGTAATATTCAAAAAAGCTCTGCCTAATAATCAATTTCAACCAAAGCTCGATCGATAGAGAGCTTTGTTCCCAGACGTGTCAGGCTATAGCGAGCGAATTTTCCGCAGCACCTCCGCGCCTCAGGGACCTCAATCCCGCGTAAACCTTATTAAGTTCTCCAATTAAAACGCCTAAATTGAGTTGATCGCATTATTATGTGCTTGTAATTACTTCATCTTAACTAGATTAGTCGAATGAAGTGTGTGTGTGGGGTGTGTGGATACAAAAAGCACACACACTGGCACAGATAAACATATTTAATGCAATTTTCTGACTCAATGTTTTTATGAATGATTTTAGCGTTTACAATAATGAAAGAAAAACTTTACTTTTGGTGGTAAATTATTTAAAATATATTAATATAATGATATACTAGATATAATATAAATAACAGCCTTTGTTTCTTGATCTTCTTTTCGATCAAATATTAGATGAGATTTAAACAAAGATATTTTTATGAAGACTTTGATTCATGATAACAGTAAAATTTACTACAATACATTATATATGTTTAGTGCTAAGAATATTAACAACTTTATAGGTTGTTAATTAATCACGACGTAAATTTGTGTACTGATTTCAAATGTATCAATTAATTATAATTATTTTATTGTTTAACGCTACTTTTTTTGAAACTTTTCACCCCTAACATTTTACTGGAAACAAAAAGTACCGTAACTACGATCTATTTTTAGAATGCTTTTGATATCTTTTGGCGACTTTCTATTAAAATATTTTGCATAAAAAATATAATTTTTAATGTAAACCAATTCAGCCTAAATCTATAAAAAAACATACATTAAAATAAGCCACAAACATACACACAATCAAGGTGTTGAATTGTAAATAGTTTTCAATTAAGCAAGTAACACACAACATTATGCGTTGTTCTAATCGTTATGCTTTTAATGGTTTCAATACTCTTGGGTGAAATCAGGAAAAATAATGTAACTCAATTTGAACAAAGTTAAGACTGTCCACTTATGGAACAAAAAAAAACAATTCTCCCAAATGATAATCTGCAGAGTCAATACTTTAATGAATTTGTCATTATTATTTGGTACACAATAACGAACGTTAGGCTTAACGTTGACGATTCAATAACACGAACAGTCGAGTATGTAAAGCAAACCAGTTTAATGTGGTAGTATGCGCCTGACTTAATCAAACCCGAGTTAGGAAACTAGCGATCTAATTGAGTTACAGGGAAACTCTAGTAGAGGTAGAATTTTACAGTGGCTTCAAACCAAAATCCTGCAATATAATTGATGTTTGTCTCGTCGACTGCTTTCACGAAAAACTTGAATACTGCCAACAGACGAATCTTGATTGAAAAACATTGAATTTATTGTATTCATTCATAGCTTAATAATATGATACAGCAGGGTTTCCCAAACTAATTCTGAGATGGAACACTTTGCAAGTCCGGAAAATTCAATGGAACACTTTTAGGTCGGGTAATTCTTAATAGTAAAAATATTAGTTATTAAACCACTTATTATGTATTGATTAATTATCCTTAAAACATATTACATAAAAATATGAGTAAACAAAGTTCAAAGTGATTAAAAACTCCGTCTGTACCTAGATATCTGACGTTTTTAGCATTACTGGAGATTTACTATTACTCGATTTTTGATACGAAGTAGAAGATGCTTAAATGTGTTGCAGTGTATGTTACCATTCCAAATTTTTGCGGAACTATTAGGTCCTATTTAGGTCCCGCGGAACATAGTTTGGGAAACCCTGTGATACAGAATGGTTTCATAGTTTCAAGGATCACTTTCAACACGCGTTTAAAACTACCCACTTGATAGACTAAACCAGTGAGATAAGTACTTCAAATTACTATTGTTTAATGTCTTAAAATTATTTTGTATGATTATTTAATCGGCAATATTGTATAATGTATAAAAAAGACATTGACCACAATTAATAATAAAAATCAAACAGGCACATAAGAAGGGAAAAAATGGAAAGAAAAAGGAAAAACAACATCAAAATATCTAGTCGTGCCATAAATACTTTGACAAAAACAAAAATGACTGCATAAAGTGAACCACAGCTCACAGGCCCGTGAAAAAAACTGATTTGGTAGCCAGAACTTTTATTCATATTTTGCAAACTAGTCTGCACCTGTACGTCAAGTAGTCGATATAAAGTGGGGTGTTTAAAAAAACCGGTAAACCGTGATTGCGCTGGAAAATGTTGTATTGAAAAAAGTAAATATTTTATATTGACTTCCCAGTAAATTAAGCACGAGCGTTTTTTAAAATAAGCAAACTCCTAAGGCTGTCCCGGTTAGCAGAATGTTATTAATTTGACACCGACGCATTTAGCTTCCCTGAGGATAACGACAAAGCAAATATTACCCATTGGTTGTCAATCGCTGTCGTGTTTACTTTAACTAATCATTATTGGTGCCTAATTCCAATTACGTGATAGTTGCATCCAATACACACACCGATACATTCCCACGTTAATGCCAACACATAGACCGACGTAAACGTACATTGACGATATATTATACATGGCGTTGTTAATGTATAAACCATACTGCAAACATAATATTGGCAACGCGAAACAATTTATGACAAATTCTAAGTAATTTATTCAAATGTACAATTTCGTACGTTTTTAATATGAAGTGAGCCAAGTGTTACAATGATAAAACTTTTCTATTGGACTTTGAAGTACAATCACCTCTTTACTTGGTGTTTTATTGGACACCATAATTTCAAGGTGATTACACTGTTCTTAAGTGTATTTAATGATGTCAATTCACTTTTAAGATACTGTAGAATAATATCTATAACGCATCTAATTCATTTTTTTTTCTAAAATATCACTTGGCTAACTACACTTCTCATGAGTTCAATTGGCTGATACTTTTTGTAGCCATGCTCGCTTCCCAATGGAGAGCATCTGGTCTTTTAATGTCTCAATAGATCTAATTCTAAGAGAACTGTTTGTTACTGAGTAGTTCAACCAGTCTTTTTTAAAGTGGGTAAAGATAGCAAGATAGAACTAGCGATTTTCTAATCGCTCTCAAGCACGCCCTAATATTAATAACTGAAAGCTAGAAGAAATTTTTATGTATATTAATATTAAGTTAAATATTATGATTTTATTTAAAAAACCTCTTTTGAATTATATTATAGTTAATTAATTATAAATGGAATAAATGTTTCTAAATCTTTTTATCAATTTAATAATTTACAAAAAAACGTTTATCTGTTCAGATTCACCGCTTATAACAAACTAATAAATGCTTGGTTTTCTTTTAGCTTTGCAGAATACAGTTTTATTAAAAAATAATGTTTTTTTACAAAGAAAAATGATGAACAAAAGCCAGTACTTGCAAATTTTATGTTTACTTTGTTGAGCTGAATTTTATAGCTTGCTAAGTGAATCTCTTATTCTGATGTCTCAGGTTTTATATTCCTACAACAATGGTAATAATGTTAATATTTAAAAAATGTAGAATATTTAAGTTAAATCGTACACAGCTGAACTTTGCCAAGACAAAAATGAATGAGCTATAAAATATTTATAATATTAAGATACTAAACCAATTTTTCATTATTTTAAGTAAACTAATTCACCTAACTTCACACATCGTTGCACTTTTTATCGATTGCCCCTCACAGCTCGAGAAGGAAGGGGTTGGGGGTGGAAGCTAATTCACAACCCTTGAGTGACGCGCAAGGGTTAATAAAACTTCGAGAGGATCGCTTTTTTTGCACCCCACCCTCTCGACCGGAACAAGTGTTTCGTTCACATGATAATAATCATTTCTCTCGGTTTGCATCCGGTTGAACGCGCTGGCACAATGATTGCAAATTTACCTCTTGTGCATTGTGGACATATGTGCATTATTTTTTTGCAGTTTTAAAGTAGTGCAGTATTTTACGAATGAAATTGAGAGGAAAATTGTGTTGTAATTGAAAAATAAAACCGACTATTTTCAAACCATGCTCATCCCCAGTGTGAAGCATATGAATTTATAATGGATCATATATTGGAGTAACGAGAGCCTATTGTAAGTCAGTCACTTAATAACTGTATTTAGAGAT
Organism: Himalopsyche anomala; assembly: GCA_031772345.1. Lineage (NCBI taxonomy): Eukaryota > Metazoa > Arthropoda > Insecta > Trichoptera > Rhyacophilidae > Himalopsyche > Himalopsyche anomala. The sequence continues at coordinate 14,780,205 of CM062833.1, read as the reverse complement.
GATAAGGAAAATGAAAAGAATGGTGGAGCAACGAATATACTAGTCATTTAATCTTTACTTCCATTCTCCGTATTCAAGATTGGTAATGTGTTGGTTGGGAAGATATACATCGATGTGTTTTTTAGTATTTACTAATGTAAAATAAACTGCTTTCAATGTTTATATATTTATTTAATTTTTTTATCGAGTCCGTGCGCAGTGGTCACCGTCGTTGACTTTTGTGATGGATCTTTCAGGTTTCAGTCTCAGAAAAAAGAGTATTTTTTCAATCTATTTATTTATTTCTGTTCGAAGGGATGTGTGTTTATAAAATCTAAAAATTCCCTACCACTTGCATAGTCTTTTTTTATAGAGGAAATTAGAGATACGAAGGATTGGGTTGAGACAGAACTAGTGGTTAGTTAAACGCTCATGGTACGCTCCGTTAGTTTACAATTGCAAGGTTAAGAGGAAATTTTTAGACATCACAAACATCTAAGATTTTGAATAGAAATCTGTTGAAAAAATACTGTTTCTGCTAGCATTTAAGCCCGTGAAATCTACCACAAAAGCCAAAAGTGTCGAAAGCTCCGCAACGGATTCGACAAAAAGCAACTGTACGACAAATTTACTATTCTGTGCGTTCATAATTTTCTAACTACCAAAAGAAACCTTGCATAAATGCTCAATTTAACGTTGTAATCCATAGATAATAATCAAGTTTATCCCATCACTCATCAGTCATAGACAAGCGATCAAAAAGGGTAAAGGCTTATTCGATTACCCCGCTAGTTCTAAGGGGAAGAGTAATTACTGAGGTGTGCATTGCCTACTGCCAACTCGTCGTGTGTCGATGGACCGTTTAATAGCTTTCCGATGCAATTAAGACGTCGATTGTAACGACACCTAGTGGTCAGAGTTTTACTTGATTGGAAGAGGATACGACAAAATTCGATGAAGTATATTCAGATAGTTACAACAGAACCTGATAACCGCATGTGATATCATATCATATATTTAACTTTTAAATAGTATGAAATACTTGTTTAATAATATTTGATGTATGGAACTTATGACTGTAGGAATCGTAACATTACTTTTCATAACGAACATTGACTATTTTGGTTTTTGTTTTCATCAATTTAAAAAAAAACGTATTACTTTAAAGCTTTAAGCTTAATTTTTTTTAAATCGTTGAGAAATAGTAGTTGTTCATGTGGCTAAGTGAACAACGTAGTTGGCATTGGTTACATGGTCACGGGTTAGAAAATATTTTAAATCCTAATACAAGCAGTTTTTTTAATTGATTTTTCAATAATTTTTTTATTTTTTTACCGTGTGATTTCCAAGTTCCCTCCAACCTATTCGATCCTCAAAATTGACCCTCTTAAAAAATGAGAGGCTTAACAACGTATTCATAAGAAGTTTTTTTGAATTATAATAAAATATTTAGCATTACAGCTAATGCCGATGCACGAAATAGTTTAAATATTGTACGAGATAAATTTGATGAGATTTTTTTACAAGTCACTCGATATCAACTCGAGGAGAATTGGCATCAAAAACATCCATATCTTAGATCTCAAATTTTAATTTAATTCACATTGAACTCGTCAGAACGAAGCTATTACCAACTAAGCTACATCGGTGGACCAACTTCTGTTGAAGTCAACTACGTTAGGGGCTGAAATGCTGATATGGTGACAGAATAATAGTTCTTTCAATAATAGGAAGTAGAGTAGCACTTGACTTAGTAAAAAGTGAATAATGATAATTAGCTCACCTGTACTCTGACTTCTGGTAAATTGACTTTCATGGCAAGTTCTTCGCGTGAATACACATCAGGATAGTGGCTCTTTTCAAAGGCTCGCTCCAGTTCGTGGAGCTGGTATGTGGTGAACGTGGTTCTATTCCTGCGGTGCTTTTTCTTTGCGTCTGACGCTGAGGAACTGCCTCCTTGGCCACTCACTCCGTTTCCTCCGCTGGTGACTGTGCCTCCTGGCGATGCCCGTTCATCTGAGCTGTCTCCACCGGCTCCACCTAGTCGGTTCTCACCGCCTTCTGTACTGTGACACGAATTTTCACCTGAAAATAAATAATTTTATCACTAAGCATTTTTTTTTAAATTCAGTTGTTATCCAAGAATTTATTTATATTTATGTATATTTTTTTTATTTTTTTTTTAAAAAAATTGACATTATAGCTCACGCCAATGCGTCAAATATTTTGAAGTTGAAAGATCATACGAGATATACTCGATGAGAATTTTTGAAAGTCACGTGAGATTAACCCAAGGAGAATTAACTTCACAAACACCCATGTCTTAGATCTCAAATTAAAATTGAAAAAAATCCAATTTGATTCTAACCTTACCGGGAATCGAACCCAGACCCACCTGATTGGTAGAGCAAGCTCTAACCAAGTAGACTACAGCGGGCGACTAAATTAATCAACTAATTTAATTTTAAGCATATAATAATTAAAAAGCAAATCCTTTTACCAGAAAAATCTCTTAAGATATATTTAGAAACAAAGATAAAAGTTAAATCGGTTGAAATCATTTAATTATGTTTTGTTGTGTGTTGAAATTTTTGTGTTTCTACATGTTTTATAGTGAGGATGGGGAAAATTAAGAGTGCAAGAAATAAATCAAGCAAATTGGATACAAAAAAATATTCTCGATATCGATTGTTTTATGAGTAATAAATTATTTCGACTTCTATGGCGCAGCGGTTAGCGATGTGGACTTCTGTGCCAGACTTCACGTGTTCGAGTCCTGGTACGAGCAGCATTTTTAGATCGATTTCTGCTCAAAGACATGGGTGTTTGTAATATTTAAAATATTCCCTCCCACCCATTACGATCCTTTTATAACTGTGTGTAGTGAGAGCGATTAGTTAATCACTAGTCCTGTCCTAGCCTTATCCTTCTATCCCTACTTCACTCTTAAAATAAGAAGTCGAAAGACTGAGTAACAAAAAGTTCTCGTAGAAAAACTTCTGATGAGATTTCTTCATTAGGAAACTATATGCTCCACATTGGTAGTGAATATTGATAAATATATATATATATATATAATGTTCTGGGTCTAATTGCAATCGTTCCCGATAACGTGCTATTTTTTGTTTTTTCTACTCTCATCTTCAATGGACATAAATCCAAAGCTATCAGAAATCTTCAACAAGATTTCTTATCACTGAATAAAGATAAATTAATTCAAAAGTAATTGCATTAATGCGTAACGTTAACATAATGAATTGTTGGCAATGGTCCTATGTATACATCAATTGAAATTACTTCTCCCGATATTAATCATTTACTTTTATGCAAGAGTTGATAAGATCTATCGTAGCGTACAGCAAAGTATGTAGACAACAATAACATAGAAGGTATTAATCAGTTTAAATAATATGTCTGCAAAGTACAGCCCCCTCCTTATTCTCCGCCGCTTGTCATTGCTGCCAACATGAAACTATTTCAAAAACACAAACATAACGGAATTATTATAATTTTACTAAAGTGATTGATAAGGCTAATTTAAACTTCCCCCTTTGGCTATTATTATAGTCTATTCATCAACTAAATGTTCGGATTGAATGATACCTTTTTTTTATAGTTACATTTTATGTTTTGTTTATTTTCATGAAGGAATAATTTTTCAAAAATACTTTTTCTGCAAAATAAAAGACATTATTATGAAATGATAACGATAGGTTTCGCTCATCACTAGCTCATGTAAAGATGCTTGTGGTATAACGAAACCAGTATTTTTGTGTCGTAAAGTATGAAATCCGTAAAAAAAATACAATATTTATATTTGTAATAGTTTTCAAAAAGTTTATATTTTTAAAAATGTGATTCTGAGGCAATTGGCACGCAAATAATAAATAAATAATTAGAAAAAGTCGTATTATTTTTATTTAGGTGAAAGACTTTTTTATCGTCATTGACCATTTGAGATACCAGTTGAAAGAGTATTCTGGCTAGTTTTCTTTTTATATAGTATCTTTTATAAAGTAAATTTAGAATAAATATACTATATAGTAAATTGGTCATCAAAAAATTATCTTTTTCGTGCTTCCGTAGAACCATTCACTGTTAAATTCATATATTTTCTTTAATATTACTAGAATAATTCAGGTTTCAGAAAAAAAAGTTGGTCTTTTCTTGATTTTTAAACGTTGGGACGTCGGTTAAAACGTTTTTTTAATTTTAAATATTCTTATTTCTATCACTATTATCTTGCTATTTTAATACAAATTACATTATTTTGTGAAGTCGGCTTTTTAACTACAGTGTTTGCAAAACATGATGTTATAAACTGCTCCTTTTGTAACAAAGATGATTCAAATTTTCTAAACTATAAATGTAGAGCATTTTTTTAAATTAACCCTCTTAAATACATGGAGTTCACGGAACTCTTCACGCTTAAATATCTTACTTATTATCATCAAAACAAAGTGTGCTATCTTTGTTTTTAGACACCTCAACTCAAGAAATCACAATACAATTATATTCAATATTACATTGTGTACACTAGAATATAAAAAAATGTTAATAAATAATAAAATTACATTGATGAGGTATTAATTAATTAATATAATAAATTCATTGTCAGATTAGGGGATTCCCAACCGATCAGAGTATAATAGGAAAGTTTTAGCCGGTAAATTAGCTTTCCCGCCTCGCTAGTACACTTTTCGTGTAACCTGTATGGCAGACTTTTAATTTTCATGACTCACTGACACGCGATTAAATACGTACTGATTTCAAAGTGCTTATGAAACTGAAGTTGACTTTTAACACAATGCATTCATTGTCTATGAATAGAATTCGCTTTGATAAAGTCTCTTCCCGTTTGCTATAATTATGCATTTTTTTTTGTTGTTAAAGTAAATGATATTTGCAGCTATTTTTCGGGTTCATTGGTCAGTGGAAACGTTGCTGGCTTTGATTTCGATGCTCAAAGGTGAAAATCACAGAGCGGACAGTTACATAAATTGTTTTATCAATGCATTTCTGTTTGAAGACACGGATGTCTGCAATGTCTAAGAATTTCTCAACCTTATCCAAAATAAGGCGAATTGAAATTTAAAATAAAAAGAAATTCAAATTAAATTAACTTGTTGTTGGGTCGATAATTTAAAGAATTAATTACAAGAAACATATAAGTCTAGATAATCCATCAAAGATACGTAAGGAATATTCAAAAGAAGTGTCATATGTAGATTTGGCCGTCTTTTTTTATTGTTCCATAATATCGACTGTTGAAAAGGAAAAATTACTTAACCCACACATGTAAAATTTCACAGGAGACGCAAAAAACCTTTTTTAATGAATTTGGATCAAAGGCAAATTAGAAATATACACAGTCTTAAAGTGCTCGGAGACTTATAAACTGATCTTAATTGACTTTGTCTAATTTTAATTGTATACATTGTCGAAGAATAAGCTTTTTTTAAGTCCTTTTTCCTGGTTACAATTTTCGCATGCCCTTCGTTTTTCAAAAACTTAGAGTTCATTTTGCATTTGCAGCTTACATCCTTTTGATAGAAAGTTGTATGCATTGTGATTATTTTAAACAACTATAGGTTACGTCATTTTGCCTTTCCACAGTCGATATGTTTTAAAGTTTTGACAATATTAAATTATTAATTATTCGAATCGAACTTTCGATGCACTCGGTCAGAATTCCGAGTGATACAACTGTGTGCCGTGTCACATTTTATTTATACACAGGGTGTCTGGTAAGTACACAATCATTATCCTTTACCTGTTTGCTCATTAGTAGTATACCTGCCGACTAATGTCCGCTTCGAGCGCTATCAGCTTTATTACACCCTCTAGCTACACGCATCTGATTTGCGATCAATATTTTGTGTAAAAGCTTAACATAATAAAATTATGCAGTTAAATTCTCAAATTATTGTGGTTAAATGGAAATGAAAGAAAATATTCGGACAAGGTTAGAAGAGAGTAAGAAATGTATAAGTTTTTATAAACGTATAAACCTACAAACCATCTACTAAATGATACTATAAATAAAGTAATGTACTACAAAAGTTTATTTTTATGATAATAACAAGTGTACAATATCTAAAACAGCATTTTACTTGCGACCAGCTGCCAGTGGTGGATTATCATTTAAGCAAATGAGGCACGGGCTTGGGGCCTCCGAATCTAACGGGCCTCCAAATAGTTTATTTAATAAATAGCCTTTATATTTTAAATTCAGTTTTCCATATTAGTTTTTACTTTATATAGAATTTTGTAACGCTTTTAATTTTAAGTAATCCGAAAAACAGGGCCTCCAAATTTTATTGCGCCATGGCCTCCCATGTTCTTAATACGCCACTGCCCGTCATTCATTTTTAAATCTTAAATGTGACCATTCGTACAAGAAGTTTACTCTCCTCTGACCTAACTCAGCGGTGGGCTGCCAATACGTTGACAAGGGGCTTGCTTTATATCAAGCAATTCTCGGTGTTCTAGGGAAGCAGTGAGACTCCGATGGAATACTTAAATAAGTAATCGAGTGTTACTTAATACAGTGCTTCCCAACCTTTTTCTTGACACGGACCCCTTAATTCGAAAACAATAATCTGCGGACCCCTAATTTTTTTATTTCACATGTTCATATTTTATCACAAAGAATGTTGAAAGAATGAAAAAATGCGGACCCCATGTTGGGAAGCACTGACTTAATACACTGATAATATGTAATAATATGTAATTGACCATAAACTTATAAATCTAAAAGGCCAAAAATGTACTACTGTGTATACTGAAGCTGTCCTAGATAATATATTATCAGAGAATGCAGTTATGTACTCATTTGGTCTGAGAATATTGTTTTCTATTAAATTAACAAGGGGTTCGCCGGTCTTAGTAAAATTTAACAATGGGCTCGCGTGAGCCACTCCGAGCCACCTTCAACCCACTCTTGAACTAAATAAAAAACCCGAAAAATTTAATCAGTTTTTTTCGACTATAACAATTCTTGTTACAAACACAAAACTAACATCGTGTATGTCCTAAATCAAAAGTTTCTATTAAATAAAAAATAATTCACATTAATATTAACATTTAAAATCTTTTTCCTCGTGTATTTTTTAGTGATGTGTGTATGTACGCACGAATATACCATAAACGCTTGTAAAATGCTTTTGTATTATATCCAGCAAAAATTCAAATCCGTAAAATTTTCCTACGTTTTTGAACAAATTTAATGTTCCGCATATCGCACAGTGAAATCTTTCGGAAATGATAAATTTGCGGCTTCGTTTCGTCAATTTGAGAAATTTATTTGCCCCTTCCTGAGTTTTGATTAATTGAAAGGGAGTTATGTATTTGTACTGTTATTACTTGCACACTTTCAACCCTGTTATTTTTTATTTGACCTTTATAAAATAATTATTTTATCGTATCATATCAAATTTTAAAAAATATGCATTTATTTTAAAAAACGACGATATAAAAGACCCGCAAAAATAATATATTATTTAATAATAATATATTATTTAATAATATATTATTTAATAATATTTATTTTTAAGCAATTACTTGTCCAATACATTTCAACCAATTTTATTAAGCGGCAATTGATTGTAGAAATAAATATGTATATATATTTTCTGAATTGGTAAGTTTCTTAAAGAATATCAATTCATATTTATGAATAACATACCAGTACGCCTGAAGATGCCTCTGAAAGAGGCGAAACACGTGTCACAGATAGTTACACAATACGTGGAATAATCAAAGTTATTTTAAATTTTATGTTAATAACATACCAATTTATGACTTGGCTGCACAACTTAAAAAGTCGAAAGCTTACTCCGTTTTGATGATCGACTAAACTCTAAAGTGTACGTATTGCTTAATAAATACACAATTAAATATAAATGTGAGTAAAGTTAAATTATATTTAAATCTTACGTATATTTTAAATTAAACTAAAATAATTCAGATCCCTGAAGTGTTAAAACATCGGATTGTTTTACCAATCCCCATCCTTCTACGGCGTAGAAGGATTTATGCCGACACCGAATGACGTAATTATACGTCACTGTGTTTGTAGATTAATTCAAATGTTACAGTTAAGAATTCATATGCCTGTAGAAATATTGTTATTTCTGTTTCGTTTTTAGAAAATTTGAGACAGATAAATACGGCATAATTCATAATGTCAGAAGCAATCAAGAATATTTTTTTTGAGAGAGCATTGCGCCAGTATAACAACGAGAAATTTGAAAGGAATAGTTTGTGTTAATAAATAAATACACAAGCCCAAAACTTTCACGTTTTTCGGTTTATATTATGCAATAATAATAAATGAATGAGTTATGGGAATTATTCTTAACCTTATAACTGCCATAATCGTCTTAAGGCGGACATTTTACAGTGGACTCCCACGCCGGTCATACAAATAATGCGTATTTAGAATTTTACTAACCTATATCATATGTTGAACTTATGACAACATTAGCGTTTTCTTCATTTATTTGGTAAGTGTTTATGAATAAACTTTTATACATTTTCTATAACGATATATTTAGAAGGTTTTGTTTTATGCAATAAAATTCGTGGCGTACTAAGTACCGCCATAAGTACACCTAGCGGCAGTTAAAAAATAAAAAAAATAAACGAAAAAGTTATTGCATCATTGTAAGCTATTTTTATAGAAAAAATCTACTTTTTTATGTAGTTGCGATTCGCTTTATTAAGAGGTAATTCAGTAAAACACCAACAAAGCTCTTTTGTTAAAATTCGAACTAATTAATATTTTCTCGAACCTAATTCATTTACACCCTTCGAGTCGACAAACGTTGTATTAAATTAAGGTGAAGGAAAGTCACGTGCAAATACAATAACAATAAACTGATGACTGTTGTTTTACGTGATTAACACCTCCATGCCCATGATGCAACCGTAAATAGTTGAGCCATTAAATCATTCAATATTTCTCTTAATATTGTCAATAAGTATTTATCATTTTAGGTAATTTAGCATATATACATTTAAAAAAATATTTTTTAGCTTCTAACTTAGGTTTAAATACTGTTAATAAACAGTGAAACTGAGATGCCATCATGGCAGGAAACTTGATTTTTAAGGATGGTATGTTACGGGTTAAAAACTTAAGTATGCTTCAAAGCAAATCTGTACAAACCATTGAAATATTATTGAATGTGCTTTTGACAGTATTAATAAGCTAATTTTCAGTATTTTTAACAATACAATTGATCATTAATTGTATTATTTCAACGTCAAAACAATGACAACCGTTGTTTTAAAACTAAAAGAAAATTACCCGAAGTTTTTTCCAGATTTAAAAAAAACTAAGTAATATATCTTCATGAAAATTATCCTGCTTCTTTATTGCCATGCACGCCCAGAACAAATAAGGAGTAGCCAGGACGATAAATTTTAACCCTTTGTAACTAGCGGGTGTGTTATGATTTAGCGTCCACCAGCGCTGGCGGTGCAGTAGGCAATCCTTCACGCCAGGTACCCACGTATAATATTACTTACCAGGGCTGCTTGTTCACTGTAAGATTGAGATCAACGCGATAATATTCCGTAGTTAATTTACAAACCCCCTGAGGGGTGAGGCTAAATTACGAATTTGTGAAGTAATCTAACAGCAAGGATAAGGATATGGAATTTTACAAGCTGGTAAAAAGAATTCAGAAAATTGACAGTGGTAGAGCCAAGTGATCAAATGTTTGTTTGTCGTTCTTTCAATTACGAGATCACATGTGTAATCCTGGAACGGCCTTTTTTGTCAGCTCAGCAGGCTTAAAACCAAGAACGCAGCCGAGTGAGTGAACTCTGCTGAATACAAAACAATCTGAATGCATCGCACAGGACTTGGTCGAGTGATCCGACGAGTGATTCAAGCAAGCGAGTGAATAGAAACCATTTTTATTTTCTTAGTCGAGGAGATACAATATTTTTCAGTAAAATACGAATATCGAAAAAAACCTTACGTTTCTTAATTTATTTCATTTTATTATACTTGAAGCTCATGAAATTCTATATCTTTATATATCTGGTGCTACCTATATGAGTATATTTTTGAACTTATAATAAAAAAAATACTTTTTTAAATGTCCCAGTAATATAGCATGCATCTTACAATTTAAAAGTATTTTTAAATTCACATTGGAATGATATATTTTATGTTATCAAGCCAGAGAGTTCGAGACTACTTTTAAAAATGTATTTTTATTTACTTAATTACATTCATTGTTCATCTTTCACTAATTTTCAAACAAGCTGGGTTTGAAAATAATAGCTTCAGTAATAAGATGAAGTAGACCACCAGACATGGATACAAAAATAGCTATAAAGCCAGGGCTGGGGTGAAGGGGGCTCAGAGGGACTTGCGCGAGCCCTTTGTTCGATTTTACCACGGCTGTGCGAGCCCCTTGCTAATTTAAGAGAAAACAATATTCTCAGACCAAACTTGTACAAAACTGCAATTTCTGACTTATATATATTATCAACAACAGATTCCAGTATACACAGTGATACATATTTAGCCATTTACATTGATGAGTTTATGATAAACTGCATATTGTTGCATATTATCAGTGTATTAAGTAACAATCGTTTGCTTATTTAAGTATTGCAGATAATTGCTTTGAGATTAAGCGATCCTATTATTAACATATTGGCAGCCCACCGCTGTATAAAGCTATAACTCTTTTACCATTATATTGAATTCTATCAAGAGAGACTCAATACAAATTTAATCACAAAATTACTTTGACAAAAATATGAAAATGAAAGAAAGAGATGTGACGTTCTGATAACAAATTGTACAAAGTTTTTCAAGTCAAGATAATTTTAAAAAATATATAAATTAGATATTTTTTTTATTTTTTCCCCTCTACAAAGTCATGCTAAATGATGTTTTTTTTTTCAAATGTTTTCATTGTTCCTAATTATTGACTTTTAGTGAGTAATATCTTTGATGAAAATCTTTCACCTGGCGACTTAAGCCATGCGTCAAATATTTTTTGCGTCAATTAAGACCCAATAAATTCCTTTGATAAGTATACAAAAATTCACCAAACGGCCAAACTCACGTCGAAGATTTCTATCGATAACAAGGCGAATTAAGACGTCCTCTCCGTTCCTCAAGCCGAGGATGATTCGCCACTTTCCACTAAAAGCTTTCATCAAACGAAAAAAATGTATTTACGATTAACACATTCTGAAGTGGGAATAGTTTTATTTCATTCGAATATTTAATAATGTTACTTCAAAGAATATGAGATAAGTTTCGTATTATCTTTACAATTCAGTCAATTGATATATTACATATCTAAACATTATTATATATCACAAATAGTAATCACTAATAATGTCATATTAAATACCTTATCTAATTTCAATATTACCCGTTAAGGTAGATAAATGAAAACTTTAATTTCCAATCAAGTTAAATTGTACGTTGTAGCTTTCCCTGTTAGTAAATATTTGATATACGTAAGTATGGGTTCAGTGGCAGTCAGCTGGGTTCGTAGCTCGTTGGTTAACGTAGTTCGCTTCTGTGATGGATCCCATGACAAACAGTATTTTTATTATAGATAGGCGTGGGTGTTGGCAATGTCTTAAAATTCCCAACTACCTTTCCAATTCTAAAATAATGAAGCGAAGCGAGAGAGATAAGTAAACCACTAATCCTATCATATCTTTTATCTCTCTATTCATATTCTCTTCTAAAACGAGAGATTGAGCAACTGAGTAACGAGTAGTAAAAAAACGTTTATTGAGATATCTCCATTAGGTAGCCATTTACTATACATTGTGAGCGGGCATGGATTCAAAAAAAATATTAAGAAGAGTCTACATTAAAAATTGAATATCCAATAATTGCTGAATACATTTAATTATCGCAATCAGAATTGAGTCATAACATAAAATCCAATTTCCACCAATCTAGTTTCTATGCGTTGTTAAAATATACTTTGACCAATTTCTCGCAATTGTATAAAATAACTATAAGAAAACCATACTTAACAGTCTTCGTTATAATTAAATTAATATCAGCTTAGTTTTTTTTTCTGTTACATAAGCTATAGTCGTTATCGACAAAATTTATGGAATTGTACAGAATAAAAATAATTCAAATTTCCATCAAGCACCTTCAGTCGAAGTTCTAAATTATAGTAAAACTGTTTTCAAGATTTATTAACTCTCGCGGCTCGGAGACTAGAAAAATACTTCTCTGCCGATGGGGGTCGTTTAGGGACCCCAGTGGTTTCCTCATTATTGGCCTTATTATTATGAATTTCAAAAAAAAAATAGTCTAAGGGCTTTAAAATATCATTCCTCATACATTTTTTTTATAAAAATCCGTGTTTTTTTAATAAATAATCATATTTTAAGTTGCGCGTAAAAAAGACGTCAATCCAGTGCAAATATTAATTTGCTACTAACGCGTTCAGCGGCGTTCAGCCTAGTTATCTTACGAACGATCGCTGATAAGCGGGCGTTTATCTCTTATCTTATCGTATTTATATAAACTACAAAAGTTAATTATAAACATTGTATCACCCATATTAAAATAGATATTTAAGAAAATGTGGGTATTGGGGTCGCATTTCTTGAGCTTAGAACCGGAAAGTTTTAAAATTACATAATCACTAAAGTGGAAATAAAAGTTTTCAATATCGAACATACATTTTTCATCCAATGTTTTCTGTTAATTCGTAATGAATAATACTAATTATTAATCACTTTTTCGTAATTTAAAACCACTTAAATAGATAACAATCTAATTACGGAAGCTTATTAAACATTAACAACATTATAATACACATGATAATAATATTATTTTTAGATGTAAAAACATTATGTTGATTGATACTTGTTTAGCAATAACAGCTCAAGGTAAACAACGTCTCACTTTGAATGTGTTAAAAAGGTACGATTACCTGCTGTAAGAAGCTTTCAGAACTTTTTTTATTTCTTATAATATTGTTCCTTAATTCAAGCAACAGCTTTTTATGTATGACTACGTCTAAATAGAAGACACCAAAAAATATCTGTTACAATAAACACATTAGTTTGGACGGTTTTCGTTTTTTAATATCAGTAATCTTTATTTATTTTGTGTTATTATTACTCAAGATAACTTTGTCTGTTAACTGACATATACATCTTTGATGCGAGCTGTAATAATTATTATTTCGATTATGATCGTTTTATGACTTCACTTAAGCATATTTTTTTAATTTAATTTAATTTAAATAAAGTTTAAGACTGAAGATTAAATATTTAAAATCACACTCACAAAACGCAAGGACTTGAAAATACGACTATTATATTGTCAGCTTTGTATCAAAAAATATTATTTTCAGTTAATCTTTGTTAAATATCTATTGTCAATTAAAGACAGTTTGGGATTTTTTTTAAATTATTCCTAAAATGCACCATAGTACAGTGAATTATATAATTATATATTTTTCAATATGTAAATTATACAAAAATAATAAATCAGTTTATTTTAAATTTATGGTCAAACGAATCAGAAATTAATTTAATTTAAGTAATCAATGCATCCATTATTCAATTAAACAAAAAAATCAGTCGTAAATATGTTTTTAAGTTACAATATAACCTTGCAATTATTTCATTTTACATACAAATAATACAAAAACCGATGATTTAAGATATTTAAAAGTTCTAACAGAAAACTTATTTCAAATGAAATTTAATAAATTTGAACGTCATTATTCTTTAGTAACAATTTTATATTTATGCCAAAGGTGAGAATTCTGTGGCCTTTATAGTCTTGATTTCCGACCTTTTGAATAAATCCTTATTTTAATTTAACTGTTTTTATTAATTTCAAAATATATATTTCAAAAAATATAATAATGAGTAATCGATTATCTTTATCATAATCGTAATCGAATGTCGTTGCTATTTTTGAATATTTTTCATCTAGAATCAGATGATGAGGAACACTATAGTTTATTGCAAGTATGATTAAAAAAAAAGGAATTTTGGTCGTTGTTGACATTTATACTTTATATTATGCTGCTTTGCTGATTACCAACAACAAAATTATTTCAACTCAACGTTGAGTAATCTTTATCAAAATTTTAAATACTCTTAATAGATAATTAACTATCTAAAAATTTACAAATGGTAAGATACTTGTAAAATATATTCACTTTATAACATCGCTTATTAATAAAAAGGTAATGTGAATACTATTTCATATTAGCTTCAATAATACATACGTATTGGTGAGCTTCTAAATTTAATATTAGTAGAAAACAAAACTATAAAAGAAAAAAAATCAACATGTCGATTGTTAAGTTAGGTAGATATTTATATACTTAGCGCTAATAGAATGATGTTGTTAAAGAAATAGAGAGATTGGGCCACTTAATCTTGATTTAAAACAATCATTCAAAGGTAACCATTTTTTATACCACACCGAACTACCCATTATGAAAAGTGGTCTGCAGTGGTCGGCAACCAGTCAATACCGTCGCCAAGCATGCTATTCCTCTTTTTTTCTTAAGCTTCAAGATGTCTGATTTAATTAAGATTTTTTAATACCACTATACTTGCACGTGATGTCAATCATAAATTAAGACTTTTTATTCAGCATTTCAATACAAGTAAATTTTCCGAAAACTACGGTCGACTTACGTTGTCTAGTGGTAAGAATTTATCGTAACAATATGATGCGGTTTCAAGTCTCGGCAAGGTGATAAACAATGCTATTTTTATGAGATCCTTAACACATGTTTTTTTTTTATATATATTATATTAATGTCAGCTATACAAAATAAAAATATACAGTCAATCAGTTTCTTCGTTTTGCACAGGACCAGAATAGAAAGTTGAAGCTATAAAATGACTAGTGATTAACTAATCACTCTGTTTTAAAGTCGGACAAGTTGCAGGAAGTGTAAACATGAAAGACACCCGTACTTTTTAGAACAATTCATTAATTGATATATTTTTTATCCACATCCGCTCCCTAGTCAGAGCATTTGACCACCACATGTTTCCTCCAAGATTTTCTATCCCCTGCCAGTCTTCTTGCTTCCTCCCATGTCATTCCAGCGTCTCGTAGCTCCGCCAAGTACATCCTATAGATGGTCATCAGTGGCCTTCCACGACAGCAGAATCCATCCGGTTGGTAGAAAAGACAAGCAGAATTCAGGCTTTCTTGTGGCATCTTCAGCACATGTCTAAGCCAGGTCCATCGTCGCTATTCCGTATTTATATTGTTACTTCCATTTTTTTGCCTCTCACTACAGACTTACACGTTTTATACAATCCATTAAAATTGTTATAATAAAAATAAAACTTTTCAAAAGACGTGCATTTTAATTATATAGTTTTTCATAATGACTTAATTTCCTCAAATCAAGTTTCACATTATTTTATATTTTTAAATATTCATTCATTGTTCGCTTACCAAAAATTGACGACCTTTTTCTTACATTTAAAGAATCACTTTGTTTATTTTTATTTACGCCACGTTTTGTTAAAAGGTATCCGTGACGTGAATCGAGCTGCAGTTCAAAGTAAGACAAAAAAACATAAGAACTACAGATAGCTCTCGAAATTAATTGTGAACACAGAACAAGACAATAAAAACTGGCTTCTGTTGGCCAAAGTGAACCATTGTAGCATATACCTACCAAACACTTAGTTTTATTTTGCAAGAATACTTTAAGTTAAACATTTCGTTATGATGTAGTTAGGGACTGCAATACCAGTATTACCGGATCCGAATTCCCGGTATTTCGGCTGATATTAATTTTATACTAAAAATATATATATATTTTAAAATTTTACACACGATCTGATTGACCTACTTATTATGTTTTGTTTATGCAGCCACCACGTTGCTTGCACAATAGCGATAAGACCTCTTCTGAGCTGTAATGATCTTTTTACCATGTAAGGGAAAAAAACTACAGTGAAAAAAAAATGTGACATTCTCAGCCACAGTTTGTTGTAACGGTGGTTTTAATAATCCTGTTTTTTCACAAACTGAGCAGCCTAATTAACACCGCGTGGAATTTTCAAAGAAATCAAAAAATATTTCTTTTTCGCATATTATGATTTTTAAAAAATATTGAATGCCTCAAATTTGACCTTGGTAGAGATCAAACCAGCGTGGCCTTATACCGCTATTCCAATAAATTACAGTAATAAAATTAAATGACTGTTTGTTTAATAAACGTTGAATTTCAGATAACCTATTCCGTTCATTTTTATCCATGTCCGCTTCCAATGTTGAGCATATGGTCTCCTAATGGAGGTATCTTAACAGAAGTTTTTCCACGAGAGCTGTTTGTTACTTAGTCGCTCAACCTATCTTTTTTTCGAATAGCGTGAAAGAGATAGAGAGGATAGGACAAAACTAGTGGTTGCCTTATCACTCTCACTACACCCTATTATTTTTAAATAAAATGGTAAGGAGGAATTTATTCTGGGATTCGAACCCATGAGGTCCAGCATGGAAGCTTACGACGTTGACTTCTGTGCTATGGACCCGACTTTTTTTTAAATTATCCGTTATTCTATATAAAATAGCGGAATACCGGTTTTTAAAAAAATGGAGTCCCTTGAGTGCTTAATATAATACTTTCAAATGTTTTCATTACGTATTCTCGCCATACTTACTCTCGATGAGAATATAATATACGGAATCCGATTGGTGCATTTCAACAGTAGACATGTTAACGATGACGAGATAATTTGACCTCCTCCACTCATAGATGCTTTATAATTTGTGAAATTATCCATATTCAGAGAAAATAATATCCATTAAAGGATATTAAACAGCAAAAAAATTACATTGCTGCTAGCATCTCAAGAGCAACTATACAAAAATAAGTTAAATAGGGTAAAAATATCTAAGTATTTCAGTTCTACAGTTTTTATATATGTTATACGTTGATAGCTATTTCGGCTTTCGCCATCGTCAGAACTATGGTTTAAACGTAAATTTGCTCAGCTATATATACTGGCTAAGAAGATATACATGATGCATATGATACATGATGAATATGCATCATGTATCTCTTCTTAGCCAGTATATATAGCTGAGCAAATTTACGTTTAAACCATAGTTCTGACGATGGCGAATGTTGAAATAGCTATCAACGTATAACATATATAAAAACTGTAGAACTGAAATACTTAGATATTTTTACCCTATTTAAATGGAGTTCTACCAAGTTAATGTCAAATCAATAAACAAAAATAAGTTAATTGCGCTTAAAATAATTTTCATAGTGTCCTGTCGTATCACTGAACATTGCTATTTTTAAATTATAATATTATTCTTAATTATCTGTTCACATTTTTAGTTATTTGTAAAGATTGTCCCAATTGTTTACAGCATAGTAAATACATTTTTTTTTCAATAAATAAATTTATCTCAACCAAAACGCACTATTTTTTTTTTTAAATATATTTACCACTAACGATAAGTAAAAGATTAATATCATCATTCCTTTTTTGCTATTTGAAAATTCTCCATTTGACTGTTACTGCTAAATATTTAATTACCTATGAATGTCTAATTGAGTCTAAAAAAAATTAAAAGTAAATGTGAATACTAATGTATTTCAGTTTGTCAACGTTTAACAAAGTTTGACTATTAAAATTGATTTATTGTTAGAAAATAAGAAGTCGTTGTTTAATTAGGCACGCCATTGACTCTTTGTTTATTATATACAGTAACTTTTAAGTGGAATAGTATAATAAAACTGGGATTTTTTTTAAATTATATTTAACCAGATTTTATCAGTTACACCAGTGTCTGCCAAACTGTGTGCCTCGGCACACTAATGTGTCGCAAGAAGTCTCAGGTGTGCCGCGGTGGAAGAAGCCTTACAAATTTTAATTTGAAAAAATACTTTTTCATTTAAATTGTCTTCAATTTTAAACAAATTCAACATCTACGAATTCAAGCAAGTATTTTTCACGTTCATGCATAGTGGCCAACGCGACACATTTTTCATATTTTCTTTTTTAATGGTACATTTCCAATTTTAAAGCATTTTTATTTGGTGTGCCGCCGTACTTTTCCAATTCACCAGTGTGCCGTGAAGTAAAAAAGTTTGGCAGACACTGAGTTACACAAATGTTTACAAATAAATCATTTGAAAATTTTCCTATTTTATACGTGTCGCTGTACTTTTTAAAATAGTTTATAACAT
Source organism: Himalopsyche anomala (assembly GCA_031772345.1). NCBI lineage: Eukaryota > Metazoa > Arthropoda > Insecta > Trichoptera > Rhyacophilidae > Himalopsyche > Himalopsyche anomala. The sequence goes on along the minus strand of CM062833.1, from coordinate 14,762,005 downwards.
ATTTTCGACACTCTTATATAAAAAGGTATAACTTTTTTATAATTAAAATAATTCGTCAAATAGTCTACTTAATAAAATATGCCTGCCAAATTATCAATGGAAAAGCAAATAAATTCTTAGGCATACACCACTCGAGTATGAGGTTAGTTGACCATGAAATACCCTCGAACGAATTCGTGATTGTTGGATAAAAAAAAAGGTTTCATAAAACGCCATCTTCATTGGCCGCCGTGTGGGAAAATTAAATGTTTAATTCACAATTTATTTTTTTATTAATTAGTTCCCATTAATAAAAACACGAACTGTGTTGTATGTATCTGTCAAACCTTAACTTTATAACACGTTAAACGTATCGACATGTCGAGGAATATTAAATTTATGATTTCGTTTAATTCTGACTAATGCGGTCGACTGATTCATGATTGGACAGACCTGATCAACTATTTCAAAGTAGCAAATAAACATTATTTAATTTAATAATCGGAAAAAGGTCTTCCTTTTTCTGTTATTTTTTATTTTGATATTTTGATATTCAAATTGGTTTGGATTGACATAAAAAAGCAAGGTACATTGTGAAATACCTTCTTATTATTATTTCGCATTTTTATATTAAAAATAACTACACCGTTTGCTCATCACCAGCATTTTAAAACCTCTCGTAATCTTAACTCAATGGCTGCTACAGACGAGATATCTGGACAATAACTAATTAATTTAATAATTGCAAATTATACCCAGAGTGCTAGATAATTACTATTAATTATCTACGACAGATAAAAGGCTAATAATAAAAAAATATTAGTACAAAATAGTTTATTCGTTTTTTTAATACAAAGTCTTTCAACCAAAAATCGACAATATGATAGCAATAAACTTTTTGATAAACATTTCAATGAAGTTTAGCTTTACTTGTTTTTTTTTAAACCCATTTCAGCTTTGTATGTGGAGCATGTGGCTTCCTAATGGAAGTATTTCAACGAGAACTGCGTGTTAGTTGCTTGACCTCTCATTTTCATAGAAAGTAAGTATAGAAAGATAGGATAGGACTATTGGATGACTAATCGCTCTTGCTAAGGCACGCTTAATTTAGAATTGAAAAGGTAATAAAGAGAGAATTTTTAGACAGCATAAACACTCATGTTTTGATTAAAAATGATGTTTGTACTGGAACTCGAACCCATGAGATTTGACGACCAACGACGTTAACCACTACGCTACGGTGCCTACAAAAATAACTGTTTTCTGTTGTAGGTATAGTGTGAAAAATATTTTTCGTTGATGGCTCGATGTCGAAACGGTTCAACTCAGCACGAAAACATAATAATTCAGTAAAATGATAAATTTAAAATGTTTATATCGTATTAAATCTTTGAAGAATAGGGGGCTAATATTTTGCATGGTATGACAGAGTTTTTCTATCGACATAAACTCTGGAAGCAATAAAGGTTGTAAACAATGTTTTAAATTAAATACTTTAAGAAGAAAACTTGTGCCACGTATATTTTAAGAAAATCAGCATCAACAGTTTGATTGATTCTACCAACCATGAAAAACTTTCTTCTGTGAAATTAAAAACAACATTTACTCTGAGCTTTTATTTATTTTCCCACACGTCGTACCATTTTTTACCACTGATGTCTTTGATATAGTATATGTCAGTGTGTTTTATATAACTAAATCAACCCTTAATTTTACATCCCTGACAATAAGCATATTACGAAAGTAACGCATATAAATTTAATAGAATTGGTAAGCCGACAGATGATAAGGGTTTGCGGTCCAACTAATGGAATCAGACCCATTTTTCTCTCTTTTCTGAAACTTTTGATCTTTGAACAATATACGAATGGCTGAACGCAATGATTCCTTGCAAGATAATTATTCTTTAGATGCTTAATTTTATATCAAAAGCATACAGCTATTCTTGGAATTTATATTTCATAATTGTTTGATATTATTTCTTGAGCGCATTTCTTTAATATAGTTTGAACATATAATGTATTATATGAGCCTTCGAGAGGTGAAGTGAGCCAAGTAGTAAAATGGTATAACTTTTTTATTCAACTTGTACAATCACGTTTTTACTAGGTGATTTGGTGGATTGCATATCGACTGTGGAAATCTAAATTTAAGATGTGTAGAATATTATATTACTACCTAACTATTTTTTTTCTAAAATGCCACATGGCTTACTTTGCCTTTCATGGGCTCATATATAATTTATATCATTTATTATTATTGCGTTTAAATCAAACAGAGAATGATAATTTGCATATTGAATGAAAATACTGTCATTTTTTATATTTGCAGAAAAGGAATTGTCAATTTACTTTAATCAAAATAAAACAATAAATTATTACGTTACAGTATGAAAACAAGAAGCATTACAAATTCACTACAAATTTCCATATATATCGGGAGTGAATTGTTATGACACTCATACGTTGCAATAATCTCGAGATAGTTTTTTTGCGTACTCGTAGAAAATCCAATCAGAAATCTGGCATGAAGATAGCTTCTAAGAATTTCAGAATTACAAATTTTATATTTTTAAAGTGAAAAAAGCAAATAGCAACAAGGCACTGACTGACCTATTTGCGCTGATCCACCAAACTCTTTCATAATTTTTTTAAATACAATTTCATCGTAAATAAAATTTACGTTAAATCAGCTTTAATTACTTTTATGATTCACTTCTGGTCAATTAATCATCACCGCAAAATACCCCCTTCTAATAATTGCAGCTATTAATGCACATGTGTCATTTAAGTTTGGTATACACATAGTTGCCACATATTCGAATTACATATTTTTTTGGTAACACAATGATGTGTTTAATAAGCTTTTACGATGCTGAATAAAACGTGACGGAAACCAATTATTTGGTTTTTAATAACTAATCAAATATTCCTTCTTTATCTAAGCTGTCAAATTACACATGTAAAACACTAAGAGGTCACTACTATGGTTAATTTGAAATGATGTAAGTGAGAAACCCCACGATCTCAACAAGAGTTTACATTCAAATTAGTAAAGCTCTCTGTCTGTCGCATTAGCGGTTTAATGAGTGAGAGTGGGATGTGATTGTAACACAACGCCTCAATTATTAAATTGGTGATGTTATTATGAAGCAGTTTTCTCAGGGGTACTGATTTGCCGGCGCGTTTATATTTTTGACAATAATATATTTACTTTTATTAATTAAAAACATTTCGATTTTTTTTTTTGGTCACTATAGATGTACCAGCGTAACTTGACTGCCCGCGAGGGCGCCACCATCGCATCATTAACGTTGCCATAGTCAACGCGTCCTAGGGCGACAATTTTAGTTCCGAGTTCTGCCACAGTCAAGTTAAAATGGTACATCTCTACTAATCTGAGTTTTATTAAAAAAAACTTTGTTATACGATAAATCGACATCTTACGTTATTACTTTACTAATTCATACACATTTATCAAATTCACCGTAAATATGGCCACCGAAAGCTGAATAGAAGAAACCTTCAACGGCTTTAATTAAATTATAAATATATCGACTGTGGAAAGGAAAAAGGACGTAACCCTCAATATTTATTCTCAACAATTTTAGATTTATGATTGAAGGCAGTTTATAATGTCCGAAAATTCCCTTACACGCTCCCAACCTAAAAATTAACGGGGCATAGTGAAAGCGTAGCTTACCACTATTCCCATCAGTGGTGGATTAAGCACGTGGGAGACCCCAGGCGCAATAAAATGTGAAGGCCCTGTTTTTCGGATAAAATAAGAACGTCAGAAAATTACATGAAAATATTAAATATTTGAAAAGAAAGTATACATGGTAATGTAATATACATAGGTCATTTTTGGGGTCCCTAAAATTTGGAAGCCCCAAACGCGCGCCTCAATCTCTTAAAAAGTAGTCCACCACTAGTTCCCGTCCAAGCTATATCATTTTATTCTTATTCTCATTGATAAAAGAGAGGTTGAGCTACATAGTAACAAGCAGTTTTCATACAATAAACTTTTGTGTAGAAACCAGGGGTGGGCTGGAGGGGGCTCGGGGGGGCTCGCTCGAGCCACTTGTTAAATTTCAGCTTGGCCGGCGAGCCCCTTGTTAAAATAAGAAAGTCATTCCTCTTAGATCAAATCAGCACATAAATGCAATCTCTGTAGATGGTTAAATTTGATTAAGAAACAAGACTTAGTAGCCAATTCATTTTTTCATTCAGCGTTGTGGGCTTCCGTGCCGGACCTTATGGGTTCAAGTTAATCACTAGTCCTGTCTTAGCCTTATCATTCCATCCCTACAACTCTTTTTGGAAAATAAAGGTTGAGCGACTAAATAACAAACAGTTCTCATAGAACAAAAAAAAATGTTGAGATACCTTCATTAGGAGGCCATATGCTCCACATTGGGAGCGAAAATGGATACAAATAAATGGATAAGATTTACCGAGCCCCTTGTTAAGATATTGGCAGCCCACCGCTGGTAGAAACCTACTTCAGAAGGCTACATTTTTCACATTAGTCGCGTTCATGAATAATAAAACACAGATAACTTATTACTTAAATAAAAATTGTAATGGTTTATGGTTAATTATTGACAATACCTGAATTATACGATTGGGTAACTCAACGAGCAATGATTTGTTTGTATGTGCGTTTGAAAAGCCTGTCTTTTACTTTTGTTTAATAGACATGCTAATTTAAATATTTCAAAATAGGCTAACGTACATTTAAGGTTATACATTCTTATATTACATTATTTTACTTTGAATATATCTGAGATATTAAGTCGTTTAATGAGTGAGTATGTAGTTGTAATTAAAATGTTAGGAACAATTTGATTGGCACATAATATTTTAATACTAGCATACTTAATTTTAATTTATATATATGCTAATTGCTTAGTAGCTTCGACATTTTTTTGAACAATATGTTTATACATTTTCTATTACAGTTCCAATGAGAGATTAATTTAGAAATAGATAACAACACAAAAGTTTCAAAACTAACAAATAGGAAAGCTCTGTCGGGTAGAGAAGATCAAACGAGTGATGAAATAATGAAGAGCTTTGACTCAACCACTTAGTTTTTATTATATGCACACCTGTCAATAGACGCTCAATGCGCGGACACAATTATAGTAATACTCAAAAAATATATAATACTCATTTGTACCAATTTCATTTTTATTTAACTTACGTTTAAAAATATTTTAAAGAGATAATAAACATTTAAATTTTAGTCAACTTAGTGCTATTTATTCATATTTTGAAGTATATTTTTTTTGATAAATTCCTTTCAATACCAATTGTTTTTTTTTTTTTAACCATGTCCGCTCTCAATGTGGAGCATATGGACTCCTAATGGAGTTTATCCCAACATATGTGTTTCTATGAGAACTGCTTGTTACTCAGTTGCTCAACCTCTCTTTTTCCAAAGAGAGTAGGAATAGAAGGATAGGGCTAGGACAGGATTAGTGATTAGCTAATCGCTCTCGATACGCCCCGTTCATATGATAGGATGGGTGGGAGCGGGAATTCAAGACATCACATACAGACATGCCTTTGAACAGAAATTCATAAATCTATTGAAAAATCAATTTATAAAACTGTCCGTACTGAGATTCGAACTTGTGACCTCCGTAGCCGAAGCCAACGACGCTGACCACTCGACCACACAGGTGGTAAATTTAATGCTATTTATTCATATTTTTTAGTGATTTTTTTTCGTAAATTTCTTTCAATACCAATTGTTCGTTACATCCTTTTAATTTAATTTTGTTTTTTTTTATATATAAGTTACACTGTAATATTGTATTATATTGTCAGTTGATAATGCTTGTCGTGTGAAAAACCGGTTGTGATTATATTTAATAAAAATAAAATTGGTACAAATGAGTATTTTTATTATTATTATAATGCCTTTTCTCCGAGTATTGACAGTGAACACTCTTAAGAGATAGTAACAATATGTTTGTATGAATTTTACTAAAGACAGATATATCAAGACAATATAATATATATTGTATGAATTAGTTTTTTTTATTATATAATATCTTAAGAAAAATAATTGACAGTTACACCTTTCAAATGTTTCAAGCTAGTGTTTAAAAATATAAATATAGATTTATAGCATGAAAATAATGATTTTAATTTTGGTCTTTCATCAAATCCATATTGAAGTATGAGAAGGTGTAGGTTAATGATTTATAATTATAGATACTTACTAACTCATAATTTCTGAAAGCGCCTTTTCTCTTAGCTTCGAAAATGGGATCCTAAAAAGGCTTCGACAATTTGGTGAGTCGCTTAATTATAAATCCATCACTCATCTATTGGCCGCTAACCGTTGCTAAAGAGCTTCTCAAACTGGGTGACTGATTTATTTATTCGTTATTAAAATATATCAAAACAGATCTTACATATTTTCACAGTTATTCATTTATGGCTTAACACACTCTTATGATATAAATTATTTACAACATTTACAGCAATTGTGCTCTTCGTAAATCATATTTTTTAACATTAACAATATTTTATCGAATTGAGTGACAAAATCTGTGGGAGTGTACATAATTTGAACGATTCAAATTCAATATTAAAATTCCACCAAGCACCTTCAGTCGAAATCTTAAATTATATCAATATTGCTAGTACAGCAAGGTTGGCTGAACTCTATAGTAAATTAGTGTTAAAGTTTCGTGTTGTTAGTTATATAAACACGAAACATTCATTTACTAAGCGTCTTTCAAGTTCATCCGTGCACTTGAACGCCTGAAGATGCCGAAAGGCGAAACCCGGGTCGTTAGTGACAAAATCTGTGGGAGTGTACATAATTTGAACGATTCAAATTTAATATTGAAATTCCACCAAGCACCTTTAGTCGAAATCTTAAATTTATCAAATTGATTAAAATTACCATTTTGACATTAAAAACAATTGTGAATTCATCAAACATTTTTAAATATATAAACATTTGGGATAAAATTTAACAAATACACTACTGGTTTGTTTTCAATTCAAAAAAATAATCCATTTCCACTCCCAATGTGAATCATATGAGCTCCTAATGCACGAATCTCAACATAAGTCTTTCTACTAACTGCTTGTTATTCAGTGATGTACCTCTCTTTTTTAAATAGTGTAAGAATATTAGGATAGAGGCTAGAACAGGACTAGTGGTTAACTAATCTCACTCCGTCATTTAAAGATTAGAAGGGTATTTTTTTAGACAGCACAAACACCCATTAGAACTCGTGAGATCCGTCAAGGAAGCCAACGACATTGACCACTGTACCACGGACCCAACAACTATTATAAGGCCATTACTATTTTTTAATACGCCGAAAAAAAGAATAAAATATGTTTTACAAGATTACTACAGAAGTGGTGTGAGTTAAGAAATTAAATAGCCCTGTAGATATCTTAGAATAGCTGACTTTTTCATTTACTGGAAGTATAGTAATAATTAATGTTATAGCAAACCACACATTTACTTATTATTTATATTACTTAAAGAAAAAAAAAATTACTAACTTATTAGGCTTAAGAAAAGGGTGGTGGTCAAAGAAAAGTTTTAATACTAGCGGAGGGGTTACGACAAGCTCACGTTAACGATTCGTCGGCGTTAATTAACGGTCGTAACCCCACGAAGCTCTGTGACGTCATCCCGGGTAGGCTCTATCGACTAGCAATCGTGTTATTAAAAAAGCTTTCGGGTCAAACCAAAAAATTTGCAAGACAGATTTAATAAGAATTATTTTAAAAAATATTACTCAGTTGAAAATACTATTCCTTTGTTTAAGTATACAATTATTGTACGAATATCATTAATAGTTTTTTCTTTGCAATGCTATTGCATTTTTAATTTAGAATCAAAATGATTAAAGTAATTGAACTCTCGACAGGTGAAGTGAGCCAACAAGTAAAATGGTAAAACTTTTTTCTTGAACTTTTAAGTACACTCGCGCCTTAACTTGGTGTTTTGGTGGATTGCATATTTTTAATTTACCGATATAACACTATTGCAAGTTGCAATGTGTAATAACTTAAGTTACTCCACTTTTACGATACTTTAAGACGTGTAGACTATTACAATATTATTTTTTTCTAAAATACCATTTGGCTCACTTCACCTCTAATGGGTCCATATGTAAATGCATCAATGCTGATCAGACAAAAATAAAAATTTACCATTAAATGACATTGAAGTACTGTACAAGCGAAATGAGATTAGTAAACACCCACTAAAATAGTGTAATCTCCATACAAAACAAATATGCGATCCACCAAAATACCAAGCGAAGACTTGATTTTACTTAAAAGTACGATAGAAAAGTTTTACCAATTTACTAGATGGCTCACTTCACTTCTTGGGGGCTCATAGAATGTAAAATGAATCGCCCGCTTTGGTCTAGTTGGTAAGAGCTTGCTCTACCGATCAGGTGGGTCCAGGTTCGATTCCCGGTAAGGTCAATGTCAAAATTGGATTTTTTCAATTTTTATTTGAGATCTAAGACATGGGTGTTTGTGAAGTCAATTCTCCTTGAGTTAATCTCATGTGACTTTCAAAGAAAATTTCATCGAGTATATCTCGTATGATCTTTCAACTTTAAAAATATTTGACGCATTGGCATAAGCTGTAATGTCAATTATTTTTTTAAAAATTAAAAAAAAAAAAAATTCAATACTAAATTCAAAATTCTTACATATTTGAATATCACTCGCCTAACCAAAATTTTGAGCCCTCCCCTGGTTTTGTTTGTAAACAACTACTGCAAAAAAGGTGGTAATATGTATATAGAACCAGCGGTGGGCTGCCAATATCTTAAGAAGGGGCTTGCTAAATGTTATCCATTTTTTTATCCATGTCCGCTTCCTATAACGAGTATATGGTCTCCTAATGAAGGTATCTCAACGAAAGTTATTGTTCTACAAAAATTGCTTGTAACTTAGTCGCTCTACCTCTCTTTTCCAAAGAGAATAGTAGGGATAAAATGATAAGTATAAGACAGGACTAGTGATTAACTAATAGTAGCGCCCAGTTAAATTGAGGAATCGGAATAGTGGGAGTCAATCTTAAGACATCACAAACACCCATTCCTTCGAACCGAAAATAGATAAATCGATCGAAAAAATGTTTTTTCGTACTGGAACTCACGGACGCCCACAACACTGAATGAAAAAATGAAACGACAACTAATTTTCAAATTTATCCTTCTACAGAAATTGCAGTTATGTGATGATTTGATATAAGACGAATGATTTTCTTATCTTAACAAGGGGCTCGCCGGCCGCGCCAAATCATACAAAATAAATGTCGTAAAGCTCTTAAATTAATATTATTTTCTTCGTCTTCTATTCTCGGCTCACATTTAGATTGACTGTACTATACGAAGCGTTATTAACGAGTTGTTTATTAATGATTCCATCTGGTATTTGTTTCTAATTCTTTTTTATATCTATCGCTAAAATGTCTTAACTATATTATCTCCACTTTAATTTTGTTTTATAATAATGTATTTAGCTCTCGACAAAAAGTTTTACGTAAAAAAAAATCAGCGTCACTCAAAAAACCAGCGCTGAGAAGCCTACGTGATTACATTTTTGTAACGCAATCATTCCGTTTATTTTATTAATATATATTATAGTGTTGTTTTTTTTAATCAAGTATGCTTTCAAATGACTCTTAATAGTGAGTGTGTAATCGATAAATGATTAAATAGTACAATCACTTGGATATGACGATCAAATACAATGTATTCAATCCAGGAAGGTGTAGGTTTTTTTATAATAAAGAAACAACGACGTTTTCACTAACGGTAAATGTATTAAATAATAACTAGCTGTAAGCCTGTTGACCTCAACGGGGGGATTTTTGTTGCATTTTTAAGCAATCAGAAAATTTACTGGCGTAAAAAATGAATTACGAACCTATTTATTGAATAAGCCAGAAATTCTAAACTTAAAAGAAATATACATGGGGACATATATCGACAGTCCTGCACTGCAGTATTTAAATTGTAAATAATATATTTTTTAGAATATTTGAAATGTCTAAGTACGCTAACAAATATATTTCGTAGAAAAGGAAAAAGACCCGAGTACATTGAGACGAACATATTTGTGATTATTTTATCGACTATTGATATATAGATGTAAAAATCTGAAGACTTATCTTGTAATAATCTTTAATCTTTTCGTTCGAAAGATTACTTTATTTTTATTTAAACTATAACTAACTGTTTTGTGCTTAGTTTTAGTTTATCAGTGAAATTGAATGTCTGAATATGACAATCAAAAAATCCGAGACTTTGGAGACAACAAATTTTATGAATTAACAATACTTGAAGACCTATCAAGCAACTTACGTATATTTAGAATTTATTTTATAATATACATCGATATAATCAAAAAAATATTGATTTTTAATATAGAGATAATACTCTATTATTGTACACATATTTTCTACAGCTAGTGCTGCTGTTAACTTTCGCGGCTCGGAGACTAGAAAAGTACGTCTCATCCGATGGGGGTCGTTTAGGGACCCCAGTGGTTTCCTCATTATTGGCCTTATTTTTATGAATTTTGAAAAAAAAAATAGTCTAAGGGCTTTAAAATATGTCTCTGCATCATTCCTCATACATTTTTTTATACAAATCCGTGGTTTTTTAATAAATAATCATTTTTTGAGTTGCGCGTAAAAAAGACGTCATCCCAGCACACATATGAATTTGCAACTGACGAGTTTAGCCTAGCTATCTTACGAACGATCGCTTATCGCGGGCGCTTATCGTGTTATCGCGTATTTGTATAAACTACAAAAGGTCCAAAAAACTATGATATAAGAAAACCTTAATTATAAACATTGTATCACCCATATTAAAATAGATATTAAAGAAAATGTGGGTATTGGGATCGCATTTCTTGAGCTTAGAACCAGAAAAGTTAAAGAGCAGTTTTGAAGCAAAATTTGTGACATACGAAAGCCGGTTTTTTCATCTTGATAACCCGGTTTCAAAAATTATATTTAATTTTCATTTTTTATTATTATTCAATTAAAACCACCTTAGCTATAATGAAAACGTAGGGATAGTGTTAAGACAATAAACGAAGATTAAGAATTCAGATTTTTTTCTCTATTTTTATTTAATTGTCCATTTTGTAACGGCTTAGAATTTAATGAACTTTCGGTTAGATCATTTTCACTTATAGTGTAACATTAAATATGTATTTGGTTATATTTTAAACGAAATCAAAAATCAAGTTCACTTGTACTAGTGAAAATCATCCAATCCACAAGTGCAATTATTTTTAACTCTTTAAAAAATAGCATCTTATTTATGAAGCATTTTTTTTTTGTATAACAGAAGAAATTGCACAGTGTTGTGATTATGTTAGAACATTGTTTTGGTGGGAAAAGGTTTTGAAATCGTCAGTGTTAATTTTCAAAGGCCTAAATCAAACACGATTCGAATGATTTAAAATGAAGTTTGCCATTTTTTCAAAAAGTATGAAAATTACCGTCGATCTAAGTATGATAACACGACTTATAAAAATTGTCTTTAAATTTATCTTTAAGCGATATTTAAGTAAATATTAACTTAACTATTTAAAAATGAATCTTGGCGGAAGGTATGTATGACGAGCGCTGAGCTGACGGATATGGCGGAGGCGGGTGCATGACGAGTCGCTTATTAGATCCAATGGACGCTAATGGAAGAGATCTCAGTTGCCGATAAGAGGCGCTTAAAACATGAAATGTCTGCATTAGCATACTATCATAAGTAGGTTGTTAATCCACGAAGCCTTTTTTACAATTTTCCGTTTTTCAATTTTCTAATTGGATACATAGATGAGAAAACTGCTCAGGTGAAAATGGTATATTATTATATTGTGCTTCATTTTAATTAAAACACTTATTTTTTAAAAATACTTAATTAATCCCCCGATGTTGTTAAGTTGGTTAGATCTTGCTCATATAGTAGGGATAGAAGGATAAGGTTAGGACACGACTAATGGTTAACTAATCGCTCTCGATACACAAAGTTATTAAAGATCGGAAAGGGTGGGAGGAATTTTTTAGTCATCACAAACACCCATGTTTTCGAACAGAAATCTATAAATCGATCAATCGAAAGTGCTGTTCGTACTGGGACTCAAGCCCGTAAGATCCGGCACGGAAGCCCACAACGCGTACCGCTGCGCCATGGGACCCGACACCATACTACTTAGCTTGAATAAAAGCATTAGTTTTTTTTAATATAATGCATGTGTCACAATTAATTATCTTTAATATTTCTGAATGTATAACCAAACAAATATAAGGACCTACACATTCGTCGTGAAACACTACATTTGTTCTGGGTTGGACTATAAGCTTAGTCCAGGACTGACAGATAGATTTTGTAAGAAAATATTGACTAAAACAGTTATCCACATACATCACGATTCGTAAAATAAGTAATATGATGTTTATTATCAATCTCATAGTGATGACGCCTCGCGTTAATGCCGCACCTAATAAGTATAATGAATGATTGACGCCTGAGACATTGCAAAAATTACGATTCGATCGATGAACGATTCATGTTCATAAAATATTAAATATAATCCTTATTAAAACATTAATTATTATAATAATAAGTTTAATTCATGCTGCAAAGAAAGGATACGACGTCATAACGTATTAAAAACTAAAATTTACTAATCTATTATCAGGTTGCTTTTATTAGATGTTTTGGCACTGTTTTGGGTAATAAATCAGTTGACAATGCTCGCAATGAGCGAAACCGGTCCTGATATTTTTAATAAAGTGGGGGAAAGTACAAAGGAATATTGTGTTTTAATAAATAAATCAACATTGTTTTCAATGTTTGACATTACAGCCAGCGGTGGGCTGCCAATAAGTAAACAAGGGGCTCGCTTAATCTCGAAGCATTTTTTAGTGTTCTGCGGAAGGAATGAATTTTCTTATCACTCCTGTGCAATTATATACAATACTTAAATAAGCAATCGATTTTTACTCAATTCACGTATTTTAACAATATGCAATTTACCGTAAGCTTATCAATGTAAATAGCTAAAAATATACTATTATATATACTGAAGCTGTCATAGATAATATATAAATTAGAAATTGTAGCTATTAACTAAATTGAAATGAGAATATTTCTTTCTCGTAAGGGGCTCGCTGGCCTCAGTAAAATTCAACAAGGGGCTCGCGTGAGCCCCTGCGAGCCCCCTCCAGCCCACCCCTGATTACAGCTAAAGCCAATGCACTAAACATTTTAAGTCATACGAGAAAAACTAGAAGAGATAATTTTTTTGTAATTTATCGAGATCAACTCGATGGAAATTGACATCACAAGCACGGTAAATTGAAAATTTTAAATATGACATTAACCTTACTGTGAATCAAACCAAGGCCCACCTATTGGTAAAGCAAACTCTTGCCAATTAGACCACAGCGGGCGATCGTAATTTTCAAAAAATAAAATACTCATTTGTACTAATTTCACTTTTATTTAATATTATCAGGATTGGTTTCGCTCGCGACGAGCATTCTCAACTGAATACAATATTACAGTGTTATTTATACATTTTAATTAGTATTATAGAACAAATTATACGGTCAGAATATTTTATAACCATTTTGGTTAGATTAGGTTTTTTAAAATTTCATTTAAATTATGACTATTTACACTGACCGATATATATATTATCCATGTCCGCTTCCAATGTGGAGCAATGTGGAGCCTCCTAATGAAGATGTCTCAACATAAGCTATTTCTACGAGAACTGTTTGTTACAGTCGTATTAGTATAAGGCTAGAACAGGACTAGTGGTTGACTTATTGCTATTGCTTCACCCAGTTATTAACGGATCAGAAGGATGGGTGGACAGCAAATTATGTGAATTGACATCACAAACACCCAGTCTTCGATCACAACTTTGAATTGAATGATTCTCAAATTCACTATGATCGAACCCAAACCTGCGTGAACGGTAGAGCAAGCTTTTACCATCTGGACCACAGTAGGCGACCGATATACTATGACCATTCAATATAAATTCTGTCCAATGATATATAAATTTGCCGACAAACAAATAAATATAATTATTAATAATACTTACTACTCAAATCTGTGGGCATTCCCATAAGCTTATCCTTTTCGCCAGCAATGGCCTTAAACTCAATGATACATTTATTTATTATATAAACACGAAACATTCATTTACTAAGCGTCAATTCAAGTTTATCCGTGCACTTGAACGCCTGAAGATGCCGAAAAGCGAAACCTGGGTCGTTAGTGACAAAATCTGTGAGAATTTACATAGTTTGAACGATTCAAACAATACTTTATACTTAGATTCGATCTCGAAAATCCCACCCAGTGCCGCATCCTTCATGTCAACATATGCGTTAATTATTTCTACATTGAAGGTGTTTTAACTCACTCGCATTGTTGCATCTTGCAAGACAATAAATGCAATCTCAAGATGCAGATCTTGAATGCAGTTTGATTGATAGTTGTACATTTTAATAGCGCGCTAAGAAATCTTTTGATATAGATTAATATTAAACTGGACAGTCTACAAAAGGAAACTTAATAATGTAAAAAGCACTACGTATTATTACTTTGAAAATTTATGTTTTATCAAGCTGTTACCAATTTATAATATACAAATAAAATATTATAATATATCAATAATATGTTAATGATTTGGACATAATTTAATGACTGCAAAATATTGAATTTACAAGAGGACAATTCAAAACGAAAACAAAAATATCATTATCACATTTATATTTTTATGTGATTTACGTCAGATTAAAGGATTTCGCGTAAAACTATTTTACAATCTATATTTGAAAATATGTATGCAACTGTCGGGTCCTATAGCGTAGCGGTTAGAGTTGTAGGCTTTCGTGCCGGTCTCCACGGGTTCGAGTCCCAGTACGAACAGCATTTTTTTGATCGATTTATCGATTTCTGTTCAAAGGCATAAGTGTTTGTAATGTCTAAAAATTCCCTCCCACCCTTTCGATCCTTGAGTGTAGCGAGAGTGATTAGCTAACCACTAGTCCTGTCTTAGCCTTATCCTTATATATACTACTCTCTTTTAATAAGAGAGGTTGGTCGACTGAGTAACAAGCAGTTCTCTTAGAAAAAATCTGTTCAATACCTCTATTAGAAAGTCGTATACTCCATATTGGGAGTGGATAAAAACATAGATAAAAAAATGTTACAGTAATTCAAAAATCAGGTTTTTTACAAATAATAGCAAATTAATAGAACATGTTTATGAAATAATAATTTATTATCTCCCGAAAAACTTCAAATAAGAACAAGACTTAGTAGGAAATAAAACAGACTGAATTATTGAAAGAAATTCTTCAAACATCACTAATATCAATATTAACAGTACTCACAATATGAAATAATAGATTTAAAAACAAGTTCATTCACTACCCTTCACCCCTCAGAGTATTTCCATAATTGAATACAGTTTTGTGAGTAATTAGTCTTCCCCCAGTAGATATGTACCAAACGTTGCAAACATTTCGACCGTGAGTATTTGTGTTTGCACTAAACTGCATTTCGCCCCGTTTGACAGTTCATTATTTTGTATTTTGATGCCCGACCCTTCCCCTCGGCACGTCACTGAAGGGAATCAAATGGGACGTGCATAAGCATATGTCGTCAATCTTTTCCTGGTTTTAGTTTAATGGACTAAGTTCATATAAGTAAAGCATATTGTAATATCGTTATCAAGAAGTTAATTTTGTTTGCCATTTGTCCGCACGACTGCATTGTAGAGCTCGAATCTATGAACCGATGCATTCATGAATTCGTAGATTGATTATTTTTTTTTCAATTAAAAAGGCATGACTGAAAAATAGGAAATAGAAGGATCGATTAGCTAACTAACAGTAACGTTAACAAAAAAAAAATAACATTAATTTTACGTTTTCTTAACGTTACAAAACTTTTTGTTAAGATAATTTATTAGATACCCTTATAAAAATATAAAGACAAGTACCAAAAAATACCAAGATATTTTTTTATCAGAGTAGTTGATTCGATCTGAGAAAAAAAGTAAGAAGAATAAATTAAATATACTAAATAAAATCAGTAATTCATGTCTTCAAGTGTAACAAAATTACAACGTGGCAACTAGGGATTCTGTGTCGAGACGTCCCGGGACTTGTCGGGTTTTTTGCTGTCTTGAGTCCCGGGACTTTTTTGGAAAATGTCCCGGGAATAGTGATTGTGATTTAAACTGTGCTAATAACATGTAAATTTTAATTTTGAAAAAAACAATTCTTGTGGTTAAGAAACCCTCAAAAGGGGGTTTTATACTTTTTTCAAAACATGTACCGTTATCATTCCTTCTTACTAAATATTAGGCGTAAGCATTGCACATAAGAAAAATATTAATTATTAAACATTTTATTAAAAAAACGCGATTTTTACTAGTGCGTACTTTCAAAGGGCGCCGAGTGTATGTAATGCATACACACATACATACATGCAAATATTTAATTTTAATAAAATTATAGTTTTATTGAAGAGGAAATAAAAGTCTAGAGTCCCGGGATGTCTCGGGAGTTTGACTTTATCACGCCTCGAGTCCCGAGACTTTGAAAATCCCAAGACTTCAGAATCCCTAGTGGCAACTCAAGTAATCCATGTCCACTGATAATTGACATCAAACACATTAAGCGTACCGTGCTAACTAACTGCATCTACACCTTTTTAATAAACACAAGAGGAAAGGTTTGCCTCACCTGTACGCTATCACGCATGTAAGTAGGTATCCCACCACTGACTCAAACCGTTTGGCAAAAAACATTACCCCTGAGGCAAAACTTTCATCCTGGCTGTATACAATCGATTTCAATCGACGTTTTTGTCGTACTACACCTAAAACGTCGCGCAAAGCTTTTTTCACTTTTTTTCATTTTTTAAATTTAAATGTAACATCAATTTCAATTTCGGGAACAATAATAAAAAAAACTCCTGTCCGTAGAAGTGTTATAAATGGAATTTGTGTCCGAAAAAATACAAAAAAAAACATGTTCACAATGTAATATATAAAGGTAGCTTTTTTTTCAAATAAAAAGACACTTTTGTTATGTAGGATATGACTTTTTACCACGATTTGTAACTATTTTAATTGTTATGAATTCTGACAATATTTAAGTATTTGTAGTACAAGTACAAGGTAAAACATCGAGAGAGTCGACGGAATCAGGTACTTGGGGTCACAGACCACGTGAGATGACAATCCGTGTAAAGAGCTTGCAATCCGATTAGGGATACCTGAATCAACTTTTAACGGAGTGTGGAAAGTCTGGGACACACGGCTGAACATCTTAACAGAGCTACTTTACGTTCGCGAGTCATGACACTTTACAAAAGCGCAAAGTAACCGTATACTGTGCTTTGGAAACAGATGCCTGCGGCAAATACTAAGGGTACGGTAGTCTGACTTTGTCAGGAACACGGAGGTAAGAGAGCGGACTAACCAACCCTTAATTATGTCCAACATAAAAAAAAACAACTATGTAACTGGCCCAAGCCAGTGCATGTCCAAACATGTGCTTCAGATGCTCCAAGAGAGTCTGAGCCCTGCCATACTGATCTACTCAACAAGGCTACGGGACGCTGGAATGACCTGCATGCAGCAGAGAGACTGACGAGGAATAGAGAATCTTAGAGAAACCATGTGGTGACCATTTGCTCCGCATAGGAAGCAGATATGAAATAAAAAAACATAAGATTGCAGCTAAGATTTCACTCTGTCTAGTAATTTTGAAAATTGACTTTTTTGGCATCGCCGACAAATACGTCAAAAAAATGTAAACTTTTGATAACACGTCTTCTCGTTGTAACATTTCGTAACAAAAATTGTACGTCTCTGATTTAATGAGGTTGATTTATATAACTGCTAGTGGCACTACCGGTGCTACCTATTAAACTTGTACTTAAAAATCTTGTATTGTGCAAAATGAGTTTATGCTATATTTTATTTGATATACGAGTTAATGAATTGTCAAGTTTGTCACATTAAATACATCATTTCACCCATATTCTATCTGCATCAATTCATCACATTGTGTAATAATAATAAGGTCAATTTTGGATGGTGAAAAAAAGAAAAAAGCAACACTTGTTTAATATAATACATAACACGTTTTTCTTTTCGGCCGTGATAAAGATACCTATTATTACGTAAACGTTCATATTGCTTGTACAGAACGGATAGAAGTTGCTCACTGCTCACAATTGAAGGTAAATAGAATTCACTTGGGGATATTATATGTTTGCAGCAATATAAAAGCTTATTTTGTTGTTATTTGAGAGATTGGCATTACCATAAAATTTTGATTATAACTCTATGGTTTATATATTTTTATACATGACAGCTTTAGAGTGGTAGCTTATATTATTTTTTAAATTAAAGCACTTTTGTACGTATTCTTTATAATTTATTAAAGATTTGGATTGGTTTTGGTAATCGTAAGCATTTTCAAAGTGTATTATTTTCAACTATAATAGAATTACTTTCCACCAAGAATTGACAGCATATCTATATATAACTTACGCAATCGTTGCTTTGTTATATGTTGTCATAATCAATTTAAGGCGAAGTAAAACTGAATATTTTTTATTATATTTTGTTAAAATCTGACTGTGAATATATTTTTTTTTAATAAAAATTATTTTGAGTCAATGTGCAGTAAATCATAAAAATACTTATTTTGATAGCGGTAGAATAAATTACATATATGTGGTTCCTAAAAACTCGTAATATTTTGAGATTTTAGGTTGTGTGAATTTAAAAAATGTTCTTTGAAAATGCTCACTTGCTGGGTGAAACCAGTTTTTTTTTAATAAAAAAATGAAATATGAAATATTATACCCATAGTTATTTTATTTATTATTATAACCATTTTCAGTCGATTAATAACAGTAAATAAATAAAAAGCACATTTATAAATAAAATCCTTATAAAAATAAAAGACATATTGAGAAACTTCAGAGTTAGAAACACTGATCTTCCGAGATCCGTTCAGTAGAAATGTTGAAGGGGGAATTGTATTCAAAGCATTTGACACATTAATCCGCAATTAGATTCTTTATTTATGCGTCTTTTCTATATCCCTCAAACAAATAAATAAAAATCTAATCCTGGAATACGTAATAATTCAACAGTACTGCATTTTGTTATTAATATAGGTTTTTCAAATATGAGGTGGACTGAAGGGGCTCTAATGGGCTCGCACAATCTATTTGTTGATTGTTTCTATAGCTGACGATCTCCTTGTTAAAATAAGAAAAAATATATTTTCAAGATTAATTACTACCTAGCTGGAATTTCTGTATATGGGTTACATATGAAACATGAGACATTGATGCATTTGGAAATGTTTTCATTTTGACTGCATAAAAAAAGACTTTTTCTTCATAGTCTAACAGTAATTAAAACGCGAATGCAATCAGGGACAGATTAAGCAATTGGGAGGCTTCATGGGCAATCGAATTTGGAGGTATTGTTTTTCAAATAACTAAAATTGAGTTTAAAATATTACGTATTATATATGTTATTTTGAGACCTCTATGATTGGAGGCCCCAAGAGCGCGCCTCGTGCGCTATATATATTTATATATAAATATATATATAAAGTTATATAGTATAGTTAGTTGGTGGGAGTAATATCATAAAAGTAACAAAGAGATTGATTGAAAATAAAATAGAAGGTATAAACGACTTATTACTACATTTTTTAAATTATTTATAAATATTTTATTATAGTATAAAAGCTTTCTAAATAACTGCAAAGCAATATCTGAAGGAAAATGATGACGCATAAAAAAAATAAAAATATCTGAAGCAATATTCATATTTTAACAATAACAAATTATTTCAATCATCAGCGATTACATGTTTTTATGAGAAATTAATTACTTACATACAGTGACGGATTAAGCACTTTGGAGGCCATAGGCGCAATAAATTTTGGAGGCCCTGCTTTTCGAATAAAATAAAAGTGTTGCAAAACTCTTCATAAAATAATAATGAATATTGAAAACTGAAACTAAAATGTACAGGTTTATATAATTTATGCTATTTTTGAGGCCCTTAAAATTTGGAGGCCCCAAGCGCGCGCCTCTTGCGCTTATAGGGTAATCCGCCACTGCTTACATACACTGTATTTTATGATCAAATAAATATATGTCTTTAAAAAATAAAACAATGATACGAATTTATACTTCAAATTTTATAGAATTTTTAAATTTATTTTATATACCTATGTGAAATATCAATTCACAATAGTGCACCTCAATAAACTGCTAATGTTTCTGCGAGTATTAATTTTAACATTGACTCTTTTATTATAAGATTGCTAGTAGCATCATTTAAATATAAAACATATTTCCTTCCCCATGGTGTTGTGTAAAATTATTTCAACTGTTACTATAAATTTAGATTTAGACTATCGTAAAAACAATAACTATAAAAATAAAAGATTTCTACGCTTAGTTTATTTGGAGTCAATTACGAAATAGAAATTCTGTCTGCAATTTCCTTTCATTTTCATTTAGGCGAGTGTATATATTGAAATCACCGTAAAAATGTCAATATACAAGATAAAAGACGATCGCTACAGCCTTCGAATAATATAATGGTAATAATTGAAAGCTTTTGCTCTAAGGAGCTTTATGGGTAAGCTTTGCTTGTTAGCGGCACCAATTCAAATAGACGGCGGAGAATAAGGAACGTTTTTAGTTTCAGAGTATGTTGAAAAGAATCAATGTTAATAATTTATTATACCATTTGTTTATCTTATCGAAAACTGTAAGATGTATATTTAGTAGTTTTGATTGTAAGTTAACATAGTATTAAATATTATAAATGTAAATTAGTATGCATAAATTTTGAATAAATATCGTTGTTATGTTAGTATGATCAATCAAAAATTATTATTTTATTCGTTAGTAACAATCAGGGCTGTGGAGTCGGAGTTGGAGTCGGAGTCGTAAATTATGAGCGGCTCGATTTTTTTTGGAAAAATATATTTAATGATCTGTATTTAAAAGTCAAAAGTGTTGACATTTCATGCTTGGCTGACTAACGATGATCTGATGGTATATATAATATCGACTGTGAAAAGGAAAAAGGACGTGTCACACACATGTAAAATTTTACAGGAAGCAAAAGCATGTTTTGATGATTTTGGGGCATATGTAAATTATGAATTATACACAACATTAAAGTGCACGGAGACTTTTAAACTGGTGTTTAATTGACATAAACTAATATTTATTTAAAAAATTGTCAAGGTTAAAACTTTATTTCAGTCATTTTTCTTGGTTTTAACTTTTAACAAGGTCATCTTTTTTAAACTTAAAAGATAAATTTAGATACCAATTCGGCATTTTCAGCTTCCATCCTTTTGATAGAATGTGTGTCAAGTTGTATACATTGTGATTATCGAAAAAAACTGTGGGTTGCGTCCTTTTTCCTTTCCACAGTCGATATATATATAAGTTAAAATGAAATTATTGAAAAAATTACCTTGTAGTCGAAGTCGGTGTCGTCTTTTTTTTATACGACTCCACAGCCCTGGTAACAATTTCATAGTTATATTTTGCATCTTTAAGAAGTACAATCATTTGGATTATTCGTTGCTTAGATATAAATCAATATTGACATTCAAATTTAATTATTCCCATTTTGAAACTTTAGTTAATAAAATAAATCGCTGAATCTCAAACCTATTTATGGTGTTTGTGGGAAAATTGGCGATTTTTTAAAATTATTTGTATATGATTATACGCAACAATTATTAAAGCTATCGAATTTTACTATGTATACTTATATTTTGTAGCAATTATATGTCATTAACATCAATGACTGACAAATGAATTGATCTACACTAGTTCTAAGATTGACAATAAAATAAGTTATATTAATTTCGTTTGAATTGCATGTTTTATATATTATGTTAAAAGTACTAATTTACATCGATCGATTCGTTTTTAACGTTAATTATAATACATATTTATACAATATATAACGCTTTGATTTTAGAATTTTGTTTTTCTTAATGTAACAAGGGACTCGCCGGTCTAAGTCAAATTAAACAAGAGGCTCTCGACATCAAAATAACGAGGAACCAGCGCATAGTCGTCTCATTAGAATTATCTTTTTACTTTCTGTATTTATGAAAACAGGAACAAGAAACATTCAATTTTCGTTAAAAACTACATAATATTATAATTTATAGTCTTAGTTTTTACTATAAGTGATTTAAAAACATTGCACTCAATTAAATTTTAAAAAATCATGTTGTAGACAAATAAAATAAAATATTTGATTTTGGAGATTTATATTGGAAGTGACACACCGTTATCTCACTCCATATTTGTTTGTTTTTTTGGCATAATTACAGCGTCATGTTCATTCATTTTAATATATATGAAATGCCATAACCAAACAAATATCAAGCATTTTATGTGTCACATTTTTTTTTATCTTTTAAATAAGCTTATAATATGAATTATAAAAATGACATTTCTAAATTTATTAATTCCTGTAAAAAAACGCATAAATTACCTAACTACAAGTTGTGTATGTGCAACACGTTTTTCGTTTTTTAAGAAGCAAATAACTAGACTGCATTATTGTAAAATATACATTTATTCAAACCTTTAACCAGCTGCCTGTTGTGAGCTGCCAATACATTAACAATGGCTTATCTTAATCAGTCAGAGATATTCACGGTTTTCCGGGAAAGAAGCAGACTATTGTATCATTTAAATGAAATTACACGTTAATTATTAAAGCAATCGAACGTCGTTTAATGTATTTACTAATATTTTGTAACGCCATACCGTAAAATAATTCACACAAATAGCCAAACAATATTCTTGCGTAGTTTAGATTTCAAGAGTGAGGAAATGCAAGATTGACCCAGAAATATGTACATATTATTTTCGCTCTAATCCGATGGTTCAAAAGTTTTAATAAGGCCGTCGCAGATAATATAGGTATTGATTTAATTTTTTAAATAAACTAATATATCTTAATTTAACTAGAGGCTCGCGTATGCTTCTCCAATCTCATTCGAGCTCACCAATGTTTTCAGCTTTATATTGTCATTATATGATTGTTTTTTTATTTTAATTTTGCATTTTAAAATGAAGCGTATAATGAATTTTAGCCGCCGGGTTAGCCACCAATCAGAGGAAGTTTATATTTTGTACCTGATAACTCAATATAATACATGGTACCAGCGGTGGGCTGCCAATATTTTAACAAGGGGCTCGCTTAATTTCGAAGCAATTCTCAGTGTTCTGAGGAAGGATTGAATTTTCGAATCGCTCCTATGCAATTATATGCAATACTTAAATAAACAATCGATTGTTACTTAATACACTTATAATATGTAACAATATGCAATTTACCGTAAACTTATTAATGTAAATAGCTAAAAATGGACTATTATGTATACTGAAGCTGTCGTAGATAATATATAAATTAGAAATTGCAATTATATACTAATTTGATATGAGAATATTTCTTTCTCTTGACTTAACAAGGGGCTCACCGGCTTCAGCGTAATTCAACAAGGAGCTCGCGTGAGCCCTTCCGAGCCCTCTCCAGCCCACCCCTGCATGGTACAATATAATGTGTTTTGTAAGCCATTACCGCTTCCTACTCGGGAATAAATGGCTCGCATATTTCGAGGGTGTTAGTATTCAATTTGAATCGTTCAAACTATGTAAGAATATTCTCACAGATTTTGTCACTAACGACGTGTTAGTATTCATTTTAAATTTGGTTAGGACTTATTTGTCGGTGCTTAAAGTTTCAATGATCTCTTGTCCAAAACATGGCGTAATGGCGTCAGCTGTGATACATATGTATAATTTACAAATTGTAGTCAACACGAAAAATCTTCCATGTGTCAAAAACGTGATTGTTCAGGAAACACTAAAAACTGTTCTATAAGAGATAAAATATAAAATCATACTATCTGTAGTTTATTCTCGTTCGCAATTTCAACCGAATATTTTCCTCGAATTGTCATTATCTAAACACAATTGCGAACCTCGAATTTACGGTTTAAACAAATAATAATTAATTGTTTATTTTTATGTGGTCATAATAATAGGAGATGCAATGCATATAAATATTTTTAATTTATTGACAGTTTTTCTTATCACATCGCAGATTTTACCAATCGGTAAAAAAGTTGAATCATTCTGCAATTTCTCTATTTGTCTCATTTTCGTAAAATATTTTCGGGTTGATGACGAAATTCAAATACAACTTCAAACTAATTTAGTATTCAATATATATTTAAAATCAACTTTTTCTCACATTTATCTAACAATATACTTTCGATTAAAACAATACTTTGTTAAGTGAATCAATCATTCAAATAAAACGTTTATCATTGTGCTTTCAAATAAATTTAACTAACTCAAATATCAGCTATATATACTGACCGGTGAATTTATCACTCATAACATGACAAAATAAATCCAATTGTTTCTACAACATTGAAATTTCAAACCGATTTTAATGTATAACAATCTACTAACTATGTATGTTATAACTGTCAATATCTCTCCTTGAAAAAAGTGTTCTTTGAGATTACATATGAGATACATTGTTCTGGCAGATTCAGCAGGATAGACATGACAACCATGTCCATCCCCTGAGAAGAATTCAGAGGCAACCAATGGTTTGCAACTTTTCTCTTTATTTTTCATTTTATTAAGTAGGATTTATATTTTTTTAATTTAATGGTCATCCCTGGATTATTTTCTGTATCCGCCAGTGATATATTCTTTGTAACTAACATATTTTATTTAAAAAAGAAAAACAACTAACCTAAGATAGTTCTCTTAGTTCTGTTTGTTAGATTGGGAAGTTCTTAATAACTATATTCGATTTTCTCTATTGAACAGTGCTTAAAAAATATGTTACAAAATAAATGTTAACTACGTATTGTAGTAAAAATTATGTTTTGTAACTTAACTGAGGAAGCCATGATTAGTGAATAGTTTTATAATATTCTAACAATATTTTATGTTTATAGTATAAAAAATTAACACGTTATAAATTGAAATACCGGTAGAAATTTACATTTTATGTTTGGAGTGTTTTGTTCAATAAGGGAATTTAATATAAGAATAAAAATTTCTTTACATACATATTTCGGCTTATCCATTTTTACTAATCAATCGAAATCACGCTATTCGTACAATCGTATTTATCTGACACATAATAACATTTTTTTCATTATTAGATTCATATTTATTATTTAATGTGTTAGTAACCTAATAAGGCTGGCCCAGAATACAAAGCAAAATAGATACATTCTCTTACTAATTAATATTCGAAAGAAAACGACAACGAAACAAGTAAAAGACATTTCCAGAAGTAATTACTTGGTAAAACTCCATTATTACAAACTAAAAACCACATTACAATGAGCTTTAGAAAGGTTATCAAATATTAATGACTTGATAAAATTCGTATTTTCGAATAGTAAAACCATATACATTTAAATTGGATATAAGTACAATAGCTCCGACGATGGTGTCATGCCGAAATATGTTTCTTGTGAATCTGAATATGTACGTCGTTATTTTTTCCGTTAGTGACTGTAATCTTAATTGGAATGAATAAATCGAAATTTTACCGTATTAGAATAAATCACCTTAATTCAAATAAAAGTAGCTCGTAAAAATTATGTTTTTAGGACCTGTCGGATTAAATATTATTTCACAAGGCATCAAAGCTCTCGCTTCCACTCCACTCACCAGCGCTTTCTCCCGGCTCCCGTTCGGTGTCAGCCGGACTCCCGCACTCAAACTCCTGGTGCATGTCCTGCCTGGCCTGCCTCCTAGCACCACTGAGCCCCAGGATGGCATCGATCGTATGCCTCGGGCCTTGGACGGACGTGCCGACGTTGGATCCCATCCGCTTCATCATTGCGTCCATGCCGATTTGCCCCAGATGGTGCATATGCTGGGCATGGAAGAACATGCCCATCCTGTGGAAATTGTCACTTTGCACATTTGCGAACGAAAGGGGAACATCCGGGGGATTCGAACGGGGACTACTCGCGTCGGAGCGAGGCGATGGGCTCACGGAAACTCGGCCGCTCGGGAAATTGTTACCGTCTGTATCGAGGACGTCCATTTTTACCGCACGCTTACAGTCGACTACTAACGCCGTTATGAGGCTTCGAGTGGCTCTACTAACAGGCGGGGCTTGCCCCACTTTTGCACACCTGGAGGCGGGGCATTAAATCGGAGGGTTTGGGGCGCGATGGTAGGGGCTTATTGGGAGTTAAATGGACGGATGGCTAGGTTGTTTTGTTGTCTCTGCTTTCTGGTTGCTACTTACTGCCGGGGAGGATGTAACTCTGCTACAATGATGATTGTTTTTGTAGCGGCTTTTTTACCACACTGTAGGTGTATTTGCCACGTAATGTAACACATTAGTCGAAACAAATATTTATTATTAATATAAGCATAAAAAAAGCTTTTGAATTCGTTTACAATACAAATATAATTCGATAGGTAAAAATACTATTAAATATTAAGTTTTACAATAAATATAAAATGGTTTTGAAATAAAAGCTATTTTTACGTAACGTCATCGACAGAACTAACATTCTAAAATGTCTTATTAACTCTCGCGGCTCGGAGACTAGAAAAATACTTCTCTGCCGATGGGGATCGTTTAGGGACCCCAGTGGTTTCCTCATTATTGGCGTTATTCTTATGAATTTAAAAAAAAAATAGTCTAAGGGCTTTAAAATATCCCTCTGCATCATTCCCCATACATTTTTTTATAAAAATCCATGATTTTTTAATAAATAACCATATTTTAAGTTGCGCGTAAAAAATACGTCATTCCAATACAAATATGAATTGGCAACTGACGTGTCCAGCCCAGTTATCTTACGAATGATCGCTGATAAGCGGGCGCTAATCTCGTTATCGTATTATCGCGTTATCGCGTATTTATTTAAACTACAAAAGGTCCAAAAACTATGATATAAGAATGCCTTAATTATAAACATTGTATCACCCATATTAAAATAGATATTTAAGAAAATGTGGGTATTGGGGTCGCATTTCTTGAGCTTAGAACCGGAAAAGTTAAACTCAAAAGTTTTAAACATAACTAATTAGATATTAAACATTTTTCATAGTTTTATTGTTGTTGTTATAATCCAATAAGAGAAACAAATATGTGTGTTGACATATCAAACACTTTATTCGTTATTTTAGCTGGTGTATGTTTTAACTCAAATTAACGTTTTTGAACATTTCCAGTTTTTACTATGGTGTAAGTTATTTAATTGAATATTAATTTAAGCAATCGGTTTTTAATTTCGTTTACATCTGTGTATACAAATATGAATCTATAAATCATATGTGAAAATATATAATCTTTTTAGGCCTAGTATAATATTGAATATTTTTTTATATACACTTGACACTTCCTTATTTGCAGTGGTGTAGTGGTAAATACATATGTACCAAATAATTAAATTCGTGTTTTAAGCTTAGGTTGGAGTCGGAGTTGTCTTATTGCTGAACGAATCCACAGCCCTTATTAAAACAATATCATTTTTTTGAATATCTATGTAGGCAGTAGTGTAGTGGGGCCAGGTCGTGCCAGGTCGGCGACTTGGTACTTGAAAATGAACCAGGTCACCCCCCTGCCACCTTTTTGACTTGTAACTTAATTTTAAAGTACATACACATTTGCAGTTTTCTTTATCGATGTAATTGTTAAACCTCGTAGTTTTTTTAACTTCGGACGGATACAAAAAAAAATTAAAAAAATAGGGAAGAAATCAATGACCGACCTGGTACCCATTTATTTACCACTACACCACTGTATGTAGGTATGTTCAACGTCCCATCTAATATTGTGTGTGCGGACCATCAACTTCAGTGAGCAGTAAATTTTCAGCAAAATAAAAAATGTGCGCAAATATAAAAAAATTGGTGAAACAAATTTATTTTTACAATATTTCTGTGTACGGCCTTGTGCGAGGATGGAAAAATGTGTGCGGGCACATTTTGAGAGATGTGCGCGTGATACTTAGGCGAGTGCACACTCGCCTACCTTATCGAGAACATTGGGTATGTTATGTATAGAAGTTATATTAAGTAAAAACAAATTTAATCTAAATAATGTATATATTTGTTTTTAACCGTTATTGCAGTTGAATACGATCTTTAAGTTGAAAAATAAAAGGTGTTACCTGAAGTTTTTCTGAGCATATGGCCTTCTAATGAAAGTATCTCAACAGAAGTTTTTTTCTACGAAAACTGTTTGTTACTCAGTCGCTCAACGTCACTTTTTGAAAGTGAGTAGTAGGGAAAGAAGGATAAGGCTAGAACAAGATTAGTGGTTGACTAATCGCTATCGCTACACCCAGTTATTAAAGGATCAAAAGAATGGAAGGAGAGAAAATAAACTGGATTAACATCACAAACATCCAGTCTTCGATCACAATTTTGAATTGAATAAATATCAAATTTACTATGATCTGACCGGGAATCGATCCCAGACCTGCTCTAACCAACTGGGCTACAGCACGCGATGTATTTTGAGGGCAGATAATCAAGAGATTTGGTCTCCTCTATGAATTGAATCATATTAATTATATTAAATACACACATATACGAAACATTAAATCATAAACATAAAGTCAATTGCACGAATAAATATTGAGTTTAGATACTCAAATCCCATATAGTTATAAACATTGTCAACTTCATTAACACCCGGTGTATTTTTTTATGTATCCAATATAATGAAAAGTGTTATTTCACGGCTTCCCCTATTCAAATATGAAAGATTTTTTACACAACGTGTTATTTATAATAAAATTAATAAACACATGGCTTAATGTGGCTGTCTATGCATTAAGTGCTATTATAACTAACAAATGATTCTTCTTCTTAGGTGATGTATGAATGCAGTTTAAATTCGCGTGTAGACTTTTGGCTCACTTATGCTGTTATTGAATTGGTGTAACGTTAGCAGTAAGAGGATTGTACCAAGAGTACAGTTACCTCAAGTAATTTCTCTGCGGGATTGTGTGGTACAGAGTGATACATAAAAATAATTAGCAATTGGTTGATTTTAAATGGTTAATTAAATTTTACTATCATAAATACTAGACTAGTCCTGAAAACTTACAAGATATACAGTTTCAATGCCTATAATTAGTGAGATACTTTTTTTGTAGCAGCGGTGGGCTGCCAACACGTTAACAAGGATACTCGCTTTATATAAAAGCAATTCTCGGTGTTCTGGGAAAGTAGTGGTTTTTTTATCACTTTGATAAAATTACGTGCAATACTTAAATAAGCAATCGATTGTTACTTAATACACTTATAATATGTAACAATGTACAATTTACCGTAAACTTATCAATCTTAACGGCCAAAAAAGTACTACTGTGCATACTGAAGCTGTAGATAATATATGACGCAGAAATTGCAGCTATGTACTCATTTAATCTGAGAATATTGTTATCTCTTAAATTAACAATGGGCTCTCCGGTCTTATCAAAATTTAATATGGGGCTCGCTCGAGCCCCCTCCAGCCCACCCCTGAGTTAAATGGTTGTTTATTATTTGCTTCACCTCTCTTTAGAGCAGTGTCTGCCAAACTTTTTACTTCACGGCATCCTGGTGAATAAAATTTTTTCCGAAGCAAAATAAAAATTCGTTAAAAAAGGAAATGTACCTTTAAAAAAGAAATGTGGAAAATGTGTCGAGACGACTACTATATATTTTCGAATGTTACAATTATTTATTTGAATACGTAGATGTTGAATTTTTTTAAAAACTGAAGACAATTTAAATAAATAGGTATTATTTAAAATGTTTTTTTTTAAGTGTCTTCCTCCGCGGCACACTTGAGACGTCTTGCGGCACACAGTTTGGCAGACACTGCTTTAGAGAGATATTTAGTAACAATAAAATATCATCAACTTTTTGTCAGCTTTTTATTGGTGTTTTTCTAATAATAAACTTTATTTTTCAATTTAAATTTGATACATAAAACGTACTGTTTATGATGACAATTCTCTTCGAGTTAATTCCGAGTCACTTAATTAAAAATCTTCTTTCAACTTTAAAATATTTTCCGCATTTCCGCATTAGCTGTAATGCCAAATATTTTTTTAAAATTAAGAAAAATATATTCATATACATCTAGCTACTGAAAGTAGTCTTTATTTTTATCATACTAGCTAAATTGGTATACTTTTGCAAATATTCTAATTAAATTGTTGATTATGTATTTTTTGAGTCACACTACACTTGCTGTAAGTAACGTGTGATTTAATAGAACTAATTGGCGGATTAGTCTGTCGCTCACATGGAGAAGAGGTAGGAAGAGGGGAATTAAAAGGGCCGCAATCGGGCCCAAGTGAATGGAAAATAATTACGATACCTACCAATATTTTTAAACAATTATTTTACCATACTAACATATGATTCGGCGTGGTCTTGAAAGCATGATTGTATCACAGTTATATTATATAATATTTAAATGATTATTTTGTAATTAAATTAATAAATAATACATTTTTTAATATTTAAAATTAAATAAATTTACTATGAGGTAACGTATAGTCATTTTCTAGCACTATTCCCTTTTCAAAAAAATAGTTGAAAAAAGTCCAGATCTTGTAATAACAACCCATCTTAAGATTCTATCAAATTTTGAGTCCATTCTTATACTGGAACGTTTGGACATTTTTAATAAATTTGTATTACAATCAGCTGATAAAAATCCAATTAATCTGATTTTTTTAAGCAAACAAAATGACATTGTTAATTAAGTGTAGTTATTGGAAAATATATTCAGTTTATATATTTTAGAAAATCACTTGATTAATATTTTTTCCGGTGTAGACTTTTTGTTTATTCCGGTAGAAAACTTTAATTACCGTTAATTACGTCCATAGTGAAGAAGCGACGATGTACCTGACTTGGACATGTGCTGCGGATGCCTCTAAAAAGTCTGAATTCTTCTTGTTTCTTTTACCAACCTGATGGATTCCACCGTCGTGGAAAGCCATTGATGATCATCTATCTATAGGATGTACTCGGCGGAGCTACGGGACGCTGGAATGACATGAGAGGAAGCAAGAAGACTGGTGGGGGACAACTTATCTTAGAGGAACCAATTGGGAACCAATGGCCACACGCTCCGACTAAGGAGCGGATATGAAAAACAACTTTAATACTTACAAGTCAATATATGTTTTAATTTCAAAATAATACCACAAATTGATGCAAGTTATCTTTAAATGATGATGAAAAAGGCATTTTTTTTATCATACCAATCAAATCAATTAGATCGCAGAATTGAATTTTAATCAGCTGACTGTATTATGAGTGCAATATAAACATTTAATACGTTGACGTTAAGTGCTTGTATATTTCGTAGTCATTAAAGTTAACTTGCATAAACATTTCGTTATTTAACTACTATTTTTTTTTTTATTATTTTTATTCCATGTCCGCTCCCAATGTGGAGCATATGGCCTCCTAATGGAGGTATCTTAACAGAAGTTTTTTCTACGAGAACTGTTTGTTACTCAGTCGCTCAACCTCACTTCTTTCAAAGTGAGTAGGGACTCCTAATTAGTCGAACGAAATTTCGGCTCACCTATAAAATAAAGTAAAACTGACTTTAACGTGTTTGATAGTTGACGCCTCATTCATAAATAAAAGAAAAAATATGTTTTAATGTTATGTTTAATTCTAATTGTGAATGTACCTGAATACAGCCCTGTGGTTGAATAAGGCAACAACCGCAAACTCGTTGTTAAAATATTCCAGTTATTTTGCATACGACGAGCGTCGAAAGCAAAAGAAAATCAATGATAAACATTATATGCTCAGCGTTTTGTATGAAATGTTTACGACTCGGGCTTACAAGGGTTAATATAAACCGCATACAAATTGAGATCTAATTTAGTATCACGAAAAGATTTTTTTTCTACCATCATACAAATATAAACTTTTCATTTTTTACATATAATATAAATGCATTCGCTTTATTGATAATTTGGTATTATTATTTAAATTATCCGACGGTAAATTCACGTTAAAAATATTCCTTTACAACAGTACTTTCCAAACTGTGGGACGCGACCCCCTGAGGGGCCCCGTCAGAACATTTTTTGTATTCAGGGGGGTCGCGGATTATTTTTTCAGATTTAAAGGGCCGTGGAATGAAAATTTTTAGGAATCACTGCTTTACATCTCAGAATGTATTATTACCAGTGTTCCCTCTAAGCTGTGCGCGTGTGCGCGTGCACATGCATTAGCACAGAGCGCACAAAAGTTATACCAATTATACCACCACCAGAAAAAAAAATTGCCATTATATAGTGTTGTTAATTATTCTCGTTATAAAAAATCACTATTTTATTAAGTAGGTCTAAATAACGTTATGTGGCCCACACATTTTTTTAATTTCCTTTCAAAGTTGCACAGCCAATGTATTTCGCGCACATAACCTTCGAAAAATTAGAGGGAGCATTGATTATTACCAGTGCTTTTATCACATATAACGTGGTGGAACGACGTTCCGGCACTTTTAATATTTCAAATCAACATTCGCAAAATTTTATTTTTATTTTCCTTTGAAAACATTTATTTTTTTATGGCAAAAGATGTTTGAAAATATTTTTTAAATCATAATTGCGCAAAAAAGTAATAACCAACAATATTAGACATTCAAGATTTTCAATTTCTGTCCGAAGGCGTTGGAGTTTGTGATGTCTATCCCCCCCAATCATCCAATCCTAAAATTTACAGTCCAATAGTTACTAGTCCTGTACGACCCCTATCTTTATATCCTTCCTTTCTTTAAAAAAAGGTGGATTGAGCAAATGACTTACAAGCAGTTCTCGTAAGATACCTTTATTAAGAAGCCATATCCTCCACATTGTCAACGGACATGAATTAGAAAAAAGGGCTTGACAAGAATCGAGTTTCGGCACCTTTTTTTAAAAGAAAAATTTAAAATTTTTTACTTTGTATTATTTACTGACAAACATGATTTTGAGGATTTGATAATTGTTATATTATATCACAAAATCTATTATATACACATTCCTCACCCCACCATCTAGTAATTACTCTATAATCCTCTTGGCTTTATCCAACTGACTTTCTCTTAGGCATGCTTAACTTCAATAGTTTGAATGTTCGAAGAGAAATGTATCTGGCCATATATTTCTTTCGACTTATACGTGGCCAAAATGAGAATTCCACCATTCTTGAGAATGTGAATCTAAATGTTCCTGATTATTTTTTGAGAAATCGTGGACATGAATTGTTTGTTCTCCCAAGGTGTAGAACCAGCCTGCCAATGGGGATGCCACTGGGGAGAGCTTTAACGGTGTTCAACAATATTGCTTCGGATGTCGACATATTCCACGTAGACGTGGGTGAGTTCCGACGAATACTATTTTTTATGTATTAAAGTAGAGTTCGTCGGAGCTTACTCAGTTGACTTCTTTGCCATTTTTTTTTCTACTGATTTTAATATTAAATTGTACTATTTTTTTTTCTCCATTGTAAAAGTTTTAAATTTATAATTTGTCAACCTTTTGCAATGTTAATTAAATAAATAAATAAAAATTATTATATTATATTATAATTATTACAAATATTCGTAATATAATATAATGTTATATTTGACTAAATAAAAAAAATAGTAGTAAAATTTTGAGAACAATATATTTAGTTTAAGCTCTCTGCGTAGCAATCTGAATATTGTAGCTTTTAACCTACAAATGATGCATCATTAAATGCATTTTATATCTAGACGCAAAATTTGTGTAATATAAATGTTTTTTTAATACAACTGGGCCTATAGTAGAGTGGTTGGCGTAATTTGTTTTTTGTTGCTATGTTGAACGGCTTAAATTTCAGGACGAATGGATTAAATAAACTATTTTTCAATCGATTTATAGATTTTTGATCGAGTGCATGAATTAATTCTCGCCTATCCAATTTTAATGTTATCTTACCTAAGTCTTGTATTAGCTCCAAACTCGCATATGTTTTTTTTTTCTAAAAAAGAAAAGATTGAACAACTTCTATTTTTCAGTTTTTTTAAGACAAAATTTGTTTTAGAAAATCGTCTGCGTTACGCCTTGTTATTTTATGATTGAAAAGTAGGGAAGGGTTTTTATAAATCGATTAATCGACTGAAAAAATGCGTAGTGATATTCTAAGCAGTGAGCCAACAAAGTTGACCACTACGCTACGGAATTTCTTTTAGCAATGTTATCGTTTCACTCTCTTCTTCTTTGGGGCCGAGTTAATAATCCTGAAATTTTGAACGACTTTTAATTTACATGCTCCCAATTTATTCTTACGTGGGCGAAACTATGAGCAAAAACTTTTATTTCTAAAAACCTCGCTTAGGAGGTATGAGTCACCAGTTCCAAGGGCCGTTCGTTTAATCAACGCATTGCCTAGTGAAGTG
The DNA here is from genome assembly GCA_031772345.1 of Himalopsyche anomala. Lineage (NCBI taxonomy): Eukaryota > Metazoa > Arthropoda > Insecta > Trichoptera > Rhyacophilidae > Himalopsyche > Himalopsyche anomala. The sequence goes on along the minus strand of CM062833.1, from coordinate 14,727,428 downwards.
GATATTTTTAGTGATGGTATTTGTGAACTGTTTGATATTTTTTTCTATTATATTTCTTGATTTTTTATGTTGAATTTGATGTACTGTGTATTTTTATTTTATATATTGTCTTATTATATTTTTCAAGTGCATGGCGAATTGGCGTCAGCTGTTATGTCATGTACTGTAATTTAATTTTTTAAACAAATACATAAATAAACATGGTAACGAAAACAATAGCTCATTTCTGATATTCTGTTATGTCAATTATTTTTAAAAAAAAAACATTATTTTATTCATTGTAACCGAAATTGAGTCGGTGGCATAAAAAAAAGAAACAAAAATTCAAATCACACACGAGATTTCACGTTATTTATTAGTTTATATGATTAGAGCATCGTTTCGCTTGTCAAACAAACTGAGCCGAATACCAATATAAAGTTGCCTAATCATTCGTAACCTTTTCACGTTTCATTGCCGCCCAGCAAATAAAATAACCCTGAATCATTTTACGCAGAGTTTATTTAGGTCCCTTATCTTCCCCCTCGGGGCCCATCGCCCCGATCGTCCCTTTTTTGATCGCTTCTACCCCACTCTACCCGGGCCGTCTCATCTCGGCGCTGGCAACTGTTGCTAGGGGCGTGGTCTCGGGAAGGTGACGTCACGGCGTTTCGACCAATCGCGTTCAGATGCCGCTCAGAGCTTTCGTGGGGTGGACGGGTTTGGGTCGTAAATTCAACTCTTTTGGACATCACGTTTGATATTCTGGTATTGAACAAAGATGGACCGTGAAATAAGGATACATGACCATAAATTGGGATTGCATTACCAGTATTCATTGTGGTTTTTTAGTAATGTTTTTGAAAATGCGAAAATACCGGTATGATACTGAAAAATAGCCTTAATCAAATTTTTAAATAATGGAAACCATCACATATTTTAATAAAATCAATTATTCGCAATAAATTAAACTATAATAAATCTGATTCGAGAATTGATGAGTTTTTCAATGTAATAGTATTAATTTAATAAACCGTAAGTTAGTAATGAAAACACCCGTTAATGAAAATGATATATTTTATAATGCCAATATTTTATACGAAATACATAAATACTAATATGGATTTTTTAACCCAGTATTGCGATCCCGATTGACCGTAATTGTTTTGCTATATTTAAACCTTTTTTGCAATACCAGTATTTTATATGAAATATGTACCGAAATACCAAAATTAATCTATTTTTTGTCCGGTTTTTCAATCCATAGTGATATTATCTATCATGAACTAATTACGACCATACTTCGTTTCAGACAAAACATTAAATGACATCATATAATATTAAAGTGTCATAAAATTAATTCTTCATTATTTTTTACATAGAAAAAAAAATCATGCGTCCACAGCGAGAACGATTAGTTAACTGTACATTGTTATCTGCTTTCTCTTTATAAAAAAGAGGGTTTGAAGTCAGTTCTCGTAAAACGAGCGACTGTTAAAATATTCCAGTCAAACACGTTGAAAGAAAAAAATATTGATAAAAAGGAGTTTGAGCAATAAAAAAATCAAGAATTAATATTTTTTTCTAAATTACTAATACAAAACAAATGTTTGAATTTGAATAATTTTCCACGATTATTTCGTCAACATTTAAAACTCCATATATTTTTTTAATAATTTTAAATTAACGATAATAAATAAGAACCAGCCATGAGAAGGTTCTAATTAGGTTCATAAAAAATTAATCGACCAAATTAGTGTAGTGTGAACAAAATAATTGGTTTATTAAATAAATTTCAGGAAAATATCGCCATACGTAAACTTTTCCGTTTCTCTGATACAATTTATTTATTAAAAAAAGTGATGCTTTGACATCATAAATCAGCACTTCTCAAAGTGTATCAAATGTATTATATTTAAGTTAACAATAAGTTTAATATTCAATATCAACCGTATTAAAACGGTTAGCATTAAGTTTATCGAATTTAAAATTTATTTTACGATAACGTCTTGTTTTAGACTACGTAAAAGACTAAAGCTATCAACCATATTCGTTTTTGTTTTATAATAACAATTTCGCCAAATAAAGTTGTGTGTTTTTATCAAGTAGGTGGCGTTTAACAAATGATAATAATAATTAATACAATAAGAATATTTATTAAGAGTATTCAAAAATGCTTTTCGTACTGGGGCTCAAGCCCGTTAAGTCCGACACGGAAATCCACAACGCTAACCGCTGCGCCATAAGACCCGATTCGAGTTTTTTTCGGTCGATTTCTGTTCAAAGGCATATGTGTTTGTGATGTCTATAAATTCAATCCAAACCTTTACGATCCTTTAATAACTGGGTGTAGCGAGAGCGATTAGTTAACCACTAGTCCTGTCCTAGCCTTATCTTTATATCCCTACTACTCTCTTTGAAAAAGAGAGGTTAAGCGACTGAGTAACAAACAGTTCTTGTAGAAAAACTTCTGTTGAGATACCTTCATATTAGGGGTGGACACAGGGGTGGGCTAGAGGGGGCTCGGAGGGGCTCGCGCGAGCCCCTTAATAAATTTGACTAAGGCCGGCGAGCCCCTTGTTAATTTAAGAGAAAACAATATTCTCAGATCAAACTAGTTCATAACTGCAATTTCTGACTTTTATATTATCTACGACAGCTTCAGTATACACAGTAAAACATTTTTAGCCATTTACATTGATTAGTTTACGGTAAATTGCACATTTTTACATATTATAAGTGTATTAAGTAATAATCGATTGCTTATTTAAGTATTGCATATTATTGCTAAATAGTGATAAACAAAAATAGCTCCTTCCCCAGAACATCGAGAATTACTTTGAGATTAAGCGAGACCTATGTTAACGTTTTGGCAGCCAACCGCTGGGCGGACATGGATTAAAAAAAAAAAAAAAAGTAAAAAAAACTTTATTGCTGAGAACACATTTATTTAGAAAATGCAAAAACATAATCGAATATTTTAAATGCTTATTTTCATCAGCAAACGACCGAGAGAGTCTTAATTTAGCTACAAGTAATTTGATCATTAAAAAAAATGTCCCATATAAATTAAAATATCAATACGATATTTTATTTTTATTAATAAAACCTATGGAATACAATTGAATTGTTTAAATATACAAAACTTGTAGTATAAGTAAGTATTATATTATCATTCCCCCCACAGTTTGAAAAAGCTTTCATGTACAAGCTACCAGTAGAGGGTGCTTTTGATTCTTCTATCTGTATGTCACATGTCGGTTCCAGATCTCGTGTTAGACAACCGAACCACGTAGCTACTTCCAATCAAAATGTGAAGCTGCCTGAATATTTATTATAAAACCTACAGATTACCTTCTGTCAAAAACTGTAGAGGAAGTTGGTATTTTTCATTTGTATGTTTATGAAAAATGTTCGTATCTTGGTATGCAAAGTTAGACGTATTTTTCGTTATGTAAACTTTCCAAAGCTTAACTATCTGAAGCTTTGTACACACATTAAATGGATATATTTTTAACAAAGTGTTATGCAATAAAACGAAAATGGTTTTAAGCAGGGATGGGCTGGAGGGGGCTCGGGGAGCCTCTTGTTAAATTTTGGCGCGGCCGGCGAGCCCCTTGTTAAGATAAGGAAATCATTCGTCTTAGATCAAATCATCACATAACTGCATTTTCTGTAGATGGTTAAATTTAAAAATTAGTTGTTCTTTCATTTTTTCATTCAGCGTTGTAGGCTTCCGTGGGGGACCTAACGGGATCGAGTCCCAGTACAGCATTTTTTCGATCGATTTATCTATTTTCTGTTCGAAGGCATGGGTGTTTGTGATGTCTTAAGTTTGCCTTCCACTCTTCCGATCCTTCAATTCAACTGGGCGCTACTATTAGTTTATCACAAGTCCTGTCTTATCCTTATCATTCTATCCCTACTACTCTCTTTAGAAAAGAAGTTGAGCGACTAAGTAACAAACAGTTCTTGTAGAAAAATAACTTTTATTAAGATACCTTCATTAGGAGACCATATGCTCGACATTGAGAGTGGACACGAATAAAAAAATGGATACCATTTACCGAGCCCCTTGTTAAGATATTGGCAGCCCACCGCTGGTTTTAAGCAGTGTTTAATTATGAAAAATTGCAATGAAAATCATAAAGATTCATGGCTTTATATTATAGTATCACAGTATGAGAAAAAAACGAACTTTTCTAGGAAAGTGTTTCAACAATGAACCTTTTTGTATAGGTATCAAACAGTTGTGCAGTTTTACTTGTGTGTTAAGAAATTTTATTTCTTCGTCCAAGAACAAAAGTATTTAGACTTAGAGTTACCACTGTGCCAGGGCGATCGGCATCAACTTTTATTTGCTTAGAATATCATGTCACTAACTTGATAAAAATCAATGACGTCACAAAGCCCTACAGAAAACAATATCACGTGATCTGGTGATTTGCGCGGGAAATAAATACACGGCACAAACACAACAACAAAATGGCATCGGGATTATTTCACCCGCAAACAATAATTATGTATTTTTTTAATTTCGCTAAGTGCCAAACTGTGGGTGTTGTTTGCTAGCGGGTAAAACGTGAACTGTCGATGATCTATTTTGATTAGCAAAACGCAAAAGCTGTGCTATGTTGTGATACAATTAACGATTTCCATTATAAAATTACTATCCCTTTTTAAGCATGATTAGGGCACACTATTGAAAACATAACACGCCATCTTTGAAAGTTTTTGAGCATAACTTTTACATTAAAAATGCCAATAATTCGATAATTTTTAATTGAAACAATTTGGTCAGTTCTAAGTATTTTTTTAAGCCATTTTTGCTTACAATGTGGAGAATATTGGCAATGTATCTTGTCTCAGCGATTTTTATATGAGAACTGCTTCAATGTTACCGCTTTAGTGCACGTGCATTCTTACCGAAATGTGACCGCACACATTTTTCCATCTCCCGCACAAACCGCACACAAAAATATTGTGAAAATAAATTTAATTTATCAAATTTTAAGCCATCTTTTTGTTGCCAAAACAAATAAATATAAGAATGAGAGTTTTGTTTTAAAGAAACATTCAAATAATGGGTTGACTGACTGGACCTTAATGGGATAAAGCACCAATCTATCGGGTTAAGATATCATACAATTATTATAACCTTTATTGATTCCTATAGTTTTTTAGCAGCCCGATATGACGAATTGATTTATCAAGTGTCAGTAAGTAAGTGTCAGTGACTGCCTACCTTCATAAGTTAGCACATTTTTGTTGAAAATTAACTGAACAAAGAAGCAGTGGCGGATTACTCTATAAGCGAACGAGGCACGCACTTGGGGCCTCCGAATCTTAAGAGCCTCAAAAATGTCTTACATTATATAACTATACACTTTTTGTTCAGATTTTTATTATTTGACATAGAATTTTTCGACGTCTTATCCGAAAAGCAGCGTCTACAAATTTTATTGCGCGTGAGTTCTCTCATGTGCTTATTCCGCTACTCAAAGAAGTTGATGATCTGCACACACAATAGAAAAATTCAAGAGAACGTTGAGTGGCTGAACCAATAATCTAAAAACTTACTTCATATAAAATTGTTGGTTAATTTCTAGGTCACTTTGAAAGTTTAAGTTGAAATAAATGAATTTTATTTGAAATTAACCTCTACAAAATAGAAACAACAACAAAAACAAAAAACAAACTCAATCAGGCATGTAAAAATAGCATGTTAAAACTCATAATTCGAATTGCTTATTCTATGTTCGTTTATAAGCTGTTTATTTCATTCAGCTGTTATCACGTTATTGGATTCAGATTTAAAAACTTTTAAATGACTGCTTTCAATTATTTTCGCGTGCAGCGCTCTAAGCTCACGTGCAATTTGCATTCAACACACATGGAATGCCAGCTGCATACACATAACGTCAAACTTTAAGTTGGCAAATCAATAATTTTATTATTCATTTTATGAAAAAGTAAAAGTTGTTCAAAGGTGTAGAGCAGTGTTCCCCAACCCTTTTACACCTGCGGACTGGTAAAAAAAGGAAAAAAAATCGCAGACCACTAATGCAGAGCCGCATTACTGACGTCTACTTTTCACTAGCAAGATTTCATAAGAATCATAAATATTACTAATATTAGTGTTTTAGTGCGTCTTTGAAATTAGCATGCATATTTAATTTACACTTTTACCCACAATTGGTTGGGTATATAACTTATAGATATTGGAAAAAGGACATAATTGAATAAAGGATATAATTTGAAATAACGTTTTCTTGACACGTGTTTAAATTCATACCATATTATACCACACTCGAGATTGGTTGCCAGCTTCACCACATTTGTTGGGTATTTCACTTCCTATTATTTTTAAGTTCCTTGGTGTCGCATTATCCTACCAATTATTCATATTTAACAATTAGTAAAAATACAAGTAAACGTGCAGACGAAAAAAAATCCTATATATATTATTTTTGCATGGTGAATTTCTTGAAATTTGGCATACTGTTTGCGGCCCGGTGGGAAGTCTCTGCGGCCCGGCACTGAGCCGCGGACCACCGGTTGGGGAACACTGATGTAGAGCATAGGTTCCAAGGGCTCTTTTACAATTACTATTTCAATATTTGAACAGCTTAAAATTGCCAATAAAAATTGAAAAAAAATAAAAAGTTAATGAAAATATCAATGAATTGCATTGAATTTTACTGAATTTTTAAAAAATGAATATTGCATTTTGGTTGCGATTTTTATTTTAAAAAAATAGTAGCTTACTCTTTTAAGCACGCCACTGGTTTCCTGTTTATTTTTTACATTTTTTTTTTTTTATATAATATAATATAAAAATAGGTAAATGCTTAACTCAACTGGGATGTATTCAAAAAATAGAATACATACTCATTTGTTCTAATTTATAATTTTATTTAACAAGATCAGGACCGGTTTCTCTCATGACGAGCATTATCGAATGGTTATTAAATCGAAAAATAAAATAACACTATTTGATTATACTACATCTTTTATACTTTTGAAGTGATTTTTTTACTTTACTAGTAAGTTTCTGCACGTTAACATTTGTAACCAGTGGCGGATTAAGCATACAAGAGGCCACAGGCACAATAAAATTTGGATGCCCTGTTTTTCAAATCTCAAAAACTTCCATGTAAAATAATACAAATATATTAAAATCTGAACAAAAAGTATTTTCGAGCCCCCTAAAATTCACCAAGCGCGCGCCTCATTTGCTTATAGGCAGGGTTGGGCTGAAGGGAGCTTGGAAAGGCTTGCGCGAGCCCCTTGCTATTTTTTAACTAGGCTGGCGTGCCCCTTGTTCATTTAAGAGAAAACAATATTCTCAGATCATTTTTGTATAGAATTGCAAACTCTGACTTGTATATTATCTACGACAGCTTCAGTATACACATTTATACATTTTTATCCATTTACATTGATAAGTTTACGTTTAATTGCATATTGTTACATATAATAAGTCAGTGGCGGATTACCCCATAAGCGCAAGAAGGGTCTCAAAAATAGCATATATTATATAAACCCTTATATTTTAATTTCAGTTTTCAATATTTATTATTATTCTACATAGAGTTTTTCAGCACTTTTACGTTATTCGAAAAACAGGGCCTCCAAAATTTATTGCGCCTGGGGCCTCCAAAGTGCTTAATCCGCCACTGTTATAAGTGTATCAACAATTGATTGCTTATTTAAGTATTAAATATTATTGCATAAGAGTAATTCATTCCTTCTCCAGAACACCGAGAAATGCTTTGAAATTAAGCGAGCCGCTTGTAAGCGTGTTGGCAGCCCACCGCTGCTTACAGGGTAATCCGCCGTTGTTTGTAAACCAAAGTAGTTTTCAGAGTGCAGATGTAGAACAAAAATAAAAATAGTCACAATTTTAATTTTCTTCCCTTCACTGCGATGATATGAATGAAAATATCGATAAAATACGATTTTGGATTTCGCCCCTTCTCAGTCATGCTGTAGTCCGTAACCGCACATTTATCTAAATTTGCTCCCTAAACTAACGACCTACAATAATGATTGCCCCTTGACAATTAATTTGACGCAAATCTCAAACTCTACATAAGCTCAACAGGGCTGAAATGAGAATGTACAGTCACGCAAATAAAAAGCAGAACGAAAAAAAAATATGTAACATTTCGTATGAATTGAAATTCTTCATAGCAAAAACAAGGATCGAAAAATAATAAAAAGATTTTTAGAAAAGCTGGTAATTAGGTAAATGAATTATTACGAATTTCGTATCTTTTGATGCAGTCAGAAATAATCTCTATACACGTGGGAAGTATATTTAATCAGGGCTGTGGAGTCGTGTAAAAAAAGACAACTCCGACTCCGAGGAAATTTTTCAATAATTTCATTTTGACTTATATATATGTATACCATCAGATCATTTTTAATCAGCCAAGTGTGAAATGTCAACACTTTTGACTATTTTGTTTGAATACACATTATTTTATTTTTTTTCAAAAAAAAATACACCCGCTCATTTTTCACGACTCCGACTCCGACTCCAACTCCAACTCTATAGCCCTGTATTTAATACATGCAATTTTGTTGTGTCGTAGTTTAACATGATGTGGCTTATTTTTTTCTTTGAATTGGGTCGGAAATAAAACAACCGTACACAACAAGGTATAATAAAAAAGTTGAAAGCTTTAATTCATTGCTTGCATAGCCCTATATCACATAATTATGAGTTAAAATCAATCCACAAAAAAATATTAAAAAAAAAAAACAAAACTTAGAATATTACTAGAACTTATAGAATTCTGTTTTGGAATATTTATCTTGAGATATATTGTGTTACTTTCTTAAATAAATGTAGCGAGATTTTTTGAAAATGTTTGGATACATTTTAGACTTTCAAAAGTAATCACTTTGTTTAGATGTTTAGATTTGATAATTTTTAATGACGCACTCGTCAACACATATTTTTTTTTCTAACGTTAACCTTTTAGGTGCCGTAGAAAAGAGTACGTAATTACCTCCTAGCACGCCGGCTATAATTTGCAATTATTAATTTAATTAGTTATTGACAAGTTAACTCGTAACTGGCGTGTTAAACACGAGAAATTTTACGAGAAATCTCGTCTGTGGCAGCCATCGAGTTAAAGAATAAAATATTTTTCCTTAACTTTTTCTTCCTTATATGTAGTTAACATTTTTCATAGTTTGAATTAAAATGACTTGTTAGTAACGAAATCAAGTACATCGAGTGTATTAATTGTAATCTCATGACGCTTATTTCCATTAGCTATAGGTAAAGTGCCAAAGTCAACAAATGGTGGCTTTTGGAAGACCAATGGTTATTAGTAGAGAAAAGATAACCTAAATCAAAAATTCAATTATAGACTGAATCTCTCACATTCGCAGTATTTACTGACAATGAGTAACGTCATTTAAGTTTTTCTGGTAAATTCGTTTCCAAGGGTCCAACTCTGTCGCCAAAGAGACCGCAACCAGCGGGAGCTAGCGGGGAGGTCTGACAGACCCTAAAGCCTTCGAGCTTTCTCTCATTTTCCACTTCACGCACATCGATGTCCATTTATATAGGGGTAAGTTTTACACACCTACAGATAACACTCTCAATTTTCTGAAAGTAATAATGATATATATATATCATTAAAAAAAGGTTTTTTAATTATTAACAATATTCATTTTGTATTTAATTTGTTAATTGAATTACGCTATTTTATAAACTTCAATGCTTTGCTGTTTTTTGTAGATTTAATGAGTCATCAGCAAATCAGAAAAAAAACATTCCAATAATTCGTATACATATTTACATGTTTGCAAGAATTAATCTAAACTATTTTTCTAACCGTATTTAATTTTCTTACAATTATTTTAACAAAAGAAAGCTGAAAAACTTTAAGAATAAATAAAAAAATATGTATAATTGTTCAATAGGCCCATCTTTAGCTAGTTACACCACTGAAAAACTTCCATGCCGTATATACAAGTCAATATATTTATTAAACAATAATTTATTTTCAATTTAAGCTATTTCAGAAAACGTGTTCTAAGGAAATTGATTAAAATAAAGCCATATATTAGCAATATATTAGCCATATAATTAACATTTCCAATCTCTTCCGATTATCAATAAAAAAACATGCCTTTGATAAATAATATAAAATTAAATTAGATTAACTTGAGATACATGTTTTTCCTATTTTAAAAGCATCATCAGACTTCATTTATTTAGTTATCAAATTAAATTTTATAATAAGAAAATATACGTTGAAGATAAGGAAAAAACTTGTCAGTCAATTTCGGTACGTCTTTGTTATGTTTTCTTTAACTTCCCAGCATACATGTAGCCTTAGTAAAGCTGTTTTAAAATATGATATATTTTAGAACTATGTTTCAAACTTTAAAAAAACTTCACACAGCCTTCGCCATTACTCTAAAGGTTCTATTCTTTTAAGAGTACATTTCTGCTCAGTAACTAATCAGTCTTGACGTGATCGCTTATCGCAGCGTTTACACATTAACTACCCGAAGGCACTATTTTCTGAAAGCTTCAACTTGTTCTGGGAAAGTTTAAATTGTTAAACCACCCTTAGATGGAAGAATTAACAGCCAATTAAGTTTGAGTTTTGTTTGCGTGACCAAGCCACGAGGTTGAAGTGTGCTATAATAATATTTTGAATCTTGACGTTTAATTAAATACAACAATCAGACGGTTTTGCAATGCTAGAATATTCTGTTGTAATTCTTTTTATGCTTTTTTACTTTAACCGATATCGTAATGACATTATAATATTGAATTGTATAACAGGCTGTACTATCAAATCCATTTCAATATTTTGTATTGCTAACATGCTAATTATTTTTAATCACAGTGGGAGAATTAAATAATTAATCGATGTTTTTTACAGCAGGTAATATGTTGGTAAAAACAATTGGATATTAAGAAGGCTATCGTATCTGAATTAAACAGTTTATCGTATTTTATATTTTCTCTTGAAAAATATACCATTTTTCAATCTAATATACAAAAATGAATGTTTTTTTGTTCGTATTTTATGCGTTACCAAACCGCTCATCCGATTGCAATAAAACTTTGACAAACTTTTTGCTTGCACTTTCAAGAAGGTTATAGGCATAGTAAAATTAACTTACAGTAGGTTTTATATATAAAAATCAATGTTTTTATGTCTGCCATACATTTCATTTTGACAACAACGTCTGCTTGCACTTGCGCGAATGTTATAGTATAATTTACTTACATTAGGTGGCGTGTCGTACCATATACAATTGGCAGCAAACGTCAAAAGTCAAACGGACAGAAAAAGGAAACATGCACTTCAATAAACACAATTAAAACACAAACACTTTCTTTCTTTGAGTGGAATTGTAACGCTTGCCAGGAACCGGCTAGTGATTCATAATCAACAATCGAATTTTACTGTTTTATCAAAACAATTGTTTAAATATTTTTTTTTGTTGATATTTTTTAATTTCTTTATTTTATATATTATTTTTTAATACAAAATTTAAACATTTTTATTTTGCTGATTTTGGCTCAATAGAATGAATTTGTATTAAAAATAATTTACATAAAACTACAACTGAATCTATTGGAGATACAACAATTATTCAAAAAACTATTCAAACTTTGAAATGTTAAGCAATACACTAATCATAAACAAAAAATAAATAATTTATGCGTTTTTATGACGTCAAAAAATAATGATCAAAAAAAAATTTCAAGGTGACTTTAATACTTAAAATGAGGGTTCATTATTCTAATAGCAGCATCGCTACATTGGGGAAGTTTGTTAATGGTTAAAATTAATAATTTGACGGTCGATGGGAGTGAAAGTTTTTGATGTCAGCATTTGCGTTTTGACAGCGTTTAGTTAACTTCCCGAGCTGATAAGTTATTCTTGTTTACTTAAGTAAACTAAACTGGTTTAAGTTTGACTCCTAAAGGCCAGTTCAAACAAGATAAATGAATACATAATTATTACATAAATTATAATTATCTTGTTGTATATGTTTGTCTGTAACGCACAGTAAAACACTGCGCGTGTGGACGATGTGCGGATAAAAAGAAGAGTGAGTGTGCTTGTGTGTCTGTAAACTTTTGACATTGCAACTTAATAACATTACGTTTACTATTTGTGAATGAAAAAAGTATTTGTAACATCGATGGGATTTAGAAACGAAACTGTGTAGGAATTTATTTTTAATTTGTAATTTAAATGGATGTTTTTATTATTTTGATTGTATTACAAATTTAAATCTTAGCTACGCTTTTTTTTTTCGTATCTTTAGGTGTCATCCATACACTCTCAACTATTCAAGCAAGCATTTATTCATTTTTTTCTTGTTATTCCTACTTGTTAAATAAATTCAATCAGTTTTCACTGATTTTTTTTTTTAGTAAACGTATTCAATTATAAACAAAACACATTATTTCAATTTGATAATCTTGCACAAATATTGCCACCCGATAATAAATTTTCTCATATTTTATTGTTCTAGTACGTACATATATTTAAATTTATTAAAAACAATAGTCATATGCTGGGATTTTCAATATTTTGATAAGGAAAAGGCAGCTTTGGGCTGCCTTATCCTTTAACAAGAGGCTCGCTTAATCTCAAAGCAGTTCTCGGTGTTCCGGGGAAAGAGCGATTTTTTATAACTCCTATGCAATTATATGCAATACTTTAATTAGCAAACGATGGTTACTTAATACATTTATAGTATATAACAATATGCAATTTACCGCAAACTTATCAATCTAAATGGCTAAAAATGTACTGCTGTGTATACTGAAGCTGTCCTAGATAATATATTATCAGAGATTGCAGTTATGTACTCATTTGATCTGAGAATATTGTTTTCTCTTAAATTAACAAGGGGCTCGCCGGTATTAGTAAAATTTAATAAGGGGCTCGCACCTTCGCACTCCGAGCCCCCTCTTGCCCACTCTTGACCTAACTAAAACACCAGAAAAATTTAATCCATATTTGTTGATTATAGCATTTTGTGATTAAATTTGTATTCAGTCTCTCTTGATAGAATTCAATATAATGGTAAAAGGGTTATAGCTTTATACAGCGGTGGGCTGCCAATAAGTTAACAATGGACTCGCTTAATCTCAAAGCAATTATGTGCAATACTTAAATAAGCAAACGATTGTTACTTATTACACTGATAATATGCAACAATATGCAGTTTATCATGAACTAATCAATGTAAATGGCTAAAAATGTACCACTGTGTATACTGGAAGCTGTCGTAGATAATATATATGTCAGAAATTGCAGTTATATACTAGTTTGATCTGAGAATATTGTTTTCTTTTAAATTAACAAGGGGTACAAACTGTACTGTGAAAGTCATCTTAATGTAACGACGTATAGATTCAGGTTATTTTGGACACTAAACGTTGCATGATTGCAGACTTGTCTTTCTCGAGTAAAAGCCACAAGATGGCGGTAATGAATTTGGTCATACCCATTCGCAAACTTGTTTAATTAATAAAGCTTCCTGGTATACGCTTACAACGGTAAATAGCATTATGAAGAGAATGCATAGTGGTACTGTCAAGTTTGAGAAACGTTGCTTCAACAGTTAAACCTAATAATTTAGACCAAGGGAAAACGCTTCTAAAAATTTTTTTTTTTTTGATAATGTGTGTCAGGGCTTCGGGGCTTCAGGGCTTCGAACCGGTATTTTTTTCGATCCGGTTTTCGTTCCGGCAAAATAAACGGTTTTTAACGGTTTTCGGTTCAGCTCGAATCCAAAAGCCCAGGAATTTACCGATTTCCCCAAAACATCTCCGTGACTCGTTTTTTTTTTAACTCACCGAGGAATTTGAAAATCTCAAAACTCTTTAGTGATTTACCGATTTCCCCAAAGTATCTCCGTGACTCGTTTTTTTTTTTAGTTCACCGATGAATTTGAAAATCTCAAAACCCTATATTAATTTATCAATTTGCATCAAATATCTCCGTGGACCGGTTTTCGTTTCGGCAAAAATATCGGTTTTTGATGATTTTTGGTTTTCGGTTCCGTTCCGGCTCGAAGCCTCTCAATTATAATACGGTGTCTTCTGAAAATATTCACATATTTTCGTTTATTATTTTTTTATTTCATATAATTATTAACCAAACAGTCTTAAGCGGTGGCCACTCGCTCCATCGCCGACAGCGTCTGTCTGCGGTCCACCAAGGGTGAATTATGGAAATGGCGATAGGCTGGACAGCTTATTGAATTTGAGTGCCACCGCATTGATTGCATGTTCTGTAATTCAATTCTAACACGCATCAAGGCATTCATAATCGATTTTCACTGATGTATGAAGTTTTGGAATCGCTGTTTTCACATCATAACGTAAACTTAATCGTATCTACGAGATGAGCTTTTGATGTTACCTTTACGTTTACCGTGTCATTGTTTGACTTAATAAACAACCAGTGGCTTAAAAGCGGTCACTAGATAAAGATGTATAGTGAATATTTTAATATAATTTCTGATTTTGATTGAGTGTTTGGTAGAATTTCAATTTCAAATTTACTGTACTCATTCAACGTTTTTTAATCAAGACCACGACAGTTTATGTTCTTACCAAGCATTCATCCATATTTGTTTAAAATTGATACAAAAAATGCTCTTTTTAATATTTCCACTAACAAAGAGTTGACTGATTGTATATTAAAAAATATAACAGGCTGTTCGGAAAGTAATTTCGTTTTTTTCCGAGCTTTGAGGAGGAGAGTAGGAGAACCTAGGCATTTCAAATGATCATGAACGGTCAAATTTAATAAATTTAATCACTCAACAGTTTCACGAGTTGTTATTCGCCAGTTTTCATCAATTAATGCCTTTATTGTGTCTTCATCCATCAGCTTCAACTGACCTTCTAGAATGTGGTGCATCTTCAAAATCAAAATTGCCGGATTGAAATTTTGCAAACCAGTTTTGGCACAAGCGTTCTGTCAATACATCTTTTTCATACACATTATTTTTTTTCTTTCTTGCTTGAACAACTTTTTTACGTTTTCGATAGTAAAAAAGTAAAATATGCCTAAAATGCTGCTTTTCACTTTCCCTATTTAAAAGGGTATCAACCAAAAACTACTGCGTAGAATCAATCGAACTTTTTCACAAGCAAGCTTTGCCATATTAGCTGACAAAACATATAATTATTATGCGGCTTAAATTTAAAATTGGCTGTAAAAAATACAATTAAGTCCACTGTTACCAAAAACCGAAACTACTTTCCGAACAACCTGATAGTATGAAATGTAACAAAATGGCTTTATGTGTTTCGCGTAAATATTACAAATATGGGATTTTGAAGTAGTCTTCAGAGCAAATTAGTTTTAATTAAGATGATTAGGTAAAATTAAATCAACTTCTTGTAACGGTTTTAGTAACCGTGTTGAATTAATATATTATTTTTAAGTGCGTTCTGGTCCGACGTGGGTCCTGAATTTTCACCGATAATAAAAAAAATCTGGCATTTGCATGGATTAAGCGAGTTGTTGAAGGCAGTTATTGGAGCCAAGATCTAAAAATTCGTCATAAGACACAACTTATCTCAAACGTGCAGTAATACAACTACATATCGATGATGCGCTTTCAAAATCCGCTATGTGCATATTCTCATGAAATCGGATTGTTACATTAAAAAAAAATATGGTACAAAGCGTTGTAGAATTGTTTTACAAGTATAAAATCGTAATTCCTTCTGTTTTGAGAATACGGCATTTTTTTTGAAAAAAAACACAGCGGATTTTGAAAGCTCGACGACCACATCATTTTAATGTTTAATACAACAAGGGTACTTACCATTTCATTATTTAAAAATACTCGTTTAACTGACACTATTTTGTATTTTTGTATGTAAAAATAGTTAAAAAAACCGTGGTACTTAAAACAATGTTTGGTTGATCTGAAGATTGAAAATAGCTGTTTCACGCAGTATATACGTTATAGAAAAACTTCAATTTGTGTTTTAGTCTTTATAATTATTAAATAAATTTCAATCAAAATTTCCCCACCCTTGACCATTTTCGGGATCCGCTAGTGCCATTTAATTAGTTTTCTTTTCTCAAAATGATTTCCAACACTCTGACTGCCGAGCAACGTAATTATCTTTTGTCTTCCAATTTAATATTTAGCGCTTCGCCGTTTAAGTGTTATCCAAAAACGCCTTTCATTTCATTAAAAACGAAATTTTTCCGAAAATTCGTTTTCGCTTATTCATAATTGAATATTTCCTTTTCAATTCGGCTCAAATACATCTTAAACGAATCTGCCAAAAAGCGGGTACAGCCACCTAAACAAAAAAGGTTCTCACATAAAAATATTTATTTTTTTACTTTAACACTACTTTAAAATAGCTTGTGCGTAAATTTTTGATTGTTGTAAAAACTTTTATTGTGTAATAGTTTAATTATGAAGTATAAAAAACAATTAGTGTATTGTAATTATATGACGGATCCATGGCACATCTGTCAACGTTGTTGGCATCCGGGACGGATCACACTGGTTTGAGTCCCAGTACGGTCAGCATTTTTTCAATCGATTTCTTGACATCTGTTTGGAAGTATGGGTGTTAGCAAGCAAGCAAGCAAGTAAAGCAAAATTCTCTCCTACCTAAAACAACAGGGTTTATCGATATTAATTAGTTAACTTTTCCGGTTTTAAGCTCAAGAAATGCGACCCCAATACCCACATTTTCTAAAATATATATTTTAATATGGGTGATTTTATAATTAAGGTATTCTTATATCATAGTTTTTTGGACCTTTTGTTGTTTATATAAATAAGCGATAACGCGATAACGAGATAAAGATTAAAATATGATTATTTAATAAGAAACCACGGAGTTTTATTAAAAAAAATGTATGAGGTATGATGCAGAGAGATATTTTAAAACCCATAAACTATTTTTTTTTTGAAATTCATAAGAATAAGGCCAATAATGAGGAAACCACTGGGTTTCCTAAACAACCCCCATCGGAAGAGATGTATTTTTCTTGTCTCCGAGCCGCGAGTGTTAACTACTAGTCTTGTCTTCGTTCCTTTCTTTCTATCACTACTCTCTTTAAAAAAAGAAGAGTTTGAGCAACTGAGTAATAATTAGTTTTCGTAGGAAGAACTTCTGTTTGGATACTTCCATTAGTATGCCATTCATTTGCTCCATATTAGAAGCGTCATTCATAAATTTGATATTGCCAACCACGAATTCTTTCCCATCATCATATCCTGAAAAAAGATAGAGCGATAAGCTTCTTGATTATCATTTCTTCAAAATGTCTCATTCCTGGTATATAGTCGGGAGGTTAACTTCGTTTGATTCAGTTGCAGTGTTCACAAGACAGTTTCATTAATTGATTTGCCAGACGATTTATAAATTCCATTCTGATCTTAAAAACTTAGCCTAGAGAAATCGATTATAAAACCACTAATCCTTTCCAATCCATCCTTCTATACGTAACCTATCCGATAAAGAAAAGTTGACCGATTGAGTAATTACTAACAAACAGTTTTTGTAAAACAACTTGTGTTAAGATAAGCACCATTAGAAGTAAATATGCACCACATTGGTAGCGGACATGGTTGAAAAAAATCATGGCAGGACAAAAGCTATGTTTACTGTCAATACTTGGTGGAAAGGCATTATATTAGTAAAAACACAATATTCCTTTCTACTTCATTCCACTTTATTTAATATGTCAGGACCGGTTTCGCTCATCGCGAGCATTGTCAACTGACAGTTGTCAGCATTGTCAGTTGACAATGCTCGCGATGAGCGAAACCGGTCCTGACATATTAAATAAAGTGGAATGAAGTACAAAGGAATATTGTGTTTTTACTAATAAAAGCTATGTTATTATAAAATTCGAGTTTCTAAAAAGTCTACATTTAAAAATTTATTTGTACCTATACAGTTACTCAAAATCTATAAAATTCTTAAATTTTATCACTATAAATTTTGGCTTATTCTTCTAATATAAAAAAGCACTGTGTTTGTTGTTGATTTTTTTGCATGTGATAAATATTGTTTTGTGCTTACTGAAATACATTTAGTTTTTTAATTAATACGAGACTGAGTCAGAACAATGATAATAATTTCCACTATGGTATTAAACACATACGATCAGCAAAAATAAAATAAAAACTAATTTTAACGTTTTTATCCAGATTGTACAGCAAACGTTCACGCATGCATATTTCAATCAAATGACAGCGTAGATAGCGGAATAACAAAAAAACCCAATCCACAGCAACATGGAAACAACTTTAAAAACGCGTCGACTGAGCGGTCCACATCCCGAGCATAATAACTCGGAAAGTACACAAAGAGATTAATAATTTTTCCGAGCAATTTGTTTTCCATTTGGTCGTCGCTTTATTGTGTTATTATAATGCCCTTTAAAAAAACATTTCAATCACGGAGCAGCGCTATTGTGCCAGCGCGCTCTAGGGGACGCGATAGGGTTGTCAAAAATAAATAGAATAAATATATTTTTAAATATTATTTTCCAGTATCTAACATTGACAGTTTTCATTATATGAAACGTTTTGTCGTCACTCGGCACCTATATCAAAGTTGCGTATTATAAAATAAACGAACAAAATATTAACAATCAATAACGTCATTAAAAATGCTAATATCATAATATAAAGAGAACAAAGCACTGCTTTGCCAGTTAAACTTATTTATTTTATTTTTTTCTTCCTGAAGTTCACATTATGAAATATTCTATTACACGTTTAATAAAATGTTTTCATGTGAAAGCCAAACTCTAACATTCTTTTGTGCCTAAAGTTGTCTCAAAATTAAAGAAAACAATATTCATTGAAGCTTTTGGAAACAAATAAATATGACAGATTGAAACAAACAGCTTTTGTACAATATTTCAGGTGTTACTCCAGGTTTTAGCTCACTAGAAGTCACCCTTAGAAGAAAAATAGTCACAGACAAAAATGATATTTTAAATGTTGTCTAAAATATAACATTAAATATAGTTGCTAGCAATTGAAATAAGAATAATTCGTATTGGATATGGACAGCAGCTTTTTTGTTTGAAAATGTTTGTCTGCAACGAACCCTGCAACATTGCACTTGCAGACGATACACGACATAGAGAAAAGAGAGACAGGCAGTGCGTGTAAATGGTGAGAGAATTTGTTTGTTCTGTAAGTGCTGTACTGCCATCTGATGTATAATATATTTATATAGACACAGTGGCGAATTAGGCACATGAAAGGCCCTAAGCGCAATAAAACTTGGAGACTCGGATTCCATAAAAAGTCAAAAAAATCCATGTAAATTATTTTTAAAAATTAAGACTTGAACAATAATTATATGGATTATATTATAATGTAAACTATTTTTGAGGCTCCTTAGATTTGGAGGCCCCAACCGCTTGTAGGGTGATCCACCACTGTATGGTGATATATTTAAATGTGTCTGCTTCCAATGTGGAATATTTGACCTTCTAATGGAGGTAACTCAACATAAGTTTTTCTACGAGAACTGCTTGTAACTCGATTGCTCAACCTCTCTTTTCAAAGACGGTGACAATAAAGGGATAGTTCTAGTGCATGACTAATGCTAGGCTAATCATTGTTTTTTTTAGGATGAGACAGATCACATGCATACATTCCTTGAAACAG
This sequence comes from Himalopsyche anomala, assembly GCA_031772345.1. NCBI lineage: Eukaryota > Metazoa > Arthropoda > Insecta > Trichoptera > Rhyacophilidae > Himalopsyche > Himalopsyche anomala. The sequence continues at coordinate 14,707,757 of CM062833.1, read as the reverse complement.
AATTCATATATTCGATTTAAAAAATAACTATAAAAACTGTCCATACTTTGATTCAAACCCGTGAACACCATAACTGTAGCCAACGACATTGAACACTAGACCACTAGATAAAAGTACATAAACAAAGCAGGCCTAAGAACTTTGGTCAAATCAATCTTAGAACCATCATCACGGTCGTTCAATATCAAAATAAAACGTAAAAAATGTAATTACAATGTAGTGCCAACCCTGACTCCCAATACCGAGCTAAAAGAATACATTGTTATCCCAATTTGGGATGTTTTAGTTGCGATGATAACTCCACGCGATGGAGTGAGAGGGAGGGCGAATCGGAAAAACGAACGCTACCATACGGTGCGCAGTGCGCGAGAGCGAGGCGGAGATAGCTTCGCGGGGCACATTAAGGGTGTACCAGGCGCGAAATTAAATAACTTTCAAACGAAAAAAGCATTTTCATAATACAAAGGGTACTTTCGGATTGAATTGTTACCTTGTTAAGCGCACTTATGTACCCCTTGAAAAAATGTCCCGGACTCGTGTAAGTATAACAAATTGATGTACTTGAGATAAACATATAAATAGTCATACCTATATATTACAAAGGCGCTGCTATATCTACGTCATGTTGAACGTAATTACAAACTTCAGCTAATAATACAATATAAATTGACTGGTGATATTGCACCAGATCCGGTAAATAAAATAATCTGCTGTTGATCCATATCCGATCCCTAACATGGTGCATATCTTCGACAAACTACCATTTTTTTCTTACGTGGGCGAAACTATAACCAAAAACTTGTTCTACGCGTAGGACGCATGAGTCGTCAGTTCCAAGGGCCGTTCGACTAATCAACTCATTGAGAAGTGGACATTTTTAGTGATAGTATTTGTGAACTGTTGGTTAGGTTTTAATTTTTTATTTCTTGATTTTGTATGTTGATTTTGATATATTATATATTGTTTTTTTTTTCATTATATTTGTCAAGAGCATGGTGGATTGGCGTCAGCTGTAATGTTATGTACTGTACTTTTAATTTTTAAACAATAAATATTGTAAGAACACGTATCTTATTATTTTATTTTAAGTATTTTTTTTATTTGTTGAGTCAAGCGAAGTGAGTCAAGTAGCAGTATGATCAATACTTTCTATAGGGCTTTTCAGTAAATAACGTTTTTATTTAGTGTTTTTGTGGATTGTATATTTTAATTTTAGAAAGAAAACGCTATATAAGTAAGCATTTACTAAGCTTTTTTTCGATAATTTAAGACGTGTAGACAGCGGTGGGCTGCCAATACGTTAACAAAGGGCTCGCTTAATCTCAAAGCAGTTCTCGGTGTCCTGGGGAAGGGTTGAATTTTTTTATCACTCCTATACAATTATATGTAATACTTAAATAAGCAATCGATTGTTATTTAAGACACGTAAAATATGAAAAAATATACAATTTATCGTAAAATTATCAATGTAAATGGCTAAAAATGTACTACTCTGTATACTAAAGCTATCGTAGATAATATATATGTCAGAAATTGCAAATATATACTAATTTGATCTGAGAATATTTTTTTCTCTTAAATTAACAAGGGGCTCGCTGGCCTTAGTAAAATTTAACAAGGGGCTCTCGCGAGCCCCTCCGAGCCCCCTCTAGTTCACTCCTGCATGTAGAATATATAACGCAACGATCTCAATGATTTCTAAGATACCGTTTGGCTGATTTCACTTCTCAGTGGCTAATATCAATGGCACATTTTTTTTCATCGCGGTACGCATTCATTTATTACTGTTAAAAAATGTTTTCTTTTAAATTTTTGCAGTTATATTGTCGTTTGTTTCTCCTGTGAAATTTACCAATATTCAAGATTCAAAAGTTCTTGCAGCATTCGCGACGATGATATGGTCTGTTAAGGAGGTATCTCAATTGAAGTTTTCTACTACAACTGCTTGTTACTCAGTTGCTCAACTTTTATTTCTTAAAAGGGAGTAGGGATAGAAGGAAAAAGGTTAGGACAAGACTAGTGGTTAACTATTATTGCTCTCACAACGCCTCGTTATTATATGATTGGAGGGGTGTTAGGGAATTTCTAAGACATCGCAAACACTCATGTTTTTTAATAAAGCATACTATGTTGTTCGTGCTGGGACTTTAACCCATCAAATCCGTCACGGAAGCCAACAACGTTAACCACTGCTCTAGGAACCCATTAGATTCTTATTGAAAATCATTAAACTAATTAATTAATAAAATCGCAAACACATATTTTCAAACGTTAAAATGCAATAAAAAAAACTACGATGGTTTGAAAACTGGCTAAGTATAATCGATTTTAAATTTAGTGAAAATTCGGATACTACAATAGAGTCATCTGTAGTCGGCTGTCTTTACTACTAATTTCATTATCTATTCCATTTTTGAAGCATGGCGGACAAAATTTAATTTAAAAAGTCATTTGTTACTCCATAAACTGTCGAGAACTGCATCGGGTCTAACGATAACTATAATATAATATTTTTCTTAATTATCCAATCATAAACATCATTGGGACATTGATTAGGTTATATGTTGTATGGTCGTATCGATAAGAACATTTGTAAACTTGTTTATGTCGATTATACGCGAATTTTTTTTTTTTAATTTAGTGTGCATATTTTTTTCAAATATAATATCTGTCAACTACATATGTATGTAAAAAAAACGGAGAGCGATTCTATCTACATCTTTTTTCTTTAAAATAAAATGAATAAGATGTGCTTATTATATTAAAGCAATTTTCAACTTGTGGTACAACGATTGTCCATATGTTTTCAACCAATTTTGAAAACCAAAGAAGTGTATAAGGTAAATGAACTTTGATGGAAAAGCTATATTCATTTTCTTTATTAAAACTGAAAAACAATTCACATGCTTAATAGCAAACGCATGTATCTGGAATTTCAGTTTTGAAATATTTCAGTTTTATTGAAATAAACATCTTTGGGGCCAAAGATTGTTGCAAATAAAGTAAATATTAAACAATACTTTCAACAATCTTTGTCTTTAAATATGTACATTTCAGTTGAACTGCCATATCGCATAACTGAAAAATCTACATATGAACGTTTATTATTAACCATGTAAATTATCAAAAGTTCAAACTTTTTAAAGATGAAGTTTGCTTCACGTGTTATTAAATTAAAGTTTACAATTTAATTTATTATCGATCTTTGGGATAGTCTAAAACTTTAAATTAAAAAAACATTTGATAATATAAACAATACCACGAAGCCACTCTGAAGATGTTCACTGTCAATACTTAGTGAAGAGGGATTATATAAAGAAAAACACTCATTTGTACCAATTATATTTTTATTTTATATGATCAGGGATGATTTCGCTAATGACGAGCATTATCAACTGATAAGAGAATACAATAAAACAGTGCTATGTATATAGAACAAGAGTTTCTGATCATCAAATCGACTGTCGAAATGAAAAAGGACGTAACCTACAGTTTTTTTAAAACAGCTTTTTTTCTATAATCACAATGCATACAATTTTATATATGTTCTATCAAAGGATGGAAGCTGAAAATGCCGAATTAGTAACTAAAATTAGCTTTTAAGTTTGAAAAAAGAAAGGTATGTAAAAATTGCGATCATGAAAAAAGGTTAAAAAAAGGTTGTCTTTTTGATTTTTCTAAAATCAATCTCCACGCACTTCAAGTATGCGTACATTTCATAATTTGTCTTTGGCTCAAAATCATCCAAAAACGTATTGTGTGTCTCCTGTAAAATTTGCTATGCGTGGGTCGATATAAGATAAAAGTAACATTAGTACAAATGGGTGTTTTATTTTTTAATAAAATATTGTAAGTAGTTATTTATGATGACTTAAAAGTACGTTGCAGATTCCCGCGCACGCCATTACGTGTGATTACGTTTGCGCGGCAAAAATAAAATGGCGGCAGACAGTTTCTCCCTTTCCCGCCTTTTTCCGTTAAATCATTTCATCTCGCTCATCCCAATCATAGCGTCGCCCTCCCACCCTCCCTGTTTGTAGACAATCTAGTGAACGCGCGACACTTAAAAAACGAAAACACGTTTGCTGTATTACATTTTGCTGGTAATAATAAAAATATAATAATGCACTGAAGTTCGCTGCAAAGATCAAGCCCACTAAAGATGCTCTACTATGATTTTAAAACAAAAGTCAAATAATTAAATTCACACCGCTCGTTGAGAACACATTGTTTATCAAAATAATTCAATGGTGCGATGCGATAACAATTAATTATGTAAAAAATATACTTTGTCTCATTAATACGATAAATTTAAAAAAAAGTATTGGATAACAAATCATCATTTCAATTTTAACAACTAGGGATTGCAATACTGGACGAATATATCAATACCGGTATTTCATATTAAAAATTGCTAAAACCAATAACGGTATAACAAAAAGCAACAAAAAAATGGCTAATTACTGTCGCAAGTAATTCATAATCAGTAGCTGGATATTTAATATAAAATACAGTCATTAAAAAATATATCATAATCTTATGATTTTGACACACCTACTTAAAGTAAGATTGTCTGAGGATTCCTCTGAAAGAAGCGAAACACGTATCACAGTTTGTAGCACAATACGTGGAATAATTTAAGTTATTTTATATTAAAATGAACTTCCACAAAGTTACCACCGAACCCATCGAAAGTATTATAGATAGAGTTGATTTTTATTAAAAACTTGAAACATTGAAAGCAATTCTGGAACCTGTCAAATGAAAAATGTTTTTTTTTCCATGTCCGTACCCAATGTGGAGCATATGGTCTCCTAATGGAGGTATCTCAACAGGAGTTTTTTTACGAAAACTGTTTGTTACTCAATCGCTCAAACTCTCTTTTTTTAAGAGAGTAGTAGGGATAGAACGATAATGCCAGGACATGACTAGTGGTTAGCTATTCGCTCTTGATACGCCCAGTTATTAATGGATCGGAAAGGGAGGGGGGTATTTTTTTTTCAAATTCACAAACACACATACTTTTGAAAATAATAGAAAAAGAAAAAAAAAACTTTTCGTTCTGGGAATTTTAACAACTTTAATATATTTTAATTTTATACATGTTTTTTATCAAAAATTTATTTTATTTTTTAATTTTCGATACCGGTCATTAGGTATTGAAAAAACAACATGTATACCTTGATCCTAGTTTTTTAGCTACCATCAATTTTGTTTCTGTTTTATCAGATTTTTTGGCACTATCATAAATACCTAATATGTATGTTAATTCTCGTTATATTCCAATAACAATAACCTTTTCAAGTATACATACAAAAAAAAAAAATCATTCAAACAATGCTATTTCGCACAAAACAAGTTCTTTATTTAAATTTGACAAAAACACCTTTGCTCCATTTGCGACTATCTTCGCTTCGTAATCCCATTGTACCTATTACTTTTCACCGCATTCTATTCTAAACAAAACCCGCCATTTTTACGAAAATTCTAAACAATCCAAACACGGTTACAAATTCCAGTGTTTGCCGACAATACTGTAAATATCTGAAGGGTTAACAATGTCTCTTTGTGTCAAATGCGTTTTCTTCATTTTTGCAGTAACGAACAAACACTCAGTTAAACGAACAATATTGGCGATGTCCTTTTATAAAATGAACAACTTTGAGTATTCCTAACGTAACAATTCAATGATTGAAATAATAAACATAACCAGTAACTAATTATATTGAAAATACTTACCTCGTAAAAAATTGCATCGAAATACTGTTTTTACTGTTTTTCTTCATTGGTCATGTTCGCTCCCTATGTGGAGCATATGGCCGCCACGCGGCACCTCCATGTTTCCCCGTCTCCTGCCAATTGCTTTGCTTCCTCCCATGACATGCCAGCATCCCTCAGTTCCGCCGAGTACATCCTATGGATAGTACCAGACGGACGTCCGGGACGCCGGAATCCCACCGGTCGAAAGAAAAGGCAGGCAGGATTGGGGCTTTCCGGAGGCATACGCAGCACGTGACCCAGCCAGTTCCAACGTCTCTCCATAACCACTGACGTGACGGGACGCTGTCTTATACGCTCCCTTATCTCTGAATTCCTCACAAAATCAAACCACCTCACCCCCATTATCCGACGCAAGCATCTGTTCTCGAAGCTCAGTATACGGTTTTTCTGAGTCTTCGTCAGGTGCCATGATTCGCAACCGTAAAGCAGTACCGGCCGAATTCAAGCGTTGAATAAGTGGCATTTGGTTTTAATCGAGTACAGCTGTGCGTCCGAGACAGTCCGTATTGAGTTGATTGTGGCTCCAGCCATTCCTAAACGAATTAATTAAAAACAGTGAAGAGGCTTAAAAACGGCAAAGCACCGGTTGGAGACGGTATACATTCGGAATTTCTGAAATGTAGTCTCAACGCCATCCAACATCCTCTCTATCACCCGATGGCCAGGGTGTGGGACGGTGAGCGTTGTCCTAGGGACTGGGTGGACGGTGAGGTGTTAGCACTCCACAAAAAAGGTGATCCCCTCAGCTGTAACAATTAGCGAAATAAGAAACTATAAAATTAAATTTGTTAACTGTGTTACTCCACTTTATTAAAAAATAAAATCGCTTTTAATATTTCTGAATACTTGTCAACAAAGCTTTTCGAAACATCTCTACAACAACTATCATGCATAATAAGTTCCTCGCACAATAGACTACTACCTTACAGATTAACAGTTTTTTTTTCATAGTGTTTTGAGTGTTGTTTGTGATGTTATGCTGTTGGCGACATTGTTTGGATATTTACCGGTTGTAGGCGCCATCTTTGACAGAATGAAAACAATTTTTTAACAAGACAAAATAAGAATAATTTCCCATAGATTATTTATGTTAAATTTGCAGTAAGCAGAAATATTACGGATGAGTAAATTTTTGGCAAATCATACAAACTATACAGCGGTGGGCTGCCAATACTTTAGCAAAGGGCTCGCTAAATCTCAAAGCAATTATACTATGTTATTTATTATATACAATATTTAAACAAGCAAGTGTATTTTGTTTCTGGGAATTGTGTTAGAACAAATAAATCACGTGAAAATTTAGTATTTGTTCTACGGAGACTTTTATGAGGTAGTGGACATAAATTGCTAGAAATTTTTGACACGTATAATGTGTCTGGATCTAATGAAGCCGTTTGTTATTAATGTCTTGTTTTGTTGAATTTCTTGATACTAAGAAATCCGTTATGCGCTTATGTGTATTTTGATTCTGGGAATCGTGTTAGAAAAAATGATTCGTGTGAAAATATAGTATTCGTTCTTTTTGGTGGACCGTGTTATTTAATAAAATCATGTAAACAAAAAGTTGAATGTTTATGCATTATATATTTGTGCGTAAAAAAAAAACTAAAACAATATGCCAATTGGATATAAACGAATTTATTTTCAGATTGTTCTGATCTGAATTCAGGGAAGACAAAAATTCAATTCCGAGAAATTTTTATATCATTTCATTATAGATTCACACTTAGTAACCCAATATAATTTTTAAACACACTTTTAAATTCCCTGTTTACTTGATTTAAATAATATCTTGTATTAAATTATCACTAAACGAACAGATGTTTATTCAAATACATAACTAAGCAACATACAGCGGACAAAATAACCCTTTGTGTCCTGGATCGCACAGTTAAGTATATAATTAGGGATTATTTGTGGTGTTTTGTTACGAAATCCTTTGTTAAATACCTAACTAAATATAACAAAAGCTGTCATTTATGGTTAATAATAACCTGTTTTAGACGTGTACTGAAAAGGAAGATGATATTTATATTAGATTCGAAACAATTTCTTTTTGGTTTATAATAATAATATAACTATTAAGTCGGTCCTTAAGACAAAGAATGTTTGGTTTTAATTTAAGTTCGTAATGATTATTAATAATTATAGATTTCTGTCCGAAGGCATGGGTGTTTGTGATGTCTAAAAATTCTCTCCCACCCTTCCAATCTTTCAATAACTAGACGTAGCGAGAACAATTATTTAACAACTAGTCCTGTCCTAGCCTTATCTTTATATCCATGTTACTCAATTTGGAAAAGAGTGGCTAAGCGACTGAGTAACAAACAGAGATACCTTCATTAGTAGGCCATGTGCTCCACATTGGGAGCGGACAGAGGAAAAAATGCATGCCGGTTGCTTGGCATAGTGGTCAACGTCATTGGCTTCCGTGACGGATCTCGTGGGCTTGAATCCCACTACGGACAACATTTTTAAATCAATAAATCGATTTCTGTTCGAAAGTTCAAATATGTCAACCCAGTCTTCCAATCGTAAAATAACAAGGCGAGACGAAAGCAATTAGTTAACCACTAGTTTATTTCTACCCCCTTCCCTTCTATCCTAAATTTTTTAAAGAAGAGAAGATGATAGATTGATTAACAAATATTTATCGTAGAAAAAGCATAATATATAGATAATACATTTCGAAACGCAACAACATTAAAACACTTTAAAATTTTGCTTGGCATTCAGTGGCAGATTAAGCACATGAGAGGCCTTAGGCGCAATAAAATTTTGTGGCCCTGTTTTTTGTATAACACAAGAAAGTCAGAAAATTCCATGAAAAATATTAAAAATCTCAACAGAAAGTATATATGTATGATACATATATATTTATAATAAAAGTAATTTTTGAAGCCCCTAAGATTCTGAAGCCCCAGCCGCTTATAGGAAAATCCATCACTGTTGACATTTCTCACGGAAAATTTATCAACCCCTTTTGCATGCACCAGTATTGGCAAATAGATGAATCGTATTTGATATAAATAATTAATAAAAGACCTTCTGCGCCTCATTGTAAACCTCCTCGCTGTGCATAGGACGTTACGTTTTTTGGGTACTAAATAGTGTGATAAGTATTGTTGGTCGTTAACCAATGAGAACCGTTTACCGCTTACGTCAAATCGGAATTTTAGCGTAGATAAACATGGTCAACTGCCAAGACGAAACCTTACAATTCTATAACCCCAAATTTTACAATAGGAAATATAATGTATTATATTTTTAACGAGAATGTAATCTCTTTTATTACACACCGTACGTTCAGCTGATCTCGATAAAAATCCCTCGATCAAACAATTATTTTTATGGCCCAAATCCATTCTGGGCGATTTAAGATAAGGTTGGCTTTTGTATTGTCACTGTTACTTCATAATTGCAACACTGGTTGCTTTCAAAACCAAACAAGATGGAAAATAATCGACCAGCATTTGTCAACGCATGTGCCCAACGCATTTTGTCAAAATAAAGATGTCATTTCAGATGACTATTATAATATTGTGATCTGAATCAAATATTCACTATTACAAAATAAAAAATATAATATACTTCTATTTCTACTTTCTTTATAAGAAAAGGGAGGCTTAGCCACTGATAAATAAGAAGAATCTGACTTTAGCTTAAAACACGACATTAATTATTTGTTCATGCTTAATAGCATGCAGTGGCGTCACTTATTTGAATATACATTTTTTTTAAATAACTCGAAATTAATAGTTTTTTTTGTGTCTGACTCCAGTTAAAACAGTTCGACTCCACTGCACTAAGAAAAACTTCTGTTGAGATACCTCCATTAGGAGGCAAAAAAAATATTTTTTAATTTATTTTTTTATTTAAAAAAAAATGACATAACAGCCTACGCCAATGCGTTAAATAATTTGAAGTTCAAAGATCATACGAGATATGAGTCGTCTGGTATCAAAAGCAGAACAGATCCATACATGATGTATGGAACAATTCTGCTTTTGATACAAGACGTCTCATATACTCGGAGAATTAACTTCACAAACACACATGTCTTAGATCTCAAATTAAAATTGAAAAAATCCAATTTGACATTAAGCTCACTGGGAATCGAACCCAAACCCACCTGATCGGTAGAACAAGCTCTAACCAACTAGACCACAGTGGGCGACAAATTAAAAAAAACGCATACTAAATTTCGTTTCTGAATATTATTAAAACCGGGAAGTTTGTCCTGTTTGATTGCGAAAACCGTAAATAAATTGATTTATCGATTTTTCTTCATGTCTGTAACTTTTTTATTTCCTCCAATCCATTATTGGCTTTGAAAACATGTTGCGTGTAACATGGTTTACTACAAACTTTAGTATATCTATATTTAATACCTGTTCCTGCTCCTAAAAATTTGACCGAGTGACTGCTTTCGTCGTAAAAACTATAACAACATTATCTAATAGAATTTCATATACTTTACTTTGTAAGTGTGCATGGTTAGTTTAATTAAAAAAAAAAAATCATTCTTGTTCTTGTACATTGACGACGGTAAATGTTTCAGAAGCTTAGGAAATCTGCAACCCCTTCGGTTTGCTTAAAGTGCTTTTGATCAGATAAAGTTTTTAATGGAAAGTCTTTTTTGCCGTTAAACGAAAGCTTATAGCACGGTATTCAACAAACGAAATGAAACCACTGCAATTCTTACTACAATATTCATTGTATTAAAAACTGTATTGCAGATTATTTTCACTGGCAATAAACGGTTACCAAGTGAAAAACAAAATATGATTTATTGTAGTATGAATGAATGTAAAGAATAATTGATGAGATTGTTGCAATTATAAAGTTTTGATATATCGTTGGCTAGTCCAACACCGACACTGATATGAAATATATCATAAGAAACATATTATAAAGCTAAACTTTCACCTTACAACAAATTTTCATTCAAAAAACTATTTAATCAACACCAACCTGTCCTGATTCGTAAATGAAAATGAAAAATGTCGCTTAACAAACGGCAACGCTTCTTTACCAATGAATTACAATTGATAAGTTAAGACATTGCATTTGTATGCCGATGGATATTTTTTATATTAAAATTTTTCATGGTATAATCGACCTTCTATTTTAGGTTTACGTCGAAAATAGATTTATAAAAATATCAAGAATTTAAGTTTCTTAAACCTGCTGTTTCTATAAACTAAATTTGCATGCTTTATCAGAAGGCAATATATTAATAATTAGTTATGTAACAAATCTTGAAATAAAATAATACCAGATTAGGTCCGAAATACTCATACATTTAGTCATCCATAATTGAGCGAAACAATATCTAAAACAAAAAAAAAACAATTCATAATCGTTAATAAAACGTCTCTAAAATACGTCTGATTTGATAAAATCAGGTATATTGTTTATAATAAAATCCTGTGTAATAATACATTTAGGAGAACAGAAAGGTTTCAATGAAATCAATAATTGTCTGTGGTTCAGATTGGCAACACAATTGCATTGATAAAAATTGAATAGTGAGTATTCAATATCGCGAATAATGATCTCCATAATTCAGTTCACAGTAGGGAATAAAAAATCACGACATTTGTTTAAGGCGTTACACGCCAAATGTTTCACTTTTTCTCATTACTTGTACTGTAATGATTGTGTTTAACTAATTTGAATAAATATACATATTTAATTACGCCTAGAATTTTTAGATGAAATTATATCATTTATTTAAGAGTGGCTTATTCAGATAATCTGCTTGCAGTGCAATGAACGTTAGTTCACTAAAATTTCTTCTTAAGGGGTAAAACAATGTTTAAGATTTTATAGTAATTTATTGAGAAACATAACATATATAATTTGACTGTGGAAAAGCAAAACCTGTACTTATTTTTTTTACCGTCAAGATGATGATTTAGAGTCAAAGGTAAACTATGAACTATTTACAACCTTAAAGTGGACAAAATCTTATAAAGTGGTGTTTTATTGACTCAATTCAATGTTATTTTTATTTATTTTTTTGATGTCTACTTATAATGTGGAGCATATGGTCTCCTAATGAAGATATCTAGATTTTTTCTACGAGAACTATTAGTTACTCAGTCACTCAATCGCTCTTGCTACGTCTTGTTATTAGTGAAAAGGTGGGAGGAAATTTTTGGACATCACAAACACCCATGCCTTCGAACATAAATCAATTAATTGATTGAAAAAAAATCTGTTCGTAATGGGAGTTGAACCCGTGAGAACCGTCACGTAAATATAATATTGACCAATATTGTTGACCACTGCGCTCAGACCTTTTTTTAGAAATTTCTTCTCGATTCGAAAGTGTCCGCCGAGGTTGTGAGAAAATTTGGTTTTAACAAAATATGTCTCATATGTTAAGCTTGTTATAAATCAAGTTTAACATAGTCGTTATATTTTAACAAATAATTCAAATTCAAATCAAATATGGCCCCAGATACCTCATGTCAATTTTTGAAAATATAACTTGTATACAGTCCCGCTGTCGCAATAATCAATTTGTATCAAATAAAGAGGTAAAAAATTGCCGAATCCTTTATGACGGACCCCCCATTATCAACCCACATGCTGTTAGCGCTCTTGATAAGTCAATTTGCTAAAATAATTCGATATTCAAGGGGCGTCTCTAAGTATGGTGACCATGCGGTAATTATTGAAATGGTGCGAATAAAATTTCAGCTCGATTTATGACAAGTATTTATAAAGTCTGGTCATTTGTTAAAAAAATAAAAGTAATGCGAATATTAGCGAGAGATCAAGTAGGTATTCGGTGGCGTTGTTCACAGGTTCAAATCCTAGTAGGAACACGTATTTATTTTAATTTATACACTTATTATATATATATATATATATATACATTTTATCCATGTCCGCTCCCAATGTGGAGCATGTGGCTTCCTAATGGAGGTATCTTAACAGAAGTTTTTCTACAAGAACAGTTTGTTACTCAGTCGCTCAACCTCACATTTTTTTTCAAAGTAGGGAAGGAAAGGTAAGGCTAGAACAAGACAGGATCAGAAGGATGGAAGAAGAGGAAATAATGTGAATTTACATCACAGACACCCAGTCTTAGATCACAACTTTGAAATGAATAATCTTCAAATTCACTGTGATCTGACCGGGAATCGAACCCAGACCTGCGTGATCGGTAGAGCAAGCTCTACCAACTGGGCAACAGCAGGCAAATTATATTTACCCCGTAGGTATTCAAAAATAGGCATCATAGTTAAAATTCACAACAAAAAATTAATGAAAGTATACTGCAATACACAAATATAATATTTTCAACCCATTCATTGATGTATACGGGACTAAAAATTAAACAACATTTTTCATCTTAATTATTTGCTATTCATAATCCATGCCGTTTTAAAACAATAATATCGATACCTTTGTTCCAGAGTGCACTAATTATAAAAAATATATCAGAATACATACATGTTTCACATCCAAACTGCAACTAATACGTCATTATGCTGCATTAGAATCTACTGTAGCACAATAACGTATAGGATGTTCTTTGGAAGTGAAAGATGTATGTATGTGTTTTGAATTTTTTTTTATACTCAACTCAATACTGCCAATTAAGACATAGTGCACTCTTGAACTAAGGTGTCGATATGAATGTGGTTTATTAAAGAGTTATAAAAAAATATATTAATTTGTTATATTTCAAACCGGGCCACGAAGTTGAAAAAACTGACAATCGAGTTTAACAGCTTTCTAAATAAAAAATGTTTTTTTTTCACACATAATAAACTATGTACTATAAATGAGAAGTAAGTACAAAAAAATCTGTTCTTTATTCAATATCATTTTGATAATTCATTACTCAATTATGGGATTCATACTTTAAGCAGATATAACTTTTAATATTATAAAATAAAATAAGATACCTTGGTCCCCCTACTATCCAGAGATCATAGCTGGCGAAAAACATGACAACCTGCATTGTTTATGAACTCAACAACTCAACTTTTTTTAACAATATTTTAGCCCAGATCGAATTAAGTTATGAATCGAATGGATAAATCACAACAAATGTCACATTATTTTTTAGAGCACGTACTCCATTGAAGTCAGTGGGGGATGAAGTTAATTGATTTTAATGTTCTTGAACAAACAAATGTTGTTCTTCTATCGAAATTACACTTACAATATATATTTTTTAATTCATATAGCGTCATCAAAACTTGTAGCACTTGACTGATTGGCCATGCCCGCTCTGAAATGTAACATATTGACTACTAATAAATCATCTCTGGTTGCTCTCGTTTGAAAGTCCCAGGAGGGCAAGAAAGGTCAATATCAAAATACGACTTTTCCTGTACAATCTTCAGGTCTTGCAAGTGAACTAATACTTTCTTTTCTGTTCGAGTTCTTCTTGAGTGACTTATCTACCACACGTGATTTAAAAATGAAAACATATATGGTGCATTGGCAATTATTAACAATACTGGAATGTATATTTGTTGAATATTTTTTTCAATCTTATTACTTATTACTGATTTTTTTTATTAGGGTCTGTGTTGCAGTAGTCAACGATGTTGGCTTCCGTTACAGATCTCTTGGGTTCGAATCTCAGTGCAAACAGTGTTTTACAATCAATTTTTGTTTGAAGAAGTGGGTGTTTATGATGTATAAAAAATCTTTCTATAATTTGAATTTTCAAATAATTAATAATTAACTAACCAATAGTCCTGTTCTAGACCTATTCTTTCTTCTCTCACTAATTCAGTACAAACAGAATGTCTTAACGTAACTGATCGACTGTTTAAGATGTAAACGTTATACTGAGTAGATTACTAAACAAACGATACAAATATATTGAATAAATAAACAGAATCTTCCGGTTTAATATCGAATTTTGTCATTTCCTGCCCTTAGAACGAGACATCCGCCAAATCGAGTTTGATAAAAAGACCACGATTACTCAAAAAACAACAATTCAGAACACAATTATTATTGTACTTACCATCAGTTGAAAGTAGATAATCATCTCGAAATTGGTACAGTATAAAGCAAAATTATATATTGTTATTTCGTTTCACCTTGTAGAGTTTCAATTGAGTATGATCAGCGGTGGGCTACCAATACGTTAACAAGGGTATCGCTTAATCTCAAAGCAATTCCCGGTGTTGTAAGAAAATAGTGAATTTTTTATCGATCCTTTGCAATTATGTATAGGCAATCGATTATTACTTATAATATTTAACAATATGCAATTTACCGTAAACTAATTAATCTAAATGGCTAAAAATGTACTAATGTGTATACTGAAGTTGTCGTAGATTATATATACATACATATATATGTCAGAAATTGCAGTTATGTACTTATTTGATCTGAGAATATTGTTTTCTTTTAAATTAATAAGGGGCTTGCCGGCTTTAGTTAAATTTAACTAGAGGCTAGCGCAAACCCCTCCGAGCCCACCTCTAAGTATGATTCAATTGGTTTGTTTTATATGCAATACCAATAACTTATTGTTGGTCTGTCACACATCACATGGAAAAAGCAATAAACATATATTTTACATTTTTTTAAATATTTAAATATACATATATTACATATAAAATGAATTTAATAATTAGAAATGAAATATGTCTTCGAATAAAAGTGATATCTATTAAAATATATACCTTTTTTTAATTGTGACGACATGTTTTATTTTAGCGGGAAATAATGTCATCGGTAAAGCAGAAAGCTTTATTTTTTTTAATTTGTCGGAGATGTATAGGATTTCAAGCATCTACTTTTACTTCAATGATAGTGCCTCTCAAAAATACAATAGAATAAACACATTTGTATACAAAAAAAATGTTTCATGATGCTTGCCACATTTTTTGCGACAGTTGCAAAGATATATAAAGCTACTAATACGTTTGACAGGTGATGTCAATGTAATTGCAGTTTTTGGGTGCCTATGTAACGCTGTTTTACAATTTTAATCAACAATATATAATATTAAAGTTTATTTTATTTTATTTTGAGCGATCAAAAATTCACAAGAGAGAATAAAATATATTGCATACATTTTTAGAATATCCAGTCTAAAAAATGCAACACCAATATTTAAATACACTCAATTCTCCTTTAATGAAATAACGCGGTCTATTTAAAATAACGAATACTGTATTTGCACGCAAATTATTTGTTCTAGCACGATTCCCAGAATCAAAAAACACAAAAACCAACAACTACTATTCCTTACATTTTTTATGATTACCATATCCAAAAAATGAGTAACAAACAGTTCTCGTAGATTTTTTTGTTGATATACCTCTATTAAGATTGGAAAAGGACATGAATTTTAAAAAAAGTCATAACAAATGATTTGTTCAACTTAAAATATGGTTTAAAATAAGTAAAACATTTAACAAAATTATATATGGGAATAAGTCGCTTTTGTTTTTTAACAGATTTAAAGTTAATTTCAGCAATAAAAAGTACATTTAATCAAATCACCAATTTTAAGTTTTTTTAATATGGAAGGAAGCACGCAAAAGTCCTTAAATTTACAAACAAGTTTTAGCATATGTTATCAAATAAAATTGTAAACAATGTTTTGCTTGGAAATACCTGATAATCAAGAGTTTAGGAAACCGCCACAAAGGAAATCATTTGTATTATTTGCAGGATAAAGATGAAAAGAACTCAAGACGTTTGTTGAAAGGATGCTAGTGTCAAAATATTATCTCAAATTCGCCATCTGACGACAATTAGAGCCAATGATTATGTACTTATACTTTCTACACGGTGCTTACAAGTAATCTTACCTTTATGTGGAACTAGCAGCTTCTTAACTAATGAATAATCATTAGTTAATGTATAATGTTTGAAACATGGAATTGGAGCAAAAGAATAGAAAATATGATTGCGTTAATCTTGGAACTTTTTTGGTATTAATTACTACCGTTATAAGTTTATACAAATTCCAGCTTTTCCTTGAAGAAAAGCGAATAGATTTATGATTAACTGAATCTCTTTTTAATTAACGTTTTGCCAGCTAACCGTTTTATAATAGCATTAATGATAAGTAAATGACAACATCACATATAAGTAGTCTCCAATCGCGACCATACCAATTCCGGGATTTCGGGATTGAGAAAAGTTTGGCAAATTCCGAAAATTTATAGGATTTTGGATTTTGAAGAGCTGAAAAAAACGAGTCATGGAGACATTTTGGGGAAAAATGATAGAAATTTGAGATTTTCAGATTCTTCGGTGGGCTAAAAAAATAAATGAACTATCTCTATCTTTGTCGCCCATGGTAGTCTTGTTGGTTAGAGCTTGCTCTATCAATCAAGTCGGTCTGGGTTCGATTCTCGGTAAGGTCAATGTCAAATTGGATTTTTTAAAACTTCAATTTGAGATCTAAAACATGGGTGTTTGTGAAGTCAATTCTCCTTGAATTAATCTCATGTTACTTATAAAAATTCTCATCGAGTATATCTCGTATGATCTTTCAACCTCAAAATATTTGACGCATTGGCGTAAGCTTTAATGTCAAATATTTATTTTAAAATTTCAATAAAAATTTAAAATATTAATTCTCTAAGCGCATCACACTCATAGCGAATTCTACCTTATCACCCTATGTTCTTAAACTTTATCATATCTATTGTAAGTTCGAAAGCTCTGTTAAGTACGCAGTTACTAATCCTGTGTATTGAGTGTAGCTTTTTCTTTCTTTGATTGTATTTTGCGGTGCAAACACCCGCATAAAGCTTTAAATCTGTAAACCTCAACTATTTAACGCCGCCTGTATGGTGCTTATGAACTTAGATAGTATTTCTAGCAAAGTACTAATCTTTTTTTGTATATTCTAGTATCTCACGATTTTATTTTTTGCTGTCAAGTTACTCACCTTTATAATTCGATAATTTAATATCAAAGATTTATCACATTGCAATATAGAGCGATTGGTTGGAACGGCTTTATCTGAACAGAAAAACTTAGCCCGGCTCTGCATTGTATCGATATTTTTTTCCATTTTTCAATTATAAAATGAAGGCAGTATTACATAATTAAGTATTCAGGTAGTATCTTTCTTAATCTAGACGTCTGTAAAATAATGGTAAACAAAAAAATCAAAGGAATAAAACTTTACATTTGAATCTTTCAAATTTTGAACACTCAAACGAGTTTTGTTGCTAACAACCCTGCTTTCGCCTTTCGGCATCTTCAGGCTTTCAAGAACACGGATTAACTTGAACTTCCTAGAAGAAAAGAAATCACGAAAATTCACACCCGTGATCTCAATTGGAAAGCGACCTTCCGGGACCCAAAATCATGTGATCGCTGTTTACCCACTCCAAAAAACAATATTGAAATACTTGTAAGTAGTACTTGTAGGTCTCAAAAATACACTATTGACATGCTCCATATTATCTTTTTTGGGAGTCATTGGGAGTGAGTGAACGTTGATAATTTTTTAAATATATTTCAATTTTCTCGACGTATTATTAATTATGAGACCCCTGTGTGGTCGAGTGGTCAACATCGTTGGCTACCGCTACGGAGGGCACGGGTTCGAATCCCAGTACGGACAGTTTTATAAATTGATTTTTCAATCGATTTATGAATTTCTGTTCAAAGGCATGGATGTATGTGATGTCTTGAATTCTCCCCTCCCACCCATCCTATCCTATGAACGGGGTGTATCGAGAGCGATTAGCTAACCACTAGTCCTGTCCTAGCCCTTTCCTTCTATTCCTACTCTCTTTGGAAAAAAAGAGAGGTTGAGCAACTGAGTAACAAGCAGTTTTCGTAGAAACATTTCTGTTGAGATAAACTCCATTAGGAGTCCATATGCTCCATATTGGGAGCGGACATGGTAAAAAAAAGAAAAATCGTCTCAAATTCCTTGGCTGTACGAATAGTCACGTGTACATAAAAAAAGAAAACATTGTAATTGAGTCGTCCGGTATCAAAAGCAAAACTGTTCCATACATGATGTATGGAACAGTTCTGCTTTTGATACCAGACGATTCAATTTACCTTTTCCTACAACTGATAAAGATCTTTAACTTTAAATAGGCAAGGTAAAATGTTTCACAATTCTTTATAGTATCATACTCAATTACTTGTATTGTGTGGGCATGTTAGACAGCTGCGGTCTGTAGACCACGGGCAATATTTTCGAAATGATTATCATAATGATCTCGCTAGATTTATAAAAAAACAGTTTTCTGTGAATTAATATAAACATCTCATTTTTTCAAAATTCTTTTCTTGAATATTACACAAAAAAGCTCTTCAATTAAGAGTAGAATTATATGGTCATGTAATCTAGTGGTAAACGTTGAGCTGTTTGATGACAGTTTCCGGTACATACGTTAATTTTTGTCATTTTTTTTGAATGAATGATTCTCTAATGCCCAATATAATAATTTCCCAAACTTAATATGTAATGGAACACTTCGCAAATCTGGAAATGTTACCAAAACACAGCTTATTGTTTTATGTCGAATAATTCATAATTGTAAAAATATATGTACTTAATTAAATTTATTATTATTTATTTATTAATTATTTGTTACAAAAACATATGAGCAAATAAAGCTTTTATTGATTGAAAATCTTCGCCTGTACTAAGATATTTGACGTTTTAAACAATGGACATTCATCATCATTCGATTTTTAATATAAAGAGATGTTTAAATTTGTCTTGCAGCGTAGATTACCATTCCAAATTTTCGTAGAACACCTATTTAGGTCCCACGGAACACCAGTGTTCCGCGGAACATAGTTTGGGAAACCCTGCTCTAATGAATTAACTACTAGTTTTATCCAGTTGGGTCCGTAACGGATTTCACGGATTCGAGTCCAAGAACGAAAGCATTTCGTCAATCCTAGTTTTAGTTCTAAGACTCTCTTTGAGACAAATACGTCGTTACATATTATATTATAAAATATATTCTTCCATGAACACGTTAGGGTAGATATATTAGAACTCGATCAGACCTTTATTTTTTTATCATTTACCTAAATGCTGATAAAGCACTAATTCAATAATCAAAGTTATTAAAATTTCTCCATTTACTCATGGGAAAATATCGATATTATTATTTTTAAGCTTCAATTCGAGCATATAATATAGCCAACAATGAGAAAAGTTTTTTTTTAAAACATACCCAAGAACCGTGTGATTATCTTTCCTATTTATCAATATCACACGTCGGTTTCTACTCCCACAAAGATATTTTTACAATAACAATCCAAACAGAGCAAGAAGTTGTCATTACAGAATAAGTATTCTACATTTCACAACGATAATGCACACGAAATCGGCAAATTTCTTTATGCAACCAGAGAGCATGTTTACAAGTAAATCTCTCCTTTTGTGCAAGCTGCGACAATGTCGCTTAATACAAAAACTATCTCGGTTGCTTCTTACGTAATATCAGATATAATATATTCTCAAAGAATGACACTCTGAAAGCAATACGTTGTTTGTTGCGAAATGCAATACTTAAACATTTCCTTTGAAGCAATACTATAATAGCGTCCTGGACAGTATCGGATAGAAGTTATGCGGTGAAATTTAACACTCATGAATTGTACGTGAATGACGTCATACGATTTTAGGTATTTTTGACCACCGTTTTCACATCAAAATCTTTTAGCGCCCTGAATGTATATACATATATTAAAGTTGATTCAATTTAATAAAAATATTTAATTAAAATTAATAACAAAATCAATAGCACAATACACGCTTATGATTGTAATAATTCCATTTTTCTCTCACTTTTTTATTCGGATCCATGGCACAGTGATCAACGTCGTTGTCTTCCATATCGTAACTCACGGGCTCGAATTCTTTTTTGCCGAACAGCATTTTTTGATTTCTGTTGGAAGGCGCATGGGTTTTTGTGATGTAAAAAAATTCTCTCTTACCATTTCAATTCTGAAATAACGGGCTGTAACGAGAGTGATTAGCCGACTACTAGTCATGTCCTGTCCTATTCTATATATCCTTACTCCTATCGTCGAAAAAGAGAGATTGAGCGACTGCGTAACAAACATAGGAAAACTCCTTTTGAGATACCTTTATTAGGAAACCATATACTCCACATAAGAAGCGGATATGAGTTTAAAAAGTCTTAGTCGAGCAAATAATTTATACTACATTATAATATATTATGTTTAAAATAAATTTAAATATTTAGTACTACAATGCGATAAATATTTTTTAATTGAAAAATCAAAGAAGGTCAAGCTGATTAGATTTCTTTACGCCACGTAACGTAAGTAAATTGAACAAAAATATATTTGATATTGACTTTGCCAGTACTTGAATCCAGACCTATCTGTTTGTTAGGGCTAGTTTCCTACTACTAGACTACAGAAGTCGACTCTGACGAAATTAATTAATTAAATAAAATACAAAAACTTTGTTTCAATAAAGAGACATCTATATAATGACAATATAAATAATTGTAAATAAGCTTACCATACATGTAAATTATTTCTTAGCGCCAACTCCGTTAGATTTAAAGAATTATTTTCTGAGACTTCTTTGAAAATATCTTTCTTTTTCTGCAATTTGGACAACGTTTTTTAAACTTCATTGATCACAAGACGGTCTCCAAATTTAATGATTTCAAAGTTGGATAAAACATACGTTTTATAATCCAGGAAATACGGTATATATTTAACAAAACAGCTGACGATATTTTATACAAAAAATCAAAACTTCTTATTTGTGATTATTTTTCGCTTCCAGACTTTCCACTTTTCACCTTTGCTTTGAAATTTCTGCTTTTACGTATGAGGTAAGGGTAAAGCAAATAAATTCCAAGTTCTTGTAAGGACCTTCCACATACATCCCCTGCTGCATGTGAAAGAACTAGGAACGTACGAATAATATAAAGACTCTGGAATAAAGATGTCGTAATTTACATTTCTCAAAAAAGAAGCAAAAATAAAACGACTTTACCATTCCAAATGTTAATGTTGGAATCTATAGAATACAAACCAATTAGAATTTATTTTAGTTTTTTATGTGTTCTTTTGGTAATATGTAAAGAATTTTGATGAAGTTAACAGTATTTATACCGTCGAGGGAAATGGCAAATATTAAAAAAAAAAATACAAACAATCGATTAAACCTTAGACAATATTATATACGTTATTAAACATGTGGAGGTGTTAGTGAGAATATCAAATATCATTTATTTTTACGAGAACTGGTTGTTATTCAAATGCTTAACTTTTTTTTTAAGGGTGAAGACAAAAAATTGGAATATTAAAAGGGAAGTTGTTAATCAATAATTTCCCTCGCTACGTATTATTTTTTTAAGATCGGATAGGAGAGAATTATATATTTTCTTTTCAGTATGTATTTATTGATTAGTTCATATTGAGATTCGAGTCCGTGGACACCGCTAAAGACCCTATAATGTATTCATATATTTTAATGTATAACCTTGAAACATGTATTATATATTATTTTTTATAGAATGTGGACATAGACCATTTGTAATAACGGTCGACTGGGATGTGTGTGTGTGAACGTACATTTCGAATCAAACGTGATTCGTTTCTTTTGAGAAGTTTTCAAGACGGAACGTTTCTACTTGCGGCGATAAGTGAATTTCATTTTGCGAAAAATAAGGGAAAGACCGCCGAAGATAATATATTGTATTAAAACAAAAAAGCGAGCACACTTGCTATATTATGTTCATTTGCATTTAAAATGACCGCAGAAAGATAATAAAATCATAACTGCAAAAATTAATTAGAAAATTTTATAAAACCGTTATAAATAATTGTCAATTTATAATATCTTCTTTTCTTCTATCGCCACAGTACGGGGTGAACATTGGCCGCTTTTATTAGTCTCATAAAATCCACTCCGTCTTTTGACTTCGTATCGATTCCACGATTTTCAACACTCGGTCTTTTTTTAGGAGTCAAAAAATTGAGACGTTTTGTTGGTTTCCATTCATACTATAAAATATGTCAAACTACATACCTATACCCTATGTTGGAGGGCATAAAACACAAACCTCTAAAAAAAATCTAGCTTAGAGTGAATATTAAAAAGTGCTTTTAAAAATTCTAGCAGTTAAAATGTAAATAAAATTAAATATGTGCTTCGCAAGGCAGTATACCATAGATTAGACTAGACAACTTAGCATGTGTTTGGGCGCTCTTTGAGCTATAATTGTATTTCTAAAAAAGATTTCTTATTTCTGCTTTTTTTTTTAAAGAAATGTATTTATATAACATTGAAACTACAAAATAAGCATATTTTTTTTGTTATCTTGACAGACTTGTGTTTCTACGAAACCTGCCTGTTACTTAGTTGCTTAACCTCTCATTGTTTCAAAATTGAATAGTAATTAAAGGATGAGGCTAGGATAAGACTAATAGTAAGTAGCTAATTACTCTCACTACGCCCCATGATTAGAATAGGAGGAGTGGGAGGGGGTATTGAGATATCACAAACATCCATGCTTTTGGCCAGAAATTCTTAAATCGATTGAACAATCAATTTATAAAACTTATACATACTGGACTTCGAACACGTGACCTCCGTAACCGAATCCAACGACGTTGACTAGTCGACCACGCAGGAGGTAAAATATAATAATACAAAACATCGATTTGTTAAAAAAACAGTGTTATTCATTTCTTCTTGTAACAAAATGGTTCCGTTCTGTGCATAATATATACGAATCGTTTAGTGTTGTGTATTTTTCTGTAAACATCTTCAAAAGTGCGAAAATCAATAACTTGTCTTAAAAAAAATGAAAAAAATTCACCGTCTACGCAAAACGTACATGAATGTTTTTTCCCATCGATCCGTCAAAGCAGATTCAATTTTTATCAATTCCATTTCATTTCCTGACCGATAGATTTTTATTTTCATTCGTTTTGTCGTCGTTATGTCGTTACAGCGGCTCACCCGTTATCTGTAACGATTCCGTTACCATTCCGCTCGACCGGTTCCGTTTATCTTCGGAATACCTCGGGAAATGGCATTATCAAATTTGTTTCCATGACATTTTCATTTTTCAGGATATTAGATTGGGATTAGGTTTCGCTTTTTTTTCTAGGAAATCGTATTTTTTACAGAAATATTCTGTCGTTACTTAACCTTGAAATAATATGTCTCAGGGTTTTTTTTTACCTTTGTTGGCTGAACAATAACATTAAGGATGGAAACTTTTTCGGTTGATAATGGTAATTTCCACATTTTAACGACTATGTATGTATTACCAAACAAAGTATTATAGCTGTTACATTATATTATATAAAACATACTGATTTTCTAAATTACAAACATACATAAGTAATCAATTAAGTAACGACAAAAGCACTGCACTTCAAGGTTGTGTATAATTCATAATTTGCATATGTCACAAAATCATTAAAACACGTTTAAATTTGATATGTGTGGGTTACGTCCTTTTTCTTTTCCACAGTCGATATTGTACTAATGAATAAAATTATCTCCAGATTAATGCAACAATAACATGTCAACCTTATCCGGGTTGCGAATAACGATAAAATATTATTTGCCTTATTAAATAAGAATTATATATTTTTCGTTGTTCGTTTTAACAGCAACTGCTTTTTACTACAAACATTATAACATAACGTATAAGGAAGGAGTAATATATAAAATATTATATTTGTATTTATAAAAAACTATCTTGCAGTAATGCAAAAGCGTTAAGCATTTAACAATACCGAAAAAAGTGATGTTAGGACTTTATAATCGGGGCGTTGAATACCTATTCTCAGTGGGGTGCTCCCAACCACCCGCTGGGTGTTAACCACTACTAATCCTCACTAATTCCGCCGTGGCACAACGCGTATAGCCTTTATTAAGACTTGCGTGCGCCCTTGCTTCCTATATCACGAGGTGTGAATTCTTTATATGTACTTAAAAGTTATATGATTTTTTTTAAACTTAAAGCAGATCTCAACCTATCATTACCATGGCTATAAAAGATAAAAGGTAATATACTTTTGACAATGTGTATTGGTTCTACTTTGCGCAGCACCTCTATTCAGCGGACATTAGTTAAAACAGGTGACGACAAACAGCATATTCTGATAAATGAAATACTAACTATAATTTATACTAAGTATTTCATATTTAAAAATAAAACAAATTTGTACTTTCAATCAGCGGTGGGCTGCCAATACGTTAACAATGGGCTCGCTGTATATCAAAGTAATTTATCAGTCATATGCAATTATATGCAATACTTTTAAATATGAAAACGATTGTTACTTAATACACTTAAAATATGCAACAATATACAGTTTACCATAAACTAATCAATGTAAATGGCTAAAAATATATTAATGTGTATACTGGAAGCTGTCGTAGACAGTATGTCAGAAATTGCAGTTATGTACTTATTTGATCTGAGAATTTGTTTTCTATTAATTTAACAAGGGGCTCGCCGGCCGTGGTAAAATCTAACAAGGGGCTTGCGCGAGCCCCTTCGAGCCCCTTCCAGCCCACCCCTGCTTTCAATGCTTTCAATATTATGCCGACATAATTTCGACTGTGGAAAGGAAAAAGGACGTAGCCCACACATATAAAAAAAATTACAGGAGACACAAAAATCTATTTTTGTGATTTTGGGACAAAGAGAAATTATGTAATATACACAACCTTGAAGTGCACAAAGACTGGTAAACAGGTTTTTTATTGACTTTGTCTGATATTAATTTAATATTAAACCTTTTTAAGTCTTTTTTCCTGACCGAAATTCCTACGGGTCTTTCTTTTTTCAAAATTAAAAGCTAAATTTAGATACTAATTCGGCATTTCCAGCTTACATTCTTTTGATAGAACGTGTAATATGTTATACACATTGTGATTATCAAGAAAAAAATACTATTTTGAAAAGGCTGTGGGCTACGTCCTTTTTACTTTCCACATTCGATTTGTTTACGTAATATGTACATTATTATCTGTGTACTTCATGTTTTGGTTTGATGGTAATTAAATGCGTCACATATTAATACCGCTACCAGCTCCATCTGTGTAATAAGTTTGCCATTTTTTAGTAGATTTTCGTACAACGTCATTGGGAAATGAGAATACCAAGAATAATGTTTGTCAATTGAATTACTCAATCTTAACGATAAAATACAAGTCACATATTTTTTTTATTTTACAATTTTTGACATTCCAATTAATGCCAACGCGCCAAATTCTTTGAAATTGAAAGATCATAAGCTCGATGAGAATTCTTGTAATTCACTTAGTGATATGTTTGATCTTCAGTATCTCGACCAACTCCGTAGCTTTATAATTACCCATCTGAATTAGGTGTGAACACATAATATTAATGTCTCATATTAAAAAGATTATTTTTTGTCCGGGGCATTAGGCATGGTTGAGCATGAATTATTATTATGTTGTATGGACTAAGCCCCATAGAAATGGCATATACGCCATAGACTAATGGACTGGGTAGTTTTCACCCCCCGACGGCCGATTGTTGCGGAGAACATATTTTTTTATTGCGTTACAAATTTGTTTGGAGTGGTTTAGTGCAAATAACATTATACTATGAAATATGTATCTAATGGTTCACGCGTACAATCACTCGAATAAGTTTTCATAGCTTATTTTATTTGTTAATAAATTCATTATTTTTAAACATACACGTAATTTAAGTGAGCTAAATACATTTAAAAATAGTTAAGAACATCGTTTTTAAATTTTCATGTTTTCAATTTCTGCTATGGGTTGTTTGACATTGTTTTAATATTGTTTTATTTTATACGAATTTCTTCTTTTTATATCGTTCAACTTTCCGACAATGATATCTTAAATATGTTGAATTTATGATATCACAGCAAGATCATGTAAGCTCCGCTCCACTGATGAAATGTTTTTTTTTTAAATTTGCCAAATATCTATGTTTTTTATCTATTATATATTCTAAAGTATCTTTATTAAACGCATATTTTTAAGGAGCCAAAAAACATATTGAAAATAAATAAGTCTTCTTTTGTTATTCTACATTTATTTTATGCATATTTAAGTTATTATTATAAAAAAACGTATTAAGTGGAATGGTGTTTTATTTTCAACATCCTCAAGGACAGCAAACACCTTAACCTTTAAATGAGTGAATAGATCTATACAGACCTTACTTTAATTAACTGCCTTTTCTTAACATGACAATTTTGTGACTTTTTCTCAATGAATATATGTAATTCATACTTAGAGCATATATATGCTTACAGACAGACACACCTGTGTTGAGCTTAAAGTACTTCCATACTCATTTACACAAAAATGGCGCCGACGTACATGTACGTCCATACTCCTCTAAAGGTTAAAAATAAGTCATAATATATTTACCCTCAAAAATCTATGTTTTAAATTTATGACAAAACTGAAAGAAGAACAAAAGAAGTTTTTATAATATTTTTATAATATTTTATAATGGCAAATATTTTTGCCTACAGTTATTCGAAGCGCAAAAAAATCCAAAACTGTTTGTAAAGATTTTTCAGTTGAAAATGCTCGCGATTGCCGAATCTGGTGAAACGTTCAAAATCTTTTTAAATATAAATAAAGTCTTGTCACTAATGAATCGACAGAATTCACACCATAGAAGTACTTAAAGTTCCATCTTTCACTAGAATAATTTTATTATGAAATCAATATTTTAAAAGGTTATCGAGTTTTCTCGTTATATCGTAAAAAATATTGTATAAAATTTATTTTCTTATCTTTAAAAAATACAGTTTCTTATAAATGAATAAAAAAAGTTTGAGATATTGGCCAAAGTAAGTTGTTTGCTCTGTTATTCAATTGAGGTGTTAGAGCAAAGTTAGAGTGAAGCGTTTCTCGCTTGAATCAACCCTCTGTACTCGCACAAAACCACCCTTAGTCACAATAACCTTTAATGACACTGAACCCTTATATTCTAACCCACAACGGTCGAATATTAAAAACATCATTCTATTTGTAAATATAACAGAACGCCAAATGTTTAAAACGTTCGCAGAAAATAATATATTATTATCATAAACTTTTGCCTTCTTATAAATATTATAAATTATTTATATATTTGGCTTTTTTCTTTTCGTACATTTATGTTTATTTTGTATATAATATATATTTAAGTACCTACATACTTTAATGTGATGAAATGTAAATTAATTTGGTAATTAAATTATTATAGATGGACACAATTTATTTGTGCTAAGTAATCCGCTAAAGGTTATATGTCCAATAAATCTTTTTTCTTCTTCTTCTGTTTTTCTTCTTGTTTCTTTAGTTTGCATATATAACCAATTTCATTTATTATCTGATGCTTGGGTAACTAAAACAAACGGTTGTCATCACCTATAAAACATTTATTTCAATATTCTTACCTATTAATATGTTAATGAATATAATTTTAGTCGTTTCTTAAGATTCTGGAGATGGGTGATGTGATTAATTTCAAGAATAATTTGAAACCTTCAATTTGCCTTTAAATTGTAAATCACCCTGACACGATAAACATATTTTTTAATACTGGTTCTAGTATTTCATACAGTCATGTCGTGCCCATCACACCGTTTTCAACGTCATTGGCTTCCATGCCAAGCCTCACGGGTTCGAATCCCGGTACGAACAGAATTTTCCATTGCAATATTAAAATAAGAGAGTTTTAGCAAGAGTGATTAGCTAACCACTAGTCCTGTCCTAGCATCAACCTTCTATCTCTACTCTATTCGAAAAAAAGGAGTGGTTGAGCAACTGAGTAACAAGCTGTTATCGTAGAAAAAAACTTGTGTTGAAATACTTCAATTGGGAGCGGATATGGATTTTTTTAAAAAAAAACATTCAATATTATAATTTTTAGTTCGCAAAAGCGTTAAGAAAAATAAATAATTGAAAACAGGTGTTTTCGTGCCAGGTGATGATTTTAAACATTATTTAGCTAATAAATAAAAACATTTCATCCCTATGGGGTTAAACTATCCCCTGATTCTTAAAAAGTTGTAGGGTGACAAAGTATTTACACGCATTTTTGATTCGCTATAGACATCGCATTGTACTTTATTCAATGTGGAAAACACTCCAGAATACCTACCCACAACATTTATAGGCGCGCAGCTGTATAATGCGATTTGTAGAATATTTTTTAGCATCGTCTGCCCCCAACGAAGGAAGGGAGACTATATTCAGGTATTTTTCACTAAGACTTGTTATCAATCAACAATAATAACTTATTATTTCAGGAGTAAAGATAAGAAAAGCAAACTTAAAATTAATTCAATTTTTCCATTTATTTTTTAAATCGGATATGTATATAGAATAACTAGTGACAGTGGCAATTTGTATTATATACTAGCCGGTTCCTAGCAAGCGTTGCAATGCCACTCAAAGAATGAAAGTATTTGTGTTTTAATTGTGCTTATTGAAGTGCATGTTTTCTTTTTTTGTCTGTTTGACTTTTGACGTTTGCTGCCGATTGTCTATGGTACAACACATGCGCCACCTACTGTAAGTTTATTGTACTATAAACTTCGCGCAAGCGCAAGCATACGTTGTCTATATTTCTATGGCAAACATACAAACATTTATTTTTATATATAAGACCTACTGTAAGTTAATTTTACTATGCCTATAATCTTTCCGTAAGTGCTAGCAAAAAGTTTGTCAAAGTTTTATTGCAATCGGATGAGCGGTCTGGCAACGACTAAAGTACGAACAAACAAACATTCATTTTATATATTAGATTAAACTAAACGCTGTATAAAATAATTTAACAATTGTTTATTATAAAGAGTAAGAACTACTTAGAATTGTAAAGAAGGCGATTAATAATATTGCACAGGTAATAGGCACGGTAATTAGTCATTTGTTGGATGAAGAGACGAATTGAAGTCAGATAGCAGTCTGCTTTTCTAATCAAGGCACGAGGTAATGAGGAACTGACTCTGCAAGTCATTTCGCATTTTAATTTTTCCGACATCATTTTCATTAGCTACGTTTTCTGCTCAATTCCGAGATGGGTGGTCTAAAAAGATGACAAACAAAATAAAACCTTATTTTCTTAAATACCGTTAACAACTGAATTCAATACAAACTCAACTCTTTTTTTTACTGCAGATACATACCACGAAAAACGTGTAAAAAAGTGATAGAATGCATATAAAAATTGAAGACTGGTTCCCTGAATTAAAACTGTGGTATAGAAAATCGTATAACAAGGGTAACAATAAATACCGAAATAGGTTTATCTTTAAAACCACACTGAACATTAAAAAATGACAAGAAAGTCAACCGAATAAGTTCCGACCAAACCTATTTCATTATTCACTTTTAAAGTGTCCACTGTCAACTCTTGGTGGAATAGCATTACACTTTCCTATACACATTTCACATTATTTATCAAAGATCATGTCCGGTTTTGCACGTTCCATCGCGAGCAATATCAACTAGGTTATCCAATCCCGGAGCCTTTTTGTGATCCCGGGATTCCGGGATTGGGCACTCAACATGAAATCGTGCATAATTTGAGAAAAGTTTTGGTGTCGGAATTTTTCATTATTTCATTTCCGATTTCAAAAACCCAGGAATTTGCCTATTTGCCCAAAATGTCACCGAGACTCGTTTTTTTCGAAATTTTTAGCAAACCTATAAATTTTTGGGATTTGCTAAAAATTTCTCGATCCCGGGATCGCAACCATATCAATCCCGGAATTTAGGGATCACAAAATTGGAAGGGATCCCGGGATTACGGGATTCGAGATTCCGGGATTGGAATGCCTAATATCAACTGATCAGTTGATTTGACTGGTCATAATATTGTTCGCTATGAATTGAAATGTGTATTTTAAATCTTAAAGATTTGTTTCAATATTGTCAAGTTCCAGAATTATTCATTATGTTTAAAAAATATTTACAATAAGCCTTGCTTTAAATTATTAATACACTGATAAATTCGATTGAGTCACCCATTATTAACGGATCCAACGACCTACCTACGACGACGTCGCGGCGCCATTTTTAAAACAGCTACGGACGCCAATTAGTGCCGCGCGTTAATTTTCCGTTAAGAGTCACAGCAATCGAATTAGTAGAGCCTCCAATAGACGCTTTCTCTCGCTCCCAGCGGACCCACACTGTCGGCCCAAGTTATTATCAGCGAATTAAATTATTTTTTACTCTGTTTTTTCTTCTCTCCTGTTCGTCTCTATTCGGAGTATACAAGTTGAATGACCTTCCTTCATAATTTCCTGTAACTTTAATTAAAGATTATTCATTAAAAATAATATGTAGACATTTTAAGTCAGCGTGAAATGTATTCACTTCATTTTTAATAATCAGTAATCATTCTAATATATCGACTGTGGAAACGAAAAAGAACATAGCCCACAGTTTTTTCAAAACAACTTTTTTCGATAATCACAATGTATTTAACATGATACACATTCTATCGAAAGGATGTAAGCTGCAAATGCCAAATTAGTATCTAAATTTAGCTTTTAAGTATGAAAAAAGATGAGCTTGTGAAATTTGAAACCAAGAAAAAATACTGAAAAAACGGTTACCGAGCCGGATCTCACGGGTTCGAGTCTCAGTACGAACAGATTTTTTTCGGTTGATTTATCGATCTGTTCGAAGGCATGTGATGTCTAAAAATTTCCTCCCACCCTTTCCGATCCTTTAATAACTAGGCGTAGTGAGAGCGATTAGTTAACCACTGGTCCTGTCTTAGCCTTATCCTTCTATCTCTACTACTCTATTTGAAAAAGAGAGATTGAGCAACTAAGTAACAAACAGTCTTCGTGGAAAAAACTTCTGTTGAGATAGCTCCATTAGGAGGCCGTATGCTCCATATTAGGAGCGGATATGGATATAAATTATAAAAAAATACTTTATATTATAGTTACCGTTGCATCATAAATAAAAATATATATTTACTATTCATTCAGTATTCGTAAAGAGTCTTCCTCCATATTTTGCCTACCCAAAGCTTGCTAACAGAATAATTGGTTGAATTTTAAATGGCCATAAAAAATGATGGAAGAAAGAATTAACATATTTTGATATTTAGCAATAAATTAGTCAAGAAACTGAGAGCCTGCTTATTGGCTACTCAGTGGCGGATTGCCCTGTCTATAAGCAAACGAGGTGCGCGCTTGGAGCCTCCGAGTTTTAGAGGCCTCAAAAATAGCTAATATTAAGAAGCCATATATGTACTTTTGATTCAAATTGTTATATATTTTACTTGAAATTTTCTGACGTTCTTATGTTATCTGAAAAACATGACCTTCAAATTTAATTGCGCCTGGGGACTCCCATGAGCTTAATCTGCCACTGTGGCAGCTCATAGTAGTAGTAAGACTATTCAAAAAGAAAATAGTGAAAAACAAAAGTTTATAAACTACATATAATAATATAATTCTCTCTAACTTTTTCGTAATTGCTTATTCGATAGAATATAATATAGCAAATATAGACTCATAATAAATTCAGTTTTCTTCATTGTTAATTATAACTTATCTAATAATGTCCCTATGTGCCTTTGGTAACAATTATTGCATCGTTTCAAAACAAATCTAAAACTTAACCGGTATTTCATCTGTCCGGACCGGGCGCAGAAAAAGAAACAAGCTTTCATTTTTCAGTCTCGTAGTCGCTTGATTCGTAGAAGCTTTTTTAGTATTATTTTCACTGCTTCCGTTCGAAAACCCATATGATGCTGTCAAAGCGCTAAACCCTCTTTGGAGCGAAGAGTGAAGGAATTTTTGCAGGAAATTGGAGACAGCTTGGTGTTTTTAATCGAAACCTTCCCCGTAAAACACTTTTTAACATCAGAAATGGCTCTCGAAGCATGCTCGAAATAAAGTGCATACATGTATTTATTACGTAAAAATATGACGTTACGCACATAAGAATAGTCTTATTTAATGTTATATTAAGTCCTTTAAACAACACATTATTGGCATTTTTAGATAATTATTTACATAAATTGAATAAAAAATATATTTTAAATATGAAAATAGGTATATATTTAAAAGGAGATTGTAAAATTGTTTTTTTGTGACAAAATGTGACAATTAGGGAAGTTATTTATATAGGTAAATTTCAATGATGACTGTACCCATTCTAGTAGTATTCAATGGTGTAAATAAAATAAAAATAACTAACCTTGTTTTTCTAAAAATAATGCCTAGTAAAAAAATCAACGCAAATGAAAAATATTTGAGGAAGGTGTTATGATTACTTTGACACAAAGCGTAATATTTTTTTATAATTCCTACCCTGGAGACATATTTCCTTTTTATTTTGTTGAAAAAATGGTCGTACCACAATTTATTATTACGCTTTATTATGTATTTCAGTATCTTCTATCAATGTCATAAAATAATAAACAAATTTAGGAATGAAAAACTATTATTCTTTTGTTGTACCAAAAACAAAAAAAGAACAATCGTAAAAAAATAGCATAGTGTTTTACTGCCATCTACCGAGTTTTTCGTTATCTGTGCAAGTTATTCAATTACAGTTTTCTGCATTACCAATAATATTATTATCGACTGTCATTCTATTTCGCAAAACAGTTTGCCGTGTCCTCGAAGAAGCGGCGTTGTATTTGAAAACAATATCCGCCAGATAGGAACTTGCAAAACAGGATGTGAATATTCCATCAACATTTCGCCAATCTCAAATCTACTTACTTTTTAGTTGCAATCTTCATATTATCTTCCGTTCAAATTATATATTACTAGGCATCAAAGAAATACTTTTTAAAATACAAATGTTTACAAAATATGTGCTTCTTTAGTATATTTTTATTTTAGTAGGTATAAATTTTGGGAAAAGGCCATGGCTGTTAGTAATTAAAACGTTTTTCCAAGAAATGGAGACTTAAAACATGTAGAATATCGTACAACAATTTAGTGGCAAGTTTTTAAATAGTGACATTTTTTTAAATATAGGTAAGCATGCTGATAACAGTTATGCTGCGAGTAACTTGACACTATCTGAATTGAAAAAAGGTTTTCAACTGTCGAAAAAAGGTTTTTATCAACCCACAGGTTGAACTTGATATAATTTAACATTAATAAGAACAAATTAAAAACCTAGGTGCTGTACAGTAAAAATAAAATAAATATTATTGAAAGTTTAAATAAGTTTTATTTAATAGTTATTTTAAACAAATTTTAATCGTTCAAATTTAATATCAAGCACCTTCAGTCGAAATCTTAAATTATTTTCATTCTGGAAGCCTAGATTACTAATCATAGCCCATAGAATATATTCCATTGAGCTACAAGGGGCTTTTTTAGGACTTAGGAGAAGTGAAAGAAATTGTCAGTGAACACTATCATAACCATACCTTTAAAGAAAGTTTTAAAAATGAATTCCAATTTATGACAATGTGAAATAATGTAAATTATTTTTGGTAAGGAATTTTGGAACAGTAATGTTTCAAACAATGAAGAAACATAGAATAAATGCAGGAAAATGAGGATCAGGGATTGTACGTTTGTTGTTCGCTTTACATAGAAAGGATTTTTTCAAAACACTCATCTTATAAAAGATATTTATTTACATACAACATTATACAATAATTCATATACACTAAGTTAGCTCAATCGGGTTCACTTTAAAAGCTATTACTTATGTAGATACACATTATCCTCTGTAAACGAAGAAAAAGTGTAAAAGTCATTACATTACAACCTAACCTAACTTACATGTCATCATTTGACACCTCACTACACCTTATAAATATTAAGAAACATGAAATTCACCATTACTAATATAACTTGAAGGGAAAGTGCAACTCTGACGCTTCCAAGAATTTTTTATATTATGCCCTCTCGCAATTTGAAGAATTGTCTTTGGACAATCATCCACAAACTAATTAAGATTGCTCATTTGTGATGCAAGCCCGGACAGGCAGCAAAACCTTTTAATGAGAAATACGAATCCAAATGTATTACAACAAGCTTTATCATTGCTCTTCCCCTCAATTTTCATCTATACAAATAATTAATGTTATTTTAAATATGCAAACAGATGAACATTTCGCTCAACAATAAATATCACATAATATTATCATAGTAATAAAGCGTACTGTATTTTCAAATCACCGGTTGGTATTAATCACTGGATTGGAGTAAACCCTGGAAAGAAAAACATATTTCAAATGAGAAATGTTATTTTATTCAAAGAATCATCTTGAATGTCCTGCAGACGATCTTCCAAAGCATGAACTAGGGACTCTCTTAATCTTAAAGTTATTCACGGTGTTTTGGGGAAAAGTTAGATTTTTTTATCACTCCTATAGTGTTTTTCTTTCCATGTAACGCGGTAGAACGACGTTCCAGCACCTTTTTCTTGCAATTTTCAATGTTTTAAATCAATATTGGTAAAATTTTATTTTGCTTTGCTGTGTCTTTTTTTTTCATGGAAACCACCACGTTTCTTCCTTAGGTCCCTTTTGAATTTAATGTTTATAAAAATAACAGGTCCATAGACTTACTCTGTGACCAGAACCAGGGGTCTAATGCTTCATATATTGTTTTGTTTTACAAATTCTCTTATATACAACTCCTTTTCCCAACAGTCGGGTCCATAGCGCAGTGGTCAACGAGGTTGGCTTTCGTGACGGATCTCACGGGCTCGAATCACAGTACGAAGCAAAGCGAGAATGGTTAGTTAACCACTAGTCCTTTCTTAGCTGGGTAATCATACCAAAATACTATAGTTTTGAATACCGTGCATGTCTCATGGATTGTTGGTGCTCGCAGGCTTTATTTTGGAGACCTATGTTCTAGAGCAGGCGTGGGGAACCTGTGGCCTTTTGGCTACTCTGGTGCGGCCTTCTGGCCAATTCTCTAATTTTAAAATTTTTGTAATTTCGTAAATTCTTGGGATTTGATGTCAAAATCCTTGAAAGACCTAAAAAAAAAGGTCCCACGATGGTAATTTTGGTAAATCCGCAAATTTCTGGGCTTTGGAAATTGGCATAAAATTGTTTCCAGCTGAAAATTCCCTAGTCAATGTTTACTGCGGCCTTCATGTCGAATCAGAAAAATGAGTGCGGCCTTTAGATAAGAAAAGGTTCTACACCCCTGTTCTATAGCATTAATATTATTTTACTACCATTTTCGCACCCTATTCATTTGCTCAACTTCTTATTTCAGGAAAAGTTTAGAATAGGACGATCGTTTACTATTTATTCTTTAAGTGTTAGCATCATGAGAGTTCATTCCTTTAAACAAAAATCCATGAATTGGTTGAATAATCAATTTATGAACATAGTTTTGCATTAGATTCAACCCTGTTGACACCACAACGGAATAGAATAAACACATTTGACCACGTTGTTACGTACAATATTGATCAAAGAATCAATGCTATTCTTTTAAAGCATATCAACTACCAATGTGTAAATTATAACATTGAGAATTTCCCCTATTTCCCATTCCAATGAGCCCCTTCCACTGAAATCATGAGTGACACTCATGTTTGTTTTATTATTTGTAATTTATATGTTTAAAAGAATGTTGTTGCAATTTACTGGTCCCACTTTTTGTAAAAATAGAAGGTTAGAGGTAGTAAAGAAAAAGTTTTTGACTAAAGCCACTCACTAGCTGCAGCAGATTATTCTATAAGCAAATGAGGCGAGCACTTGGGACCTCTGAATCTTAGTAGCCTCAAAAATAGCTTATCTAATAAAACCTATGTACTTTTTGTTCAGATTTTCATACATTTTTACTATTTTACTTGGAATTTTCTGACGTTTTATGTTATCCGAAAAACAGTGCCTCTAAATTGTATTGCCCCTGGAGCCTCCCCTGACTTAAACTGCCACTGCTCACTATAAACCATTTTAAAGTCGAAGTAGAATGAAGGGGACAAGATAAAATACAATAAGCATCCATACATCTGATTAAATTTAAAAAATCTACACATGAAAGTGTCGAAATGATTTTGAGACAGCATTAGTATTGAAATCATAAAGCGTTGTTGCCATTCTACCACAGTGGTCGGGAATATTAAATCCAAGACAACTTGGACCAAAGTGGTTATGCTTACCAGCAAATATTTTTTGTTCTTCTATGATGAGCTGGGCGAGTCCTATAATTGCGGTTTCCATATCCTTTGCGGAAGATTTACTATAAGTAGCTCTGATATACGGGCATGGTGCTGTTGATGAGGCAGTGAAAGCATGACCAGGTGCAAATGTTATTCCTTTATCAAAAGCTTTTCTGACTATCTGGAAAAGTATAAAGATACAATTAATAAGAGTATTGTCAGCGTTTTTGTCAAGATTAGTAAGCAACACCAATTATATATAAAAAATCCCAATTGAAAATTATGACTGCAAGTTCTAATGAACCTATTATTTGATTTAAAATATAGTAATGTGTATGAAGAAAGATTAAACTTAAAAATCATATTTATGTCAACGATATAAGGCTGTCATGTAAAAAATACATACTTACTGTTACAAATGCATGTAAAATGCTAATAATCCTTTGCAGAACTTTAGATATTATAACAATAAAGAAGCTTCAATAAATAAAATACCATAATTATGTATATCGAATGGCCATCAATAGGAAATAACGTTGCATAATTATTACCTTAATTTAAAAGGAATTGGCACGGTTTTTTAGAGAAACAATAAATCAAAATATTTACTTGACGTAATGTTATATTACTTTAAAAAACATTTTACACATCCATTTTTCAAGTCAAGGAATAATTTTGAGGTTAGAATAAATTAGTAAAAGTTTAGCTTACTATTGACAAAAACATTGTTTTAATTGATTTTCACTTAAGGTTAACAAAATAATTTACCTTTATGCTTCTAACATTTTAATTTCATTTTTAGATATACACAACTATATCTTGTAAACTGTTATTTGTACGAGATATAGCTTTGTTTCAATAAAAAATATAGTATTGCCAAAATTGAGCTTAACTCAAAACACGCATTCTTGTAGTTAGGACTTTTTGATATCTTTAAGACTAAGCCTTCGATTTGTGGTATAGAACACAAGTAACAATTTTAAGCTGCAAGGATTACTACCTTTCAAGCACAGTGTCTCCCCAAATCAATGTTGGATACAAAATGTGAAAGTTGTGAAACGTCATTACTATTCTCTGAAGCAAGATAAATTATTTATTGTGTTTGCAAACACATGCTGTCAAAATGCAAGAGAATTGGTCTGGTTAATGTCAGATTTGTTTTCTTACCATATCATAAATATCTGGAACTCCCTTGACTCTGATCCAAACAAACATGCCAGCTTGCGGGATTTCCCACTCAGCGAGTCCTGTCAGATGCTTGTCCAACAATCCAATCAAAATTCCACGCTTCTCTCTGTAAAACTCTTGGACTGATTTAAGGTGGTCAAATAATCCATCGAAGCCCCATGTCTCGAACAGCTTATATGCAATTACCTAGAAAATAAAAAAAGTATTTGTCAATGATTAATAATAAGTAAGAAGGGATTTTATGTTTTCAACTTTTTACTAGCAGAGACTTCACATAATTAACCTACAAAAATTAGTTAATAATAAATTTAAAAAACATGTGATATTACACTGGAAAGACATGTATTGGTTGTTAGTAATCAGTTGACACTTTAAACGTGTCAAACCAGTTGAATATTCATAGATTTAACTGAAGGGAATTTATCTATAATCAAACCAATATCATTAAAAATATTTAAGCTAATTCCTGCCAAGTAATCAATGGCATAGTCAGTTCCATACCTTGGGCCTAAGAAGAAGACTTTAAGAGTATGTATATATATTATCTATAATGGCAATAATCTTGATTAGGTTTGGTAAAGGGTTAAAGAAATAAGTGTGTAAGTCATTTTCCATTTTGTTTTCAACTGATTCCATATGATTACCTTACGATAGTTAAATGGTTTACATTGCATGAGTTTGACAAATTATAAATTTGACAATGAAGAAAAAACATAATAAAATTTAATATTAAAGCAGTAAAGAAAAAAAAAATTGGCAAGGAAGTCAACTGAGTAAGCTCCGACAGAATCTACTTTAACACATAAAAAATAGCATTCGTCGGAACTAACCCACGTCCACGTGGAATATGTTGACATCCAAAGTAATATTATTTCTCGTTGGTCCTGCACAATGTTTCCTCTAAGACGAGAGGTCACCTGCGGGGAAAATTCAAAGGCTCTGCAGGCCAATCCAACAAATTCGCGAGATAATTTGTCATATTTGATAAAAAATAATGGTGGTTTATCTTATTGTTTTGATTTGCATAATAAAAAATATTATCATTTGATAATTTATAAATAAGTTTTTACTAAT
Organism: Himalopsyche anomala; assembly: GCA_031772345.1. Lineage (NCBI taxonomy): Eukaryota > Metazoa > Arthropoda > Insecta > Trichoptera > Rhyacophilidae > Himalopsyche > Himalopsyche anomala. The sequence continues at coordinate 14,668,624 of CM062833.1, read as the reverse complement.
AAATGTATTAAATAAAATATAAGAAATAACAGAACTCATTCAATTTTTTTTACATTTAATAAAATAAAGCACAAATAAGGAAAATATGCAGAATAAAACAAATAATCAGTCGCTGATAAAGTTTTTAACATATTTGAAATTTTCAAGTTTTTCACATCGTTCCTTACAACTAATAATCATTGTATTATATACTCAATTTAGATAAATTTCTTGTTCTGATTATATATAAAAAAATCAATTCTAGTTAAATCATCTAAATGGTCAATTTCTAGTTTATTTCGGTCAGTTAAAAAAATATTATTTGATTAGTTGTATTGGAGTGTGCGTCAAACCGCTGCGTGGCTTTGAGAGAACATTGGTCCTGCACTTATCTACCAATATTTAATATGAAACGATAATCGCTCACTATATCGACTGTGGAAAGGAAAAAGGACGTAACCCACAGTTTTTTCAAAACAGGTTTTTTTCTATAATCACAATGTATCAAAATTGATACACGTTCTATCCAAAGGATGCAAGCTGCAAATGCCGAATCATTATCTAAATTTAGCTTTTAAGTTTGAAAAAGATGACCTTGTAAAAAATTAAAACCAAGAAAAAAGACTGAAATAAAGGTTTTTCCTGGACAGTTTCTTTAATTAATATTAGATTATGTAAATTAAACACTAGCTTAGAAGTCTCCATGCACTTCAACGATGTATATAATTCATAATTTGCATATGGCCCAAAATCATCAAAATACGTTTTTTGCGTCTCCTGTAAAATTTGATTTGTGTGGGTTACGTCCTTTTTCATTTCCACAGTCGATATGTATGTCATAGAAAAATGTACCTTTCATTTATTTGAGAAACATTACTTTAATATTTTATTTATAAACTCTCATTATTAAATGGTATCGTAACACTTCTACAGATGTTATTATGAGAATAACCATTGATAAATAATAATATCAAGACTACGTCAAATATATTAACTTGATATTTATGATGACTTGTATAAAAACAATTTATTTACTTTCAAATGATGTTACAAATAAATATTTTGAAAAAAATACTATAATTGCACATAACATGCTTTTCAGTTTTCATTAATGTGATGATTAAATTTTGTTTTGATTATGAGGGTTCAATAATTCTAATGAATGTGAATATTTAAACAAATGTCTACAAAATGATGCAATGAGTAACCTTAGTGACATTTTAATTTGTAAACATTCTAATAAATGTATAATATTGAATATTGAATAATAACAAGTTTTCCCCTATTTTCCCAACCATCTTTGTGGCATCATAACTATGGATTGCAATACTGGTATTACTGAAACAAGGATCCCAGTATTCATGAGGTTTTTTTAATATTGAAATATCAGATTCTAAAATGCAAAAAAACTAGTAATTCGGTATTGAAAATTCACCAAAATTGAACAGACAATGGACAGAAACCATGACATAATTAAGTACATACAACATAAAGTTGTTTGAGATGAATTAAAATGATTTAAATCTGCTGAGAGTTGTATAAATATTATAAGATTCCAGAATTAAATTGAATTTTTCAATGATGTATTATATAAAGAAACTGTAAGTTATTTATAAAAAAAACTGTTTATGATTGATTATTTTTAATGAAATATCAAAATACCGATTGTGATTTACTCGCCCAGGTATTAAGTTCCTCATTGGTTGAATTTTTTGCTTTGTTGCAATACCAGTGTTTATTATGAATAAAAAAGAACAAACTTCACTAGTGATTTAAGAAGAAACCTGAATAGTATTTTTCGCATCTTAAGAAAGTTCTATTTTTCACTTGCGATAAATATTTTTGGTAATTATAATTTTTTTTATAATTACCCAAAATTGTGCTTCTATGGTTTTTTGCAATGTTCTCGAAACTCTATTTTTGGAGAATATAAGTTACAATAACTATGCCTATGCCTACTTATGCGAAAGATTAACCATTAAGGTAAGAGACACCACTATTAATTATATTTTATCATTTTGATAGTAAAAGTTGGGTTAATTTATATGTGATTTGAGAGTGATAAACGTTTACATAACAAATGAAAAAAATTAAGAACTATTTTTTTCTCATTTAAAACCAGATAAACTTTGGCGATGGGTCAAAATCAGTATGCTATGTCAAAAACAGTATCATCAGTATTACAAAACTTGCGTCATAAAACGATGATAAATTTGATTTTATTAAAAAATACTTATTTTATCATCGGCTGACGTAAATATATGATATATTGACATGTATTTCGTGGAACTTATAAAAAGTATCCTTCAGTAATATTTTTATTATCTAAAGTTCTATTATAGTTAATCATCATTGGAATATAGGATGTTTCTAATAAATCATTTTTACCAGAGTGATTCATAAATTATCTTATGCATTAAAAATAGTACAGTAAAACCCCCATTTACACTATAGTCGGGACCATGTAATTAAGGGTAGTGTAATTGGGGGTGTGAATCTCATACAAAATTAGGGATTTGGTTTTCTCCCGTGGAAAATGCAAAACTAAGATTTCCCTTCGTTTTGCAAAAAAAAAATATGGACGAAATATTTTGTTTATGTAGTAGTAAATATCCCGCACACAGACAGACGCCCAGCTATGTGTGTATAGCCTGGCACTAATGAATACACAGACGCTAGCCAACATTTGACTGTATGCGCGGCACAGATAACCATTCGTAGTAACGACAATGGAATGCGACCATGCAATTGAGGGATTTGCTGCGAATATTTCAAGCCAGCGCGTAATTCGGGGTAGTGTAATCGGGGGTTCTACTGTATTTGCATTATATAATTTAGGCTAAGGTAAGGTACAGCCAAGAATAAAAAAGTATTAAATATGGACGTTTCCATATTTAATACTTTTTTATTCTTAAAAAGATTCACACATCTATCCGGAGAATGAAAAACGCCTTTTCCATTTCTTTTGATTTATCATCATATGAACTTGTAGTGAAGTTTATCTCACTGAAAGTGTTTACTTGTTATTCAGTTGCTCAACTCTCTTTTTTGAAGAGAATAAGGGTAAGAAGGATAGGGCTAGGACAGAACTAGTGGTTAACTAATTGCTTTCAATACACTCTGTTTTTAGAAAAAGATAGGAGGGTGAAGCTTCAAATATCGAAGATATAAATACCTATTGAAAATTCAATTTATAAAACTGTCAATATTGAGATTCGAACCAGTGAACTCGACAGATCAGCAAACAGCATTATCTCAATGATTTTTCATTATTTTCCACTGTCTCAGGTACAAGCCTGAGTGTTGCCGACATATTAAATATTAACCTTTTGGCTGCCGTAGAAAAAAGTACGTCTGTACCTAGCACGCCGGCTATAATTTGCAATTATTAATTTAATTAGTTATTGATGAGATAACTCGTCTCTGGTGTGTTGAGCACGGAAAATTTGACGAGATATCTTGTCTGTGGCAGTCATCCAATTAAGATAAAAAGTTAAAACAATATACTTTGTTTTCAAATAATTAAATAGTATATCACATGGTAGGACAGGAATGGTAAATAATTTAATAATCCCTGTATTATGGATATCGTTTGCATAAGTTTGTGATGGAACTATTATAATAATTTCATCAAAATCAATCAGAAATGTTATGTCTTATGAATAATCTGCAAAATTATCCTCAAAATCAGCTCCAACTAGTTTTTGAATATTTCAATTAATGCCTACTTGGTTTAATGTGGAACTGTGTAGATAAGATGCTTGCATGTGAAGTTCAATAATATTGATCAGCGGCGTTGGACCTGTCACCCATCCCAATCGAAGACCGGAGCTCAGAACTTTCGACAACGAATCAAACCTCAAAACTCTGCCTTCCACGTCGTAAGAGGTGAAAGACTTTGGTGCTTCCTGAAATTAATAAGCCAGATTTGATCTTCATTAGCTAAAAATATCACAAAGAGTGCATCAAAACACTTAAAATGGTCAATGCTTTTGTAGATATTCCACTGTCAATTAATAATCTCAAAAGTCTTACCTTATGATGAAAAATGAAGTGACCTGAATTATTTAATTCTTACTATTCCTATATCTTAGTTAATGTTTGTATACAAAAAAGCAATATTTGAGTGTTTTGATTACACATACCTTAAATCTACATAGTTTTAAATTGAGACACAAAAAACGTGTTTTGATGATTTTGCTCTATATGCAAATAATGAAATAAACACAATCTCAAAGTGCACGGAGACTTCTAAACTGTAGTTAAATTGACATCTAATATTAATTAAAGAAGTTGTCCAGAAAAACCTTTTTTCTAGTCTTTTTTCTTGGTTTCAATTTTCACAAGCTCATCATTTTTTAAACTAAAAAGCTAAATTTGGATATTAATTTGGCATTTGCAGCTTACATCTTTTTAATAGAATGTCTATCAAGCTTCATACATTGTGATTATCGAAAAAATGTGTTTTGAAAAAACTGTGGTTTACGTTCTTTTTCCTTTCCACAGTCAATATACTTACCTATAAATAGTTTTTAACCGTTTGAATACCGTGCAAATAAATCATTAATATGTCGCAGAGATACTGCGTGTTTTTGAGAAAAATAATTTTGCCTAATATACACTCGAATTTAATATTTTAAAAACCTATATTATTGACTCAGTATAGATAGCACTACACATATTCATCACAACATTGCTGATATTCTATCAGAATACCAAGTATTTGATTCATTAAATGTCTTGGACATCTGTGTTTGCTTGCATATGTTCCGGACACCTGTGTCCGCTTGGTATTCGAGTGGTTAATTTATCAAAACAGACTAATGGTATTTTTTAAACATTTATTCCTGGCTTAGTGGATTAAAAGCTATTAATATAATAAAAATACTTACATCAACAAAGTGCATAAAATGGTATGGATCATCTTCCAAAATGATAAGATCATATTCACAAGCGATGTCATATATCTCTTGCCTTCGGGGATTAGGTATGACAGTCCCAGTGGGATTATTTCCTGTGGGGTTGACATAAAGAATCTTCGGCATTGCGTGGTGGCTGATTTTACATTTTTGCAGAACATCTACCAGATCTGAGGGCATCAAGCCGTACTTGTCTTGTTTGACTTCCAAGATTTTCGGTCGGTAAGGTTTCATCTGTAATACGATAGATTTTACAAATTTAACACATATATTATAACAGTGCTTTTGGGCCCACATTATAACCCATTGTATACCATTTATATTTTGCTGTTTGTGACCTGTATTTATAATAATACTTATAAAATTATACATAGGTTTGTAAGCATTCCATCAAAATGTTTTATACAGGTAATCCTCGACTTACTACCGAGATACGTTCCTGAACCTAATTTTATAATTTTCCACAATCTAGTATCTTAAAAGATACAACTTTTCAGAAGACACATAAATGTACTGTGTGTAAATGTAAAACAACAAAATGTCTCACATTTACTACCCCTGAGGGAAGACGACGCGTTGGAAGATTGCGACTTCGCTGAATGGATGGAGTGTCACAGGACCCGTGAGTCGTGGAGTTCAATGTCTGGCGTAGGAAGGCGGAGAATCAAGTGAAGTGGAGGAGAAAATGCTATTTTTTTTTGGAGCGAATTGTCTTAAATCGAAGAATACCTGTATTATAAACTATGTAGGAAACAGACATGTGCCATTTAAAAATGAATGAACCCAAATCTTTGAGGTAAACATGAGTCACGCATTCGACTTTATGGAAATATTTGAATAGATCAGATCACTTGAGAATTTAATTAGATTTGAATCTTTATTCTTATGCTTTCTCCCACTTACAAATGACTTGAGGAGAATCCAAATATAATTAAATGGAACCGTAAGTCATTTATTTGCATGATACATCGAATAAATGGAGAGAACATTGACTCGAAGTGTTCAATTTACGCTTAAGTGAGTCATTTACTAAGTCAAGTGGAAAGGTAGACAAACAAATTAATTGTCAGTTATTACTTAAGTGAAAATCAACGACTGACTCTTTACAGTTATTTATTAAGTTAAATGAAAACAAGCTGGGAAATTGTCCATGTTAGTCGCGAGGTCGCATTAAAGAAGAAGAAGGTGGAAACTTTTTTTGGGTTAAAAGAATACGATAGAAAGTATCCTTAAGCTAAACTACAATCAAACCTTTATAGAAATCAAGTTATTTGAATAAAATTGTAAACTTTTTCTTAAATGTATGTTAAAATAGCATTGTTTATGATATTCGAGTTGTGCACATTGCAAGTGCATAAAGGGTCAAATGAAATGTTATTGTTTTTACCGATTACTTAAAAATTTGAAGGAATCTTTTCAATGCTGTTATCATTTATCATTATTTATTTAACCTTTAAAAAAAAGTGTTTTACAATGCTGATTTATAAAAGTAAAACTGTGAGACTACAATGTAAATTACCAGGTGGCATTCCAAACATTTGTTTATTTAAAGTTTGTTTTTGAACCACTTAAATTGATAACTGTACATGTTTACAATAATAAGTAAATAAATGATTTTATATTTACAAGTTGCTCTTTATCAGAATTATCCAATATATTTATACGAGGAGCAAGTTTTTGACTTAAAAAGTTGTGGTAGACTACCTTTTTGCACAAAGCATGAAATCACAGCTAATGCTAATGTGACAAATATTTTTTCATTGGGAAATCGTATATGATAAACATCAAGAAAAGTCACTCGAGATTAACTCATGAATAAATGACATAAAAACCAGTTGATTGTCAAGTTAATTGTTATGTCACAAAGTTTATTCTACAAAAAATCTCACAATAGGTTTCTTTACATCTCAGTTAATATCGTTTTCCTTTGTTAAGGCTTTTTTGTGGGAGAGTCAGATTAACTCATTATCTAAGAGCAATTTAATATGGTGAGTAATATGAAAACATTGTTTTTGCTTATATTTTTTGTTTCATGTACTATCTGCATTATTGTTTTCCAATGCATAGCACATTGCCTTCATGACATAAATATTTTGACTATTTCTTTTCACAATAAATAGACAGCACAATTATACATTGTTTGATATTGTTTTGACAATTTCAATATCTATATAGTTTTTATGACAGTATCTACAAAACATATGACTGAAAGTTTGATTAAAATGTAATATTTCGGTGCAGTGAAATCTTTGGGATTTTTTTTTATGATAATATTTTACATATAAAAACAATTACCTTGTTGTAACAGCATATTACTAGTTTTGCAATATTTTTAGGATCACATTCAGAGCAAACACAAGTTTTAAAGTTACCTACAGGACTATGACGGTTCCGTGATTCTTCCGAACATCAATTTTTCCGAGCATGACTTTTACGTACACAGAAACTTCCGTACATAGAAAACTCTGCACACAGAATATTTCGTACATATTAATATTTATAATATTCGGAATTGAACATCGAGACTATACATATAGTTAAATCTTTAACTAGTTACCAACCAAATATTTGGATGACATAAGACATTTAACATTAAACTAAAACCATAATTTTAATAAAAAAAATTGTTCGGAATATACTGTGCTCAGAGTTTTCTAATAATGGAAGACTCTTGTTCGGAAGAACCGGTGTACGGATATTTCTTGTATAGAGAAGTGGTGTACGGAATGTTATGTATGGAGAATTCACGCTCGGGTAAATGTTGTATGTAAGAATCTGTTTACTGAATATGCCATATTAATTAAGTATTTTTTTTAATAATTAGTATGTTTTGCATTACTTTGCAAATATGAAAAATTTCAGTTATCACAAACATAAGTCAATATTGACTATGTAAAGTGTGTTTAATAAAATTTATTACATTTTTGTTTGATATTGTCTCGCCAAACTAACGTCAGACTTTTATATATGAAAAATCTATCTATTTACTTAAGTTATAATTGTGTGCTGATGAAATAAAATGTAACATCTAAAGGTGTTTTACAAGGATATGTTTTTTTCTTACTTTTTTTGACAGAATCGTACAGTTGGGCCCATTAGAGGTGAAATGAACCAACTAGTAAAATGGTAAAACTTTTTTCTTGGACTTTTAAGTTTTATCACGTATTTCATAATTAAAGGAAAGATGTAACTTGACAATGAGCGTGGTGAGTTGACGATCAATAAATGCATTGATAACAATGTCATTCATTGACTTCAAGTTTTTGTTATAAAAATAAACAAATAAAAAAATATATACTTACAACAATGTCTGTTCCAGAATAAAGAGGGCTCTGCACTAATACAGTGTCACCAATATTGACCAGCATTTCAACAGATTTGTAGATGCCGTCCTGAGAACCAGATGTCACCACTAGATCTCGCTCTTCCCAGTTGGGGGGATTGTGGACCAGCTTTTGGAAGTCTTTTAATGTTTTCACAAGCTTCGGTAATCTAGATCAAATATAACAGTCAATCAGCATAACAATTTTCAAATAATTTACAACAATTTTTCAATAGAATACAATATAACAATAAATTAAGTTCAACTATGATAGTTTTGTGACCACATTTGTTATTAACATACTTTCATACTTTTAATTAAGTATTTTGAGTAGTAGGTTTATTTTTCAACACAGATTTATTTTTGGTAACTCATTAAAATGTTCCAAGCCTATAGCGAAGTGTTCAACATTGTCCTCTTAAGTTGTGTAATGAACAAGTCTGAACCCAGTATGTAAATCTTCATTAATTGATTTTTTATTTAATTTATATATTTGTGTTCATAGGCTGTCATTTTCATGATGTCTAGATTGCTAAAACTTGGCATAAGTACATAGTTCTATTAGCTAACCACAAGTCCTCTCCTAGCTCCATCCTTCTTCCCTTACTCCCTCCAAAAAAAAGAGATTGAGCTACTGAATCATAACCAGTTTTCGCAACAGTTAAGATATTGCATTAGAAGTTGATATGCTTTGTATTTTGAGTGAATGCAGTTGAGAAAATCACCCAAACTCTTTTTTTGGAGAGGATATCAAAAGAAGGATGATGTCACAAGTTCTGTTTTCATATTTCAAGTAATTTCATTAATTAAGCAATCGTATATTGAAAAATATAATGAAACACACGATCTTTGTGACATAGAAAAATCAGTACTTATACGGTCCGGGATTTGATCTCTGGGCTACAAGCACAAAATTCCAGGCAAAAGACTATGACTGTTGGTATTGTTAATTTAGCAAAGTAAACGATAAGGACTCACCCTTGTGATGGTATGTATTGCAGAGCACTGTTGAGTTCTTTTCCCTCCAAAAGGATCTTTGTTCCATCTTTGAGTCGAATGTTTATTTCATCAAATGGGAATATCAACTCATTTGGCATACCCTCCGCCAAAGAAATCAATTTTTTACCAGCTTTGTAGGAAAGAGCAGCTGAAATAGCAAAGAAAGGATATTTTACATAAATGATATTTCAATAAAAATGCGTAGTTCTTTTAAAGAAAGAACGGATTATATTTTTAAAGTATAACGTTTTCACGTTAAAATGCATAAGCAGAATGCAAAAATTTGGCTATCTTTTACTGCCGAATTCTCTTGTTCAACTGTCAAACTTCAATTTCTTTTAAGATACAAACTTAATATTTAAAAGCGTGGTACATATTTTTTTTTATTTGAGAGTTTCTATATCTTTTGACTGAATTCTGAAATAAGTTTTGTACACATGACATGTATTTGCAATCCCGACTCTATCAGACATTTCAAATCCAGCTGAGTAAGTATTTACTAAATGAGTTATTGATTACATAAAAAATATTTTAAACCTACTTCAATAATATTTTAAACCTAAATGATCTGAAATAATGCATACTTTAATCACAATAGTTTTGCAATTTTTTTTTTAAACATGTTTATAAAAAGATAAAACATTGTAGTGTTAGGTCAAAAAAATATGTTTTTGAAGACAAAATAATATGATAATACTCAATTGTTTAATTTTAAGCTATGATAAAAAAAATATATTTATAAATAAGTCAAACATATTTATAGGATAAGCATAACAAATCGTTTTATTATAATTATGTAGATACATTTGAGAAATGTCAAATAAACATAGTCTTTGTCAAATTTAATGCTATTATTATTTTTTGCACTGACATTCAGCCTTTGTGTTGAAGCTGAAATATTTCCATATAGTACATTAAATACAATTTGCATGTTTGCTAGTTACAATACCGTACCATTGCATGTTCACATTTTTTTTATAAAATCAAACAAAAAATACATTTATTTATGCACTACAAGACATTTCACATAATATGATATAAAGGAAATAAAAATTAAACATTTCCGTATGTCACAGAAATTACGAATTTAAAAAAAAAGCTCAGGCAATTGCGCTCTCATCAATTTTTACTTTAAATGCCACACGCCCAAGCTTATCATATTTTTTATTCCCATCCCCTTTCGCCTGCTCTTTTTTCTCTATTTACTGTTTAATTTTGTTTCCTGTTTTACGCAGATTTGTTGAAATAGATAATTTGTGTTACCAATTACCCTTAGTACCAACCACTGACACAATAGAGCTAAATTTAGAATATTCCTAACATCCCCTCTTATAATCAGAATATTGCCAATGGTTGTAATTAAAAACTAAAAAACCGACTATGCATTTTAATTATTAGTTTATTTAAGTAAAGCAGTCAAAACCATACCAAATTCTTATTACTTTTTAAAAAATACAATAAATCTTGACTATAATTTCACAGTCCTGAATTATAAATATTTCTAAAAGACAGATATGAATCTTTTATGTTTATCATAACACAAAACAAATTCATATGCTGAAATAGCAAGTGTTTGCAAAAACACTTAAATACACAAATTAATAAAATAGAAAATAAATGCATACATTGCTCCTAAAATCAATAACCTTACTCAAGCATAAATAAATACTCAATCATAAATATCATCAAGTATGGACTGATTAGGATTGGGAAATTACAATTTGCTTAATAATTTTTGATATCAAATTGATTTGTACAAATATTGTATTTATACATTTACATCTGTAGACTTCGATAATACTGCAGATTTTAATTTTTATAGATAATTTAAAATAAGTGTTTGTTACATTTTACTGTCAAGGTCAATATGTTAGTCACATACTTCAGTTTCTCAATTGCGTAATTGCGCTCTCAACAGATTGTGCTTCAACTAGTCAAACTATATGGCTTAATGCAGTGGTAGTGAACCTTTTTACGTGAGTGTGTCAAAAATTTTCAAATATTATCAATCAACTTTCTATGTTCCAAAAAATAAAGTTTGTATTAATTAATAGTGGTAGTAATAGTACTTATTATAACTTTTTTTTACCATATCTGATCCCAACGTGGAGCATATGTACTCCTAATGAAGGTGGGAGGGAATATTTGTACATTACTTAGTGACAAAAATTGATTGAAAAATCAATTTATGAAACTGTCATATTTTTTTAAGTCCATGTCCACTCTCATATGGTCTCTGAATGGAGGTATCTTAACAGAAGTTTTTCTGCGTAAACTCTTTGTTACTCAGTCGCTTAACCTTTCTTTTTCCAAAGAGAGTAGTAGGGATAGAAGGATAAGGCTAGGACAGGAATAGTGGTTAACTAATCACTCACACTGCGCCCAGTTATTGAAGGATAGGAAGGGTGGAAGGGAAATTAAGACATCACAAACACCCATGCCTTTGAACAGAAATCTAAAAATTCTGTTCGTACTGGGACTCGAATCTATGAACTGTCATTACTGGAATTCAAACCAGTGACCACCAAATCTAAGCCAACAGCGACTGTACTCAATCATAGCATTGCTTAAAACAGTTTGATGATAATAATATATAAATAACAAGCTCAAACATTGCAGAAAACTTTTCTTCAACAATATCTGATTTTTCTTCTGCGTTCCATTAAATCTGTAAATAGCTCACGTGCCAGTCAAATTTTCTAAAATGTCAGCTTTGGCACCCGTGTCATAGGTTCACTCAACCTCTTCAGTGGTTAGTGTTCACTGTCAATCACAATCACTTCATTATCTGTCTGGGTTCAAGTACCGGAAAGGTCAATATAGAAATTTCAATTTAAATTTGAGACCTTGATTAAAAAGACTTTTCTCTCTGCGTTCATCTGGAGTGACTCAATGTAATTCAATAACTATTTGCCAAAGAAACAATGCCATATATATTTTGATCTATTGAATTATAATAATTTTATAATATTTATAAAGAGTCTCGTGTTTCTTATATTTTACTATTCAATCAGTTTTAAGCTTTTGTTTAACCCATAACATGCCATCCTAAAAAATCACATTCCCCGCCATTATGGCATCTCAGTTTCACTGTTTATTGACAGTATTTAAACCTAAGTTGGAAGCTAAAAAATAATTTTAAAAATGTTTATATGATAGAATATCTAAAATGATAAATACTTATTGACAATATTAAGAGAAATATTGAATAATTTAATGGCTCAACTATTTACGATTGCATCATGGGCATGGAGGTGTTAACCTTTTAGCTGCTGTAGATAATTAATAGTAATTACCTAGTTCGCCGGCTATAATTTGCAACTATTAATTTAACAAATTATTGACGAGATAACTCATCTCTGGCGTGTTGAGCACGAAAAAATTTAGGAGATATCTCGTCTGTGGCAGCTATTGAGTTAAAAAATATCTATTGGGATTAATATTTATTAATTTAAATCAATTTCAATATTATATTTTAGCATTATGATAGTTAGAATCTATCAAACGTATAATAATGTTGACAATGTTCAAAACATCAAATTTTTACGATGCCATACAATTTCACCAAAGGTTTCCATAAAAACTGCAATAAATTTATTATTTTTACTTGACTGAATGAGGAAGTAATTAAGTACTGTTTGTTGATTTCTTAAAAAAATTCCAATCGTAATTCATTGAAAAAAATGCTCATAACTTTTTTTTTATTATTTTAATCCATTCAAATTATGTATGTAAATTAATATTTGATTATTATGTTTCAAAGACAACAAAATCAGCACTTTATATTCATTATTCCCAAACAACATCTTCTAATAAACAAGTTCTTGAATTATTACTGACCACACGTTACTGTAATGAACAAGTTAACAAATGTACAATATGAATTGAGTTATCACTATCAGTTATCAAATATTATAGTTTATTTTGAATTAATAATTATTGTGTTTTGCTGTAATAAAGGGACACCCTACAGGTCGATCACTCTGAATCATTTGTTGACGAACTCGGTCATATTCCTAATATATTCTTATCTTAACCCTACAATGCATAGTGAATCTTTTTTTTTTATTCTGAATGAGTACTTGGATTTTTTTATATCCTGTTAAGTATTATAAAACTAGCTACAACCTAAAGGGATAAGTTGTTCCCCGTGAAAAACCCTTCTCTAAAGCTAAATGGCGAATTACCTATCTTTTGGTATTGAGGACGTCATTCTATTGACACACTAAACTGTGATTAAAAGTACCGCAAGCATACAAATACTAAAAAGATTTTTATACGTTTCTACCATCATTAAATTTACTTATATTTTTTTAAGATATTGTACCCAGTGACGGATTAAGCAATTGGGAAGCCCCAGGAGCAATTCGATTCAGACACTATGTTATTTAGGTAACATAACAGTATCCTCGTAAATATAATGCAAGCTTATTCCTGAATTGGGGCCTGCCCCAAAGGCTTAGAGGCCCCAAGTGCGCGCTTCGTGCAGTTATGGGGTAATCAACCGCTGATCGTTCCTTTCTAGCTTTCGTCTTAATAAATCAACTTTGTGTTTATACCTTCACTCCATTATGTTTACTAATTTAAAGTTTAAATCAACAATATTATTCTTACTATTGATATACTGTAATAGTTCCTATCATATAATTGTATTAGTTATTATTGTAAAATACATTATTTACTTTTTCTGAGATAAGAAATTTGTTTAAGAAAGCAAAGTCATCTACAAACAAATCTAGGTCAGTACTTATATCAGATAGAAACATTTGTGAATAATAACAATTGTTTTAGAAACTTTTCAAGATGCCATATTGCCTCAAAACAATAAAAAGGTTCCATTCGACATTCGGACATTCGACAATTTAGACATTTTGTTTTTACAATTATACAATATTTCATGCAATCGAAAAATAAAACTACATCCTATTATCAGTGGGGTCTTTCTTACTAATAGACCAAAAAATGACTCTCATTCATAATTACTACAACGGCAAACGACAACATTATTAATTCATAGTATATTTCGTTTCTTGTTTTTGTTATATAACACATTGTTTTCCCTCATTGGTTGTGAATATTTTACTTGATTTTGTTAACTTATCTTGTGTTAATTAACTTTAACCCGTTAACAGCTAGAAAAAAATAGCATTTTTTGTCCTGTAGCTAGCAATTATCTAAAAACTAATAAAGGAAAACTTAATATTCATTTTGTGAGTCCTTAAGAGATGTCGGACCCTTTTTCAATGATGCAAACTCTAAAAAATATTTATTGACGTCGTAATAATGAGAACACACTGGTGGGTAGCGTGTGTGGTTAGTAGGTATGCGACACACCGGTGGGTCGTTAGCTTTAAAGTGTTTAAAGGATTTTATATAAATAAATACCCTTGTTTGATTTACTTTTGTTACCGTTGAAAATATTTATTAGCTGAGTGAAACTGGTTAAATATTTTGAATATATTATGGAATATTAAGTATAGTTAGTTGTTTTAATTATTAAATTAAAATTCTCTTTAAAAACACAATATTAATAACATGGATGCTATGCTCCCATTATCCTGTTTAACCCCTACAGCGTACTCTCGCATTTATTTATTTTCTAAGATTTTGGTGCATGCTTGCTATCATATGAATTACTACCACAATTTTCAGATATAATAGAAGCTATACATACTTAGAATTTTCAGTCGGGGTCCGTAGTCAAGTGTCACGGTTATATATATTTCGGGCTCAAATCCTTGTACGGAGAGTTTCGTACACTGATTTTTCGATCAAGTTATAGATTTGTGTTTAAAAGCATGAATGTCTGTGATTTCTTAAATTCCCCCAATAATTCGGAAAATTCTGACATCTATGAATGAGCGAAATTAGTAAATGAAATTTACACCAATATTAATTGTGTTATTAATTAAATGCAGCTCTACAAAACATATACATCGCAGTTGATAAAAGTTTTACTTTTATTGTTGTATCCGATGAACTTCCGTAGTGACTATTATTTTTTTGAATAAATTACTTCTCAGGTAACACTTTATAGTAAAACATTTATCAATTATGAAGAGAAAAATAGTAAAATATTATTTAATTAGTCACCTTAAATCTTCTGTCATATTTGAATAACATATTAATCACAGAAAGTGACTCCCCCTTAAGGCACAACATTATATATACATATATTATGGATATCACCAACTAATTTATTGACTAATAATATTATAGCAATTCGTCATTTTTTAAATAAATATTGATTTATAGTCATCAATTTTTATATGAATAATAAAATAAATTGATAATTGTTAAATCAGTAATGTCAACGAGATTATAAAATATTAAAATAATCATTTATCATTTTTTAAATCTGAAGTGGTTTTTTTTGGCTAGAACAACATATTTTTTGGAAACGTCACAAATATTATTGTAGAAAAAAGCAACTTACATCATACAGTAAATCACTTTTATCGTGCATGTGAAAAAAACGTTTTTGCTATCTTCTAGGGGTCACCCGATAACAGCCTAATTACAGAATAAATAATAAGATAAAAAATAGTTTATAACTGATTTCACAAAAAATTCTAGCTATCCTTCCGGTTTTAGCTTTTTCTCTAATCAATTTTCAAACATAGGCCCGCAGCCTTAGTTTGCGGCCCATATCATTCGAAGTCATCATAGCCCTCACTTCTTCTTCTTCTTTGACCATATTCACTCTCTACGTGGAGCATATGGGTACCTCCATCTTTCCCTGTCTCCCGCCAATTACTTTGCTTCCTCCCATGACATGCCAGCATCCTTCAGTTCCGCCGAGTACATCCTATGGATAGGGTTTAAAAATAATTGCACTTGTGGATTGGATGGTTTTCACTGGTGCAAGTGAACTTGATTTTTGTTTTTGTTGAAAATATAACAAAATAAATATTCAATAATATATATGTTTTATATATTAAATTTGCTATCACAACCATCCGTGCGTATAATATTTTATTTTAATTCAAAAATAAAATATTGGAGCCAAAGAGAGTTCTATGGGGAGTTACACTATATGTGGAAAGCATCTAAATGAAAGTTCATTTAATTCTAAGCCTATGGATAGTACTCGACAGCCGTACGGGACGCCGGGATCCCACCGGTTGAAAGAGAGGCAGGCAGGATTAAGACTTTCCGGAGACATCCGCAGCATGTGACCCAGTCAGTTCCAACGTCTCTCCATAGCCACTGACACGACGGCGCGCAGTCTTGTACATTCCCTAATCTCCAAATTCCTCACAAAATTAAACCACCTCACCCACATTATCCGATGCAAGCATTTGTTCTTGATGCTCAGTGTACGGTTTTTCTGAGTCTTCGTCATGTACCATGATTCACTACCGTAAAAAGCAGTACTGGTAGAATGCAAGCGTTGATTTTGATTGATATCTATACATCAAATTATGGGGCTGGTGGAGCCGAGCTCCAATTTCCCTTTCATCTGGTGTATTTTGATGTTGCTTTTCCCGCATAGCGTCCAGGATTTACCTGGGCGTAGGCGGGTGCGTGGTCTTTGGTTTTTGTTTTGTTTTTGTGGCAGTCGTTCAGGTTTTGGAGATCGGGGTTTTAGCAGATGTTGATATCCAAACATGTGAATGTGGGGGATCGGGGGGGGGCTAAGGAGGTTTCAGTAGGAGGACTCTCCGCGGTCGCGCTATGTTTGTGTGAGGGTAATCAATGTAGTCGTTAAGTAAATTTTTGATAGATTGGTTAGGATGATCCGCCATGTCACTATAGAACTTCTTCGACAGTTTTATGACGTGATCAAGGATCGGGTCTAGGTTCATGTCTTTGTGTAACGTGGAACTTCGCACGAACCAGGGTGCTCCCGTGACCATGCGAAGTGCTTTGTTTTGTATTGTCTGTAGTGTCCGTATACGATTCATGCCCGCGTGTGCCCATACTTGGCACGCGTAGGTCATGATCGGTCTTGTAATCGCGGTGTACAATAGTAATTTGCTTTTTACGGCAAGTTTACTCTTGTGGCCAATCATCGGATAGAGTCGACCAGTGATTTGCGACACCTGGCGTTTTTTCTCAGCAATATGTTTGCAGAAGGTTAATCGTGAGTCTAGCGTGAGCCCAAGGTATTTAACCGTGTGGGCCCACGGAATGTGGGTGTTATGCATCCGGATGCCTTTAATGTCCTTATTGTGTCTGTTAGGTCTACGACTGAAAGTTATCGCAGTGCTTTTCTCCGGGTGGATTTGGATCCTCCAGTCGGAGCACCAGGTGGATATGTCCGTGCTTGCTTTTTGTACAAGCGCGGTGGCTCTGTTCCTGTTTAGCGATCTGGCTAGGATGGCTGTGTCGTCGGCATATTGTGCAATGATTGTTTCGTTGCTTCCGGGTATGTAGTCTGGTAACGGAATATCGTGAGTGTAAAGGTTGTACAATAAGGGCGATAAGGCGGATCCCTGTGGTACACCTGCTGTTGGCGTGCGCGTCGTCGATTTTACGCCATTGAATTTTACGCGGAACGTTCTGTTTGAAATGAATGAATTTATTAGTCCAAGCATCGGATTTTCGAGGCCGGCCTCGGAAAGTTTAACTATCATACCTTCGTACCAAACCTTATCAAAGGCTTTGGCTATATCTAGGAACAGGCCGGTAGTGAAACATCGGCGGTTAAAACTTTCCGTGATGAATTCCACTACTCTAAGTAGTTGATGGTTGGTGGAATGTTTGCTTCTGAAGCCGTGTTGCTCATCCGGTATGAGCTTTTTTTCCAGAGCAAATTCCTCCAATCGAGATTTAATTACGCGTTCCAGAAGCTTACCCATCGACGGGAGCAAGCTTATGGGTCTATGGTTTTCGGGGATCGCCGGTGATTTACCTGGTTTCGGTATAAGTATGACATCCGCTGCTTTCCAGGCGGTCGGAAAGTGGTGGACGTTAAGGCAGGCGTTTATTATCGATGTAAGCGCTTCAACACCATTCCCGGGAAGGTGTTTGAGCGTGTTATGCTTTATTTTATCGTTGCCTGCAGCTTTACGATTTAATAAGCGTTTGATTCTAGTCTCTATTTCACCCGTGGTAGCAGGTTTGATAGGTGTCGCGGGTGGAGATAGTTGTATCTCGTTAGTGATTTGAATGTATTTAGCGGATATGTTTTCTATGCGGGTCTTAATCGCTTGATCGTTTGGATCGAAATCGTTCGGCGAGAATTGTTTCTCGAGTGAGTTTGCAAAAGTCTCAGCTTTTTCCACGGCTGTATACACCGGGCCATTCGGACCGTTAAGCGGTTGAATTGTACATTTTTGGGATCTGAGTATTTTATTAAGAGTCCAATAAGGTTGTCCTCCTTTTTCTAACCCAGTGAGATATGCATTGAGTGAAGACGTACGATGTTCCTTCAATGCAATTTTTATCTCCGCGATGAGTCGATTTTTGTGCGTTCTCGCTATCGGGTTGGCGTGGTGTCGCCATTCCTTTGTCGCACGGTTTTTATCCCTTATAAGGTTTTTAATCCTTGTTGGGATGTCAGGTCTATATTCGTTCGCGGGAACGCTGATCGTAGCGGACTCCGTCGCGATGCGTATCGAGTTCGTTAGATCGTTAACCGCCCTGTCAATGTCTGCCGCATTGGTAAGGTTAACAGGGCTTATGAGATTGTCGGTGATATGTTTGCTGAAGTCTTCCCAGGACACTTTCGTTCTGGTGTTGTTAGGCACAATAGCGAGAGGGTCGAGAGGGTCGCCGAGATATAAGAGGACCGGCCGGTGGTCTGAGTTTAATTCGTTGACAACTCTTATCTGCGGAGTGTGCGATGCCGCAATCAAGATAGCAAAGTCGAGAACATCCTCTGTTCTCGTTGACGGGTGGTAGATTGTCGGCTCGAATGGGGCCGCTATGACAGAGTTATTATTTAATGCAAATTTGTGAATCATCTTCCCGCGGCTCGTTGTTATGCGGCTGTTCCAAGCTGCATGTTTTGCGTTGAAGTCTCCCGCTATTACGGTAGCGGGGATATCATCGGACAGCAGATTTTCTAGATCTGCTGGTTCCAGTGGACCAACTGGGCGGCAATAAATTGATATTAATTTTAATTTGCCGGCATTTTTTGTATTAACGCATATTGCGGTTGATTCTATTTTCGATGTTGCCGGTCGCGATATTTGGGAGATGCCACAGTGATCTATGTGTGATTTTATAAAAATAGCGGTTCCGCCGCCACGCGCGTGCACCCTATCGGTTCGGTGGGTAACATAGTTCGGAAAATAAAACGGTGTCGCGGGTTTTAGAAAAGTCTCATTAACGAGTAGGGCGTCAATGTCGTGTGTTTGAAGGAAATGTTGAACTTCGTTCTTATCTTTACGAAGAGAGCCGTTGGCGTTCCAGAACGCTATCTGTAGTGAGGTCGGTTGTGTTTTAGCGCGAGCCATAATGATTGCCTGTATTGGTCTTCGCTAGAGTCTCACAAACGTGGAGTAGAGCTGATTGGCTGTTCGCGATCGACTCCTGCAGGGCTCTGACGAGTCCCCCAAGGAGTCGATCGTGTTCAGTTTCACGGAGGAGGGGAGGTGGAGGGAAATTTTCACTCACATGTTTGGTAGTTGGTCGTAACTGCACGCCATGTGTTGTTGTCCATGGGCTGGTGATTTTTGAGGTCGGGGGGCGAGTGTAAACTGTCCTTTCAGGTTCTTTGTTGATCTTCCAGGGGCAAGCGTTGAACAAATGGCATTTGGTTTTAATCGTGTACAGGTGTGTGTCCCAGACAGTCCGCATTGAGTTAAGTGTGGCTCCAGTCATTCCTAGACGAACAGCGAGCTTATTATTTTCAACAGCTTCAATTACCTCGGCGTACATATCCCTGAAGATGGTAGTGCAAAAAAAGGAGCTCGCCATTCGTCCTCATTTAGTCATTGTAAAAAAATGACAATGGCAGAATAGCTGACGCCATTGCACCATGCTTTTGACAGCAATTGTAATGTGGATATTTATTTCTTGTTTTGTGTGATGTCTAAATTATAAGCTGTACATGAAACAAAAAATCAATCGAAAAAAACTGAGAAAAAATGTGTTTTTTCATTTATTTAAAATAAAAAAAGATAATACAAGACAGTGGGAAAAAATACAGTGCACTGTGAAATTGACAACAATTATCAGAGATTTTTTTGTTCCATGTACTTAAGAAAGTACATGAGATAAAAAAATAATAAATAGTCAATCAAAAAGGAATAAATAAAAATAGAAAAAAAAGTAACCGATAACAAACAAGAAAAACAATACGCAAAGCTCATTATTGAATATGTCCACATTTTTTTATAATCATTAAATTTAATAGGTAACAGCACTAAAGGAATTCCTTTTTCGAATATAATTAAAAAAATACCTTCTATAAAATTAATAAATTGGCAGCTATGATTTTTTGCCTATTAAGGGTCAATATGACTGTGGATATCCATTAAATTTGAAAATAGATAATAAAATGTGAAAGTTTAAAAAATGACTTTCAAGTTGAATTTCAGGTTGAGCCCACCTAGTCCAGTACGTAGAACCTCAACTGACTATTCTTAGCCTGGCCCAGTGGTCGGCGAACTGCGACTCGCGAGCCACATGTGGCTCTTTGGCTTCTTGAGTATGGCTCTTGCACAAAATATTACATACAGAGCAATTGAAACTTCGTGTCCCACACGCAGAAGGCGGTTTTAGGTCTTAAAAAGTGACAACCTCAGCACATGTACCTCAATCAGATTGAGGACCTTTTTAGCAAAAGCCAGATTAGAAGTACTCTAATCAAGTAAATAACAATGGCAAAAATTGACTTTCATAAGAAATTTCAATCATAGTATAGTTGATATTTGGCTCAGTTGACTAATGTGTTTGCCAACCATTGGCCTAGCCCTATCCTTTCTATCCCTACTCTCTTCGATTAAGAGGTCGATAAACTTAGTAACAAGCAGTTTTCGTAGAAAAACTTCTGTTAAGCTACCTCAATAACATTGGGAGCGGACATGGATTGAAAAAAAATACGTCTTCGGTCCCACGTCAGAAAGCCGGTATCAGGTAAGTTACTATAATATCATTATTTGAGTTGAATGCGCGATCAACAACAAAAGTTTGTAGTCGCTTAAAAATTTAAACAAAAAAAAAACATGATTAAAAGTGGCATGTTTAAATAAAGATAAATATTATTATTTATTTTTGGACGTCAGAAGCCAGATAGTGACTTAATTGTTGATATCGCAAATACTGATATTTAAAAAAACCGGTTAATCTTATTTACAATGACTTCTCTGTCTTGTTTTTTTTATTTTAAAAAAATGCGTCAAAATATTTATACAAGTTTTTTTTATTTAAAAAAAACTGCCTACTGATACAGAAAATAATATTCTCATTCAAATATGTTTTAACTATAATATTTGTTAGTGTTATAAAAACAGTAATTGCATAGGTATATTATAGATATTTCAAAAATTCGTAGATGTCAACTACATCAGTGGCTTCCAAGCTGTAAGTGACTTATTAACGTTTTAATGAAATTTTCAAAAATAAATAGTGCGTTTTGGTTCAGATGCGTTTTGTAATTTTGAAAAAATAGATGGTCACTATTTAAGCACACCTCTGGCTCCCTGTTTTATTTTTACAAATAAATTTCATTGGAATATAAATATAAGGAATGCTTAACTTATCTGGGATGTTTTGAAAATAATATTAAGCTAGATTCTATCAATTATTTATTATTCAATTTCCTACTAATCAGGGGTGGGCTGGAGGGACCTTGCAGGAATTCACGCGAGCCCTTTGTTAAATTAATAAAATTAATTTTCTCAAATGTATGCGTTATACATTTGTTGATCCAGGCGCATATATTAATTTACTACGATTTAAGTATAATGCTTAAAAAAGGGATGCCCAACTGAAATCACTTGGTGGGCTAAAGAAAATTATGAATATCTCTGATGGGCCACACATAATTATTTTAAGCCTAAATAATAATATGACATTTTTATATTAATAATAAACAAACACCACACAATTCAAATAATTTTACTATTTTTTAAAATCCATATTATAAATATTTTTTTTATTATATTAACACTTTGTAAGCGGGTGTTGAAATATATTATTCTAATAAATATTTTATTTATTTTGAACATTACATACAATATTATTGAAAGTATGTAACATTATTCGTTTCGCAGATTGCTCTTTGGACAAGTTTGGAAACGTTAACTCCGCGACCCTCAGAAACGAGAACGTGTTTATTTGAATACACATAGCGGAAATCATATAATTTAATCTAAAAAAGCAACTTTCTACGCGAGGCAACAAAGCTTTATGATAATGTCAAATATATTTTTAGAACATATCAGAGTAAATTTTGTTATGGAATTACAAACAGAAGTCGTATATCATTAAATAAGGGACTGCCAACGAGTCAAAATACTTTTTCTCGGATGATGTATGCTGTTTTTGTAGTTTATATATTTATTTACTGTACAATCCTTTGTCTTCTTTGATATTTCACTGTAAATAGGCTTGTCAGATTTCTTTCATGTCAAACTGAGACACCCCCTCAGCGATTCGTTTTAATTTTAGTATTAATTATTTATTAATAGGAATAAAACCAGTTATAAAACTTAATTTTCTTTGCCACCCGCCAAGATTACATTAGCATTATCACCCCCAAATCCAATGTATTATTAAGTATATTTGCAAGTGCTTCGACGTTTGTATACAAAAATTGGTCACCATATCTGAAACCCCCCCTAAATCTCCCAATTTTATTAAAATAAAAATACCTTAAAGCTAGGAAAATTGTTCATACGAAATGTGCAAAATTTTAGTACTTTGGGGATAATATAAAGACTTTTGGGCGTCCCGAAAGGTTTGTTCGGGACACCGGGACACGAGACTCAAAACCGGTGACAGTCCCGATTGATCGGGACGTCTGACAACCCTACTGTACATAATATGCTGAGTACATAGTCATCACGCAAAACCTCCGATAGTTCCTGTTACATGTAACCTCTAACATAGTGCTTCCCATTTCCCAACCTTATTTGTGCCATGCCCCACTTCAACGCTTTAAAAATTTCCATTCCTCCTCTAGTATCAAAATTATATAGCTTAAAAATGAATGGTCAATACAATTTTTGACTCTTGTAAATATATATTTTATATTACTCGGAAGAATATAATATGCAAATTAGTATGACTTTTGTGCTTGATGTGAGCTGCGAAGAGTTTTTACGTTAGGTACAAAATTAGTCAATTTAATTCGTAAAACCTTCACGGTTTGTGATATCGAGAACATTTTTTTTTCTATAAAAAATTATTGAACTGAATGATGAGAACGGCAGCAAAATTTTTCGTGCTAAGTTTGTCATAATTGGGTATTTTGTTTTATCCTCGACACAAAACCACAGCGTTATATTTTTTATGCTTAATAGCGTTTTAAACGCTATTCGGCACGTGTTTCAGTTCCATGGCCACAGTCTCTCCATTACCGCTGACGTTACATCCCTAGTATCTGACGCAAGTATCTGTTCTCGAAGCCAATACACGGCTTTTCTGAAGCGGTCCACTATCGTCTTGACTAGAGACTCCAATTCGAGTATCGAAGTATACTTGTCCATTTTTCAAGTACCCGACACTCACGTATTTAAAAAAATACTCGAGTAATACTCATAATTTATAAATGAAGATTTATTTCCAAATTTTATTTACTTATTTAAAAATATATATACATATATAATGTTTAACTGTTGCGTTTAACTGAGCCTTCCGCGTGGATTTTATCATCAGGTAATATATATTTTAAAATGGTTTATTTTAATATTTCTTCGTCATTTATAACAGTCACGCATCAGGGGTGAACAAGTAGAAAAATACCATTTCATCGATAAGTCATAAACCAAAAACTAAATCCCTTAAAAATGATTGTAGACAAAATTTTAAAAGAATATTTTAAAAAGTTGGAATCATTTAAACAGCGGACAGAAAAACTAGATGCACTATTTAATTAATTATAAAACTGACGTCCACAGCAACATCGAGAGTTTTTCTACTGCGGGAATTATAAAAACAAAACTTCAAACCAGTTTAAAATTAATTCTCTATTATTTTTGAAATATATGTTTTATAAATTGAAATGGATGTATTAATGAAATTAAATGAGCTTATTTATTTATTAATCCAGGGCTGCAGAGTCGGAGTCGGAGTCGGAGTCGTTTTTTGAAAAATATATTTAATGATGTGTATTTAAATAAAATAGTCAAAATTGTTTACAAACATTTTATGCTTGGCTGACTAAAGATGATCTGATGGTATACATATATATAAGTTAAAATGAGATTATTGAAAAATTTCCTCGGAGTCGGAGTCGTTAATTATTTTAAAGCTAGAGTTGGAGTCGGAGTCGTCAATAAATTTAAAACTGGAGTCGGAGTCGGAGTCGTCTTTTTTTCACGCGACTCCACAGCCCTGTATTTATCATATATTTATATAATGTATGCAAATTCAAATTAATAATATATATTTTGGTAAATCTGAAACTACTCGAGAATACTCGAGTATTTAAAAAAATTACTACTCGATACTCGAGTAGTTGAGATGTCGAGTATTTGGAGTCTCTAAACTTGGCTTTTATATATTTGGTACAATTATATAAAACACTTCGTTCGCCTTTTGTTTAATCAAAATCAAACGTCATTAAAAACTTATTTCGACACCTAGTTCTTCATTGAGTGAAATTTGTTTTGATTGCGTGAAAACCCCCTCATTTTAGGTGATTCAAAACAAATCTAAAATAACATAATGGAAATCTATTGATTGACTTAGTAGAAAACCATTATAATAGGGTGAAAATAGCAACGTATTTAGTTCTACAGTTTGTATATGAATTATTTGATAGCTATTTCGGCTTTTGCCATCGTCAAAACTATGATTAAACTAACATTTTTCTCGGCTATATATACTGGCTCCGATGAGATACACAATGCATCATGTTATTCACTCTAATATCTTTATTCAAATTACCGTTGTTAAAACCCCTCATGTAATTAATAATAAATATCAGTTTAATTTACCTTGAAAAATCCCACGGGGATTATTGTTATTCGAAACACCAAAGTCATAGTTAATAAATGTAATGTAATTATTAATAAAGATCAGTTTAATTTATTCTTATTTACGTTGAAAAATTCCATATTACTTATCGTTCTTCGAAACACTCAGGGCCGGCGCCACCATACAGGCGAAATAGGCAACCGCTTAGGGTGCAAACCATCAGGGGCGCATAAATGGAGTAATAAAGTTATTTGCATACACTCTAATAATAATAAATAATAGTACATTTCATTTTATTTTGATGTTTGTATTAATTGTTCGTTGAAATTATGTATCGTATACTATATGATTCAAAAAAGATAGGTTGAGCGGCTGAGTAACAAACAGTGATCATAGAAAAGCTGCAGTTGAGATACCTCCGTTCGAAGGCCATATGCTCCACATTGGGAGCGAAAATGGATATGTGTATGAAGAAAAATTCTAAGGATCCCGAATTGTTTTTTTCATCATTTCGAAAAAAATGGTACGATTTGTTGAAAAGGAGGCGCGCTAATAACCGTTGCCTGGGGCGCCAAATAACCTCGCACCGGCACTGGAAACACTAGAGTCATATTTAATAAGTGTAACAATATAATTGTAATGCGCTAGAGAGGTAAATTATTTGTCCTTATTAGAAAGAGTACTAATTGATTCTCAAGAATTTAAACAATATTTTTTTCCTCGTCTTTAAGATCTTTATCACAAAATGTCCGAACAATGCATTCGTTTCATAAGCTAACAACCTTTCAAAAACTCATAAAATGTATAAGTTGATACAAATAAATAATACAAACATATCGTTTATAGTGTTTTTTACACTATTCGATTTTCTTTGTTATCGTTTGTAACTGTTTTATTGCGATCATATAAATTTTAATAGCCACCATGTTTTTGCAATCATATCAATGGACTAGTTCTATAGAACGATAAGTGAACAATTTGATGTTTTGAGTTATGTTACCCATTATATTCGAATAACTCTCTTATATTTCTCCAAAAAATTACAACTAGAAATCACTAGTTTTCTTTCAGTAGTAGGCAGATGATTAAATATGAAAATAATGAAATATAAACAATTTTCTCTCAGCTTCGTATAAATACAACTCGAAAAAATATTTTACGGTTCTTTCAACATTGAAATTAGTTTAAATTGAATTGAAATAAATGATTAAAAGATTCACTAGGAAGATGACACTAATAATAATGATTACTTTTATACAATTCAGTTTATATGTGGTAAAGCTTTCGTCAGATTTATTTCAAAACAACTGATTTCTAGTTGGAGTTGGAGTCAAAGAAACTTAGCCATCGACATGCGTGATAGATTTGTCAATAGTATTATTATTAAAGACAAATTAAAATATGGATTTGACCTACCAAGGACATAGAAAAAATTAGAAACTTTGTTGAATATATTTCCTCGCTGAGCAAAACCGGTTATGTTTATATTATATTATTATTAAAAAATGTGTTTGAAACTTTTACCTACATACAACATATTCCCAAATATTTACCAGTAGTTTAATTTATTTACTAATACATGAACGGTATTAAAGACAAACGACTCACTTAAAGTCCTGGTGATGGAAGGTTCTCTGAGCGATGACTTGGTGCTGATGTACTTGGAATAGTCGAGAATTTTTCTTTTGGAGCTATCCTCGATACCTACAAGATCTTCAGAAGTTCTAAGTTCAGTAGCCACAGCAACCGTTGAAGACGCTCGCCGAGCTGTCTCTGGGATCCATGTCCTGGCACAAGCGAACACCGGTCTCGAAATCATTGTCAAAAAATCACTGATCAAATTTAGTCCAGTAAATGGTATCGTATTTTTAGTACTGAAAAACAACCGCAAGAACGAGTTTATTTATTCGAACAATTTTGCGAAAAAGGATGAGTTAATTTATTCGAACGATTTTAAGAAAAAGAACGAGCTAATTTATTCGAAAATCGAACCACAATTTAGTTTATTGATAAGATGATTTATTCCGAAAAAAGTTGTTTATAGTATTTAATTACTATCATATTCTTTGCGAATTTAAAAGCAAGTTGTTGATGTGTGGAGGATTCGCGATATACTGAATCAGAAGTTCAAGTTTACCATATGCTTAGTTTATTTAGCGGGATATAGAATACGGCGCCCTCTTATCAGTAACTAGTTTTTTTTTTATTATTATATTTACTTACGTAAGTGTGTAATTTTATTCGAATATTTAGTTTTTTTATATTATCTTACAAGGTAACCAGATTGCTTGTTCAAATATAACACTGGCACCATATTTTATTTAGTTGCATAGTTGGCTTCCTTGTTGTTTTGTTGACAGATAATTTAGTATTTATAACATATGCTTAATTTTGTAACTATAAAAAAAGAATATCTCAGGGTTAACTGACATAAAAAACAGTTACAAATCCATAATCATTTGGTTTATTTTTATTAAATAAACACATGAAGTTTTTATTATTCACCCTATAAAAGTAAAAAAACTGTTTTTAATGAATTAATCAAAAAAAAGGTATCCAAATATTAATCATTTGCGGACATTAAAAATAGTTTTAACTACGCAAATATAACATCGTAAAAATATCATTTCGTCACAAAATATTGATTTCAAATACTTTTTCCTACGCGTCATTTCTACATACAAGAGAAAGCGACCAAATGCATTTATTAAATTTAAAAAAATCATAGAATTTACGACCATAATAAATAATCTGGAAGTAATGTCCAAGAATACATGTCAACATAATTTTATGCTGTTTTACTATTAATCCCTTTCTCCTGCAAGAAGACAAAATGTTTTTATTGACAGCTTTTATTGATTAGTAAAAGTCAAAATGTTTTTAAAAAGATACTCTCCACTTAGCTATTATAAAAAAGCGAAATTTACACATTTGACGACGATTTTTTAAAAACCTAATAGGCTTTGAAAATATACCAATTTCTAAAAACGTTGAAGTTACATGAATATAAGCTAAAAGTTCAAAGTACATTAAATGTATATTTCACAATGTCGTTAGTAATATTGTAGAAATTAATTTGTATTATTAAATAATTATAAACAACTTTGTAATTACGTTGGTTGTGTCTCACCCGGTTATCAGGCCAGTGATGCATATCAGTCAAGTTTTGGGTAACTGCAATTGAAACACTTGAAACACAATCGTTTGAGCCTAAAGCTGCTGTGCTACGAGATAAACCCAGTAAGGGCTGTAAATTCGTAGAGGCTACGGCGTAGAGTAAGTACACTGGGATTTATATAATAGATTCGCCAAAATCCAGAAAAGTTACTAATTAATCTTATATTAATTAATATAATATTAACTTAGCACCTGGTTGGCTTTTTTTGTACTACTAAATTTAGTCGATTTTAAAATTTAAATTTTTCACAACTTTAGAAAATGTGTGACTATAGATCAGGGATGCACAACTCGTGACCCATTTGAATTATTATAAAAACAAATTAAAAACTATAAACAATTTTTTTTACAAAGGCAAAGAAAAAGATTACCTTTTGGTTATATTATAAATACAACATGTATAAATATTTCACACGAAAAATAACCTTTTTTGTAAATGAATAGGTATTTAAATTTAGTTTTTCCTTGAGGACCGAACCCATCACATTTTTTATGCGCTGGCTAAAGTAGTGATACTCAACCCGCGGCCCAATCAGTTTATATGAGAGGTCCAAAGCAATCGCCATCTCCAGATGCTTTTTCAAACATATGGTATTGTTTGCAAAAATTTGCGTAAACGAATAAATATTTTGAATACATTGGCATTTTAATTTATTTACTTGCATTATGTAATTTCAATGTATTATGTTTGGTATTAATATAAATATGCTGCGACCCAAGTAATGTAGCAAAAACCAGCATGCGCCCCAGATGAGAAAAGGTTGAGTACCGCTGTGAAGAAATAGGCTGTGCATTCTTCTATTGACTTTTAATGAATCGTGATAGTTTGGTTATTCTGCCACTTGTCATGATAAAACCAGTGCTCAGAAACTTTTGTTCGAAATTGTTGAAGCTGAATTCATTCATTTTCTAACAAACATGTGTATTACAAAATAATGGTTGACAGCCGCTTCTTTAAAAATGATTTTATTTCAACATCATTTCTCGCGACAAGAAATGTAATATTAATTTGGTGATAAACCCTGTTTATCAATTTAGCAATTTTGCAGTTTAGCAATTTTGCGTATCGATTATTTGCGTCAGATAGAGACAAAGAAATAAATGCACTATCTATTTTTATTTTTAATCGCAAAGTAGAGCTCATATATAAAGAAGTGTGAATTAAAAAGTTTTTGAGATCTGTCTTTTGTTATGAATGTACCACTTAATGGGTAAGTCAAGGCTGTGGTGTCAGAGTCGGAATCGTGGAGTCTGACTGTCAGTGACGGATTACCCTATTAGCAAAAGAGGCGCGCGCCTGGCGCGGCCTCCGAATCTTGGGGTCCTCAAAAATAGTTTATATTATATAACCTATGTACTTTTTGTTCAGATTTTAATCTATTTTTACTATGTTACATGGAATTTTCTAGCGTTTGAATACTATCCGAAAAACAGGGCCTCCAAATTTTATTGCGCCTGAGGCATCTCAAGTGCTAAACCCGCCACTGCTGACTGTATTAACTGGACTTGTGCTCGAAAGAAAACTAATACCGAATAATTCTAAAAAAAGTGTCAAAATGATAGGGTTAAAAGTGGCGCCAATTCGCCTAAATAATAATATTTGAAATGTGGTTGGAGTCGTCTTATTTTTTCGCGACTCCACAGCCCTAGTTTGAAACCCTAAGCATTTTTCCTGCAGATAATAATAAATTTATACCGCCGAAACCAGGGGCGGACTGGAAGAGGCTCAGAGGGACTTGCGCGAGCCTTTTTGATTTAGCCCTTTGTTTGCCCCCAAATTTAAGAAAACAATATTCTCAGATCAAATCAGTACCTACCTGCAATTTTTAACTCTAATTATCTATGACGGCTTAAGTATACAGTTAATAGTACATTTTCGATAACCCATGTAAACTGATTATTTTATAATATTTAGTAACAATCGATTCTTTCAAAAAATATTGTATATGTTTTTTATGACTGATTTCTATGCGAAATATGATTAATTATTATACAATTATATTATACTTGTCTCCATCTCTAATACCTCCTTAATAGAGTCCCTATATAATATGATGCATAGGAAATATGTTTTATCATAGAATTGAACGACATCGAAAACAGTTATCTATTTGTAGTAATTGTAAAAAAACGGCATCTGTTGGAAGTTAACTACAACTGCTCACTCAGTAAGTGTACAAACCTGTTGGAAAACAGTTTTCTGTAAAAATGGAAAAAGCTAAGAAATTTACCGATAGTTGTAAATTTTTCCGAGAGAGTTCTCTGGAAAACAATTATTTTATACTGTTTTAGTTTTCTCTTTGTTAATTAAATTATCAGTTATATAATGTATTTTGATTTCAATGCCATATCATAAAAACGTACTTCTGTGATCTAAGTTTAATGTAAAGCTTGTTTTAAAAATATTTAAAAAATCTTTATTATATATTTCTCTAAAACTAAGTTATAGTCAGTACCGGCGCGAGGCTATTTGGCGCCCTAGGCAACGGTTATTGGCGCGCCCCCTTTTTAACAACCTGTGGAATATTTTTTTATATGCATGTCCGGTCTTAACTTAAATCATATGGCCTCCTAATGGAGGTATCTCAAAAGAAGTTTTTTACGAAAACTGTTTGGTAGTCAGCCGCTCAACCAACCTTTTTCGAAGTACATAGAATACGATACATAATTATAACGAATAGATACAAGTATAAACTATTATTTGTTATTAGAATATAAAAAATAATTTGATTTCTTAATTTAAGCGCCCCTTAATGATTTGCGCCCTAGGCGATTGCCTATTTCGCCTGTATGGTAGCGCCAGCCCTGGTTTTAGTTAAAGTTTTCTTTATCTAAATTATTTTAAAAAAATATATCAAAATTATGTAATCCACCTAACAATAGTACACATTTTCGTCAGTCGTTTTGGAATCTTATAATACAGAGAAACTTTGTGTTTTAAATTTATTTTAAAAAAAGGTCACCCGTAGTTGACGTTACGTGATTCTATGCATTTCGTACTCCCTCCTCAAACAACCTCCATTGTCACATTTAGTCACAAAATCTATGATTCCTCCAGCTTAAATGATGTCACGAAAGAAGAGTGAAAGAATTAAAAAAAAGGATTTGTATTACTTTAGTTTAATAACGTCACATTTTTAAGTACCACCTTTTCTAGAGTGTGAAGCAGTGGCGTAGGAAGTGGTCCTTGCGCCCGGGGCGGTCCTTGAATTTGCCGCCCCTAATGTTTCCTCTAATTTTGTATTTAAATCACTTCTACTCTTTTTTATTTATGAACTATGAACTATTACTTTTCACAACAGGTGGCTTATTTTTTAATGTATAAATATAATTTCTCGAAAAAGATTGTACTTATTTTTGAAATGTCGTCCCCAAAAATGTAACGCCCGGGGCAGTCCACCCCTATTGCTACGCCACTGGTGTGACGCCATATATGGACGGCCCTCAAGATACAGTTTGTATAATTACGGCCCTGTTGGTTGACGGCCAGTGCCGACGCGAGGTTATTTGGCGCCCTACGCAACGCTTATTGGCGAGCCCCCTTTATCGCAAATCGTCCCACTTTTTTTTTTAATATATTTTTTTTTAAATATCCATGTCTGCTCTCAATGTGGAGCACATGGCTTCCTAATGGAGGTATCTCGACAGAAGATTTAATACAAGAACTGTTTGTTACTCAGTCACTCAACGTCTCTTTTTCGAATCATATATGTAGAATACGATACATAATTACAACGAACAAATACAAACGTCAAAATAAAATAAGACGCACTATATTATTAACTATTATTAGAGTATATCAAAATAAATGTTGTACCCCATTTATGCGCCCCCTAGTGGTTTGCGCTCTAGGCAGTTGCCTATTTCGCCGGTATTGTGACGCCGACCCTGTTGACGGCTTCATTGCAAAAAGCTTATCATTGATTCATAAATATACAAATAACAATTGAATCTGAACATAATAAAATCCAATTTATTACGCTAAATAAAAGAATGTTTGTTGTAAACTAATACATAATTGTATCTGTAGAACATATACTTTAATATTTTATAATTGTAAATGAGTGAATATATTAAATTGACAAAAATGATACAGTCTGTCACAAAACACACAGGAATAATAATATGTATCGATAATTTTAAACTATGTACAGAGCGATTCACAACCACGTGATTTATGTGACCTTCTCAGACAGCAACCTCTGCATTGAGTGCGAGACATAATGGCGGGTAACATAGCGATGAAATTGTAAAAGTGTACATTTGTTATGAATTTTAAAAAACAGAAAAATAAGCTATTAACGATTAATTGATTATTTTGATTTTTCTCGGAAAAAACTTTTGCTCTGCTCACAAGCTTAAAGCATATAATACAGCGACGGGCTTCCAATGCCCAGTGGTAAATAAATAGGTACCAGGTCGGTCATTGATTTCTTCCCTATTTTTTTTTGTTTTTTTTTTATATCCGTCCGAAGTTAAACAACTGAATCAATAAAGAAAAACGATTTTGAATATATGTATGTGTCACTTTTAAGGTGTTCACTGTCAATACTTGGTGGAATGGCATTATAATAAAAATAATAAAAGATTTTTAGTACTTTTTCCACATAAAATGTATTTGATCAGGACCGGTTTCGCTCCTCACGAGCATTATCAACTGATAAAGAAAATAAATTAAACAGTGCTATTTATACAAGTTAAATTGAAAAAAAAGGTGTAAGCAATTACTAACAATTAAAAGGATTTCCAGATTACATTATAATTACACAAAATTAAAATGCTTAACACCTATAATATATAAATCATCAATTAATATAAGTGGCAAATGATGTCAATTATAAACACAATTAAAATTGGGAAATTTATAAACAAAATGAAACTTTTTTAATATATGTATGTACTTGAAAATTAAGTTACAAGTCAAAAAGGTGGCAGTGTGCCTTCCTCATTTTCAGGTTCCAGGTCGCTGACCTGGCTCGATCTGGCCCCACTACACCACTGCTAATACGTAAGGAAGAGGCTCACTTAATCTCAGAATTATTCGCAGTGTCAGTCGTGTAGTAAGGAGTCCTGCCGCCCGGGGTGGTGATCCTTGAATTTGCCGCCTCCAATATGTCCTCTAACTTTGTTTGTAAATCACTTCTTCTATTTTTTAGCTATGAACTAAGAGTTTTAACTACAAGTGGCTTATTTATTTATGTGTAAATATAATTTCTCGCAAAATATTTTATTTGTTTTTGAAAATGCCGCCCCCAAAAATGTGCCACCCGGGACGGTCCGCCCCTACCGAACCCCCCTTGCTTTGCCATTGCACAGTGTTTCGGGAAAGGCCTGATTTCTTCATCACTCTTTCAATTTTACGTAATAATTGTTAAATCAGTCAGATATAACATGACGAATTACACCATAAAATAATTAATATCAGTAATAGAAAAATGTACTTACAAATCTCACATTGCAAGAGTGAAAATTCCAAGATTGACGCAGAAATAGGTTTCTTCCAGGGCTGTGGAGTCGGAGTCGTAAAAAATGAACAGCTCGAATTTTTTTTGAAAAATTTATTTAATGATGTGTATTCAAGCAAAGTTTTGACATTGTAGCATTCTTGAAATGCAATTAGCAATTGAAATCATAAATATAAGTTAAAATGAAATTATTGAAAAAAATTCTCGTAGTCGGAGTCGTCTTTTTTTTATACGATTCCACAGCCTTGGTTTCTACTATTCTTTGTGCTCAAATTCCATACTTCAAACGTTCTACTGAAGTCTTCGTCGATAAAAAAAAATACATGCCAGAAATTGCAGTTTAGTATTGATTTGATCTGAGAATATAATTTTTTTTATATTTAACAAGGGGCTTGCGAGAGCCACTTTGAGTTCCCTGCAGCCCACCCCTGATATAATATGATTCTAACAGTGTATCTCAGCAGAAACTTTTTACGAAAACTTGTTGTTGTGTTACACTACCTTCATTTTTAGAAGAGGTAAAATTTAAGATCGGAACGGTAGAATGTTCTAAAAACAGTCTAGCATCCGTAGATTGATTGAAAATTGATTTATTAAAAAAAAACAAAACACGTCCAGAACCATTGACCAACCGGGTACATGATATCAAATAAAATATTTTCTTTACTTTTTATGTGTAAATTTCCGTTTAAGATATCTTCACATACATTTTGAATGCTGTCTGTTGGTAAAGATTCCGACAATAGCATCGCTTCATCGTCACCCTTAAAGTTGCCATAAAAAATATATTATAAATATTAATATATCCCGAAAACAAATCAGGGCGAAAAATGTAACACCAAACAAATTAAAGGCTATGGTATTGTGGGGTGATGGGGGGAGGATTGCGTACAGTGGGGAAAACATTAGATGTCGGATGCAAACCGCCGATAAAAGTTTTTACTAAAAACGTAGTTTTTTGTAATTCATTTAATGTTATGCAAGGTTCTCATAAAGATTAAAAATATTAGCAAATCAGTTAGGTCTCCGTTATTGAAAATTGTTTGTTGTATATTTTTTGATATTATAAATGTGTAAATATACATACATAGTAAGTTACTGAATTAACCACATTTTAAGTGTTTCGTTTGTGGACAATAAATCTGGATTATTTATTTAGTGCAGGGCCGTAACTGGGGGTTGGGAAATAAGACGACCGCCACAAGCGCCGAAACGCTGGAGGAGCATAGGGGGCGCCAAAATGATGCCAATTTTTATTGGCAACAAATGAAATACCGAAACGTTGAAAATCCTTTAGATTTTATAGAAAATATAAAACATTTTTTCCTTTGTTTTAGGGCAAAATTTTATAAAAGATATTCTTAGTATTTTAGACATTTCAAGATATGCGCTTTACACTGAAGATAATATCCTGTTTGTACGTCCATATTTTTTTAAATTTTAACAAGTAAAGTTGGAATTAGTTTGATGCTGAAATTAGTATAAAACTTTTCCACGAATAAACAGAATATGATAAAACAGATCAGTGTCAAAAATAACTATGACAATTCAGAAGTAGTATTATTGTGGTATCTTTTTTTTTACTTAACCTAACCTCACCAAACCTAATATTATACTTATTTTACAATTTATTAATAAATATATACGTCAAAAATATTTTATTTTTATTTTTAAATTGTTCTGAATTGTCATGTTTTTTTCGTTTGGCCGTATATAATATTTTATCTAGAAGCCGTGGTAACTACGTCCTTTAAGCGTATGGAAAACAAAATATTTCCTTAATTCAGGACATATTTGTCACTGTGACAAACCTAGCTGTCTACGAAAAAAATACATTATACACAGCGGTGGGCTGCCAATACGTTAACAAGGGGCTCGCTTAATCTCAAAGCAATTCTCGGTGTTCTGGGAAGGGGTGAATGTTTTTTATCACTCCTATGAAATTATATGCAATACTTAAATAAGCAAACGATTGTTACTTAATGCACTTATAATTTGTAACAATATGCAATTTACGGTAAATTTACCAATGTAAATGGCCAAATATGTACTACAGTGTATACTGAAGCTGTCCTAGATAATACATAAGTCAGAAATTGCAGTTATATACTAAATTGATCTGAGAATATTGTTTTCTCTTAAATTAACAAGGGGCTCGCCGGCCTTAGTAAAATTTAACAAGGGGATCGCGCGAGCCCCTCCGAGCCCCCTCCAGCCCACCTCTGTATATACATAATATTTTTTTTTATCATGACGAAAAAATATTAGTAGAAGGTGAGAAAAATAAAATACCCCGCGTGTTCACATTCCCCCGCTTTCTCCAAAATAAAATAGACTGTTTCATTAAGTGCGCAGTGTCGTAAAATAAAACAAAAGTGTCTTTCTTTTTGAGCCCCGCGCTCCCTAATATCGCCGAACCCATACGCGTTCGCCCTGCCGGCTATAAAAAAGCCCATAAAGAGAGCAAACGAATAACAAATAATGGCAGTTAAGGGTTTAAGAGGCCCATTTGTATGATCCCTGCGAGGCGAGACCGCCCCCACCCGTTGCCGGTTAGCGGTACGCCCCTGGATCCGATTTTTTTTCACTGCGCATCTTTGGACGTGATATTATCCATATCTGACCCATGCTGGATGAAGGTCTTCAGCGGGATCACAATGGTCTATCTACAAAATGTTTTAAGGTTACTAAGAATTAACAGTTTATTTAATTTGAATTTAAAATTTTCATTATAATTTCATTTGTAGATATTCCATATCGACTGTGGAAAGGAAAAAGGACGTAACCAACACATATCAAATCATATCATATCAGAGGCGCTCAAAACGTGTTTTGATGATTTTGTGACATATGCAAATTATAAATTATACACAACCTTGAAGTGTACGGATACTTCTAAACTGTGTTTAATTGACACAACTTAATATTAATTAAATAAATTGTCTCGAAAAAACTTTTATTTCAGTGTTTTTTCTTGGTTTTAATTTTTTACAAGGTCATCTTTTTCAAACTTAAAGCTAAATTTAGATACTTATTCGGCATTTTCAGCTTCCATCCTTTTGATAGAATGTGTGTCAAGTTGTATACATTGTGATTATAGAAAAAAACCTGTTTTGGAAAATTGAGGGTTACGTCCTTTTTCCTTTCCACAGTCGATATGCATCTTGTAAATGGTTATATGCACGAGATTTAAATTTGTGTCTCTTATAAATATGACCATGGTATTGCCAAACCCGAGCTTAAATCAAAACAGGCACTTTTATAGTTCGACCCCAATGATTCTTAAAACCTTGAAAGGTTATTTATAATATATTATCCTAATTTAAACTCTTCCACTGTGAACTAATAAGATATAATAATTTTGTTTGTTGAGAATTTGTCAAAGTGTTTATCAACCAACACATATATATACATGAGGTGATTCTTGAACTACTATTCTTAATTGGAAACAATAAAAAAATATATATTACAGAGGATGTTGCGCGTCGTACACACGGCTACAATAAGTGAACCAACGGAGCAGTTCCGCTGTACGCACGGAATGAGTTAAGTAAGCGTAATTCATCTCTTTATTTGTTTATGTTGTTTTATTAAAACATAAATATATGAAGTTACAAATACTATCACAAAGGTTTTCGGTTTGGGTTGGTTGAATATGATTGGAAGAAAAAAAGTTTAATTGCCATCTACATTAACTCTATGCTCAAAGATTTAATATGGTAAGAAAAGCAAGGTCATAAAACATCGCATAACAAGCTGTCCATCTAATTCTTGGGGTGAGAAGCAGAATGTGGCAACTCACAATAATGAAATGTTCAAGAGAGTAATTTTAATTATTTGAACTGGCAAGCTATTCATTATTCACAATTTTACTTACTATCAATTAATTTGTATACCTTGTGAAATTTATGTTTCATAGTTTCTCAACCTTTTTGGGCCCATAGCCAATTTTTCGGAAAACATTTGCCATGGCCAATTACCCAGGAATTTGCAGATTTCCTAAAATGAACAGACGCGAGAGTTTTTTTTCTTTTTTTAGCTCTTGCCAGATTTCCCAAAATTTCAAATTATGAAAAATTTCTTGTGGCCTCCAAAACTGTGCTGTGACTCCCTTAAAATTATTTTTTCTCTCCCTTGGAACATGATGTGGCCCCCGGTTGAGAAACACTGCTTCATATGGTTGTTTTCGATATGAATGTCGAATATCAGAAGCACAATCCAAAATTTCAATTTACTGAATTATACTTATTCTACAAATATAAGGACTTACCGCCTAAATTCAAATTTTATATTTAAAATTAGAGCGTTTTTAAACATTCTCCATTTCGCAAAATGTAGATATTAGTCACATTAGAAAATTGGAACCAAAGAATCATTTTTAAAAAAAGTGGACTTGGTGCATTCTGTTTCTCAAGTCAGAAAATATTTATTTGATAACCACGGTTGTCATTTGGGGGGAGGAGGCAGGGGAGGGCATTTATTCCGTGTTAATAATGTACTGTAAATACTTTTGTATATTGTTTGCAGTTACAACCAAACATATTTGACAGACATACTTAATATATTGATAAAAGAAAACTCCTACTGTTATTGATTATTGGAATAAGTCGGATGAGAATTTCCACCATATTAAATTAGTTAATTAGGTATTACTATGACATTCATTTCCTTTCACCTCTCTGACCATAACTTACTAGGCGTAGTTACAGCGATTAACTAACTACTTGTCTTGTTATACCTTCATACTTTCACCATCGTACTATATGAAAACAAATATTTTGGAATTGTATAACAACTAGTTCTCGTAAAAAAATCTTCTATCGAGATGTTCCTCTACATGTCCACATATTACTTATTAAAAGCGGAGAATTTTACAAAAAGATTAGTCGTTTTCATTACAACGTTTCGAAATCATTGCAGG
This sequence comes from Himalopsyche anomala, assembly GCA_031772345.1. Classification (NCBI taxonomy): domain Eukaryota; kingdom Metazoa; phylum Arthropoda; class Insecta; order Trichoptera; family Rhyacophilidae; genus Himalopsyche; species Himalopsyche anomala. Next base: position 14,629,804 of record CM062833.1, on the reverse strand, counting down.
TTACCCTATCAAGCTGTGATGGATTCGAAAATTTAAGTCGTTACTATTAGGTTTTATAAAAATCAGATTTGAGAATTTGAATTTGTTCTGTTTTTTTTGAGAAAAAATATTCTTATATATGTCTTCACAGCGGAAGTTTTACCTTATGGTAATGGCTGAAGAAACGTTTTATCAGTGACAGGAGCGGCCGGCTTCGGAGAGTTTTGGCGATCGATCACCACCCGAATCAGTAGATATAACTACAGAGTGCTATGCTGTCACCAAATTTAATGTCAACATAAGATTTAAATTTAAGTTTTAGTAATATGTATTTGTATCTATAATATTTTTTTAAAGTATTATATCAACAACATAGCCCATATTTTCTAATAATTATCAAAACATTACTGATGATGATTCTGCGTACGTCCAAAATTATATAGTAGGGTCTATATAGCGGAATAATTTATTACATGTAGTAACGTAATGCACCACAAATAGATGGTGCTAATATCGCGACCCTTACAATAATAAATCAAAGTGAGGAGGGTTCGGGTCTTCGCTGAGATTATCGCTGTTTGCTACCTTTGGACGAAAACGACGCAGTAATACCTCGTATAACTGAGTACATTTATTCTGTACAAAGATATTTATTATGTTCATAGTTTTATTGTTTCATCATACATATTTGAAAATGGAATTTATTTTTAATTTGTGTGAATTCGAAAATCTTGATTAAGGTTCGAAATTCAAAACTTTGTTTTTGTTGCTTTTCAATAATAATCAATAAGAAACCAATCGATTGTTCCAAATTTAAAATATTCACTAACGAATTACATATTTTATTATGTTTATTCGACCAAAGTAGTTAATGACACATCAATAATGGGAAAGTGGTGGGAGTATTTGAGCCATCGAGAGGTGAAGTGAGCCAACTAGTAAAATGGTAAAACTCTTTCATGGAGTATTAACTACAATCACGTCTTTATTTTGCTTTGTCTTTGATGAGGTAACTTCACTTTTACGATACTTTAAGACGTGTAGAATATTACAATGCATCTAACATATTTTTTTCTCACATATCACTTAGCTCACTTCACCTCTAATGGGCCCATTTATAAAAAGTTTAAGATTTAAGAGTTTAATATGTCTATTTTGGATCCTTGTTATTAATTTTTAAACTCAAAAATCTATCGCAACACTAAACAAGCCAAACTCCTCTATTATTTTTGGAACATATTGTAGAGATATTTGTATAAGTTTACTTTTGATTTTCAATAGTTTTTATAAACCGAATATCCATGTTAATACAAAAACAATACTTATTTATAAAAAAACACACTTTTGACAAATTAACGGCCCATGTAATATTGCGGTCCAACGGTTGTATAGCACTGCTTTATAGGTAAGAGCGATATCCGAACCAGTTGTATTTTACGGGTTTCGATTCCATTAACTGTCTGCAAAGGCTTTTCTTTTGTTTATACTCCTACAGATGCGCGAAAGGCAGCGATTTCCCTCTACATATTTATTTAAGGGCTGTTTATACCGTGGCCTGAGGTCTGTTTTCGGCCACATAAAATTATATTTACTAAAATTTTTTTGAAAGTTTTTTCTTTAACTATTTTAATCAGTTATTGATAAAATACTGTTTTATGAATTTATATTTAAAAATAATTTCTATCGGAACAATATTTGAGTAAAATTTTAACTTTAAACAAATATGTGTTTGGAAAAGTTTTTAAGTTATTACTATTTAACTAACACCATGGGTACTGTTCAATTTCTGCGATGGTTTTTAATATACCCGATTTTAACTTTAAACAATTTAAAAATATAATATTAATTAATTTTGAATTTCACAAACATCATAACTTCTTAACTAACAACAACTGCTAAATTTCAACAATGGTTTTTGTTTTACTTCCATTTTACGTTTTTGTTGAGATTGATGAAAAGTGCAACTATACGGAAACGTAGATAATAATAGAACATAAATATTAAAAATATTAAGTAAATTGGTTGAATACATATTTTTTGTGAATTAATAAATTTATTTAATGGTCGAGTCATGTCTATCAGCCGAAATAGCTATCAACTCATAAATATATTTAAAAAAAACTGTAGAACTAAATACGTTGATATTTTTACCCTATTATAATGGAGTTATACCAAGTAAATGCCAAATCAATAAATAAATGTCAGTGTTTCACATATTTTTATTCCACACGCCACACTAAAAAAAGAAGATTTTCATTGTACACAACAAATAAAAAATATATACATACAATGGGGATTTACGTTGGGTATTGAAAATTAGAGAAAAATGTCGCAGTAGTGTTCCGCGACACAGTAGTTGGAGATAACTGGCGTAGGTCATCTTAGCTAGAAAAATAGTTTCAAAGAGATGTGATGAACCTTTAAATGTATGTTCCATAATACCTAGATTTGTTATAAAAACTACTACTAAATGTACTCAGGCCTCCGAGTCCCTTGTTAAAGTGAAAAAAAAACTATATTCCCAAATCGAATCAGTTCTAAGCTACAATTTCTGACATATATCTATTATTTACGATAGTTTAACTATAAAGTAGTATAAATTCGATTGCCTCAAAAATTATTGTGTTAACTTTTATAAGAGTGATCATCAAATAAAAATCGCTTTTTACTCAGAACACTACAAATATCTCTGTGAATAAGCGAGCTTCTTGTTAACTTGTTGGCAGCCCACCGCTGAATGTACTGATGTGAAACAAAACTGTAGAAATTGCATTAAAATATTGGAAACACGTGAATTCTGGGGCCGTTAAATCGGGGTTTCTACTATATTGGTGTTCAATTTAGTTAACTATGAATAAGTTTGCTTTCTGTGTGTCAGCTATAGAAGTTTTTTACCTACCCCCATTAATACGCATTGAAAGTGTAAATAAATTTAAAGTATATTTCGCTGTCATAAAGTCAATCATTTTGACATTTTATAGAACTCTTTTTTGTTTATTTATACCAAAAAAACTCTTGAATGTAAAATAATAAGAGTTTCATATAATAGCCAACGCACGATATATTTCTAAAGTATTTTTGATAACCTTAAGGAAAATTGCAATGGAATCATTCTGGGAGAAAAAAACAATTATACAAAATCATATACATATCGACTGTGGAAAGGAAAAAGAACGTAGCCCATACATGGCGCAAAAAACGTGGTTTGATGATTTTGGGCCATATGCAATTTATGAATTATACACAACCTTGAAGTGGATGGAGACTTCTAAAATGGTGTTTAATTGACATAATCTAATATTAATTTAAAAAATTGTCTGGGAAAAACCTTTATTTCAGTCTTTTTTCTTGATTTTAATTTTTTACAAGGTCATCTTTTACAAACATAAAAACTAAATTTAGATACTAATTCGGCATTTGCAGCTTGCATCCTTTTGGTAGAACGTGTATTAGGTTTGATACATTGTGATTATCTAGAAAAAAACCTGTTTTGGAAAAACTGTGGGATACGTCCTTTTTCCTTTCCACAGTCAATATATGATGTCAAATGTAAAATAAAATTAAATACAGCGTTACATATGCAAACTACTAAGACAACTAGTGGCCTGAGAACTACAAGGTTCTAAGTGTAAATTGTTGGTGTAACAAAAGTAGCAATGAGACAGTCTTTCATGTACCATTCATGGTATTCATTGCAGCTTTTGTTCCGACACAAATCTACACATAGAACCTGGTAGTTCTGAAGTCGCGAACATAAATGGCAGATTCCACATGACGTGTGCGACCCGGCTATAGCTGCTAGTTACCACGTTTTCTTTTCAAATATTCGACTGCATTTTGATAAATTTGTCTGTTAATTTGTTAAATTAGGTTACCACCTAGGTATTTAAATTAGTTCAATTAAGTGTATTTTGGCATTGAGCGATCACGTTTTTGTCTTTTGTTTTCACAATTTTTAAGTTAAGTAGTTTTATTAAGGTCCATCAACAGATGGTTTTTTTTTCAATGGGTTTATATAAGACATTTTAGCAAAATTTTTGTTCAATCTACAAAAATTGTTTTAAATCAAATAAAGATTATGGTACCATGTCGAGAGCCGAGTACTACAAGGTTCTATGTGAAAAATTTTGACGAAACAAAAATAGCAATGTATACCTTTTTTTTATATCAAATTTATGGAGCTTCAAGTACCAGGACGCGCCAGCGTCAAGGTTCTTCCAGTCTCCTTCATCGATAAAGATTTTGAAAAATTGTAAATTGCATCCCCTTACCGTCGTTTGCAGACGGGAGGGCGCGATCACTACAGAGATAAGAAGTTCACGGTAACTTCATATGCATTATTTTGCAAATCACATTCCATATGCTTCCTCCATACTATATCCGTACATGTACACACACATGCGCATACATACATACACAAAAAATAAATAAAGAGAGTCATTTTCGTGATGCTAAATTCGTTCTTAAATTGACAATTTTAGACGACATAAGATCTATGGAGGGTCGTCGAGCAGAACTGCTCTGGGTCTAAAACGATTCTCAAGCAGTGTCTCAATGGTACTTGGAAGACTGCCCCATTGTTACTTCCGTTTCGTCATTTTTTTCATATTCAATATGTGTGCTTTTTGTCAATAAATAATATCTAGAAATATATAACCGAAACCTTTTTTAAATCTAACATGATATTTTGTTGATTCGTCCATACGATCTCAAGTATCCGAATTATGCTTAAAAAATATCAGGACCTTGTTTCATCTTTTGAAAATGAATATTTTTAATGTTTTTGGTTTCCATTTTTTAGCAATACATTAGCTATTTTTGGACTCAAGAAAATATAATGCCTTTTTTGAATGCACCATTCAATATTAACTAATCACCATTCAGATTTTTTCCAGAAAAACCCCCACTAAGAGCAAGATTTCTTATTTTAATATATCAACCTAAATACTAACAACGTATTCACATTATTACCTACAATTCTCGTGATGAGTGATTATTTAAAAAAATGTTTTATTTTTATAAATATAATGCGTTTCCACGAAAAATTGATAGTCAATATTAATCATTCAAATTATGTGCCACTTTGTTATAAATTTTCTAAATTGCATTTATTTTTATAATAATCATCAGTCACCACTTAAAATTTATTAATCTTTGATGATTTTTTAGTTATATGTTATAGGTGGTAAACATTTTTATTTTATGTAATTAAAGAGTCACTAACACTGTAATTTGTAAATTCTTTTCATTGTCAATTGTTGTTAACACCTTTTATTTCAATTTATTTGTGTATAAATAGCACTGTTTATATATTTTTCTTATCAGTTGACAATTCTCGCAATGAGTGAAACCGGTCCTGACTTTTTTAATAAAGTGGAATAAAGTACAAAGGAATATTGTGTGTTTTTATTTATATAATGCCTTTCCACCAAGTATTGACAGTGAACACCTAAAAGTGGTAAAGATTTTAGCTGAAAAATGATAAGAAAACACATATTTATCGAATAAAATCGAACGATCAAAATTCATATGTGAACGTGCCTTTGTGATTTTTCGAAAATAAGATAAATAACCACGAGGAAAATTGTAAAAAAAATCGTTTTTACACATCTCGTCACGATTGCCGGTCGAGACGTCCAAGGCATGGTACAAAAGCCTGCATTTTGTTTGATTTATCAATTAAAAGTGGGCCCCGTTTGTCCAATCATTTAGAGCCACTATAATGGAGACTGTCTTGCCAACGAAACCAGCGCTTCTACAAATTGATACATTTATTTTATTACATACAAAATTGAGCCAAGTACTAAACAGTGCAAGTGAAATATTTAATTAATTTGAAATTAATCATAATAGTATCCGGTCTTTTCATATATAGTATAGTCCTTTATATTCTCATAATAGGGTAAAAATAGCCCGATTCTACGTTTTCCAAGGAACCGGAAAAATCAACGAATAATGCGGGAAATCTTCAAATAATATCAAAAAATGTTTAATTTTCAACCAACTCTTATATTATATTTCACTTTTTTATTAAAGAATATGTAAATTTATTCTTTAATTGCTTAATTAATAAATACTAAGTTGCCTATTTGTAGTTGGGTACTTACATTTTTACAGACGCCCACCCTTCAAACACGCGTACTTTTCTAAGTTAACTTTTTTTGCTATATGATTTTTTTCAACGCCTTGAATTGTTTTTAGTTTCCCATCTAGAGTTCTAGTTTTTTTTTATTTGAGCATTTTAGTTTTGACTTTTGAGTGACCGGGGTTACACTAAAAAAACGCAAAACGAAATACGAGGTAAGACTATTTATGAGAAATATTCAACGAAAACGGTCAATCGGGATAATATTTGTGACGGGACCAAAATATTTAAACGATAGATCGAGGAAAACGGTAAATCGGGGAACGATTAATGTGGGATTATTTAACGTTGTTCTTATGGGTGTTTGGCCGGGACTATGAAAAATAAACGATTCATGCGGGAAAACGAACAATGCGAGAACGGTAGTGCAATCTTTTTGTACAAGTTTAAATTCAATTTGCAACATTTGAGGTGAAATAGCTGAATCAGGCATTGTCTGTCGAAAATAGTTTTTTTATTAGTTTCAAAACAAATTTTGAGAATCTTTCGCTTAATAACGTAAGGCCAGTAGCAAAAGGCTGTGAGAAAAACATTACGCAGTATTTGTGATAACAATTTACACTCCAACTTTTTTAAGGCACCAGTTAAGAAATTTTTAAAACCATCTCATGTACACGTTCGTTACATATAATACATATTTTCAAATACATAAGTACACTATATACTGCATTCCTTGAAACCTAAAGTGCGAGGTCATCGTGATATAGATTCAATTGTAATGCGAGTATTGATGAAAGCTGAAACAGTGTTTTGCATACTTATTTATCATATAAGTAATACAATTGGAGATACCTTCACCACCAGTCATGTGGTCGTTAATTTAGCGACCACAACAATAATTTCATACAACATCGGACAAATAAACCACGACACGGAACAAATCTTTTGATAACAAAAATTGTTTTTAAACTAGTAAATAAATCTCCCTTCCCACCCGTCCTATTCTATGAACGGAGCGTATCGAGAGCGATTAGCTGACCACTTTTCCTGTCCAATGTTCCCTCTTAGGCAAGAGGTTAGCTGCGCGGAAATTTCAAAGGCTGCGCGGACCGATCAAATATTAATTGAACAACTGTCTTGTAGTGCGCGCCAACCCGGAATGAGTGCGTGTGGACTTCCCAACTGCTGCGTGGCTGCGCACACGGGCAGCTTAGAGGGAAGGTTGGTCCTGTTCTAGCCCTATCCTTCTATTCCTACTCTCTTTAGACAAAGAGAGCTTAAGCAACTGAGTAACAAACACTTCTGTTGAGATAAACTCCATTAGGAGTCCATAATCTCCACATTGGGAGCGGGCATGGTAAAAAAAAAACGATGTCGTAAATATTCTACAAAACGTGTTCAGTTGCAGGACTGATTTTGCTCAACTGGCGAGCATCAGTTGTAAATGCTTACCAACGTGGTTGGCTTTCTTGATGGGTCTCAAGTGTTCTAGTCCCGATACGAACAGCATTTTTTCAATAAATTTCTGTTCGAAGGCATTAATGTTTGTGATGTCTAAACATTCCCCCCAACTCTTCCAATCATAAAATAATTGAGCATAGTGTGAGTGATTAAGTAACCACTAGTCTTGTCCTAGCCTTTCCCTTCTATCTCTACTACTCTCTTCGAAAAAGAAAGCTTGAGCAACTGGGTAACTAACAGTAATCGTAGAAAACTTTTGTTGAGATACCTCCATTAGGAGACCATATACTCCACATTGGAAGGGGACATAAAAAAACAGAGTGTATAGATTAAATCATTCTCATTCTCATTGGTTATTTGTTTTAAAGAAGCGAGTTGAGCAAATAGCTAACGAGCAGTTCTCGTTTAAGAACTTTTATATAGAGCACTTTAGAGCATTTTTATTTTTATTAAAAAAAAAAAATCCAATGCAGCTGATGAACACAAAATTCATGCCTTCAAACAGAAGTTCCCTCCAAGCTGCGCGCGTGTGCGGCCACGCACGATTTGGGAAGCCCCCGTGCACTCATTCCGGGTTGGCGCGCACTACAAGACAGTTGCTCAATTAATATTTGATCGGTCCGCGCAGCCTTTGAAATTTCCGCGCAGCTAACCCTTCGGCTTAGAGGGAACGTTGGTTCGAACCCTTTACGTCCAGCATAGAATAATAAGCAGCCATAAACCCGACTAATCCGATTTTGTTTACAGAATCATATAGGAAGCAATTGCATACAAATTTATAAATTGATAAAAATAAAAATAACTATATCAGTGGGTACAATTGGGGTAAATAACCCTTGACCATGAATAAATCTTAGCAGTTGTTCATCAAAAAGACTACGAGACCAGGCATTATAACTACGTCAGTTCTGACGATGGCGAAAGCCGAAATAAATACGTTGCTATTTTAACCCTATTAAAAATATTGAATTCCACAATAACTATAACATTATAAAGTTTGCGCTAATTCTTCGTTCTGAAGATGGATTGAATATAAAATAAAACAATTTTGAAATTTGTAATACTATATTATTTGTAATAACTGTTTTTATTTTATTTCTAATGATTTTGGTATTTAGGAGTACCTACATCAAGTTTGTTTTAACCTTTTACTGTAAATTTGTAATATGTGGAGCTACATACAAAGTTTACATTTTAATACGACAATATAATAAATAATACAAACTATCGATTATATCAAAACGTTGAAAACTTTCATAAAATGCCATCAATTTAAAAAATATTTCTAAACATTTTTTCGTTACCGAAATATATTTCTTATATTCATCTCATGTAGAGTAAGACGGTTTTTAAAGTTTCTCTATCGGGCCGAAGAGATTTTGCTAAGCTCCTTGTATTGAAACACACGATCAGCGCGTGACTGATAGTGTCCCCATTATGCTTTACGTGGCATGTACTGAATACCAATATTTAGAGCTTTCTTGGAAAATCGAAAAATCTCAGAAAATGTTATTTGTTTGTTCGCATTCTTTTGGTGTTAATATTTTTCAGTTTTCAAAAGTAAAATCTTAAAAATTATTCCCATAGTATAATTTATAATAAAATTTCTAACTCTTTTACAAGTAAAAAACAACATTATAATATAATACTTTTACTAAATAATATCATGTAAGCCAGCGGTGGGCTGTCAATACGTTACGCTCGCTTAATCCTAAAGCAATTCTCGGTGTTCTGTAGAAGGAGTGAATATTTGTATCGCTCCTATGTAATTATATGCAATATTTAAATAAGCAATCGATTGTTACTTAATACATTTATAATATTAAACAATATGCAATTTATCGTAAACTTGTCAATTTTAATGGGTAAAAATGTACTACTGTGTATACTGAAGCTGTCGTAGATAACATATAAGTCAGAAATTGCAGTTATATACTAATTTGTTCTGAGAATATTATTTTCTCTTAAATTAGCAAGGGGCTCGCCAGCCTTAATCATAAGTAACAAGCCCCTCCGAACCCCCTCCAGTCCACCAATGACGTAAGCTTTAATTTTTACATTATCTTTGAATTGTAATTAATTTAAATAATCAATCATTTGCTGTAAAATATTTTTCCAAATATTCAATCCATATTTGCTTTCAAAGAAGAAGACTTCTATCAAACCATCTCCATTAAATTGGAATGAATTTGTTAAAAAAATTTTTTTTTTGCATTTGGTGTAACCACACAGTGTTGACCATACTGTCACAAGACAGAAAAGAAGCCATATTAAGATTGAAATCAAAATTTAAGTATCATTGCACAGATTTTTTTCTTTGTTAAGTTTTGTAAAAACGATACTTACTACCAACGCGAATCATATGGGCTTTTTTAACATAACATTTTCCACAAGAGCTACTTTTTATTCAGTTGTTCAGTCACTGTCTTCTTGGAGAAAGTACGAATTGAAGGATGATGTTAGAATAGGACTAGTTGTTAGCTTATCACTCTTGCTTCACCGCGAGTTTGCTCTTCTTCCATCAAAAAACCAAGTAAAGTAGTGATTGTACATAGTCCAATAAAAAAGATTTAACATTTTACTAGTTGGCTCACTTCACTTATCAAATGCTCATTAAATCTCTTGTTTATATGATGGTTCACACAAAAAACGTATTTGCATGATTTTGTACTATAGACAAATTATGAAATACTAGCCGGTTTCCGGCAACCGTTGCATTGCCACTCTAAGAAAGAAAATGTTTTTGTTTTAATTGTATTTATTGAAGTGCATGTTTTTTTTTTCTGTCTGTTTGACGTTTGCTGCCGATCGACTATGGTATGACACACGCGCCACCTACTGTAAGTTAATTGTACTATAACCTTCGCGCAAGTGCAAGCATACATTGTCAAAATGAACTGTATGGCAGACATAAAAACATTGATTTTTATATAGAAGACCTACTGTAAGATAATTTTACTATTCCTGTAATCTTCCCGTAAGCGCAAGCAAAAATTTTGTCAAGTTTTATTACAATCAGATTAGTGGCGTGGCAACGGATAAAGTACGAACAAACAAACATTCATTTTTATATATTAAATATACGACATTGAAGTGAACAAAGACTGATAAACTCGCGTTCAATTGGCCTAATTTAATATTATTTTTTTAAATTATTATTTAAAAACCTTTTTTAGGTCCTTTTTCTTGGTCGTAATTTTCAAAATTTAAAGCTAAATTTAGAAACAAATTCGACATTTGCAGCTTACATCGTTTTGATAGAACTTGTATGAAGTTGCATTGATTGTGATATTTTAAAAATCATTTTGCCTTTCCACAGTCGATAGACATGTATACATAACATTATACATAAATGCTTATAATACATCAGCACATACATAAGTACTTAAATCCTATACATATGATTATAATTATATACACCATACTTGATATCTAAGGCTTAGACATAGTCAGATAGTCAAGTAGGCAGGGGTGAGTTATTAATTATGTCAAAGGTATGTGCGGTTTGAGGTATCTGTCAAAGCAGGAATGTTATATCGGTAGAGATATATATATGATTAATATAATATGTATTTGGATTATGACTATCACATAACATAGAGTATAATATGACTAAATAATAACGACAAAATATTTATGTTTCGGATTCGATATGTACTATCGTTATCAGAATTAAAAATTCGATGGCTAGTTTTGTGATGAGTCGTCCATAAATGACGTCAAACTATTTTGTGAATTGCTTATTTGTATCATAGTTTGTCACCACAAAAGTTGTATTTGATTTACTAATATTTTGGAATTCTGAAAATTGCTGCGTTTGCCTCCGTGTTCTCGTTTTATTTTTGGCCTGGAGACATTTCCATGATGTTTCACTGTATTTAAATCCAATAAAATAACTTCTAATCAAAATAAAACAAATTTACTTACTCCAAATGTTATGTGTTTTGTTGCATAATAATTGTTCTATAGTTCCCACCATTAGCGCGGTGTGACGTTGCACATGCACTGTATCTACAAACCGGACATGCATTAGCGCATTAGGTGCCGGAAGTTGAAGCGAATTCAAACAAAAACATAAAACACGAGTCAAGCAAATTTCCCGCCAAATGAATATGGGGGATTTCCCTTTACATTTCACTCATTCAAAGGCAATGTTAATGTGTGAAAAGACGGCATTGTTATTTTATAATAAGTGCATCGTTCATTGTGTAATATTACAGACTCACAATATTGCCACGAATTTGCGAATTCAAATCTACAATACTTTTCGATTATTCGAATTTCGAATGATATTCGTACAACATTTCTAACATTATTCGAACACAGATTTAATTTATGTATGAAAGATTTCAAACATAGAAAATTAATTTTAAATTTCGAATACAATAGAATCTTCTAGAATCTAGAATTTAGATTAATAATACGAAGCTCAAAGTTTTTGAATATCAAACACGATTATTGATTCCAATTATCATAAAGCAGTGATGTGAAACTTTTTTTGACTTGGCATGTCAAAACTTTAATAAAACCCGGCTCGATTCAGACGACTTATCACATATATGAATATTAATATTTTTTTGCAGTTTTAATCAATTTTCTTCGTTCTTGAGCCAAGATCTTCCGTAAACGATGCGTGTTACCCAAAATGTTTTGGTGGTTCATAAGTTACCCATCACTTTCAAATGTTGATAATGATATTCCAACATAAATTAAATTGTATCTTTAAATAAATCTACAATTCACATATAAAATGTTATCAGTGCTCAATAAAGCTGCGATTAAAAAAACTTCATACAAAAAGTTTTGGTAAAAGAAATGAGTGTAAATATGATTTTACAAAGTTTTTTCTAAATGAAACAATTATAAAAGAATCGGTGATTTACTTTGGAGTGTTAGTTATAAAATATACGGAATTATGTTAGAATAACAAAGTACTGTGGAGTCATGAAAAAAGTCAATAATCTGACTACGAATTTTTTAATATCTAGTGTTTTTTTTTAAAAAAAAAGGTGCCAGAACTCAATTTTTGTCAAGCTTTTTATTTTTTTTCTAATTCATGTCAGTTGTCAATGTAGAAGATATGACTTTCTTATGAAGGTATCTTAGAGTTTTTTTACGAGAACTGCTTGTTAGTAAGTTGCTTAGCCTTAGCGTTTTTAATTAAAGAGAGTAAGGATTTGCCGCCTGTGTGGTCGAGTGGTCAACATCGTTGGCTACCGCTACGGAGGGCACTGGTTCGAATCCCAGTACGGGCAGTTTTATGAATTGATTTTTCAGTCGATTTATGAATTTCTGTTCAAAGGCATGGATGTATGTGATGTCTTGAATTCTCCCCTCCCACCCTTCCTATCCTATGAACACGGCGTATCGAGAGCGATTAGCTAACCACTAGTCCTGTCCTAGCCCTTTCCTTCTATTCCTACTCTCTTTAGAAAAAGAGAGGTTGAGCAACTGAGTAATAAGCAGTTCTCGAAGAAACTCTCCTGTTGAAATAAACTCCACTAGGAGTCCATATGCTCCATATTGGGAGCGGACATGGTAAAAAGCATAGAAAGATATAAAGATAAGACTGGTACAGGCCTAGTGGTTAACGAATTACTCTCGCTATGCTCTGCTAATTTCAGGATTGGGAGAGTAGGAAGGATAGATATAACAAATACCAACGCCTTCGATCAGAAATCAATCTTGCAGGTCTAAGCCCAGTTCTGATAATTATTTTTTTACTGTTAATACTTTTCCAGAAGATCGTGGCTTAAAAAAAACATTTTCAAACGAATTTCTTTAGAAAAATAATCACCCATTATTTTACGACTCCAAATCTTTCCGAAAATTCAATTACCACACTCAGTACTCCGACTCCAAAGTCCTGAAATAAAACCGATTCACTTTATAAGCATCGCCTGTATTCCGATATTGTACGTACGCTCACGTTCAAGATTTTTACGTTTTAATAAAAAAAATACTTTTAAAGCATCTAAATGTAACCATGTAGTAGAAGCGAGTATATAGATTCAACAGAACGCGATATCTCTTAAAAAGCTTTCAAGGAGGGATAAAGAATAGAAGAAGAAGAAAAAACAAAGGTATATAAAATACCACCACCCACCCCCGGTCTCAAAAAGAAAAAATCTCATACCCTCGAGTTTTCTTCACAAAAAGTTTCGCAGTAGTTTGTTTGTGCTTGCGTGAAAATTTCGGTTGAACTTATAAAACAAATTGAGGAGGATGCTGTGTGTAGGGGTAGTCAATATACCATATAATAATAGGGTAAAATAAATTTAAATGAATTGATATTACAAAAGAAACATTACTTCCCAGTGAAAACTTATATGATGTTAAAGAGCTTTAATGGTTGGTTTTAAATAAAATCAGTGTTGTAAATTCAACATAAAACAGAGACAAAAAAAATGTAAGTCACATAGAATCTCTGTGCTACGAAACACATTGGCTGTGTGTATGTGAAAGGTGGCGGTGTGGACAACGTGTGGTAGCGTTGAATAATTCAGGCGAGTCAATTAAGCAAAAAAAAACTTTAATACTAAAAACATTGTATGGGGTTTTTACAGTACAGGATCGAAATATCAGCTTCATCGCATATGCAAAATAACTATTTAACATAACAGATTAATTTAATCGTATATATAAACTAATAAGTTTTGATTTTTGCTGCATACTTTCATTTATCCTAAAACCTTTATAGTCAACAAAATAAAAAGATAGTTATTTAAATTTAAAAAAATAGTTAGTTGGTATTATTTTTTGCATATGATAGAAAAAAATAAACAACATTTTAAACGAGTATTTCTTTCAATTGAACGGCCTTAATTTATAGATTGTATATTCTAATTTTAATAAAATTTCTATACAATATGTAGATAAAAATGACTAATTTTATTTTACAGGCAAAGGCAAACATCTTTTGAAGTTTGATAAACGTCTTTTAACGAATCGATGGACCCCGGCCCTCGCGTAGCAAGGCTCTATTTTTGAGGGAGAGGTGTATTCGGGGTTTCCCCGCAAAATGTCAGGGCGGGAAATCAAGAGTAATGCCAACACGAAACTGCACTACGAGCGCCGGTCCTCCGGGACAATATGGCGGAGCTTTGCGTCGCCTTCTCGCATTTTACCCTTCTCTTTCTTTCGTAAGCCGCAGCCTCTCGAACTATTCTGAAAAGAAAAACGATTTAATATTTTGCGAAAAAAATTAACACCAATGCATACAACAAAAAAAAATAGAATTTACTTTTTATTGTGGTATCTACAATGTTATGGTTAATTCTAATTATTAAAATTCTTTTGTTTATTATCGTTGATATAATAATATAACGATATGAGTCATAAGTCTATTCAAATGAAAGTAGTCGTAATGAGTGAAACCAGTTTTTTGTAATTAGTAAATTAATGTACTTAGTACAAAATAGTATTTTATTGTTTAATATAATGAATTTCCACCTAGTATTGGCAGAGAACAAATTGAAAGTGAATAATCATATCTAATTATTAAAGATTTTTGCCAACCATTCATTTTTTTTTTATACCATTTCCAGAATAACTATGTTCAATATAATTTTAATGTTTTATAAAACCTATTAGTGTCCGGATATTTAACAAAAAAATAGTATCTTCATAACTGCTTACCGCTCTAGCTACTATAGTTAGCGTTACGCATAGACGCAATAGACCGAGTGAATCGGCCAATTTAAAATACTACGCAAACCTAAAATGTCCTCATAGCGTTAATATTACGCTGTATATCAAAATAGTGATTAGAATTTACCATCTATGTATGGGTATTTTTTTATAACAAATAAAGAACAAGCCCTTCGTACTCTTCGAATATTAGACGCAGTACGATTGTTTGACATTATATGCAGGTTGGTTTTATTATCTCTACTTGACTAAAGACAAACAAACATAATTTACAAATTTACGTAAGTGGCAGTAGTAAAATTTTTAATAATTACTTTGATTGAAATAACAAAATTTTAATAACTAATTAGTAATTTTTTCTATCAATAATATGAGTTTATTTCTTCTTGTTTCTTTCTTGTCTGGTGCTACAGTTCGGAGTGTACCTTGGCCGCCCAATTAATCTTCTTAGTTCAGCTCGATTCTCAGCCTTTATACATTAGTCACTGACCTCCAGCACTCGAAGTTCTGTGAGACGTCATCCATCCAGTGATCTCACGCCCTTATTAAGAAACATATTAACAATTATATTTTGAATTGACACGGAATATTATAAATGCAATTTGATTAAAAGTAGTACAAAACTACCTACTTAGTAATTATTAAAGTTTAAATAGTTCAATTGATTGATTAAAAGTTTGAGAGCCTTTGCGGAAGCATTTCCAGGGGAATGTTCTATGATGGCTTTTTAACGTTTGATAAATCGTCCGAGAATAAAATGATTCAATGAAGATTTTCGGTTTCTATTTATACTCTGTCTAATGCCTCCCTGTTTTATATGTGCTTGCGCTGAATTCAATTCATTAGCATTTTATTCTTGAGGTCAATAATATATTTAATATTTGTGGATGTTTGGTTTTGATTACTGATGAGTCTTTCACTTTATGACTCAAAACTGAAAAGGCTAAAAATGCGACAATCACTGAAAAAACAAATATACATTATTAATGGCTCGTATTTAACCGGTCTGAATTTTAATACAGTTTCGGTCATAATTTGTATCACATTAGTCAAAATTTATATTAAATGGTCATAATATATCGATCAGTGTACAGAGAGCAGAATAAATAATTAATGGTCAGAATTTATATAAAATAGTCTAAAAAACCTAACCTAACCTAAACAAAATGGTTATAAAATTTGACCGTATAATATTTTTATTCTGACCAAAAAAATGAATTTTATTCAGACCGAAAGTTTATTTGAATTCTGATCAAAAAACAATTTAAAATATGACCATTTATTTTGTTACTATTATTAATTGTAGTTATATAAGATTAACCGAGGTTACCACATGACATGATGATCTAATATTATCAAAATATAATCATTAAAAACATTTTAACGTATTTGACTCTTCTTATCAATTTCGGACATATAATATTGGAAATAAATACACAATAAACACATCGATGCATAAGAATATGTCATAAGAGGATGTAAACAATCTATTGTGCCCTGAAAATTAATTTTATTCTCGTATTTGTGTCAGATCAGCATTAATGCATCTATATTTTGATATCATTATTATCTATGTAACAAAAAATATCGATGTTATAGGCTTTATAATAAAAAAAAATGCTACTTACTCAGAACTATCAATCTGTTACTTACCAACTTCTGTCAAAACAGTGAAATGATGACATATAAAATTGATTCAATTTTATGCCAAAAGCATAAATATATGCGAAACTTTCAACCAATCCAAACCATTTCATATTTGGTAAACATTGAAAAAAGAACGCATTGATTATCCAGTTATTAATATTTTTCTTATATGATGTATTTTTATATCCTTGTTATTCAAGGTTATACGTCTGTCTTAACACTTTATAAGCGGGCGTTTTTTAGTGATTAGCGCAAAAATATATTACATTAAAATCAACACAACTTCTAAACCAAACAATATTTTCGGCTGAAATTTTCAAAGAAATCATATGTAACATTTAATCATTAAAAATAAAGTGAAAACGTTTTGAATACATCATAATTTCACTACTTTTCTAAGCTAAATATAAAAACCTGTTATTGATTTAGTAAATAGCACTCCACTTGTTATCAATATGAAATATTCAAAATATTCTGTATAAAAAATAACATTAATCCATACCATACAGTTATATAAATAATTATTGTATAAAATCTTCATTCCTACAAATTTTCAATCACTGGAAGTGTGAAATCTGACGCCCTAATTATTCGAGAAACATGTGCGCCTTTTAAAAAAAATACTATGTGCGAATGAACATTCAGAGCATAATAAATTATGAGGTTTATTGCTTATTGTCTAAATGGGTCACTTGCCACGTCAGTTATTTTGAAAAAAACCATTAAATTATGAGTCAATATACCAACAAAACTGTGTATAATGTGTTAAGACCAAAATAACTTATAGTAAAGTTTAATACTAGAACTATATGTATTATGTTTTACATTGGAAACGAGATTAGTATAAAAAAAAACCATAATTGTTAATTTTGTTGAAATATTGTATTTTACTATCAGTCTATTTTTGGTTTGTCAATACTAACAATGAAACAAAAAACAAATGAATATTATTTATTCTCCTGTCATTATTTTTAAGCTGTTCTTTATTCGAATTTTGCAAGCACACGTCAAACAGTTAACAATAATTGCCGACACGCGTTTCACAAAGGTAAGCAAGTACACATTTCGATCACGAGGGCTCGCGCAACGTGCAATAATAATTTTGTTCCCTTATGAAAATATTCAGAATCGAGCAAGAGGGGGCGGACGCATCTCTCAAAAAGCAATAATGCAACAACTGCTGTTTATTAAATGATGCAATACCTGGATTAAATTTAATATCGCGCTGGTGTATCCTCATTCCTCCGCCTTTGATGCGCGCTTTGTCGCCTATATTACGATGAAACGTTTCGACAAACGTTCTCAAATGAGCACAGCAAACACTATAATGCGTCAACTGGAAAATATTTGTGTTCAAAACATATTAAGTGATAAGGTGAAAAAATAACAAAGTATTTTAGTTAAACAATAACTTTTGAAAGTTAATAAATGTAATAATTTAATTTGTAATATGGGCCCTCGAGAGGTGAAGTGAGCCAACTAGTAGAATGGTAAAACTTTTTCTTGTTCAATCACGTCTTTATTTGGTGTTTTGGTGGATTGCATATTTTTATTTTACGGATATAACACTATTGGAATGTTATTTAACTTTTTCGATACTTTAAGACGTGTAGAAT
This sequence comes from Himalopsyche anomala, assembly GCA_031772345.1. Lineage (NCBI taxonomy): Eukaryota > Metazoa > Arthropoda > Insecta > Trichoptera > Rhyacophilidae > Himalopsyche > Himalopsyche anomala. The sequence goes on along the minus strand of CM062833.1, from coordinate 14,611,366 downwards.
ATTACAACGCATCTAACAACTTTTTTTTCTAAAATACCATCTCTAATAGACCCATATAAATAAGAATGTTAGAATGGATAACAGCAGGGGTGGGCTGGAGGGGGCTCGGAGGGGCTCTCTCGAGCCCCTTGTTAAATTTTACTACAGCCGGCGAGCCCCTTGTTAATTAGAAAAAAACAATATTTTCAGATCAAATTAGTATAATATATAGCTGCAATTTTTGACATCTATTTTATCTATGACAGTTTCAGTATACACAGTAGAATATTTTTAGGCATTAACATTGATAAGTTTACGGTAAATTGCAGTGTTACATGTTATAAGCGTATTAAGTTAAAATCGGTTGCTTATTTTTAGTATTGCACATAATTGCGTAGAAGTATTTAAAAAATTCACTCTTTCCCCAGAACACCGAGAATTGCTTTGAGACTAAGCGAGCCCCTTGTTAGCGTATTGCCAACCCACCGCTGGATAACAGGATATATTGTGTTTCTCTTCTAGTATATGTAAATTTAAACATAGTTCTAATGAAGGCATACGCCAAAATTACATTTTTTGATTTTATATTTTTCAAATTATTACAATAGAGTTCTACAAAGTAAATGAAAATTCAATAAATTATATTCAGTGATATATAAAGAGATCAGGCATTGTAAAATGAGAGTGGTGTCTTGCAGGTATGAAGCTTTTGCATTAAAATTGAGAAAGGGTGAATATTAATTAAGGGTGATACCCATAGTATATAATTATTTCACTCAGGATTAACGAATAAGCTCACCAAAACTTTCTTGCCAAACCAATTAACGAGAGAAATGTCTTAGGCAATACATAGGATAAGAAAAAGATTGTCGAAATTATCACCATTAATTAATAAATACGGTATTTGAGAGATATTATGAATACATACAAAATTAAGGGCTGGCAATAATAATTTTAAATTGGTTTAATAGAATATACGTGACAAACGACGTATTTCGACGAGTTTTATTATATATACGCAACAATTTATATTTAGTATTTTTTAATCCATGTCCAATCCAAGTGTGGAGCATATGGAATTTTAATAGAGATATCTTAACAGAAGTTTTTTCTACGATAACGGCTTGGTACTCAGTCACTCAACCTCACTTTTTTTCAAAATAAGTAGTTAGGAAAGAAGGATAAGGCTAGAACAGGACTAGTGGTTGACTAATCGCTATTGCAACACCCAGTTATTTAAGGATCAGAAGGATGGGAGGAGAGGAAATAATGTGAATTGACATCATAAACTCCCAGTCTTCGATAAAAACTTTGAATTGAATAATTCTCAAATTCACTGTGATCTTACCAGGAATCGAACCCAGACCGAACCGTGATCGGTAAAGCAAGCTCTAACCAATAAAACCACAGTAGGCGACATATATACTCTATTTTACCTATAACCTTTGCGACTTTTGAACGAGAACTGATTGTTACTCAGTTGCTTAACTTATTTTCGAAGAGCGTATTAATAGAATAATATAACTTTGAAATGACTAGTGTATTAATAGCTAATCGCTTTTGCTACGTACATTTTTTAGAACTTGATGGGTGGGACTGGTGAGAATTTGAGACATCAAAAATGTTTTTTAAGCCTTTTCCGCTCCCAATGTGAAGCATATAGACTTTTTATAGAGTTTATTTCAACAGACATTTCCTTCGTGAACAGTTGCTTACCCTCTTTTTTTACGAGAGTAGGAGATTACTATCGCTCTTGCGAATTCCAGTTTAAAGATTTTTATTTAAAAACATCAATTTATAAAACTGTACGAATAGGGATTCGAGCTCATGAGCATCGCAACTGAAGCCAACCACCACGTAACCATGGATACAACATTCAAACGGTTGATAACTAAGCAAAATTAAATTTGTATTTAAAACATCAAACAGTCTTCCATTCCAAGTTTTATCTGGTATAAAGAAACATGGCGGCTAGTTTTGTAGTATTCGTTATTGAAAAGAACACGTGACCTCACCTGTCAAAACGAATAAATACATCCACTCAAAGGTACAATATTCCGCATCAATAAAGAGGCTAAACTTACTTAGATACATTTTACTGTCCATAGGGGCTGTCAACCCATTCGGCGCGGCACGTGTCTACAACCGGAGTTTGCGCACACACCACAGGGGCCACAATAATTTCCCCGGGATGTAATTACTATTTTTGTGATGTTTATTTATTATTTTCTGGTGGTGCATCTCTTTTTTTATTTGAGGGAGTCAGAAACAAAGGTGGCAACAATCTTAAAATGTATAGGTGCAGACAGCGGTGGGCTGCCAATATCTTAACAAGGGGCTTGGTAAATTTTATTCTTTTTTTTTCATCCATCTCCGCTCCTAATGTCGCGCATATGGCCTCCTAATGAAGGTATCTCAACACAAGTTTTTTTTCTACAAGAATTGTTTGTTACTTTGTCGCTCAACTTCTCTTTGCTAAAGAGAGTAGTAGGGATAGAATGATAAGGCTAAGACAAGACTAGTGATTAACTAATCGCTCACGTAACGCCCAGTTGAATTGAAAGATCGGAAGAGTGGGGGGGAGGATTTTTAAACATCACAAAAACCCATGCCTTCGAACAGAAAATACATAAATCTATCGAAAAGATGCTGTTTCGTACTGGGACTCGAACCCGTGAGGTCCTGCATGGAAACCCATAGCGCTGAATGAAAAAAACGAAAGGGGAACTATGTCTCGTTTCATAATAAAATTTAACCATCGACAGAAATGAGAAGAGTTATGTGCTGATTTGATCTAAGACGAATGATTTTCTTATCTTAACAAGGGGCTCGCCGGCCGCGCCGAAATTTAACAAGGGGCTCGCGCGAGCCCCTTCGAGCCCCCTCCAGCCCACCCCTGGGTGCAGAATCATAGAGCAAAAAACTGATATTTCAGAACCAAATCTGTTTTCATTTCATAAAAAATAGTTTTTTTGAAACTCACTTTGCTTCAGCTTCAGCTGATTTACGATAAATGTCGCTTAAGCCCGGGGCAAACAACATAACATATAAAATAAATTTTATTGATTCAAGAAACACGCGTCGCTGCACGTGTCCAGGTGTGACGGCAGTAGTTTTCCCGCGTGCGCTGCAGCATGCAATCACTGATTGGTTAACAACCCCGCCGTGCTGAAAGGTTTTATTAAAATAGAAGATGACCTTTTGAATTAAATTTATGGATAGGTAAGCAAGGGATTTTTAAGGGTGGTACTGAATGCATGCCGCCGTGGCGAGGTCAGTTAGAGGGACGATTGCACGACTAGGGAAAAAATTCACGATGGAAAGAAGTAATACATTTTGGCAAAAAAATTGTTGTATGAAGCTTTTCAAAAATGCACCGGTTGGTATAGTCGACGCAGCGGTGGGCTGCCAATACGTTAACAAAGGGCTCGCTTAATCTCAAAGCAACATGTTACAATATGCAATTTATCGTAAACTTGTCAATCTAAATCAGGGGTCACCAAAATTTTTGAGAAGCGGGCCGGATGGAACTTTTTAAAAACTAAGGGGGCCGACGACAAATAAATTCTTATTGGAATCCAATCAGATATTATTTCATTTTATGTGGTTGCATAATAATTAGAATGTAAACAAATGTTTGCCTTTAGAATTTCAATAAATGAGAATATTCGAGAATTTTTTGAGTAAACGAACATCTGGTCGTCTCGCCTCCAATTTCTATCCAACTTAATTCACTTTGAGTCCCCTACCAGATAGTTGTATGACAATTGATGATTTGAAATAAATAGTAACTAAATCATGAAAATTTATATTTCTCATATGAATAATTTCTATACAAAAATCCAGAACTTTTCGCGGGCCGTAGTTTGGTGACCGCTGATCTAAAAGGCTAAAAACGTACTACTGTGTACACTGAAACTGTCGTAGATAATATATGTCATAAATTGCACTTTAAAATCGTGTTGAAAATAGTGAATTAAAGAGTAGAATTACAGCATATATATTTATTTTTTAATCAGATAAAAGATTTTTTTAGCAATTTCACGTTTGATCAATTAAATATAAAAGTATTACAAACGCCGCTACCTTTAATATTAAATTAAAAATCGACATTTATTAAACAACAATCTTGACAGATATTGAATCACTAAACTTTTGATTGAAAAGCGGAGGTCTTGTGACTTCTCTTAACGAATGAGTTCACTAATCTACAGCAGTGCTTCCCAACCTTTTTCATTACACGGCCCCCTAAATCTGAAAAAAAATAATCCGCGGCCCTACTCAATACAAAACATGTTCTGCAGCGGTCCCCAATCTGGGAAGTACTGATCTACAGTATCGAAAAAATTAAGAATACTTAATTAATATTATGGTAGATAAAAAATAATATATGTTTGAACCTGATGAAAACGAGATCTTGGCGTCCATCGTTCTACTTTTGTCGTATTTTTTTCGCAAATCAAAAGTTATTACCGAAAATTTTATTTCCGAAAATGACAGAATTTTCTCCAAAAATTGCAATAATTTCTCGTTAATATCGAAAAGCCTAAAGCTCGGAGTCTGATAAGTACCAATATGGTTGTAACAGAGAACGGAGTCTGCCGTTGTCGTATAACGCCCGTTAAACGGGCCATTTGTATGATCCCCGTTCGCCGTTACCCCAGAACTCGACTCCAGTGGCGTGCGGCACGATAATAAATTACGGACATCCGAATCATGATGTCAGTGCGAACCATGACACATAATACGTTCACTTCGATGGCCTACATACATGGAATTGAAGTCCTGGAGTCGAATTTTCAGCTGATTTGGACGTTCGTGTTATTTAGTTGAGGTGTCACAGGATTAATATTTGATATTCGGCTTATCAGTGAACGTTAAATTAACTGATTGTATAACACAATGAACCAGCGGTGGGCTGCCAATATCTTAACAAGGGGCTCGGTAAATATTATTCATTTATTTGTATGCATTCTTGCTCCCAATGTAGAGCATATGGCCTCCTAATGAAGGTATCTCAACAAACTTTTTTTTTCTACGAGAACTGTTTGTTACTTAGTCGCTCAACCTTTCTTTTCCAAAAAGAGTAGTAGGGATAGAATGATAAGGCTAAGACAGAACTAGTGATTAACTCGAACCCATGAGGTCCGGCACGGAAGCCCACCACGCTAAATGAAAAAATGAAGGGGGTACTAAGTCTTGTTTCATAATAAAATTTAACCATCTATAGAAATTGCAGTTAGGTGCTGATTTGATCTAAGACGAATGATTTTCTTATCTTAACAAGGGGCTCGCCAGCCGCGCTAAAATTTAACAAGGGGCTCGCGCGAGCCCCCCCCAGCCCCCTCCAGCCCACCCCTGCAATGAACCCAATAATCTTGCAGAAAAGTAAAGAAATTTAATAGCAGATGTTTTAACTAATGTATTTCAGAATCTTTGAACACAACTGAATATCATTCATGTGATGAAATTGATTAATCCACTATTCCAGCATGGCCTGGAAAAAAATATGATGGTTGGTAAATGAGAGCACGCAAAAAACCAAAGCTGTGGAATTCGGTTCCCTTACTGTGCAAAAAAAGCACAAGCTCCTGAGCTGTGTATTCGTTACACATTAGACAAACGGGAGTGAATCATGACAATTATATGTAGTACTGCTGCAGTAGTGTTATATAATTGGCATGATTCACTCCCATTTGCCTGATGTGTAACGAATACACAGCTCAGGAGCTTGTGCTTTTTTTGCATAGTAAGGGAAGGGTTAAAAAAATTACTCCGAGACCGAATTGATTTTTTTATCATTTCCATATAACTTAAATTGGTAAATGTATACCACCAGTCAAATTATCATGCATTGGCAACGCATGCAGTTTCAATATAAATATATCAATAAATATATGCCGCCTGTGTGGTCGAGTGGTCAACATCGTTGGCTACCGCTACGGAGGGCACGGGTTCGAATCCCGGTACGGGCAGTTTTATAAATTGATTTTTTAATCGACTTATGAATTTCTGTTCAAAGGCATGGATGTATGTGATGTCTTGAATTCCCCCCTCCCACCCATCCTATCCTATGAACGGGGCGTATCGAGAGCGATTAGCTAACCACTAGTCCTGTCATAGCCCTATCCTTCTATTCCTACTCTCTTTGGAAAAAGAGAGGTTGAGCGACTGAGTAACAAGCAGTTCTCGTAGAAACACATCTGTTGAGATAAACTCCATTAGGAGTCCATATGCTCCACATTGGGAGCGGACATGGTTAAAAAAAAAAAAACATAATTGTAAAAATATATGTACTTAATTAAATTTATTATTATTTATTTATTAATTATTTGTTACAAAAACATATGAGCAAATAAAGCTTTTATTGATTGAAAATCTTCAGTTCTCGTAGAAACATTTCTTTTGAGATAAACTCCATTAGGAGTCCATATGCTCCATATTGGGAGCGGGCATGGAAAAAAATGCATTAAATTAACACCTTGAAACAGGGGTGGGCTGGAGGGGGCTCGGAGAGGCTCGCGCGAGCCCCTTGTTATATTTCGGCTTGGCCGGCGAGCCCCTTGTTAATATAAGAAAACCATTCATCTTATATCAAATCAGCATCTTACTGCAATTTCTGTAGATGGATAAATTTAAAAATTAGTTTCATTTTTTCATTCAGCGTTGTGGGCGTCCGTGAGTGCCAGTACGAAAAAACATTTTTTCGATCGATTTATCTATTTTCTGTTCGAAGGAATGGGTGTTTATGATGTCTTAAGATTGCATTCCACTCTTCCGATTCTTCAATTCAACTGGGCGCTACTATTATTTAATCACTAGTCCTGTCTTATGCTTATCATTTTATCCCTACTACTCTCTTTGGAAAAGAGAGGTAGAGCGACTAATAAGTAACGAGCAGTTTTCGTAGAAAAATAACTTGTCGTTGAAATACCTTCATTAGGAGGCCATATACTCGACATAAGGAGCGGACATGGATAAAAAATGGATAACATTTACCGAGCCCCTTGTTAAGATATTGGCAGCCCACCGCTGCCTTGAAAGTGTTTTATTTCAATTCTTTACGAATGTATAATTTTATTTTGTATTGATGTATTCAGGCTATTACTAAACATGTACATAAATATTACTATTTTTAGTATAGTGTTTTATTATCAATGAAAGCCTTTTCAACGTCAATGCCGACTTTATTGAACGAGGCAGTTTCGTTATTGAGCTGAGCAGCTTCGTTACGACCATAAACGTTCGTTGTAACGGCGCGTTCATGCGTCGTTACACTGTGAATGAAAAGTAGTTACGCGTTGAGTAACGAAATATATCTTCGATTTGTTTTAGGGAGATGTCATCAGCTAGTGTCTTTCACTTAATAAAAGTATTGCAGAGCGACAAAAAAATACCTCGATCACTGACCTCTATTTTATAGAATATTTAAAGCAAGGTTTCCCAAACTATGTTCCGCGGAAAACTGGTGTTCCGTGAGAACTAAATAAGCGTTCCGCGAAAATTGTGAATGGTCAGGGCTGGCACTACCATACAGGCGAAATGGGCAATCTGTAGGTTACGCATAAATTGAGTAATCAAATTATTTTTTTATAATCTAATAACAAATAATAGTACGGTTTTTAATGCTTGTATCTGTTCGTTATAATTGTGTATCTTATTCTACATACTTTGAAAAAGAGAGGTTGCGTGATTGAGTAACAAACAGTTCTCGTAAAAAACTTCTGTTGAGATACCTCTATTAGAAGGCCATATAATCCACATTGTGAGCGGACATGCATCTAAAAAAAATCCATAGTTTGTTAAAAAAGGGGCGCGCCAATAACCGTTGCCTAGGGTGCCAAATAACCTCACGCCGGTACTGGGAATGGTAATATACTCTGCTATACATTTGAACATATTCTAATTCATATTCAAAATCGAATAAAGATGAACCTCCATTGATGTTTAAAACGTCAAATATCTAGGTACAGACGGAGATTTTGAATCACAAAGATCTTTATTTACTCCTATGTTTATGTAACATCTTTTAAAAACAATTAATTAATACATAATAAGTGATTTAATAACATATATGTTTTCAATATTTTTACTATGTATGTATTATAAATTACCCGACCTAAAAAATAAGCTGTGTTCCCGTAACATTTCCAGATTTGTGAAGTGTTCCATTGCACAATAAGTTTGGGAAACCCTAATTTAAAGCATTGAATGTTATTTGCGATATCGACTCAGGTTGTTTCATGAATTTTCAATATCAAATTTGAATCATTTGAATATTGTACACGTACTTCAACAACACAAGGTTTGATGTCAGTACTTTAATGAATTCAACCACTTGCATGAATTTAAAAAAAACTATTGTTGTGTCATGTATTTATTACAAAAGAGAAGCTTCAAAACAAAACAAAATATTACTATAAACACTAGGTATATGCTGTATATGTTTAAGTAGCGAATTACCCGGATTAAGAAAAATATTCATATACGTTATTATAAAATCTATATGCTTCAAATTATGTTGATAGGAATCAATTTTCATGAAAATGTAATTAATGAAGAATTGTACAAAATTTGCTCTGCATCTAAATTCTATTATAGTTAACAAACGTGCAAACAAATTCTCTCTCTTTCTCTGTTTTGACGTGCTAAGCAAATGAAGAATCAATACATACAAATTTAAGAATTATTTTTGTTTATTTTTAAGGTGCTCACTGTCAAAACTTGGACGAAAGACATTATATTGAGAAAATCTTCGAAAATCTCACTTCGAGCATCAGTTTGAAATGTCCGCAATGAGTAAAACCAGTCATGATCAAATAAGCAAATTTGCAATCAGTACAAAAGAGTGTTTTTTAAATATTTTTGTATAAAATTATTATTTTTATTATATTATTGACTAGCACGAGCGATGGTTGACGGGTAATATAAAATAAAAAGATTTATCAGATGCAAACCATGAACAATTATTTACTGCTCGTTATGATATAGGTCAGTGGAAGAGAATCTGCGGCTTCTTGACTACCCTGATGCGGTCTTTTGATTTGATCGAAATATTTATTAATTGACAGCATTTTACATAAAAAATTGCACTTTAAATTCAAAATATATATGAAAATAGCTAATACAGCCATCTTGTTAACAATACGCAATTTATTGGCTTAGAAATTTTTCGCTAAGAAATATAAAACCGTTAAAGAGTAATAACTACAAATTACTTTATTATTTCAATAAAAACTTATCGTTTATAACACGGTTTTATACTAAAAATATAAACGTCTTTCAGACGGACATGTAAATCAAGAAAAATGTACTGAGATTTTTTTTAATCGATTATGTAATATAACAACTCGAACAAACCTAATACTATCAAATAGAAAATAGCCCAAGTGATTGCGCTTCTCCATAAAATATTTCACACAGCGATGCCTTTGACAATTAGGTTTTACTCCTGCATGGCGTCCTCTCATCGATATATGTAACTATAATGCGCACATTCGAGTACCCACCCATCTAGATATTCGATACTCCAAAATCCTCAAAGCAATATTAAATATCAATACTAGCATATAATTTGAAGGAGGTGTGTTAACGATATTGTAAGAGTTGTTTTAGTGAAAAATGCATTATTTAAATTATAATCATATAGTAATAAAATAATATCATTCTTTAAATGTAATTTAGATCACGGTTTCTCAACGGTGGGCCATAGCGTGTTCCAAGGGGGCCACAGAGATTTATTTTTGTTTTGGGGAGCCACAACACAGTTCAGGGGGGCCACGGGCAAATTGAGGATTTCAAATTCCTCGGTGAGCTAAAAAAATCGGAGATATTCTGGGAGAAAGTATACCAAATCGGAGATTTCAAATTTCTCGGTGAGCTAAAAAAAAAAAAAGGTGTTTTTGGAGATATTCTGGGAAAAAGTATACCAAATCGGAGATTTCAAATTTCTCGGTGAGCTAAAAAAAAAAGGTGTGGAGATATTCTGGGAGAAAGTATATCAAATCGGGGATTTCTCGGTGAGCTAAAAAAAATAAAAAAGGTATGGGGGGCACAGAAAAATAAAGACACTCAAAAGGGGCCACGCTCCCAAAAAGGTTGAGAAACACTGATTTAGATGATATAGAACAGTGGTTCTCATGTGCGGTAATGCGGCCACCAACAGCTTTATAGTTCAGCTCCATAAGTATTGCTTTTAAATAAATAAATACAAATATGTTTAAATAATGTCTTTAATTAAATATAAACTTATATTTTGCTATTTTTATCGCATCTCAATACAAAAATTTGGTGCAACCACGAGACATTTCCATATGACGTTTGTAATGCGGCCACAGTGAAATTTCACGTGAGAACCACTGGTATAGAAGAATGTAAATTGTAGACATAAATAGGTATATTTAAACACGGTCCCCTCCTAATTTGGAGCATATGGATACTTGATAATATTGATTCAATGTGTATGGTGAACGGATACTTCCATACATGAAAACGTTGTGCACCAAGTATTTTGTACACAGAAAATTTCGTACATAAAAAAATTTGGATACAGAATATTTCGGACATTTAAAAAAAATATTGTATTATGTTTAATGTCCTAGGTCAGGTGTCAGCAAACTTTTAAGTGAGAAAAGTCAAGTTTATAAGGAAATTATATATCAAAGGTATCAGAGAGGCATACATATATGATTTCGTATGGTAAAAAAACGTGATGAAAAAAAGTATAATAGTGGATGTTTGAAGAGCTGCGAACGCCTACACAAAGAGTCACATGCGGTTGGCGGACCGAGGGTAAGGGTGCCAAATATTTTTCAAGCAAAAAATTACATATTTGTATTTTCTGTATATTTTAATAATATGTAAAATATCAATGTCAAATCTCAACTATAAAAAATATTTAAATGTAAAATTAAAGTAAATTTACGGAAAATTCTGGGTCCGGAGTTTTATATGTACGGAATTTTCTGCGTACGAAAAAGTCTCGTTTGGAAGAATTGGTGTACGGTGAATTTGTCACCCCCGTATGTTCTCTAATATTGTTTTTAAATCACTTCAACTATATTCACTACGAACTAGGAGTTTTTACCACAGGTGGCTTATTTTTTATGTATATTTATATTAAATAATTTTCATCAAGCCTATCGTATGTGAATTAAAAGTTTTAAGTACCTGACATATATTTAACATTCAAATTTTAATAAAAACACGTTGTAGTCATTTTCACGGCTTAGTTGTGTTCATTAAAGATGTTCAATTTTCTATCGATTAAGCAAACATACGAGGACCTCAATTTCAAAACCTACCTAAAGACCATTTTTGATTTATTACAAATTTTAATGCCAACTTTTTTCTATTTCAATATCAACAAAATCAATAAATTTTCGATTACATTACCTCTTTAAATACAGAAAAAACGCATTTACAAAAACATGTCTCAAGCCTCAAAAAGTACTTAAACCCAAAAAGCCCACAGCAGTTTTTTGCACTTTGCCAACAATTTTGGTTTTTGGAGTTAAGTAGGTTTTGAATCTAAGGCGCTAATATTCGGTTTTTAAAATATCTCAAAAGCTTTTAGAATGCAATAACGCTTGTGCAAGCGATCAATAGCTCCCCGCACATCCAGCATTCCTGGGTTTGAATCCCGCCATCTCCACTAGAACACAAAGAAGACGAGATGACTCTTGACATTTTGATTGATATTAATATCCTACCACCACCACAAGGTCTGCGCAACGATAGTAGCTGGGTATTCTATACCAGACTCGTATGGCGTTACCTATTGAACTGTAGGGTTAGCACAAAAAAAACATTTTTTTTTTTTTTTTTTGATTAGAGCCTTTCAATCTAATATATATAAATGAATGTTTGTTCGTTCTTACTTTATGCGTTACCACACCGCTCATCCGATTGCAATAAAACTTTGACAAACTTTTTTCTTACACTTCTGGGAAGACTATAGGCATAGTAAAATTAACTTATAGTAGGTCTTTTATTTAAAAATCAATGTTTGTATGTCTGCCATACAGTTCATTTTGACAACATATGCTTGCACTTGCGCGTAGGTTATAGTACAATTAACTAAAAGTAAGTGACGCGTGTGTCGTACCATAAACAATCGGCAGCAAACGTCAAATAGACAATAAAAAGTTCAAAAATGCACTTCAATAAACACAATTAAAACAGACACAGACACCGACATCAACGCATTTTGTTCCAAAGTGATCGTTTACTTCTAGTCTTGACGGAAATGTATCATATAAAAATACGTATCAATTCAATGGTTTTTTAATGAAAATCAGTGCCAGTTTCACTTATCAAGCTCGTGATATACATCGTTAGTACAAAACAGTGTTTTATTTTTAAATAAAGTGATCGTTGTATTAGCATATGACCCACGTAGGCGAAAATGACGAACGCCTAAGAGTACTTACTTGAATGAAAAACAGGCTCTCTATTGTAATTGTATTAATACCAACTGTAGTTTAGATGAAAATTTAGAATGATTTGAACACCCTGTTTTAGACATGCGAGTATACGAATGACGCTAGCGTTTTGTACATACGTACATATAGGCATGCACGAAAAACAATAATGTTTTTTTCATTTCCTTTGAAAAGTTTTCAGGTACAAAACGAATTCGTTTTAAAATTTTCCTCACAAATCAGAGTACACTTATATCGTCCTGCGAGTAATATATCTACATTCTGTAACAAAAAGAAAATTTCTTGTTACATTGGCATAAGGAAGTAAAATAGATTCCTTTTTAGCGAGAGGTCTACTTTTAAACTTCTATTTTAGCTTATGGTAATTTGATAATTATTCATACTATCTTACCTAACCCAATGAAGATGAGAAATTTTTCAATCACACCTCAGACCAATTTGTTGGAATATGGTTTGTGTTTGGTATTCCTGAATGACATACTGCATGTGAAATATACCCGACAAAGCTGCCCGTAACAAAGTCGCTGTGATATTACGGTCAAGGCAAAATTTCCAGAAACAAAGTCGCTCAGAAAAGTTAAACAATTTAGGCAAAGACAGGGCCACGTTGAAATAAAAATTTAAAGAATGTTCCGGAAGTTCAATTGCTTCACGTAAAAATTAAGGTATCCGATTTCGGACCCTTTTTGTGATCCCGGGATTTCGGGATTGACAATTTTTCAATCCCGGGATTGAACACTCAACTGAAAATCGTTTATAAATTGGGATTCGGGATTGAAATTTTTTTGGTCGGCGATTTTGAAATCATGGATATTTTTAACAATTTCATGTCAACTTCAAAAATCCATAAATTTTCAGAATTCCCAAAATTACAAAAGCGGGAGCTTTTTTGTTAGCTTTTCCAAGAATTTTCGAATCCAAAATCCCAGGAATTTGCGGATTAGCTAAAATGAACAGCGTGGGACCTTTTTTCGGAATCTCGGGATTGGACACCCTAGTACAAATATATTAAATGACTGAGAATTAATGCTTTTTTATAGTAGAATTAGTAATACTTTAGAAGGTGAACACAAAATATCTATATTTAATTTTAAATAATATATTTTTAACTTATATGTACATTTTTTTATTTGAAATATTTGAAATTAAATATTTAAGTGTCTAATTACTTACATTCTTTTGTCAGAGTAGCAAATTCCTGGCGACTTCTTCGATACTATAAAGTGTTCATTTGATAGCAATGTGTATTTTTCCAAACAAAATAAACAGTATTTATGCAATTAAAATAAATGTCACGAGACAATCTTTCAAGTCCCGAAAATAAGATGTCGTATACACAACACAATTTTTAAATACTTTTATTGAATTTAATATTTTTCTTTTAACAACAAGGCCATTTTTACAATTCAACATGGCGTTACGTTTATTTCGAAATACAAAGAGAAATATTGCGCTACGGCATGCCCTCCAACAGTTGCCATAGCAGCAACTTATTCCGTAGAATGGGACACAGTGATTTAAAAATAGAGGAGTAAAACAAGGAGAGATGTATAAAATACTGTATAGACGCGTTTATAGCTTCGTATGGAATGCGAAGCTACGAACAGTATGGAGCTTTGTACTGGCGTAGAGGGTCTACGCTGAAAATTTATTGTACTGTTTTATATTGAAATAGTAGAAGGAATTAGTTTTCATATTAAATTGAACACATTTTTTATATATGCTATAGGTACAGACTGTTAACTTGCTTTGTAAGTATTTCATTACTTTTGAAAACAACACACACATTCAAAGACAGTCGTAGATAGAGAAATAATTAATTTTAAGTGTTTTTGATCACTCAAAACAAATTAGAAGTTGTTTATTATGTAATTCATCAAGCGATAATTATTCATGACACTTGACGATCGATTATTTTCCTAATTGACAGGAAAGTGAATTGTTTAACATACAATTCGATTATTCGAACAATTAATTTTACGAATAGGTATTCAAAATTCTTAGTAAGAAAGTATCCCATTTTCTATGCTGAATTAAGAAAAACACATATTTTTTAAAATGTATTAGTTTTGTTTTGAAAAATAGTTTCATACAATAGAACCAACATGAATCATTGGTTTTCCAGTAATTATAGTGTTTTTAGTCTTCCTATTTTCAAACGCTTTTGCCCATAGAGAAGCTTGACCGTCTAAATCAATCGTATCCACTCCGATCAGTTCTCAACCATTCTACGCTAATCTGCTAAAGATCATCTGCCTGCTATATAAATATATTTTTTAATCCATGTCCACTTCCAATGTGGAGCGTATGACCTCCTAATAGAGGTATCTCAAGTTTTCAACAACTCTTTTTCATAGAGAGTAAGGACAGAAGGATAAGGCTAGGACAGGCTAGTGGTTAGCTTAAAGCTCTCGTTAGGCCTGTTTAAGGATAGGATGATTAGAAGGGAATTTAAGGCATCACATACATCGATGCCTTCGGACGAAAATCTATTAATCGATTGAAAAATCAATCTATAAAAACTGGGATTTGAACTCGTGATCTTCATGCTCTTAGTCAACGTCGTTGACACTCGATCACGCAGCCAGTCTGTTATAATACCGAAGGTATAAAAAATAAAAGCGAGCTTGATATACCTGGTACATTATTTTTATATATCGCCGATTATTGACCCGTAACATGCCATCCTAAAAAATCACGTTCCCTGCCATGATGGCATCTCAGTTTCACTGTTTATTGACAGTATTTAAACCTAAGTTAGAAGCTAAAAAATATTTTTAAAAATGTATATATGCTAGAATACCTAAAATGATAAATACTTATTGACAATATTAAGAGAAATATTGAATGATTTAATGGCTCAACTATTTACGATTGCATCATGGGCATGGAGGTGTTAATAAAAATTGAAAACCGTATCATAGAATATTAGTAAAGAAACCGTATGCAGAGCACAGAAAGGGTTTCTTTTAAATTTTATAGAAATGGGTCGAAGATATATTGATGCTAGAGTAAAAATTTAGTAAGTCAGCTGAAAAAAGTGGGAACAAAATACAGATAGTGAGACAAAAACGAATAATAAAAATTGCGTACAAAGAATCTTGTACTCATATCTGTCATTAAATTTTCTCATTATTCATTTTTTTTCAATACATGTAAAAATGTATATACTTGGGCCTCGTATAACACGGCTATACAGTTCCACAAAAACGTCGTGTAATACAAATCCGTGTTATACAAGGTTTGAAGTTCATACAAAATTAGGGATTGCGTTCCAAAAAAAATATCGAAGAAAATATGCCACAATTTATTAAACCGTGTTCTATAAAACCGTGTTATACAAGGCCCAAGTGTATATTTATTATTCTGTGGGCAAACTTCTTTTTGCACAATTAATGACAGAATATTTCATTGCGCATTATTCTGCTTTTCAAAATATTGTTTGCGTGTGTAGAAATGAAATATTGAATGTATATGTTTTTGCACTTAGAATAGGAATTATTATTTACAATAGCTAAAAGTTGGTTTCTGGTTCTCCATTTTACCGGATGAATTCGCAAACTTAGTCAAGGTCATAAAGTATTTAAATACTTAGTTTATTAGAGCTATATTTGTTAGTGCACATGGAAAGTACTTTATAGAGGAGTTTCAACACCACGCTATCTATTAATAAATTCATATTGCTGAAAAATGTTACAATTAATCAAACAACACTCTTTTGATATCCAATGATTATTTAACGTTGTGTTTGCTTCAAATTGAAAATATCGCCACAATACAGACTTGCGAAAGTTGGTAAGTAACAACCCAACAGTTCTGAACAGACAACAAGTAAAGAATTTAAACTGTTCGACAATTTCAGCGGTATCATTGTGTAAATTCATTTTTAGATTACTATTCAATTTGATAACATTTTTTATTCTGCTAATTGAGGCTAAAATCGCTTCTCTTGATAAAATATCTATGATAAAACACGTGTCATAATACGTAAAAAAACGAGTGGACTAATAAAGTTATAAAATGTAAGCTTTTATGATAAATCATCTAGCTTTGATATTTTATTTTGTATAGATGACTTTAATATCAAATTTAGATTGATTAATTCCGACAGTGGCGTAGCTAGAAATCTGGAGCCCCGTTCAAACACATTGGATTTTTTATTTTTTTTTGCTATTAATAACAAAATAGTTTTAGAAATGCTTTTTGACATCCATTTTTATATCTAAATTTAAAATTAAAAATAAACTCGGTGACTGCACCATCACGGAATCTTCAGAACGACAAATCATCATTTGATGTTATGTTAAAATCAGTAACCATTTTTGACAAAAAATTAGGTGTGTTTTTGTATGATTTTATTATCTTCTATAATCTATAGCAAATAAAATTATTTTTTATTAAGAAAATTGCTTTATTCAACAGCTTTGGATCTATTTGAAAAGCTAGAGTATCCCATGAAAACCAAGCTTCGGTACTCAACGTGTTAAATGGAGATTATAAGTCAGGTTGAAAAAACTTATTAAAATTATATATATGTATTTTACTTGTCTGCATTTAGAACCGTTGTCTTCAAAAGTACTTATCCAACATGTTTTACTTTTTAAAAAATATATATTACTTATAAAATATACAGTAATCAATTAATTTCTCTTAAATTTAGTTTATTTATTCAATCGAATTAACGTATGATTATATTTTTATTATGTATTTACCTCTGTCAGACGGCAAAACGTCTACCACTTGTACTTGCTAATATAAAAATTTCATAAAACAGGTCCACTGAGTTCGAAGCATCAAATTTGTAAAATTCCATTTGTCTAATATTCCTTTTAACCACTTCAATATGCAATATCACGAATGCTTTGTTCGTCTAACAAACAAACCACACCTTCCCCCTTACAAGCCACGCCTGACTTTTCACGAAAAGTGATTTATACGACGTCCCATTGGTGGGACTTAACACAATGGAATCGTCCATCCGAGACCACTTAATGAGACAAACATACGCGGAAACAATACATCGAAGCGAAACAAAAAGCGCGATGCAATATTCTTTAGTCATCGCGACAAAGACAGCGCTATACAATCAGCGACACACGCCGATGAAACAGCGATACGATTGCAGCTGATAGATTTTCAAGGGGTAGATTTTCTATCGGAATACTCCTATCTGCAATTCTTCTATCTCTTTCGTTTGCTATAATACTGAGCGACGACTAAAAGAGACGCTGAATGTATTCATGATCTTCATACTATATTCAATAGGGTAGATTCAAAATTCGAATGTGTAGGAATTTAGTATGTTTTTCTCTTTTCATTAAAACACCCAACAGAGCGTCGGAAAGAGATGTACAGTTTATAGAAGGTGTACCTTCTATTTGTATCTTTGAATTAAGGTAGAGTTGAACTTGATGTTTGTCTTTGTTGTTTCTATATTATATAACCGTGAGTGCAAAAGAGATGTCAAAGCTTTAGGAAACGTTGTACATTCGTCATATTGTTTTGTACAGAAAACAAAGAATTCTGTAAAGAGTATGGACATTTCTCAGTCTGTTCAGAGATAGCATTTAATAGAGACAAATTTGATATGTGTATTAATAATTTTAATTTGTCTCTGTGGCTTAATTTTAAATTAATTTCAAGACATTATACAATTATACAAACAGTTTTGGTGCAGTAACAATTTATTTTAAAACGTTTTATAAAAAAAAAATGTGAGTAAAAAATGGTGCGTTTTTGTTTTGGTGGATTTGCATATTTGACAATAAAATAGTTTATAAAACTAATCATGAATTTAATTAAATAGTTCAATTAATATTAAATAACGTTTAAAACAAATCAAAATATTCGATAGTTTCATGAATAAATTTGATCAGTGATGTGTCAAAAGTTTTCCACTGATAGGGTTAAATAAGGTGAAAATATAACATTGGTATCAGTGTTTTCATTTAAATGACACATATTCACTTAAATAAATACTAACACCATAACGTTATTAGGTATGTAACAAAAGTTCTGGAAGTTATCATAGACATTAAAATATTGATGGTTAGGTTTTAATTATAAAATGAGTTATACGAGTAGATACATACCTATTTAATTGATATTAATTTTTATAACATCAGGAAAGTAGTATTAACATTGTAAAAAATACATCAATTTGAATATTTCTTAGATATCTTACTGCTGAAATTCTCTATTGTAAAATATACCACAAAAGAATCGAACATTCAAAATAAATCAATCTAAAATATTTTAAAAAAAATGTGTTTATAAAGTAGTTAGCACAGACGTATTATTTAAAAATACATACGTATTGATAATTAAATACTTAAAACAACAATTTCGAAAAGTTTTGCATGTAGTGTTTTTATAATAAAATATTTAATTCCTATTTCACAGCAAAATATTTATTTGTTCAGACCAAAACCTTATAAATGATTTCAAAGATACATAACTTTAAATCATCAATGGGCAATAATTTAACTAGTGATTAATTTAGGTACATTAAATATATGCTATTTAATTCCTTACAGTTTATTGAAAGTAAAAAAAATAATATATTTTTATGCTGAATGAAAAAATAATAATTTGTTCAGGGGGGGTCTGCATGGTATATTTACGCCACTGACAATAATTAATTTTCAGTAAATGATATTACGTACCAACCTACCGGTAACAAACTAACAACGTGTTCACAATAGACTTTGTAACAACTTCCGTATCAAAGGAAACAAGTGAAACATCTAAAATCATGTCATCTTTTCATGACCACTTTTGAATTATTATGTAACGAAAAACTAAAAAAACACACCAATGTGAAATAAATTAACTCACGATAACGTTTTGTGAAATTTATACATTTTCTAATTGATTTGTTTTAATATTTCTTTTCAATAATTATGAATAAAAATATAAATAATCCTTTTAATTAACACTTTAAGGGTATCACTAACTAATAGGTGGAAAGACATTATATTCAAGAAATAAAATACTCATTAGTACTAATTCCCACTTTTATTTTTTAAGATCAGTGCCGGTTTCACTTATGACGAGCATTATCAACTGATATGAGAATACAATGTTAGAGCATTATTTATACAAACCAAAATGAAATTAATAAAGTGTATCGTATATCAATTAATCAATTATATATCATTGAAAAAGCTTGGAGGAAAAATTTGGAGGTTCTGTTTTTCGGATAACATAAAAACTAGGGTATCTAATCCCGGATCGTTTTTGTGATCCCGGAGTTTCGGGATTGACAATTTTCAATCCCAGAATTCCGGAATATAACATTCAACATAAAATCGTGTATAAAATGGGATTCAGAATTGAGAAAAATTTTCAAACAATTTC
The DNA here is from genome assembly GCA_031772345.1 of Himalopsyche anomala. Lineage (NCBI taxonomy): Eukaryota > Metazoa > Arthropoda > Insecta > Trichoptera > Rhyacophilidae > Himalopsyche > Himalopsyche anomala. The sequence continues at coordinate 14,591,585 of CM062833.1, read as the reverse complement.
ATGCCCTATTCACTGTTTTAGCTCTTCTTAGAACTTTCGAATCCAAAATACCAGCAATTTGCGGATTTACCAAAATTAACAGCGCGACACATTTCCAATCCCAAAGTCCCGAGATTAGTACTGTCACAATCCCGGGATTTGGGGGTCACAGAATTGGACGGGATCACAAGATTGGATACTCTAATGATTAAGTCAGAAGTCTATATAAAAGTTTGAATAAAAAAAATCTGAGTTGTGTAATAATATAAGTCATTTTTGAGGCCCATAAGATTCAGAGGCGCCAAGCGCGCGTCTCTTGCGCTTATAGGATAATCCGCCACTGGAGATAACGTTTAATTTAAACATGTATTCTAAGCAGTAGTTATAAGTATAAGAAGATTTTTGGCAAATTACTGAAATCATTTTGCCAACAATACAGCAACTATACGCTTCGTGAATAGATAGCTTAACTTAGTCGAAGTAATGCAAGGTTTTGCCAATATTTGTTCAACAATTATTTACAGATGTATTACACATTATATTTTTATTTAACCAAGCAGCTTCCAATATGGACCATACGGATTCCTAATATAGATAACCTCAATAAAAAATTGTCTACGAAAACTGCAGTTTCTTAACTTATCTTGTATGGAAGAGAACAGAGATAGGAAGATAGTCGTAGGAAAGGACCAGTGATTAGCTTATTGCTCTTGCTACGATCCGTTTTTTTAGAATAGGATAGGGTCTGTTCAAAGTTGTAAATATATTGGTAATGTCTTAAAAATATAATGAATTATCAAATTAAAACACTTTTTTGTACTAATTACAAGTATATTTGACATGATCCGGTTTCGCTGGTGAGCGAAGCCTGTCCTGACCATGTTAAACTCTATTAGATGTGCATATTATGTTTATCACTAGTTAAAAAATACAGCTAACATTTTTCATCGAAATTCTCTACATCGTTAATTATACAAATAAAATTATCTATTTGGTGTAGAAATGTAATGATATCTTTCAAAGTATCGTAAAAAATGTGGAAATACTTCATCATCACATACAATATATATTTCTGAGCACGTTTGTTATTCTTAATTGATTTTACAATTTCGGTAATAAACGAAATGTCATTTGATGGTATGAAGTTGCGTCTGCTATCGATTTGCAATGATTTTTAATGTATTTACTAATATTTGCTTAAACTTATGTGAATAACTTTCTTTCATTGCACACAGTCAGGTCACTAATAACTCGTTGTTTTCATTATATGTAGTTATCGTAATGCACAGATTATCAGATCTGACATATATTTCATTACAATCAATTTATCATTTATAGTTCCAATGTTCCAAAGTGTCAAAACTTAAAATTTATAGTTTTATGATAATAAGGTAACAAGATTTTGGGCAGGCTTAATCTTCTGCTGTACAAATTATTTTTTAAATTTTAATAAAACTCTAGGATAATTTAAACAAATATTCATATATAAATATTAATAACGGTTTTCATAGAATTTTCGTTTTGCTACGATTTGGTTCTTAACACTTCCCTTAATGTGCTAAAAATACTTTCAATACGTTGCTAGCCTTTTGGAAACCAATTGAAAAACATGTTTTTTTTAATATACGTCCTAAGTTTTTACCGTCCATCAAAGGGTGGTAAGTGTTAAAACATGTTTTTCACTTGGCCCTTAGGCCAGCAACAATCGGAAGTATTTTTTAGCACCGTAAGGGAAGTAAGTGTTAAGGATAAAACTTACAGATTGACACCGGTTTTGGAACTGGTTGATAATTAGTTTATTAATCATTTATTTATACTTAGTTCAAACAATAAATATTTGACTTATTACAATTTGAAACTGAGGTATCGATTCTAAGACATTTTTTTTCATTAGGATAGCCAAGTATATTTTAAATAGAAATTTCACAAATATGTATATGAAAAAGTTTTCTTTCCTTATCTTTAATTAAAAAATAAATTGTAGAATATATGATATAATGGTATGTAATATTTTTTTAGACAGTTATCAGTAATAAATTATGAATGAAAATTTTGCGTTATACCTAACAACCGTAATTATTTAAAGGTAATTAATTGTTTATTAGAGATGATAAATACATGTATAATGTTGAATAGAGGCATTTTCAAAGACTTTTGTCCACTACTGCAGTAGATAGATAAATAAAAAAAGATGTAGAAACCACCAGTTTCTCATAAGTATTTAAATTAAGAGACCCGCTGCACGGCATACTTATTTTTTTTTATAAAATAGGTAATATTTTTTTTTGTTCTCCACTAATCTTATTTACTGTTTTAATTAAATATTATTTCAGTAAGTAGTTATGAAAATAATACAATAGTTGAAAAATATTAAAATAAACCAAAATTAACAGTTTTATTTATTTGAATTTATAAAACACAAGTGTTGCATAACGTTTTAAATTGAGAGTGGCATTTTTTTTTAAAATTTAGTGAGAATTTTATTATTCGTTGGCTAAAACAATAACTATAAAACAAAGTTAATTAAAAAATATCCGTTATTTTCCCGGCGCCAATACCGGTTGTATTTCCTAAAGTGGTGACAATGTCGCGATGCCGCGCCTAATCGTCGGTTCGCCGTGGCGGTGGTGACCGCAGGAGGTGGTCGCACCATCGCCTGCTCCTCCCCGGTGAGGGTCTGGACTTTCCGAAGGTCCTGGCAAACACGGCTCCAAGATTTTGTCCCAATTCGGGTTGCGGCACGGCCCGCCAGCCGCCATGCTGAACAACCTGACAGCGGTCGCCAACGCCATCGGCGGTGAGTGTGAGAAATATTTTTATCTTATTAGAATTACTAATCTTATTGGAATGATTTTACTTAAATAAATCATTGCCCCAGGCTCAATAAATTATGGAGGCCCTGCTTTTCGAATAATATAAAAGTGCTGCAAACCTCTTCGTATAATAATAATGAATATTGAAAATTGAAATAAAAATGTAAGGTTTTATATAATATATGCTATCTTTAAGGCCCCCAAGATTTGGAGGCCCCAAGCTCGCGCCTCTTGCGCTTATGGGATAATCCGCCACTGTAATTAGCACCAGATTATTTTAGTTGCTATATAGCACGGATGATCTATATCGTGGACCTATAAAATGGGTATTTATTTGTCTCTCACGATTCTTTACTACCCTTCCAATCCTTAAATAACAAGCCATAGAGAGAGAGCAATTACCAAACCACTAGTCTTGTCCTAACCTTACCCATTATATCCCTATTCTCTTCCAAAAAAAAGAGAGGTTGAGCAACCGAGTAACAAACAGTTCTTGTAGCAAAACTTTTGTTGAGATACCTCCATAAGGGGACCATATCGACTGTGGAAAGGAAAAAGTACGTAACCCACAGTTTTTTCAAAACAGTTTTTTATCGATAATCACAAAGAATACAACTTGATACACGTTATATATCAAAAGGATGCTGAGCTTAAAACGCCGAATAAGTATCTAAATTAAGCGTTTATGTTGGAAAACAGAATGCCCTGTGAAAATTGCGATAGCTAAAAAAGCCTTAAAAAAGGTTTTTTTGAAAAAAAAAAATTATTACTACTATATAGTCAATTAAAAACCAGTTTATCAGTCTCCCCGCACTCCAATGTTGTGTATACTTCATAATTTGACTTTACCCTCAATCAGCAAAAAACGTTTTATGTGCCCCCTGTATAATTTGTTATGTGTGGGTTACGTCATTTTTCCATTCCAAAGTCGATATAATACACATTTTAAATATAAATATATATAATCACAAGCGATGCGAATTAAGAAAATTTAATCATATACTCTTTATATATATACATATCTTTGCTGCTTTAAATCTCTCACTTTTAGGGTGTTCACTGTCTATAATTAGTGGAAAGGCATTATTTTAAGAAAAACACAATATTCCTTTGTATTTATTTCCGCTAGAATTTATCAAGATCAGGACCGGTTTCACTCATGGCGAGCATAGTCAATTGATAAAAGATATAATTTAACAGTGATATTTACACAAAAACAAATTGAAATGAAAAGGTGTAATAAACAAATGGCAGTAAAAAGAATTTACAAATTACAGTCAAAATTATGAATTAAGAGTCACTTAGTAAGTTATCCATGAGCAAACCCGGTCTTGATCTTAATAAATTAAAGTGAAAATAAGCAGGGGTGGGCTGGAGGGGGCTCGGAGGGGTTCGCGTGAGCCCCTTGTTGAATTTTACTAAGGCCGGCGAGCCTCTTGTTAATTTAAGAGAAAACAGAATTCTTAGATCAAATTAGTACATAACTTCAATTTCTGACTTATATATTATCTACGACAGCTTTAGTATAAACAATAGTACATTTTTAGCCACTGACATTGATAAGTGTACTGTAAATTGCATATTATTAAATATTATAAGTGTTTTAAGTAACAATCGATTATTCATTTAACCATTGCATATAATTGCATAGGAGTGATAAAAAATTCACTCCTTCCCTAGAACACAGCCCCTTGTTAACGTTTTGGCAGCCCACCGCTGGAAATAAGTACAAAGGAATATTGTGTTTTTCTTAATATATTGTTCGCTTCTGTAATTATATTTTTTTCAGACGGTCGCTGAAGTAATGCCTTTAACTGGTCTAGCTATCTATTATCGATACGCAAATAGAAAAACTCAATTTATTTCGTATACTGCACTTCATTCCAAGATGCTTACGGATGAAGGTGTCATCCTCAATTATCTAATATTGATTTCGAGCAAGGTTACGTAAAGTCATCATTTTTTTTTTCGGAATCAAATGACCAGAGTTTTTTTTTGCACGCCAACCAATCGCCAGTGCTCTGCACCGCGAAAATCTTCGACGGATCGCGAATCGTGACGGATTGTTTGTCATGCTCTCACGATTGCCCCCGCTCTGGAAAATATGAACAAATGCTGCTAATTGAACCCGCACACTGTATTTGTCACGAATTCTGCTGCAGGTCTTCACATCACGAATAACATAACACAACACCTTTCGAATAATAGCTACAAAATACGTAACTGAACACTAATTATTTTTCTAGTATCATTTGTCGGTTCTGTTGCGGCGTTGTCAACGTTCTCGATAATTCGTTATTTTTCATTTACGATTTCCATGGCTCTATAATAAATTTCATTTTTAGGGTGTTCATTGTCAATACTCAGTGGAAAGGCATTATATAAAAAAAACACAATAATCCTTTGTACTAATTTCCACTTTTAATTTTTCAAAATCAGGACTGGTGCTCATGACGAGCACTATCAACTTATCTGTTTGTTTGTATATTATGCGTTGCCACACCGCCCATCCAATTGCAATAAAACTTAGACAAACTTTTTACTTGCACTTCCGGAAAAATTATATGCATAGTAAAATTAACTTACAGTAGATTTTATATATAAAAATCAATGTTTGTATGTCTGCCATACAGTTCATTTTGACAACTTATGCTTGCACTTGCGCGAAGGTTATAGTGCTATTAACTTACAGTAGGTGGCGCGTTTGTTTTACCATCGAAAAACGGCAGCAAACGTCAAACAGACGAACAGAAAAAGAAAACATGTACTTCAATAAACACAATTAAAACACTTTCTTTCTTTGAGTGGCATTACAACATTTGCCGGGAACCGGCTAGTAAGAAATAAAAGTGAAAATACAAAACAAAATTAAATAAAAAGGTGTAATAAACAATTAGTATTGGAACAGACAAATTATGAATAAGTAACTCTAAGCTTACTCAAATTAAAATGCTTAATACCTCTAACATCTAATTGTAAAAATCATTAAAGAGTAATAACGCTTATGTGCAGACCAACGGTAATTTCTAAATTCGGAAATTTGTACATTCTGTTCAATATCAATTGTTTACTACACCTTTTTATTTCATTTTGTGTTGCACTGTAAATTTTTATTTATTATCAGTTGATAATGCTCGTCATGAGCGAAACAGGTCATGATCTTGCAAAGTTAAAAGTGGAAATTAGTTCAACGAAATATTGTGTTGTTTTTTTAATACAATATATTTCTTGTAGAGTAATCTGTCATTTCATATTACTGTTATTTTAACGTTTAATATGATTCGAATGCTTACAAACTCAAATTTAATTTCATAATTGTATTCTCAAATCATTTCGAAAGCTTGACTATTTCAATTCAAAGTTAATAAATATTCATATTTTATTATCAGAATAATTATCATATTTTTAATTCGAGTTTTAAATTTAACGTAGTAAAACGTATTGTTATGTTATTGTCTAAATATTTTTGTATTGCATTTCAGATAACAAAAGTTTGTCTTTATAGTAATATTGTTTTGAAAAAATATAGTACTCAATAAAATTAACAATAGAAGATAAAGTATAAAATAAGTAAATATTTTTTAGCATTTTTGCCCTTGAATTTAAACTAGATTTGGATGCATTTTTTATCGTGCTTTAAGTTGTTATCCGTTATTTGTTAGTAATTATTAAGTTTTATTTTAATTACATTGTGAATTTAGTAATTGAAAAAGAAACATACTTACAAAAAAAGTTAAAATCAAACTCTGCTTGTCATTCCATAAATAATTAATTATCGAAGAGTACAAACCATTTTAATAATAAAATTGTTTGTAATCTTCGATATTTAATTCAATGTAATAATATAACTAGGAGTTATATAATTTTTTTAAGGTGTTAAAAAATAAATTAAATGGCGACAATTATAAAACTGATAGATTATGAAGGAAATACGTATTTATAATTTTACCCATTTTTTCTTAATAATGGTTCTCAGAAATATTTAACAGGAAAAAATAATTACTAGCGATGAAATTGAGAAAACAACAAATTGGTCAATCAAATCTTTTTTTCCTTATTTAAACATTACGTTTGTTTATAAACGCAAATTTTATAATAAAAAATGTATATTTTTTTAAATTCATGTCTGCTCCCAATGTATTGCATATCACCTTCTAATGGAGGTATTTCAACTGAAGTTTTTATTTTTACGAGAATTGCTTGTTACTCAGTTGCTCAATCTCTCTTTTTACGGATTTTTTAAACATTATGAGCATCCGTGCCTTCGAACAGAAAATCGATAAATATATTGAAAAATCCAGTTCATACTGGGAGTCGAACACAACGACGTTGAACTCTGTGCCATGGACACGGCAAAAAAATATATTCATTAATTTAAGCATCGTTGAAGTAGCACATAAGAATGGTTAGTTTTATATATGCATGTAATTAATGGTGCTAGCATTTCAGTTGGTTTGGGTTTTGGTCAATGAAAAAAGAATATAGTGTACATTATATCAGTAGTGTATAAAAGTATCTTACTCATATAGTTGGCCTAAGATGCAAAACTCGTAACTCCACAAACTACATCGTTACAAGGGAGCGTAAAAACATAATTTCATCAAAATTTTACATGATTTATTGAGATTTTAATAATGTTAATTATTTAGTTGTAAAAAATGTATTTTTTTTAATATTTGGAAAATATTTTTTACATCAGGGCTCTAAATGGATAATTTCACGAAATTTGTTTCAAACAATATTGTCTTTAATCTGAAATAGTCTGTTTTTATAATTCAGATACGGAAATATAAATTTTGATTTTTTGTAATATAAGCATTTTTTATATGAATTATATATTGAAAAATTATTTTTTATTTAAAATTTTCATTTTTGAAAGTTTAATAATGAAATAATATAATTTGACTTTACTTAAAACATAAAATAAATTTCATGACAGCGTTCTTATTTTTTTATATTGTGTGAGTTACTAGATTTGCTTTATATACCAGTGCAGGCGAACCTATGACCCGCAGGTCAGGCACTGACCCACGAAGGCTTCCTCTCCTCTTAGTGACCCATGGGCTGGTATTTGAAAAAATAATGGGCAAAATTTGACCCAATCCTCAAAAAGGTTCGTCATTACTGCTCTATGCCAACGAAATTTAATGCAATTAAAAATATATATATCTTTCTCCTCACAGGGCACAAGGACGTATGCAGTGATGACCTAAAGCGCCACCACGAAGCGTTGTTATCAGGCGCTCGTCTTCCACCAGGCCTCCACTTGGAACAGTCGTCTGGTAGAATAGACTCCCAGCAGTCGCACTCATTAGGATCTGGTCACAATCACTCTGGCCAACAGCAACAGCAGCAATCACACCACCAAGGATCGGGAGATCAGGATAAGCCAGCGAAACAAAAGAGACATAGAACCAGGTTTACCCCCGCGCAGTTAAATGAATTGGAGCGGTGCTTTTCGAAGACTCACTACCCCGATATCTTCATGAGGGAGGAAATTGCGATGAGGATCGGATTGACTGAATCTAGGGTGCAGGTTTGTCTACTTTTATATAGCATTTATTTAAATGTATTGTAAATTGATTTTGGTCTCAAAAATATAGCCATAGTCTTGTAATGCCAAAACATGTACGTCCCATATAATAAGGTATTCCGTCAACTTTAAAATACGTTTTACTCAGGGGTAGGCTGGAGGGGGCTCGGAGGGGCTCGCATGAGCCCCTTGTTAGATTTTACCACGGCCGGCGAGCCCCTTGTTAAATTAAGGGAAACACTATTCTCAGATCAAATTGGTACATAACTGCAATTTCTGACTTATATATATTATCTACGACAGCTTCCAGTATACACGGTAGTACATTTTTAGCCATTTACATTGATAAGTTTATAGTAAACTGCGTATTGTTGCATATTATAAGTATATTAAGTAACAATCGTTTGCGTATTTAAGTATTGCATATGAGTGATAAATTGCTTTGATATTAAGCGAGCCCCTTGTTAGCGTATTGGCAGCCCACCGCTGGTTTTACTCGAATTCAGATTAGACGTTTTGACATCAAATATATTTCCTGAATAAGTCTCAAACATGCAACGTTAATTCTCAATGACTTAATCTTGAGTGGTTAAAAAAATCATCGAGCTTATACTCTTTATCTCGTATGATTTTTCAATTCCAAAACGTTTGACGCTTTGGCGACATTATCAACTAGCGTTTCCCAACCTTATTTGTGCTATGCCCCACTTCGACGCTTCAAAATTCTCATCAAATAAAAAGTTTAAAATAATCATCACTACTTTTTAATTTTCGTTAGTAAATATGTATTATTATGTTAGTACAACTTGGAGTTAGAGGTTAGAAATACAACTTGGAAGAAAAGAACATGCAAATTAGTTCGTTCATTATATGAATGCAAAGTGTTTTTATGTTAAGTAATAATTTGGTCCATTTTAATTGTGAATCTCCACGGATTTTGATGTTCATAAAATTCTTTATTTTAATAAGTAATCATTCATTCATATAAATATAATGATGGGAATGGCAGAATGGGAACAATATTTTTTATAATACATATTTTTATCACAATTGGGTATTTTGTTACTGTTTCAACACAAATCTACGCCATTGTATTTTTTTAAAGTTGAGTATTGTTTTCAAAGATTAATATTTTTCCAATTCTAAGAACTCTTCCTGTTGCATGTCCACATTAATTATTTCTATCAACATCGGTTGAGTTATTAAATGTGGAAAAGCTATTTCTTTTAAATCTGAAAAACTTCACATTAAAATGTTATGGACTTAGCCCCCCTTAAATTGGGCGTACGTTCCACGTTGAGAAACTCTGTAATAAACTGTTAAGCCAAAATGTTTTTATTTTTAGAAGTTAAAAATTAAAACAAATAAGACACAGAAAATTGCATTATCGAGGGTAAATACATTTTTCAAATTATTTTAATGATAAAATTTCAAAACTTTGATAAAAACCGTATATTTCTGCCACTACGAAAAATAATTGTTAGCAAACTTAAACGTTATTCCAAAAACTAAATAATTTACAATTTTAATACTGCAGGGCTGTCGATATATGTCCCGAGGTATATTTCTTCTTTTATGAAATATATTTTTTAGCAAACTTAAACATTTCAATTATTCTAAAAAATATATTATATGCAATTTAAATACTGCAAGGCAGGGCTGTCGATATATGCCCCGAGATATATTTCTTTTACTTTTAGAATTTCTGGTTTATTCAATAAATAGGTTTGTAATTTATTTTTCACGCCAGTAAATTTTCTGACTACTTAAAAATGCAACAAAAATCCCCCCCCCGTTGAGGTTAACGGGCTTGCAGCCAGTTGGTAATTAATATTTTTTACTCCGGATATGTCATAAAATTATTGCTAAAACAAAACATTTAAGCAATTACAATAAGAAACATGTACACATTAAAAATACCTTAATAGTGTGAATTTTATTTTATTTAATAAATACTTAGAAATTGTTTATGTTTTATTGAACATTTTGTAAATTTCCCAAGTCAGGTAATACCTTTTCTGTCAATATTATCAGTGTCAGCATTACGTTATGAAAATTTCAATATTTCAATTAGTCGTTAAATTTGACACTTTTTGCTGTCTGCATATAAAACTCTTTTTAAAATTTTAACGTTAAGTAAATTAACAAAGAAATTGTTTTATTGACTCATATTTAAGCCACTAATACACGAGCTACTGAATCATCAGTATCAATTTATTTTTTCCCATTTTAGGAAATCTGAATTGGTAAATTCCTTGGTTTTTTAAAACGGCATCCACTGAAAATTTTTGAAACCTGCGCTAGAGCTAAAAAATAAAAAAGGTCCCCCATTTTTCCATTTTAGGAAATCCGTATTCCCAGAATTTGAAAATCGGTGACCAAAAATTGTTGAAATTCCGAATCCTGAATTTTTCATCAATTTTATGGTGAATGTTCAATACCGGTGATTGGAAAAATTGTGAATCCTGAAGTTTCGTAATTACAAAAAGGGTAGTTAGAACGAATATGTAGTTCGTAAAAAATAAAGTATTTGTTCTTTTTATTGAACCGTGCTATTTTTAAATCGTGTAAAAAAGTTGAGTTTACTTTTATCCAACAAACGACGCCTTTAAAATAAACGAGAACAATCTAGATGAGAAACACACATATTGGCAGACGATATCAATTATTATTCCACTATATTCATTCATATAACTTTTCATTGAAGTTTCCAAGTTGATATTGTGACTGTTATAACAGCTCAATGTTACCATTAACATATTGAATAATTCTCACGGTGTTAATAATGACTTCATCTTTGGTTTAGTACAACTTTTTTTTTTTTAATTCTACATCTTAATATTCGATACAATGTCGTGGATCCCATCTTCAATGCGGTAGATCAGGACTTGCGGAGGCTCTATGCCTATGTCGTTTATAGTGCCACCATAAGTTGTAATTTTACAGCGACAATTTAATCGTAGACTATGGCTGAACTATTTTTCTTAATAAGTTAGATAAATTCACTAGGGTAAATTAACTGATAGCAAAAATATACGTTTTCATTCCTCTTATGTGAGTATGTCATACTTTCTTGGTGTATGTCATTTTCAAGGCATATAAACTAAACAGACTAAGTTTAAGCCCTTGTGGTCTAGTCGATTAGAACTTGATCTACCGATCAGGCGAGTATGGGTTCGATTCCCGGTAAGGTCAATGTCTAACTTAGATGTTATCAGTTTAAATTTAAGACCTGAGTCGTGGGTCATTGCGATGTCAATTCTTTTCGAAATGATTGCTAGTGATTTGCAAAAAAAAATCTCATCGTGTTTTTCCCGTATTTGGCACATTGGCATTAGCTTTGATGCCAAATATTTTTTAATTAATATATTTTTTAAATATGTGTAAATTATTATGTTTACATTATGTTTAAATTATTTATTTGAACACATATATTACCTTACTGAAAATTCTAAAATTAATACGTTTTTAATTGGACTTTACCATAAGAAATAGATTTTGATATATCGTCTACGCTTTCAAAATCCGCTGTGTTTTTTTTTAGAACGTTGCTGTCGTCTCAAAACATTTTAAAATACAGTACGAATTACAATGTCTGTCTTCGACAAAATCTACATACTTGTAAAGCAATTCTGGAACGCTTTATAGAATTTTTTTTTTCTTTGCGGGTGCGGTGAATTTTTGTAATTTTTTTAATGCATCAATTCTTCGTCGTGAAAATATGCTCATAGTGGATTTCGAAAACGCAACGACGAAATATTCAGGATTGTTTGAAAATGTTGAATGGTGAAAACCGGGTCGTTAATGACAAAACGAAATAAAAAACGATCAAATTTATTAATACAATGTGTTTTTTCAAGTTGTTTCACGTTACACTTATATCAATTTACGCGGTAGATACGTTCCACGAGATATATAGTAAACCGAAACCGCGTAAATCAAGACTTCGAGTTCATACAAAAACGGAAGATACGTTCCAGAAAATAAAAATCTGCGTAAATCGAGACTTCGAGTTCATATAAAGTAAGAGGATAGGTTCCAGAAAACCGCGCAAAACGAAACATTGTATATACACATTATTTGCATAAAAAAAGAGAATTTTATTAAGAAAAAGATTTAATAGCTCGACATAAATTCATCGCATTTTAATAAATTAATATACACATTTGTTAGTAAAGGCTGGGATTTCACGGACCGTTCATAACTTGCTGATTTTCTACAGCACTGCTATGAACATACACGTTTGTGTGTCTGACCGCGTAAAGTGGGTACCGTGTAAATCGAGGGATGAGTGTACATTTTTCAAAAGAAGTGCATATTTTTTTTCACTTTCAATTCTTTGATGGATAAATTACGTTATACTAACTGTATATCGTCATTGTTCTGGTAGGAAATGGTAAATAATAGAGTGATTGTTCTGAGCGGGGACGATATCGTGGTCACACTGGTCACCCTATAGGAGCATCAGAAAAATAATGAAGAAATGAGACGGCTCGGCATTCGGAACACAGAAGCTTAAATGTTTGATGAGCCATTTTGGCACCTCGTGGTCAAAACTCGCACCATGGTGACACATTGGGGTACAGTCACGAAAACTGGCCCGGATCAAGGATTTCTGCGGTGATAATAAAAAAGTACTCATATTACGCTACAATACTCAAAGACACAAAACTCTTTTATAAACTGTTTTCAAATACCACGGTCCACTAAAAAAAGCGAATACTACATTTCCACACAAATTATTTGTTTTAGCCTTTTAGCTGCCGTAGATAATCAATAGTAATTACGTAGCACGCCGGCTTTAATTTCCAACTATTAATTTAATTAGTTATTGACTTGTTGAGCAAGAAAATTTTTACGAGATATCTCGTCTGCGGCAGCCATTGAGTTAACACGATACCCAGAAACAAAAAAAAATAATAACAGGTTTCCTAACAACAAAGGTTCAACAACACAGGACGGTAACAACAAACAAAGGTCTTCATTAGATTCTAACGCATTAGACTTGTCGGGAAGATTCAATTGATATACCGCGATATCAATATATTTACATCAGAAAACTCCGAAAGCTTTGATTGGCCGAGCTCTTATATTAACGAATTGGCAGCCCACCTACTTAAATACCCAATACTTCAAATAGTATTTGTAAAAAAATAAGTATGTATGGAATATAATTAGTGGTGTAGTGGTAAATAAATACGTAACAGGTCGGTCATTGATTTCTTCCCTATTTTTTTTTTGTTTTGTAAATATTTGTCCGAAGTAAAAAAAAATCACAGGTTTTAACAATTAAATCAATATAAAAAACGATTATGAATATATGTATGTACTTGAAAATAAAGTTACAAGGTGGCAGGGCGCCTTCCTCATTTTCAGGTACCTAGTCGCCGACCTGGTCCCACTACAACACTGAATATAATTGATTATAAATACATTTTCAATTCAAATTCAACGTTGCAAGAGTACAATACTTTTAATATGTAAAAATATATTGCTATATTGCTTCGGATGTCGACATATTTGGTTCCCGGTAAATTGCTCGAATGGAAATTGCTCGAATAACAAGATAATCAATTTGTTTCCGTTTGTTTTGACCGTTTGTTCTGTCTTAGCCCTAGTCTTCTATGTGTTCTGGAAATATATAGAAACAGTTTAAGTAACTAATTAATAAGCAGTTCTCGTAGAAACACTTCTGTTGAGATAAACTCCATTAAAAGATCATATGTTCCGCATTTGGAGCGAACACGGTTAAAATAAATACTTACGAAAATTATTTTTATATTTCACTCTCTAAACAAGTGTCGCACAAGATAAAAATGAAATTCGTAGAAAAAGTCGTGAAAAATCGTTTAAATAACCAAGCAATTCGAATAATTTGTAATTCGAGCAATTTACCGGCTACCGACATATTTCACGTAAACTTGGGTGAGTTCCGACGAATACTATTTTTTATGTATTGAAGTAGAGTTCGTCGAAGCTTATTCAGTTGACTTCCTTGCCATTTTTTTTCTACTGCTTTTAATATTAAATTGGACTATGCTTTTTTTTCTTCGTTGTAAAAGTTTTAAATTTATAATTTGTAAACCTTATATGTTAATTAAATAAAAAATAATATTTTATTTATAAAGTATAAACCCGAAATAATTGTATTTTACTTGAAGCTTTCAAATGCAGCAATCTTTTTTTTCATAATACACATAAACCATCTACAGCAGTATATAATCTAATATTATAACATATTGACTGTGGAAAGGAAAAAGGACGTAACCCACACATGTCAAACTTTACAGGAGGCGCAAAAAACATGTTTTTATGATTTTGGGTTATATGCAAATTATGAATTATACACAACCTTGAAGTGCACGGAGACTTTTAAACATAATTTAATTTAATTTACATAATCTAATATTAATTAAAGAATTTGTCTTGGAAAAATCTTTATTTCAGTTTTTTTCGTGGTTTTAATTTTTTACAAGGTCATCTTTTTTACACTTAAAAGCTAAATTTAGATGCTAATTCGGCATGTGCAGGTTACATCCTCTTGATAGAACATGTATCAAGTTTGATACATTGTGATTATAGAAAAAAACCTGTTTTGAAAAAACTGTGGGTTATGTCCTTTTTCCTTTCCACAGTCGATATGTATACATTATTAAACACAAAGACATTATAATATTGCTGTTTTTTAATTCAACAAAGAGCTCGACGGCCTGAATAAAATTTAACAAGTTGCTCGCTCGAGCCCTTCCAAGACCGCTCCAGACCACCCCTGCCTTCGATTCTGGTTTTATTATTTATTTCAAAGAGTTAAAATAAATTGCTTAATAACTTTGAATCTTTTTTTTTTAATTGAACATAGCCCAATAATAAAATTCTCAACACTTACCTATGAATGTCTTAAATATTATGTATAATGCATTATTTGTTTATTATTTCTTTAAATGTATATCTATCAAAGAAACCAATTATATTTTTTATTTTTTCTTTTATATATGTACATCTCCGGTCCTGTAGAGTGTAGACCGAGACTCAATATCAGTTACCATTCCTCAAATCCATTCATTCAATTCTCGTATTCGGTCATTATATTTTTCTTGTTTTTTTATGTAGTCATAAGCATCTAATACAAAAGTTTTAAAATATTCATTAAAGTAAAAGTATGAGTGTATTAATTGTTTCGTTCTGTCATTAAAAACAATTAAATATGCGGCATATATTCAATTTGTCGCCGGTGTGGTCGAGTGGTCAGCGTTGTTGGCTTCGGCAACGTAGGTCCCGGGTTCAAATCCCGGTACGGACAGCTTTATAAATTGATTTTTCAATCGATTTATGAATTTCTGTTCGAAGGCATGGATGTATGTGATGTCTTGAATTCCCCATCTCTCACCCATCCTATCCTATAAACGGGGCTTATCGAGAGCGATTAGCTTAGAGATCTACCATTTTAACTTGACTGTTGCAGAACTCAGAACTAAAATTGTCGCTCTAGGACGTGTTCACTATGGCAACGCTAATTATGCGATAGTGGCGCCCTCGCGGGCAGTCAAGTTACGCTGGTACATCTT
This sequence comes from Himalopsyche anomala, assembly GCA_031772345.1. Lineage (NCBI taxonomy): Eukaryota > Metazoa > Arthropoda > Insecta > Trichoptera > Rhyacophilidae > Himalopsyche > Himalopsyche anomala. Next base: position 14,575,695 of record CM062833.1, on the reverse strand, counting down.
TACCACTAGTCCTGTCCTAGCTCTATCCTTCTATCCCTACTCTCTTTGGAAAAAGAGAGGTTGAGCAACTGAGTAATAAGCAGTTCTCGTAGAAACACTTCTGTTGAGATAAACTCCATTAGGAGTCCATATGCTCCACATTGGGAGCGGACATGGTTTAAAAAAAATATATGTATATATATTAAATTTCACGCATATATACATATATCTGAGCCTTAATACTAGAAGTGCTTTTATCAAATTTTGACCATTTGTAGTTAAGATTCATAAAATACTTTAAAATACTCTTTCTTTTTATGCTAGTAATTCATTCTTATGTCATTCGATGTAATATTAATGAAATAGAAGGAAAGCCAACGTGTATGTCTAAGTAATTTTGCAGTAAACTTTGCACCAAGAAATGCCTATGTTCACATAGATTATCAGAAGTTGATATGTTAGAAGTGTTTATGTTCACTTGGGAAGTTAAAGTATGAAAAATAACCACTACATAGATACCGTCTTTACTGAAAATTTGACATATTCGACATTCAAATAGGCGCCAATTTTCACTCTAAGCCAGACTTATTTGTACAATGTATTCTATCTTTATTGTTGACTAATAATTTGCCCGGTGAGTTTTTACAATAAAAAGCAGGTTTAACGCTACCAGCGAGCTATTTTTAAATTTTTAAGTCTATATTTCCTAAATAAATTCTTCTACGCCAATATTACTATGGTCTATGTCCTTTGACAAATTACCCTTACATAGAACTTTTTCTCCGAGTTTAATTTGTATTTTTTTTAATATATTGTCTACACTTAAATACATATCGTCAGTTCAAGTACATCCGTGCACTTAAACGCCTGAAGATGTCAAAATGCGTAACCCGGATCGTTTATGACAAAACTTGTTGACAAAATAATACATTTACATTTTCTTAGATAATGTCATATCATTTGTTTATACAAAGACGTAAATTTTAGTTTTATCCTACTTTTATATTGGCAGTTGCATCCATGATCCTTAAAGAGGGTTGCAGGGCGAAAAGAAGGATAAGTTGTCAGGAATTACCCCCCGATCGAAAAGGGCGCTAAAAGTGCCGTAAAACGAAACGAGGAAGGCATTATTCGAAACGTTTTTCGATCTTTTCCAAACAAAGTGATTACGTGAAGAAAAAACAAAAATAAAAAATATTCCTTATCAGCCTACTGTTCTTTTAAGCTCAATAGAATATTTTACAGTAAAAAATAATTTAGAAATGTTTTATTTAATTTATACTCTGATTGTTTGCTGTTGTAGAAATTGATTTTAGGAAAGCCATTTTTTTGTTCTTGTTTGTTTAAATGGAATTATTATTCAACTTTGTCATTAACCAAAAGTCAAAATAAGAGAATAATTGGTAAGTAAAAAAATCTTTTCCAAAACTTAAAACCGCATTACCAATAATTTCAGACAAAAAGGAAACACTTTTGTTTTATGGCACGTTTGTGGTCAGTATTTGTAAGAAGTTTTGTTTAATTTTTCTTCTTCACACATATTTTTTGGCCGTGGTCGTGGTATTGTTTAATTACAAAGTATTGGTTAAAATAAACGCGAAAAAAAATGTTTTAAAGTATTAAAGAGGCCTCTAGTTTATACCCACTGAAGAAATAAATTACACAAATAACTGTAATTTCAACTTTGCCTTGCAGATCCACCACTTATTAGCATATGACTTTTTTGAAATTCTTTGTGGGCCACTATCAAAATAAATGTAAAACGGTCCTCATGTTTTTGTTTAAGCCAATCCGAAAAATGTGTTCAAACGGCTTGGAAAGGCTAACCCGAGCCTTTTGTTCTATTTTACAAAGGCCAGAGAGCCCCTTGTTAAATTAAGAATATTTTCATATATGTTTTATATATTGTACAAATATGCATACTAATTATATTATAATTAAGAACACAGTGATGTACGTTCGGTATTTCTGAAAATTTCCTTATCTACGATGGTTTATGTATAACGTTTAAACATGTACACGGGGTGAAAATAATAGTACATATTTTAACATTAATCTTGGTACTCTATAAACGATCGTTTGATGTAATAATTAACACGTTTAATTGTATCAATATGATAAAAAAAACCACAACTTCCCAGAAAACTCCAAAAGCTTTGATTGACCGAGCAACTTATTAACAAACTGGCAGCTTATCGTTGCCTAGAACCTCTTTTCATTAATGTAAATTTGACTCCGCTTGTAGGCTTTGAATAGTTTCTGTGTGAAAATATGTATATAATATAATTGATTTAAAAACATTTTCAATTCACATTCGACGTTGCAAGAGCGATTATTATTTAAACATTTGTCTTGTCCCAGCTGTTCTTAAGAACAATTTGTTCTCATAGAATAACTTCTCCTGAGATAAGCTTCACCAGGAGTTTATATACTCCACATTATAAGCAGGTATAGCCACAAACTAGTTAATTCAAAAATCTTTATGGCACACTCAATTTTATGTATGTATTGAGTTTTATATGCATTATTTTAATTAAATTCGATTGTAGCTTCTCTTTTGTTGACTGTACACCCCTTAAAAATGTACAGGTAGCCGATTTACGTGGGAGGTATTTTAGCACCTTTATAAAACGCGATTGTTTTGTTCCAACATAGAACCCGCACGCATTTCATACCGAACCAAAAGTTAATTCTGTTGGGATACATAATGTGAACTTCGATACGAAACCGCATGCTTTGTAAACTACAGGGCCGCGATCATTTGAAAACGAATAATGTTCAACAAAATCGGATCAAATGATTAACTTTTAATCGATTCATTTACGATAGTAACTTTTTAAAGTATTATGTTAGTCACTTTTAGGGTGTTCACTGTCAATACTTGGTGGAAAGACATAATATTAATAAAAACACAATATTCATTTGTACTTTATTCCACTTTACGTACAAGGTCAGGACCGGTTTCGCTCATTGCCAGCATTGTCAACTGATCAGTTGATTGAAAATTGAAAAGAAATGTTGTAAATAAAGTTTTTGCCTTCTCACAGTCATTTAGAGTAATAAAGATATTTTATATTATATAATCGATTACGATAAAGTTCTTTGAAGCTAGGAGAAACATTAACTGAATACAATGAAATAACTTGAAAATGTTCACATAAATCAGTGTCTGCCAAACTGTGTGCCGCAAGAAGTCTCAGGTGTGCCGCGGTGGAAGAAGTGTTAAATATATTAATTTTAAATAATGTCTTACCAAATCGAGGATTTCAAATTCCTCGGTGAGTTAAAAAATAAAAAAGGAGTTTTGGAGATAATCTGCGGCATCTTGGTGTGCCGCGGTACTAGTTCCATTCATCAGTGTGCCGTAAACGAAAAAAGTTAGGCAGACACTGACATAAATGAACGTAATATATCTTAGATAAAACGCAAAATAATGATATAGACGGTGAAATTCTGCTGTTATATTTTAAATTATCAATCGGACAGACACGTGAATATGAGATAAATTAAAAATAATTTTAAGTGCTTAAGTCGGTGGTTAATTGTAAATTTCTATTTTTTACTTAAGCTTAAAAGAAGCTATGAACAGGGATGGGCTGGAGGGGGCTCGGGGAGGCTCACACGAGCCCCTTGTTAAATTAAGGCAAGGCCGGCGAGCCCCTTGTTAAGATAAGAAAATCATTCGTCTTAGATCAAATCATTACATAACTGCAATTTCTGTAGATGGTTAAATTTGAATATAATTTGTCCCTACATTTTTTCATTCAGCGTTGTAGGCTTCCATGCTGGACCTCACGGGTTCGAGTCCCAGTACGAAACAGCATTTTTTTGATTGATTTATCTATTTTCCGTTCGAAGGCATGTGTGTTTGTGATGTCTTAAAATTGCCTCCCACTCCTACGATCCTTCAAATCCACAGGGTGCTACTATTAGTCAATCACTATTCCTGTCTTATCCTTATCATTATATCCCTACTACTCTCTTTGGAGAAGAGAGGTTAAGCGACTAAGTAACAAGCAGTTCTCGTAGAAAAATAACTTGTGGTGAAATACCTTCATTAAGAGGCTATATGCTTGACATTGGTAGCGGACAAAAAATGGATAATATTTACCGAGCCTCTTGTTAATATATTGGCAGCCCACCGCTGGCTATGAAGTATGTTCTAATTAATATCCAAAAATCCCGCACCATTTTGCCATATTGATGAATAATTACTTGTTATAAAACTGAAACGTTTTGATATTAAAATTCAGTGCAAAGTTTCACATTTTTGTTAGACGTAAAAACGACGGTTGAGAATGTCGAGATTCGAGATAAATACAAAACAAATTATCAGTACAAATCCAACTTTTAATACCCCTGTCCTAAATCTTGGCTTTAATAATACAAACGATTGTGTTTTTTGTTCATACATTGTTCCGTTCTCTCATGTAAATTTATTACTAACTTATATTATATTATACATTTTTTTACTGGACGGATGCGAATCGTAAAAATGCACTTGCTGTATATATGGTCGTAGTTTAAAATTATTTGATTTTTTTCTTTTTAACACTATTCAAAAGACTTGACGTTATCAGTATTTGTACATGTAACACACGTTTGTTATAATTAATGCAGAATTTATTAAAAATGTCTATAATCAATCAATCAACCTTCTGAAACTAACATTGAGGTAAAGTAATAATGTTGATTTTGAGATAAGTATGAAATCGCTTAATAACTAAAAGACAACTCAATACAATGAAAAGGTTTGATATTTAAAAAAATAATGTCCAATTTAAAATCAAAATCTTACTAATAGATAAATTGGTATTGCTTTGCAACTTCAAAGCATCAGTAGAATAAATGGGATTACTAAAATCAAATAATAATATATAAAAAATGCTACTACATACTTTTTTACATTCTAAACTTCGAAGGAAACTAAATAACGCTTAAGTAAAGTATTTTAAAAGTATAAAACAAACCCTAAATTTCAACTATCTTAAAAGTAGTACTTTTTATTTAGCTTATTTTTGCTTTCAAGTAGCGATATATTATTATTTGTCTACTTTCATATTACAGTCTTTGATAATCAAACTTTCAAAGGTTTTAAAATTTTAAACCATACCACGTTGTCTTCTCAAAATTATTTTATTGATAGCTCTTTGGTATAATGATTATACTTTTCAACGAAATTGTTTTAATAAAAATAATAAAAGATTTTTAGTACTTTTTCCGCATAAAATTTATTTGATCATGACCGGTTTTGCTCATCGCCAACATTATCAACTGATAAGAAAAATATATAAACAGTGCAATTTATCAAATTGAAATAAAAGGTGTAAGCAACTACTAACAATGAAAAGAATTTACAAATTACATTATAATTACATTTAATTAAAATGCTTAACACCTATAACAAACAATTAAAAAATCATCAATAAACATGAGTGGCAAATGATGTCAATTATAAACCCAATTAAAATTTGGGAAATTTTTAAGCAAAGTGAAACTCTACATTACTAAAGTAAATAACTTAATGATGATTTTGTGTATTTCTAATTGTTTTGCTAATGATCGTATATTTTCAGGAAAATCTTCTTTTATTTACGGTTTGATGTCATGATTGCACGGATTCAGGCTGTTTCACTCACTCATAAAACAACTATTTTTTTTATGTTAAAAGAAGACTTAAGTTTTTTATTTGAGACATAACTTACTAACATACTTTTTATTTTATTATTAATTAAAAATAGTATGTAGCCAAAAGATAAATTTGTTTTTTATTATAATTGTTCACTATATTTTGGAGAATTTTAAAAAATCAGCTGATATCAACTAGGCGAGAAAATAGATGGCAAAACATTTATGATCTAGTTTTCGAATCTAAATTCGAAAAAATCTAAATTTTATCTTGATTTTACATGAAAACAATTATACCCAAAAATCTTCCCATACGAAAGATTATCGCCGTATTACTACTGTGGTCCTCATTTCAATGCAGAAGAAACAACTTTTAAAATAGTAAATAAAAACTGTAGTCTGTGAATTTAAGAAAATAAACAGTAAAGTTTTGGAAATATGGACCGCAATTTCGCTATCCCAGTATTAATAGTGTTTTTTTTTCAATTCTGAGATACCGTCATGGAATATGCAATTATGCTAGTATTCCGGTATCGAAAATACACCAAAATCTAATATTGATTAAAAAGAAACCATCAAATACCTATGTTATTTTAGTAAAATTGTTTGCGATGAATTGAAATATTTAAAATCTGTTGAGTTGTATCAATCAATATTGACAGGTTCGAGTATTGATGAGCTTTTCAATTATTATTTTAAGTAGCCATAAACTTTTTATAGTTACGATATAATTTTTAATGACGATATTTAACTTTTTACATATTCACTATCAATTTTAACCTAAAATGCTTATTATGAATAAAACCGGGCATAATCAAAACAAATAATTGTGGAATCGGTAAAAAGAGTGTTTATTTTTTTAATGACCGATTTTGATTTTGTCGCCAGGTGTTGTGATCTCAATTGGCCGATTTTTTTATTGAAACACCGATATTTATATTTTCAATACCGATATTCGATATGAAATACCGATGTTGATATAATCTTCAGAAATCTTTAAATATAACTGGACCCATACGAGGCGAACTGAGCCAAATGGTATTTTAGAAAAAAATGAGTGAGATGCGTTGTAATATTCTACACGTCGAACGTATCGTAAAAGTGAAGAAACCTTAATAAATACACATCGCAATAGAGTCAAGGGAGGGCTGGAGGGGGCTCAAAGGGGCTCGCGCGAGCCCCTTGCTTAATTTTACTATGGCCGGCGAGCCCCTTGTTATTTTAAGAGAAAACAATATTCTCTTATCAAAGTATGTACATAACTGCAATTTCTGACTTATATATTATCTACGACAGCTTCAGCATACACAGTAGTAAATTTTTAGCCATTTACATTGATTAGTTTACGGTAAATTGCATATTTTAACATATTATAAGTGTAGTAAGTACCAGTCGATTACTTATTTAAGTATTGAATATAATTGCATAGGAGAGATAAAAAATCACTCCTTCCCCAGAACACCGAGAATTGTTTTGAGATTAAGTGAGCCCCTTGTTAACATATTGGCAGCCCACCGCTGAATTGCGTTATCTTCGTAAGATAAAAATATGCAATCCACCAAAGCACCAAGTAAAGACGTGATAGTACATAAAAGTTTTACCATTTTACTAATTGATTCACTTCACCTCCAATGCGCCAAATTCATAATTGGATTATTGTTGTTTGGAGATTTTTATTAGAGTTACTTGATTGTAGGTGTAAAAACATATAGGAACTACGATCAATGGTTTCAATCACAACAGTGGTAAAAAACATCTGGCTCTATAATATTAAGCAAAATGTGCGGCTAAGGGTGTGTCAGTTATGAATCATACAATACATTTCGTATACAATCTAGCTTTAAAATTTTGAATTAATGGGCAGATGATTTCTGTTTTGACCAGGTGTTTACTGATTGCGGTCTTTATTATTGACCCAAAGGTGATGCGGTTGAATCATCAACTTTCAATTTTACTTTACTTTTGTAAGATTTATTATGAAGGTATGTTTACAAGGGTGGGGTAGAGAGGACTAGGAGGGGCTCGCGCGATCCTCTTGATTAATTAAGGCTGGCGAGAACGTTGTTAATTTAACAGTAAACAATATTATCAGAACGAATTAGTATATAACTGCAATATCTGATCTATATATTATTTACGACAGCTTCAGTATACACAGCAGTACATTTTTAGCCATTTACATTGATAAGTTTACGGTAAATTGCATATTTTTACATATTATAAGCATTGGCAGATTATCCTGTAAGCGCATGAGGCGCTCGCTTGGGGCCTCTGAATCTTAGGGGCCTCAAAAATAGTTTATATTATATTACCCATATATATTTTGTTCAGATTTTTATATAGTTTACATGAATTTTTTGACGTCCTTATGTTATCCAAAAACAGGGCCTCCAAAATTTATTGCGCCTAGGGCCTCTCTTGTGCTTAATCCGCCACTGATTATAAGTGAGTTGCCCATTTCCAAAATTCATCTTGTTCATTTTAATTTTTTACACATACATACAAAAGATCGTGTAGGGAACCGTTATATTGAAATTAAAGCCATATTTTTATTTTTTGTAAAATTGAAGAATATCTATTTCAATTTGATTCACTAAAATATGGTTAATTTTTGAAGGAAGAGAGTTCTCAGCACGTTTTTTTGTAAGTGTTTCCAAAATTATGAAAGAGGTTAATTTTGGAAATGAGTGACTTTAGCGTATTAACCCTCCAGAGACGAGAGCTTTTTTCGATAAAAAAAATATTTTTCAAGCCATATTCAAAAGTCAAGGATAACTTTTATTTCTAACTAAAATTTAAAAAAAAAACACAAAGTCGTTGTATAGAAACCCCGCATGACTATATGGTCATGCACATCCTTTTATTATCGTGTAATATTGTGTACGGGCAGTAGACGAGCGAGACCGTATAGGCACGCAAACATTCGGGGGTTAAATATAGCTAAACGTGATTTTTTTTTAAATATTTACAATTTGACCTCTTTAGATCAACATAATTTTAATACAAATATATTAGCAAAAGAACTGTAAATAATTTGATTTTTTGATAAAAAAATAACTGAAAGTTTCAAAAACGGAAATTCAAAAAATCGCATGTGCTTTTGGTGGCCGTTTCTGTCCCCGCGGCTGATGACTAACTGAAGTCTGTACCCTTCTAAACCAAATATAAGTGAAAGCAATGATATTCAGGTAGAAAAAGAATGAATAGTGAGATCAATAGACAACGGTGTTTACTGTGACCATATGGTCACGCTTGTCCTTGGAGGGTTAAGTAACAATCGATTTATTATTTAAGTATTGCATATTATTGCATATGAGTGATAAAAAAGTCACTCCTTCCCCAGAGCACTGAGAACTTATTTCAAATTAAGCAAGCCGCTTGCTAGCGTATTGGTAGCAGTGTTCCCTATAAGCTGTGCGCGTCTGCGCGCGCACACAACTCGCCGAGCGCGCGCACATGTATTAGAACAGAGCGCACAAAAGTTAAACCAGCTATACCACCTCCAGAATAAATTAATTGTCATTATATAGTGTTGTTACCTATTGTCATTTAAAAAAAATAATATTTCGTCAAGAAGGTCTAAATACCGTTATGTGGCACACAACATTTTTAATTTCCTTTCGAAGTTGCACAGCCAATGTATTTTGCGAACATAAACTTCGGAAAGTTAGAGGGAACATTGATTAGTAGCCCATCGCTGTATGTTAAAGGTAAAGTTTTCCACAGTCAAACTGTTTAAAACTATTCACGATTTTAATTGCGGTTTGCTTATTTTATTTTCAACAAGCTTCAAATAGTTGTTAGCTATTTCTCTAACACAATCGATAATCTTTTAAATATTATAAAATAATGTAGGAATTATTGAAAATAGAATAACATCACCTTCAGGTGATAATCTTAAATTTATTACTTATATCGATTGATGAATTTATGATTTGTTACGTGGGGCATCTGGATAAAGTAATTTAAAACGCGACCGAGAGCATAAAAAACTTACATATTTCTAGGATTAAAATAGCTTTTTTACCAATATTGTGTAAAAACATATTTGGCAAATCAAGTGGTCAAATTAAATAAGAAAATTAAAAATCAAATAGATAAATCCGATGAGAATAAATTATAAATGTAACTTGAGATCAACTTGAGGCGGAAAGACAAAAATTCCAGTTTCTGAAATGCTGAATCGGAATATTTTAATTAGCAAAATTGAGTGTGACGGTATTTGAATCAGGCTCATCTGATTACTGGGGTAATACTTTTACCAATTGACAACGGAAGCAATGTTGAGGAATAGATATATTTTCTGACAATATACAATTACCTGGTCAGGTTTCGCGTGCTTAAATGAGTGTTATTGATATTAAATTAAATTTGATAACTTTGTTTGTCAGGTGTGTATTTGAATTTCATCTTCGTTGACGTAAAACACAGAGGTCACGGGTTCGAATCCCAGTACGGACAGTTTTAATAGATATATTTTTTAATCGATTTGTGGATATCTGTCCAAAGGCATGAATGTAAGTCATGTGCTTATTTCTCTCCCACTCATCATATCTCAGAACGGGCGTAGCTAGAGCGATTAGCTAACCTCTAGTCTTGTCCTAGTCCTATCATTTTATTATTATTCTCTTTGAAAAAGAGAGGTTGAGCAACTGAGTAACAAACTGAAAAAAGTAGAAAAAATATGTTGAGATACCTCCATTAGGAGGCCATATACTCCACATTAGGAGTTGACATGTTTTAAAAAAAACTTTGTTATTTCACTTGTTGTGTTACAAAATATGATTTGTATTTTGTAAATTTTACAATTACAATAAGTCTGATGATGCTTCTCAAAGAGGTGAAACATGTGTAATACAACAAGTTTCAATAACAAGGTTATCAAATCTAATTTTATATTAAAAATGAGTTTCCACAAAGTTACCGCCGAATCCATCGAAGATATTAGAGTATTATTAAAATAGCTGCAATGTTGGTATAGTCATGGTGTGCCAAATAATTTGTACGCAACGCATTAGGGGATGATATTCCACCCTTTGGGGTCTTCCCGCCGACGCACGGGGCGAAAATCACGGGATTACATCCAATACAGCCCTTGTAATTAGTTTTGTAATATATTGCCCAGTAGGAACTACCCCCTGCCTTATAGGAGTAACAACCTCGCGTTTATTTATTTTATCCATGCAATATTGTTTTAAAAACAAATAACATTTATTTCTTAAAAAGATACATTTAATTACTGAGCGTCAGTTCAAGTTCATCCGTACACTTGAACGCCAGAAGATACTGAAAGGCGAAACCCGGATCGGCTTGCAAAACTTGTGTGACAAATTTTATATTGAAATTCCACCAAGCACATTCAGTCGAAATCTTAAATTATATAAATTTTGCATATAAATTAATTATCATAATACAATACTTATAAACAATGTTCCCTATATTAAGGCAAGAAGTTAGCTGCGCAAAAATTTCAAAGGATGCGTGGACCGATCAAATATTAATTGAACAACTTTCTTGTAGTGCGCACCAACCCGGAATGTGTGCGCGGGGGCTTCCCAACTACTGCGCGGCCGAGCACGCGCGCAGCTTAGAGGGAACGTTGCTTATAATTCTCCGGCAGACTTTTAAATTGTTTATTTCATATAAAATCTTAATTAAAATTTATTTGAAGCATTCCCTTATTCAATACAAATAAATTGACTACTTAATAAACAATCTGGCTAACTCCACTTTAGAGAAAAATTTAGGATATTGAAAAAGTTAAATAATGCAATGCCCAAGTATATAGTTAGCCACAGAGAAAATTTGCTATTTGGTTTTGTTACCGACTCCGGTTCAACAATATCCGTGACTGCAGTTTTGCTTGCTTTGTTTTGTATATTTGACGCTAAAAGGTCGGGCCCTTTATCACAAGGAACTTCACATATTCCTCTCAGATTTATTCATTGTCAAACAAACACAAAAAACACACGTGATTTTCGGTTTCTTATTGGTTTTTTTGTGCGCCCTTTTTCGGTATTTTCACCGTCGGAATTTGACCGAAAAATGTTTTTGACAGCAGCAAAAAACTACAAAGATATTTTTATCTTTTTAAGATAACTACAAGTTAGTATAATAATGCAGTATTTTTTTATATTATATATAGCATGGATCACTTGAATGATAAATTAAACTGTAAATACTTGATAAATTTTGTAATACCATTTCCACGTAAAAGAGAAATTTCAACAAAAACTTTCAACAGTAGTTGCTTAACTTCTCTTTTTTCCGAAGAGAGTAGAGATTAACAGAATAGAGAGCTAAGACATGACTATTGGTAAACTATACGCTATTGATACGCTTCGTTATTTTTTTTTTAAGAATTGGAAGGATGAGAAGGAATATTTTGATAGCACAAACATGCCTTCTAATAGAAATATAATATAATTGAAGAAATGCTGTTCCTACTGGGTTTTTAAACCATAATATCTGTCACGGAATATAACGACGTTGACCACTACGCTACGAACCCCAAAGCAGAAAGTATAAATAATATTATTTTATAACAGGATCAGCGAATAATAACTTTTCTTCTTTTTGCAGAGAGTTTTGATAGTAGTGTCGTGCTAGGACAAAACCAGTGGTAAACAAATCGATTCATTTTTAGGAATCAGATGAATAGAATATAAGACATCATATTCATCAATGCCTTCAAACAAAATTCTAAAACTCTTTTTCAGTAACTGTTCGTTCTGGTATTCGAGCCCGTAACCACCACTACCGAAGCCAATGACGTTTACTACTAGACATTGTAATTATTTTTTTATTATTATTTTAACTCATGTTCGCTCCAAATATGAAGCATTTGGCCTCCTAATGGAGGTATCTTATTTAATGTATTTTTTCTACGAGATCTGTTTTTTACTCAGTTGTTTAACCTATCCTGTTTAAAATAAATAGGGATAAGACTGGGACAGAACTAGTTCTTACCTAATCATTCTCACAAGTCTCCTTTATTTAAGGATTGGAATGGTGAAAGGGTTTTTTTTTTATCCATGCCATCGATTGAAAAATTCTGTTCATAGTAGGATTTGAACCCGGGAGGTCTTGCATGGAAGTCAACGACGTTTCCATAGACCCGACATACAGAAGAAAATATTATTGGAGAATGGTAATTTGATTCAACCATTTTAACATATCTAGAGTTTTCGAAATATTTGCCCCATTTTTATCAAAGCCTTCCCTTCAAACGGTTTGCATTTTAAATTCGTTTTTTTATATTATATCTATCGACCCGCCACAAGTCATCACTTAAATTAACGATGCATTATATTTGCATATCGGATCATGCCTCATAATGCAATATGTTTTTACACCCTACTTTTATGGTTGCACAATGGGATATGCTAGACTAGTGAGATTGCTGGGAATAGAGTGACCATGGTTGAATACTTATTAATAAGTAATAAAATCATTTAAATTAAAAATGTTACATGTGTCTACAGAATTTCTATAAACGGATCAATTTCTTAGCCGTTGATGAAACTAATATAATGTGAATGGCTCGTGAGAGAAAAATATACATTACTTTTCATATTTTCGGCCTATTTATTTTGTTTGAATCGTTCAAACTATGTACATTCTCACAGATGTTGTCACTAACGACCGAGTTTCGCCTTTCGGCATCTTCAGGCGCTCACGTGCACGGATGAACTTGAACTGACGCTTAGTAAATTAATGTTTCGTGTTTACATAAGAAATAAATGTATCATTGAGCTTAAAACCATTGCTGGCGAAAAGGATAAGCTCATGGGAATGCCCACAGATTTGAGTAGTAAATATTTTTAAGAATTGTATTTATTTGTTTGTCGGAAAAGGTTTTATTTTTTAATTTTGACGATTCAAATTTAATATTGAAATTCCACCAAGCACCTTCAGTCGAAATCTTAAATTATTTATTTTGTACTAGTATGCATTTCCCGATTTTATTTAGGGTAAATAATACTAATGTAGAAATTTGGAAATATCACAGTGGAAAGTACGTCGTCTTTACCCCATAAAGCAGTGGTGCACAAACTTTTTAAAGAAGGGCTTATTTATCCAATTTTTTTAGCGGGCCACAGGGCAAAAGTGTTTTAAAAATAATGATAGATTATACTAGATATACATTTTAATATAAAATAAAAAGTAGCATGAGGTTTTCTATCAGTGACGGTTCAGATTATATACCTTTGCTATTGCATAATTTGTTCACATATCAAACACAGATTTTTATCATATGCAATGAAAATTTTGTGATGAAGTAATTGTTATTTTGGGCTGCGGTTTATGAATCACTACCATAAAGCGTCAGTCCATGAACTAATACCAATGTTAAAAATTTAATGTTGGGAGTCATAAATTATTGTTACAGATTATCCTGTAATCATACAAGATTTCAAGAAAACTTATAATTTATGTTACCAATATATTTAAAATTTAGATTTCAATTGTTATTTTTAGATGACATTGAATTTTGCGACACTTTTGTGCTATCCGAAAAACAGAGCCTCACAATTTTATTACGCCTGGGGCCTCTCAAATGCTTACAGACACAATACGTATCTTCTAATTGATAATATATATATTCCACGTCCGTTTTGTGAAATAATAATCCTGATGATAATTTGACCGAAGATTCGTAGTATTGTAACACAAAGAAAATTAATATTTCAAAAATGAAATCATTATACATATTACTTACAACAAATACATTTAAAAAATAGTGCATATAAACAATCAAATTTGAATCGTTCAAATCATGTACATTCACACAAGTTTTGTCACTAAACTAAACTCCATAAAATGTATATCACTATTTTTTTAATAAACGTGAAAGTAAGATAACACATACAAATAATGGTCACATGAGTATCTTTGTCGCTCGCCCTTCCGTAAGTTTTTAATAATAAAGGGATTTACTCACCCCTGCTACGGATAGAGCCTCCACCTGTGATGATTTAGCTGAAACAGGCGACTGTGGATTAAAATCACGATGTTTTCAATATAAACTTGCAAACTATATTTCCATAAGTAATCACATTTTCCAGAACGTTACTCACCAAGTATTTATAATAATAATAAAGCAGGTTAGTTTTAATAAAAAAAAATGATTTTTTATCACAATCGTACCTACTCGCAAATCACTATTATCGAATGAATTTATGGTCGGATAGAGTTGGTTAAAACGAGTTCAAACATTAAAAACAGTCATGTCTTTGAATACATCCATTACAAATTATTTAAAAAATCAGCAAAAAACTTACTCTAACCATGTTTTATTATGCTCTCTAAAAATTGTATTGATTCTTCAATATTCAGTTATCTTCCAGTTATTTAATATATAATTATTTTGAAATATAAAAGTGATACAGTTTTAAAAAAATCTTGTGAGTGTGTAGATTGATAGCTATTTTTCTATAACTTGATTACAGCTGCTTTATTTTAAGCCCAATTTTAAGCTACGTTATTAAAGCCATAGATAACACAAATGGTGTACAAAAAAAAATCGTTACGAGAGCTGCTTATAAGTCAATTGCTTATCATTGGTGAAGTATGCGGTTCGAAAAGAGCTAGTTTTTAGCCAACTGTCTTCTTGAATCTTTTTCGAATTCATTTACATCAAAAAATAAGCGAATAAATCACAATATTATTAACTTTTCCGGTTCTAAGCTCAAGAAATGCGACCCCAATACCCACATTTTCTTAAATATCTATTTAAATATGGGTGATACAATGTTTATAATTAAGGTATTCTTATATCATAATTTTTTGGACCTTTTGTAGTTTATATAAATACGCGATAACGCGATAACGAGATAAGCGCCCGCTTATCAGCGGTCGTTCGTAAGATAGCTAGGCTAAACGCGTCAGTTGCAAGTTCATATTTGTGCTGTGATGACGTCTTTTTTACGCGCTAATTAAAATATGATTACTTATTAAAAAACCACGGATTTTTATAAAAAAAATGTTTGAGGAATGATGCAGAGAGATATTTTAAAGCCCTTAGACTATTTTTTGTTTTGAAATTCATAAGAATAAGGCCAATAATGAGGAAACCACTGGGGTCTCTAAACGACCCCCATCGGCAGAGAAGTATTTTTCTAGTCTCCGAGCCGGGAGAGTTAATAATGTATTGATTGACGTTAAAATAAATATGAACTTGTTTATGGGAATTTGAATAATTTATATAATTGATTTAATAATAAATTTAAAATACGAAATGAAAGAAACGCTTACACAGGGTATAAATTTCTAGTAATGCCATCAATTTGATCGTACTATTTTTTTTTTTAAATATTACATTTTTTTATAGTTAATATAAACTCATTCTACTATTAATTAATAGGTTAGTGGTGCGGTGCTATGGCAATAAGAATTTACCCTTACAAAATCAAATTCAAAACCACATTGTATCGGGGTATATTATTAACTTGGCTTATTTCATCCCTAAAGCATCTAATACTGACAACTAGTGATCTCAGAAATGGTAAACATTTTTTTTTACAGCGCTATTAAGACACATTTAATGTAGATACAGTGAATATGTATAGAATTGTTTTATTTGAAGAAGTAATTAGTGTAATGAACATTCGGATTGTTATTAAAAAAGTTGAAGTAAAACAATCTTTCCGCTATTTTATTTAATGAAAATACAAATTAAATAATTATTATGTTATCATTAATATTTAACATTCACTCACTTATGCAAAGTTTGTATACAGCTGCAATAAAAATAAATTTGACTTTTTTACTTGATTTGAATTTGTTTAATTAAAGCTTTTTTTTAAATGTACAAATGATTTTATATTCAATTTTTAATTTGAACTGTATGTTAACATTATTTTTATAAAATTAAAATAAAGGGAGTTTTGGAAATAATAAATTAATAATTTACTGTTTAATTAAAACCCTTTTATTATGTACAACACAATGCTCAAATATTTAGCTTATCTATAAGAACTCTGTTTAGTGTTCAGTAGATTCCGACTTCATGGTTATTTCGGTCAATGCTTAATTCACATTTGATATCATAGACATTTATTTTTTTAGGACCAATGATAAGTCTGTTAGCTATTTTGAAAAATATATCTTTAAATATAAATCAAATATTTAAATTAAGGCTCATACTTAGTTGGTGATAAATATTCGTATAATTTGATGTCAAAATATTCTATATATCTGTCGGTAACGCTCAGCACAAAAATGCGCTTACGCACGATGCGCAGACAAATATATTGCCTGTGTGAGCGAATATTACTAGGTAACACTCCCACCAAATGTTTAAAATTACAAATAATTAATATATAATACAAACATGTTAACATAAAAGCAATCAATTAAATAAGTACGTATTTATAAAATTATTTAGAATTAAAAAAATGAGACTGGTATTTATAACTGGTTGAGGTTCTCTGTAAAGTCGTTTAAAAGGGTGCCCTGTAGATATTATGGGATATTAAATGTAAATAGGTAATCGGTACGAGATTATCCTGCACACTGCCGCCCGCCTAATGAAATTTGTTCACCCTACTATACCCAATTTCTTAGATCAGGGGTCGTGAGGGAACAGCAAAAGTAGACATATTCAAAGGTTTATAAATTGTCATATGTGATAATTCATTTTTAATAAAAACATACGAATCAATAAATCCCGTCTATTTTATGAGCATATCTTACACGTAATTCATTCTTTGACTGGTTGATAATGTACCATATTTTCTTGCCCAATAGCCGAGAAGACTGTTTTATTTGTGTCCCATTCGGTTTCAGGGCCTTTAATTCTAAAACCGATATTTCTTTGCATTGACTTTTAAAGCGAAATATATTCACATATGCTTTGAAGTTTTTTCATTTATTCTTACCAAACTTAACTTATCCTAAAAATGATTTTTAGAGAGAACGATTAGCTAACCAATAATTCACCACTTTTAATTGTTTCACTTTCAATACTTAGTGGCAAGGCATTATTAAACAAATAAGAACAAAAGAGTTTTTTCAATAATTAATCTGTAACCGCATTGATACCTTCCCTAAAAAGGGTTTAGCTATCAATCAAATCTATTGGAAATGCTTATGTACGTAGTCTACATGAACATTATTGGGATCGATAATGTATGATATGTATTATATTTTTTCTAAATACCAACTTTATAAACCGTCAATATTCATGGATAGAAATTTTGACTGTATTTTTTTATCCCAGGGTAGTTACAACTTACAACAGCATTTTTAATGGAACAAAATCTTCATTAGTTTTTTCATCTTCATCTTTAGAAGTTTGATGGTAACAGATTGATAGTTTTGAGTAAACTACAGATGAAAAAAATGAGCTTTTAGAATAAAGCTTCTAGCATAGATATTTCATGTTCCATAGATAATTTTTATATTAAAAAAATAGATGCATTAATACTGATCTGACACAAATAAGAGTTCAACATTAATAGACAGGAACATTAGCTTGCCTTTAATAAGCCAATATTAATAATAATTGCTATACAGATAAATGCTTTTTTTGTGCAAACTGGTATAATCAAGACAACTCTTTGTATACTCAAGTAATTTTTACTAGTTTTGTTACTTGCCTACTTCTATTTTTTTAGGGTGTTCACAGTCAATACTTGGTGGAAAAGCATTATATTAAAATATGACCAAAATCACTCATCACGAACATTTTCGACAGAAACTGGTCTTGATCATATTAAATTAATGTTGAATATGTACTTATGTTATGTTATAAGTGTTATTTTTTAATTATAGAAATTGGTTGTTGCTCTGGCATGCAATCTATTTTGTGTTGTGAGTAAAGATGAAACGATGGAACATCGTGAGGACTAGAAATTAGTCATCTTGTTTTGTTTTAAAAATGAGACGAAAGGGGATGTTAACATCTACATCAACAATAAGGTTTAAATTTTTCGATAACACAAATGAAAAGCACAAACGCTCAAATGTGTTAACCACTCATATTTAGAACCACCTTCAAAAATTTCGCTCATGATGAGCATTATCAACTGATCATCTGATAATGCTCGTCATGAGCGAAACCAGTTGTGATATTTTAAAGTAAAAGTGGAAGTAGTACAAAGGAATATTGTGTTTTTTTTAATATTTCAATATTTAGTTAGCCAATTATAATTTTCTCAATTCAAAATAATTGTCGGAGTCTGAGCTTAAAACATATTTGGAGTGATTGTTTTTTTAACATAATAACACTCCAAGTTTCACCAAACATACATCGATTGACTTTACTAATCTATAAATAAGTGTTTGCTGTAATATATTCAGAATAATATTGAAAGGAAAAGTTAACTTCATTCAAATTTTCATGGTTTTGCCTCCATGAGGTTAGTTTTATGGGGTTCACTTGCCATGGTTTAATGGTGTTAGCAATGTGAGTTCAGTGCGGCGGGTATGGTGTTTATTTGCCTCAATGAAAAACATCCCTTTTGACTTGTTACAGATTTATTACAGATTACTCACCCCCATTCTAATATCACATTGCTAAACTACTTGATAATTATTGCGATTTTGTATTTATATTGGTTTTATTAACGATTTGTTCTTACATACGGAGAAAGAATAATTTAGCTACCAAAGTCCCGAGAACAGAATAACACAATTACTAAATAGTATTCTTTTATATTTTTTTTATTAATAAAATCTTATTCATAGTCTACATGACTTTGTATTTTTTTTTAAATTGCTTTATAATCTGTCTTACGAGGATTTGATTTCTTGAACCATGGATTACTTTAAGATCGAAAAAGACAAATGAATAAAAGTTATCATTACTTGGGCAGAATTTTTATCAATTTTAGACGTCACAAACACCCAAGTCTTCGAACAGGAATCAAAAATCGATTGAAAAAGTGCTGTTCGTACTGAGACTCAAATCCGCGAGATACGGCACGGAAGCCAACAACGCTAACTGCTGCGCCATAGCACCTGAAATTTTTAAAATATCAATAATATATATAATATATATACTGATGGTTCAGTTCCATAGTGCTACTAGAAATTGGTTGTTTTAAGATACAGCTGACCAAAGTTTTGTCACATCTAAACCAGGGGTGGGATGGAGGGGGCTCGGGGGGGCTCGCGCGATCCCTTTGTTAAATTTAGGCGCGACCGGCGAGCCCCTTGTTAAGTTGAGAAAATCATTCGTTTCAGATGAAATAGCCTAACTAAAATTTCTGTAGAAGGTTATTTTTTTTCTCAAGGGTTTCTCAACGGGGGAGCACAGAATTTTTTAAGGTTTTTTGCGAAATCCGTAAATTGTTGTGTTTTAGAATTTGAAATGTCTAAGAAGACCTAAAAAAGCTTTTCCTTGAGTCCCAAAAATCCTTATAACATTTATACTTAAATAGTAAAAAACAGGTATGGGGGGCCACAGAAAAAATAAGACTCAAAACGGGCCACGGGCCCAAAAAGGTTGAGAAACACTGATCTATAGTGTGAAGGCATTATGGCTGACATTTACCGAGCCCCTTGTTAAGAAATTGGCAGCCCACCGCTGACCTAAACTGAGCTGTAAAAAAATGATGATTATTATTTGTCTCATCTTTTTAGTACATCATTTAGTCATTTATCTTAATTCTATTCACATTTGTTGAAACTTTGACAAAACTATAAAAAATTTATATGTGAAATATAACTCAAAACGTCAATTTTTAACTTATCGCTTTATGGAACTAGGCCATCGATAAATGGTTGATGTTGACATAACATACGGCCATATATTTTTAATTTAAATTTTAATTCAAATAATATTTTTTATTAATTCACATCGTTGTTGAATTGAAAATTAAGTACTACTATTTTAGTTGCAGTTTCGTTCGCTCAGTGATGTATTGAAGAATTAATGATATTCGTAGACAGCTGTTTATTTTGGCGGGAACGAGTGCTGTCTAGTTTGGACAAATGTTTATTCGCAAACGGCCGGAAAACCCCGGGCTTTTAAAAAAAGTTTTCCCGCTAAAACAGTATGAAATATTTAAAATGCGTAAATACACATTGATGTTCTGGAAAAGGAACAAATTAACTAGAATGATTGTTTTTTTTTTGAGTTGAATTAAATGAATATTATTTAATATTTTTACGAGTTTTTTTTTAAATTTACTACATGTAAAAACAAAACAAGTCAAAGTCAAAACAGGAAACTCACTTTTATATTAATGATGCTTTCAATTTCTATTTACGTAGTGAAAATATTTGTTTTACGATATCTGGTTGTTGAATAGCTAATTATGATTCCACATTTCAATAAAAGGTATATACAAATTTTCGTTTTTGAATAATATTATAGAGAGTTCAAAAGAACTATTTTTAATCATACTCTGTTTGAAATACAAAACTCACTCTAATATAATTAACATTGCTTTATTTTTTTAATAAAATGAATTCAAATTTTAATTCGTTTAAATTAAAATCATTCAGCATTGTGTGTATATTTAAAAAAAAAAACTATTAAGAATGCTACATTATTTTTAATGTATTTTTTGACTAATTATTAAATTGTTATTCTATCGAATAATTTGAATTTGGATTGATTAAAATTGTCAAATAATTGGGATTTCGAATACCAATTAATGTTCGGAATTCAAAATTATTTTTCACATGTATTCAAACTAAATTTCAATTGACTATTCCGAATTCGAAAAAAAGATATTATATTTTTGCGCTTACAATTTTTAATTACATATGTATGTATGAAATTTAAATCGATTGAATTCGTTCAATAACTTCAAAGAGACTTTATATATATATATATAATTAAAAACTATGCAATGTAATATCTTTATTTTTTTTCCTTTGGCATCAAAGTAGGCACGACTAAATTTTGTATAGCAATTTCCAGTGTTGCCATTGTCACACTAAATTATCGAATTCATTAATATTTATGCGAATCGCTAGCTTTGTTGGAGTAATGTCATCCGCTTTTAAACAGGGGATGCTCACTTCTACAAACTACAAACACTGATCCAATTGTTGGAGAATAAAACAGTTTTCAACCTTTTAAATCATTGAAATATTGGAATGTTATATTATAAAAGCTCAAATAAAATTTAATTTATTTCAAGTGTTTTGAATATGACATATTTTCAATCCCGCATTTATTTTTTATTATCAGGACTGATTTTAATCATCACGAGCATTTTCAACGGATGAATATTTACGATATTTACAATTATACTCATTTTTAAAAAGAAAATAATAGTTAGACAGTTGAAAGTATTTTACTTTCTTTATCATATTATATTTTTTAAATGGTCTTATTTTTCTTTTTTAAAATTTTTTGTTGAAGAATTTTATTATCAATAATTCTAATGCTATGTTTTTAAATATATAATATTTTTCATCTATAAATTGTAAATAGATAAATTTAAAAATCTTACCTAAAACCACAATGACAAATATAGATTTTCACCACAGACATTAGTCGGGTGTATGGCGCAGCGGTTAATGTTGTTGGCTTGCGAGAAAGATATCACGGGTTCGACTTACAGTACGAACACAATTTTTTCGATCGAATTGTGTTTGAAGGCATGGGTGATTGTGATGTCTAAAAATTCTCTCTCACCCTTTCGATCCTTCAATAAATATACGTAGCGAGAGCGATTAGTTAACCAGTAGTCCTGTCCTAGCCTAATCTCTTTGAAAAAGAAAGTTTGAGTGACTGAGTAACAAACAGTTATCGTAGAAAAACTTCTGTTGAGGTAATTCCATTAGGAAGCCATGTGTTCCACATTGAGAGCGGACGTGGACAAAAAAAGAATGGTTAACTTACAATTAAATTCAATAAATAAGTGATGACTTAGAATGGAGTTTCAACAAATACATTCAGTTTCGAAAATTACATACAAGATAAGTTCAATGTATGTCTCTTTTTGTATACATGATCAGTGCTCCAAATTTAAAATAAGCTACTTTATACAGTTTTATATTGCTTATTCTGAAATAAAATTCAATGTTCCACATTTAAAATTTATGAAATAAAAGCAATTAATTTAAAATTATAATAAATGCGGTATGCAGACTTAAGACTCATTTAATTAATATACTGAAACGCCCGCTCTACGGCAAAATCAGGGCCGGCGTCACCATGCAGGCAAAATAGGCAACCACCTAGGGCGCATAAATGGAGGAGTAAATTTTTTTATACTTTATTAATATCTGTGCAGTGAGCTTCAAGCAATAGCTCACAACCTTAGAAAATGTTTGTCATCACTAAAAGTACTGCTCTTTATAATGCAACAAAATACTGAGCGTGAGATCCAATTTTTTTTCATTTTGTCAATTCCGTAAAATTTTTGAATTTTTGAAATTGGAACTAAAATAAAAAAGGTCTAACATTTTGTTCATTTTAAGATTTCAAAATCGCCGATCAAAAAAATTTCAAATCCCGAACCCTAAAATTCTACACGATTTTATGGTGAATGTTGCCTAGGGCACCAAATAACCTCGCGCCGGCACTGGCCATAATACAAACTAAGCTTGCGGTTAGACGAGACGATTCTTCATTGGAAACCTTTCTCCCTCTGAAAATCAAAATCAAACAGTCCATAAGTTGTTTTTCCTGTAGATATAAGTCAACCACCCCTATCCCGCGATATAGCGGCAGATGGCAACGCCTCCCCGGGGAGCTGTGAAACGCATAAGCAGCATTAAGGCTGGACACCTACGAAGGGGTGAGTTGCCAGTTGCCACTGTCTACTGGCTGAAAGCTCGCCTCTGAGGTGACAAGTGATTGATAAATCATAGGGAAAGCTTTGGCCTTTGACCTGCTAATGTAAGAAAATAGTTACCCTTGAATAAATGGTACAAAATATTTCACTATAAGCTCAATAGATTTTCAAATTCAAATTGTTTACGATTATAGACAATTACTGAAATTATATCTTTAATAGCGTCAGAAGTCCTTTTTGTTAAATTTTTTTTTTTTCATTGTTTTATTACATTGAAAAGGGTTTTGCTTCTAATTTAGTAAAGTAAGTAGGAACTAGTCAAACATATAAATATCTTTCCATTCAAAGTATACATATATGAAATCTTTTTTTCACGATCCTGAAATAGCACGGTCTACTAAAAAAAACAAATACTTTATGTTTACACGAATTATTAATTCCAAAAAAAATCCCAGAAACAAAAAAAGCACAGAAGCGTAGAAATGATTTCTTAATAACGAGAAATTCAACAACACCTTTAGTCATTATAAACAAAAGTCTTCATAAGATTATAACACATTATACGTGTTCAAAAATTCTAGCAAAGAAAACGATTTTTATCCAGTCTCTCATAAAAGTCCCCGTATTTAATCGAGTAGCGATAATAAATATTATGTTTTCTTAATTTAAATACACATTATGAAATTTAATTATTGGGTCTTAATTATTACAGTTTTTGTACACGATTGCTTAATCAATATCGCTGCACTCTGTTATTTTATAAATGGAATGGTAGGGGGAGGGGATTTTTAGACATCACAAACATCCATGCCGTCGTATAGAAATCGAAAAATCAATTGAAAAAATGACTGTCTTGTAGTGCGCGCCAACCCGGAATGTGTGCGCGGGGGCTTGCGAACTGATGCGCGCGCAGCTTAGAGGGAACGTTGCACCCGACCCAACCCAATAACACTAATTACCTAATAGTTTATTTGATTGATGTTTATATCGTCGCCCGCCGTGGCCTAGTTGGTTAGAGCTTGCTCTACCGATCAGGTGGGTCTGGTTTCGGTTCCCAGTAAGGTCAGTGTCAAATTGGATTTCTTCAATTTTAATTCGATATCTAAGACATGGGTGCTTGTTACATTAATTCTCCTTGAGTTAATCTCATGTGACTCATCGAGTATATCTCGTATGATCTTTCAACTTCAAAATATTTGACGCATTGGCGTAAGCTGTAATGTCAAATATTTTAGTATGAAAATAATTTTAAAAAATGCAGTTTTATAAGGTAAAAATAAATACACTTCAATAATTATTATTTATCAAATGTGAATATGAAATATCCTATTTCAATAAGTAAGTGATTGATAAGATTTTCAAACAGCTCACGTTTTAATTAATATAAACAATATTTTTTCAAATTGGCCTTTAAAAGAATTCAAAATATAATACAATTCCAAATATTGTTATTTCTTCTCCATTGTTATTTTGTTTTCACCTAAATGCTACGCACAATCTGTAGACCACAAAAGTAAAATCAATTAATCCTCGAGGGATCGGCGAATCTGGGGTGTATCTCTACCCCGCCTCCTTCCTATCCGGGATTCCCGGATAAAAGTGAAAGACTGTCTGCCACGTACCGGTCCATTTCATCTGTTACACGGCTTTCTACTTCTGCGGCGATATTTTCATATGGCACTCCTTCCCAGGGGAGCCGATCGGCCGCCATTTCGCCATCACTGGGTATTGTTTAAAACGTTGAATTGTGTTTTTTTATTGCAGCGAATTTGAAACGTATTCCGTGTTGTTTTTTTTTTTGTAACATGTTTCTTTCTTTTCATATACTCAATAATGCAATTATACTTTTTTTTAAATTATACTTAACCTTTATACGCCCTGAGGTCCCGTACGGGACTGTTGATTACGGTTCATTTCGCTATCGGATTACACTGATTTATAATAATATTATTCAATATATGAATATTAGGTTACATAAATAATGTCTATATATAATATGTAAATAATGAGATACTGATCCATATTTTTTTTTTCGGTTTCGATAAACATTTTTGTCATACGAGTAATATAAACATTTGCGTTACAAGGTCCGACTCTTAAGAAATAATATATCCGTTTTGTAATTTTAGCCAGACAATAATAAATCAGTTCGGACGGAAATAAAGCTTTTGTAAATAATAAACAATCTTTTATTTTGATAATGCCTTTTTTTTACTCAACCAGGATGACTTGTTTTAGAGATATAATTTTTTTAACGAATGCGTTTGTCACGAATATTTCGCGAAAAAATGCTCGGGCAGTGTGATACTCCTTTTGCGCACAGCGCACGAGCGGATAAAGGTTAATCTACCATCTGGTACTAGAGCGTCTTAGTTTCAAAACCCGTCTAACTCCAAAAACCAAAATTGTTTGCAAAGTGCAAAAAACTGCTGTGGGCTTTTTGGATTTCAGTAGGTTTTGAAACTAAAAACGTTTTTTAAAATGCGTTTTCTCTATATTTAGATAGGTTTTAAAATCGGAAATATATTGATTGTGTATATATTGAAATAGAGAACAAGTTGACATCAAAATTTGAAAAAATCAAAATTTTTCTGTAGGTAGGTTTTGAAATTGAGGTTCTCACTTTTATAATTCATTAAAAAAAAAAAAAAAATTACAAACGTTTTAATTTTAAAATAATTATCCTGTACCTTTAACTAATTACCTTGGATTAGATCATATCAGATCAATCAGATCCCAAATGAACATGTTTATGCATTGAATTTTGAACATATATTATTTAAAAAAATAATGAATCAATTTTATTTTTTAACATAAATGATAAAAACGGATTGCTATAAAAAAAATGATTTTTTTCTTACAATCACATGTAAATTTCGTAGTTTTACGCAGGGTTTGGCTGGAGGGGGCTCGGAGGGGTTGGCGCGAGCCCCTTGTTAAATTTGACTAAGGCCGGCGAGCCCCTTGTTATTTTGAAAGAAAAAATATTCTCAGATCAAATTAGTATATAACTACAATTTCTGACTATATATATTATCTACGACAGCTAAAGTAGTCAAGCTAAGTTTAAGTAGTAACGAAGACTTAAATTACAATAATTTATTTACATTGCATACCTTTCAAAAATGTTGGATCTATGGCGCAGCGGTAAATGTTGTTGGCGTCCGTGCCGGATCTCACAGGATCGAGTCCCAGTACTAACAGCATATTTTCAATCGATTTATCGATTTTTGTTCAAAGCCACGGGTATTTGTTATTTCTAAAAATTCTCTCCCACCCTTCCGATCTTTTAATAACTGGGCGTAGCGAGAGCGATTAGTTAACCACTAATCTTGTCTTTGCTTTATCCTTCTATCCCTACTACTCTCTTTTGTAAAAGAGAAGTTGAACGACTAAGTAACAAACAGTTCTCAATACCTCCATTAAGAGACCATATCGACTGTGGAAAGGAAAATGGACGTAACCTACAGTTTTTTTAAACATTTTTTTCGATAATCACAAGTTATACAACTTGATACACGTTCTATCAAAAGGATGTAAGCCAGCGGTGGGCTGCCAATATCTTAACAAGGGGCTCGGTAAATGTAATCCATTTTTTATCCATGTCCGCTCCCTATGTCGACTATATGGCTTCCTAATGAAGGTATCTAAACGAAAGTTATTTTTCTACGAAAACTGCTTGTTACTTAGTCGCTCTACCTCTCTTTTCCAAAGAGAGTAGTAGGGATAAAATGATAAGCATAAGACAGGACTAGTGATTAACTAATAGTAGCGCCGGGTTGAATTGAAGAATCGGAAGAGTGGGTGGCAATCCTATCAATCAACTAATTTTCAAATTTATCCATCTACAGAAATTGGAGTTATGTGATGATTTTATATAAGACGAATGATTTTCTTATCTTAACAAGGGGCTCGCCGTCCGCTCCAAAATTTAACAAGGGGCACGCGCGAGCCCTCCCGAGCCCCCTCCAGCCCATCCCTGATGTAAGCTGCAAATGCCGAATTAGTACCTAAATTTAACCTTTAATTTCGAAAAAAGTTGGGCCTGTTAAACTTGCAAACAGTAAAATAAACTTAAAAAAAGGTTATTATTAAACAATTTATTAAATTATTATTAGGTTACGTCAATTAAACACCAATTTACAAGTCTTCGTGAACTTAAAGTTTGTTTACTTTACATAATTTGCCTATAGCCTAAAATCATCATAACATGTTTTTTGCGCCTCTTGTAAAATTCGGTATATGTGGGTTGCGTGTTTTTTTTCTTTTCCACAGTCGATATACTACATATGGATTAAAAAAAATACCTTTCAAAGTATTGGTTTTGTCTTAAAATTATGACAGAATTATAAACGTATTGTAATAATAGTTAATAATTTCATTTAGAATACCTCCATTATTAACCCTTTTGTGCATATCTTTGTCGACAAATTCAAACAAATTAAAACGATAAGAAATAATTAACTTGTTTTTAACACCTTTAATCCCGCCACCGTAAACGAATTGAATTTTGTCATAACCCCCCCGCACCGACGACAGAATTTCTTAATGCGAATCTAAGACGCGTTCATTTCAATAGCGAGACGTTAACTTAATCCAACGTTATGAATATGTACCGCATAGTTTATAATACAGCCACCTTTGAAGGCTTTTGTAAGATTTCTTTACGAAACGTTTATGTCAAATTATGTATAAATAATAGAGGATTCATGACACATCCCCCGTTCGTAGTAAAATTATTAACAAGGAAGCTTTGTTGTTGAACAGAAAATTCAAAGATAATATTTGTTTACTGAATATTAAATACTTTCACTGTTGATTAGATGCACCATGCAATAACACCAAATTCTCTTTTTGCACGGGAGATATAACCAAGGACTACCGGTGTAAAAAAACATATGTACATAATAACGACAAAGGTAGGTTATTTGAATTGAACAAAAAAAAAATTTTTTTTTACGTCTTTATTAGGGCTTGCAATACCGGTTTACCGGTAAATCATCCAAAACGGACCATCGGTAATTACCGAAAAATATTTTACCGCGAATCAAGGATAAATGCAATCATATTATAACGAAAGTTTATTCTAGATATCCATAATAAATTAAAATATTCGTTTTTTCTACTCTGGCAACATTAAAACACAGATTTTTAGTGGTCATACTTGTGTCAACTATCATCACCATTACAGTGACCGCTCGAACTCTGCAGCTGATCCTATATACTTTTTTTAGGACTCGGGAGGAAGTATATTTTAAAATCATACGTATTTTGGTACATATTATTCTTTGTTTGCATATAATACATTCTTAAATTTGAATCGAACTGTCAGTTTAAGTTCATCCGTGCACTTGAACGCCTGAAGATGCCGAAAGGCGAAACCCGGGTCGTTAGTGACAAAATCTGTGGGAGTGTACATAATTTGAACGATTCAAATTTAATATTAAAATTCCACCAAGCACCTTCAGTCGAAATCTTAAATTATTATATTCTTGTTTATTTGCAAAACGCAAATATTGATTTTATATAACAAATATTTTTTAAATAAACATTTTGCTTTGTATAGTAATGGATGTATGACAATATTTTAAGTGAAAGCTGGCCAATCCAAAGAATTTAAAAAATGTAACAAAATAATAAAGAATGCAAGAAGAAAATCAAAAAAGTACGTGGCATACAGTTATATTTTAATCATCTAATCTATATAGATCTATTTTTCTCATTTACCGGTAAATAACCGGTAAACTGGTAATAGGTATAAATAATTATTTATTTACCGTTTACTGGTAATCGCAATTTGATGGTAAATTGCAAGCCCTAATCTGCATATTAATATTTTCTAGTTTACTAGCCAGTTCCCAGCAAGCGTTGCAATGTGCCACTCAAAGAAGGAAAGTGTTTTAATTGTGTTTATTAAAGTGCATGTTTCCTTTTTCTGTCTGTTTGGCGTTTGACGTTTGCTGCTGATTGTCTATGGTACGATACACGCACCACCTAACGTAAATTAATTGTACTATAACATTCGCGCAAATGCAAGCATACGTTGTCAAAATAAACTGTTAGGCAGACATACAAACATTGATTTTTTTTATATAAGACCTACTATAGATTAATTTTACTATGCCTTCCTGGAAGTACAAGCAAAAAGTTTGTCAAAGTTTTATAGCAATCGGATGAGCGGTGTGGCAACGCATAAAGTACGAACAAAGTTATTCTTATTACTTTAATTACAAAAAGTGGGTTTATTATTTGTTTAACTTTTTTAATACTAATTCTAATAAATATTTTTTATCAACTGTATTTTTGCCATTAAATATAATGTGAACCCTTCAAGAGGTACAGTGAGCCAAGTAGTAAAATGGTAAAACTTTTCTAGCAATCAGAAAAAGCTAGAACCAAGTGGGAATCTGGTGAAGTTTTTCTATTTAACTTTTAAGTACCACCACGACTGTTTTCTGTTTTGGTGAATTGCATATTTTTATTTTAGCGAGATAATACAATTGCAGTGTGTATTTATTGATCTCACTGCACCTTTACATTACTTTAAAATACGTAGAATATTATAACTTGAATCACATCAACTCAATGTTTCCTTAAATACCATTTGGCTCACTTCACCTCTCATGTGCTCATATGTCGTAAGTACAATATTATTCAGACAAAAACTGTTTCTGCATTTTTCTCAAAACCATTGTTTTATAGTTTCGCTCTTGTTACCCTAAGCCCCCGATTTTTTTTATTCATGTCCTCTCTCAATGTGTAGCATATGGCCACCTAGTGGAGGTATCTCAACAGAAGTTTTTATACGATAACTGTTTGTTACTCAATCGTTAAACCTTTATTTTTCAAAGAGAGTAGTATGGTTAGAAGGATAAGACCAGAACAGGACTAGTGATTAACTAATCGCTAATGGGAATTGAGACATCACAAACATTCATGCCTTCTGATATCAGAAATCGAAAAAAAATCTGTTCGTACTGGGACTCGTGCCCGTGAGATTCGACACAGAAGCTTATAACGTTAACCACTACGCCATGGGACCCCGTATTGTAAATAGTAATTTTACAGCAGTATATATTCCATATATTATGAAATATTTTCATTTACTATATCTGAATTAATACGTTACGTAATAATTTGTTGATTTTTTTTAAATTTCGCGACGGAAATTATTCATACATACATAAAGAGATATGGTAAAAACTTGTTTTGTATTGTCTCATTTTCGAGTTTCGACTTCAGAAGGACGTCCGTGAAAACTCAAACGTCGTCGCCCCTCCCATTCCGGAAAATGTCGCGACCTGCGCGCGCAAATAATGTATATTGAGCGCCGCTGCCTTAGATACGACCCCCGCCTTCGACAATCGACATATCCCTGTCCCTATCCTATGTATTGTTTCCAATGGTTACCCCGTATCGCCGTCTCGCTTATTCACCGTTGTTTTTTTTTTGTATTCGAATTGAATGGCCGCTTTTAATGCGGTGACCATTGGAATTTGTAAATTAATATTTTTTTTACTTACATTGCCATGTCTGATTATTTGCATCGTTATACGAACAGACGAGGAAATGTTATTTTGGACGAAAAGCGGTTGTAGGAAATCTTGAATATATACAATTTTTTTCGGATTACTTTTCGGACTTACTTTTGAGGAGTCTAAATTTTAACCAGTCGTCTCTTACACAAAATCAAAGGTGACTTCAATTTATTACTCTATCTATAACAATAGTTAAAACAATTTACTCAAAATCATAAGAACAGCAATTAACTTAAGTAAAACAATTAAAACAATTAAGAAACCATATGCTCCACATTGGGAGCGGACATAAGAAAAAGTACAACCAACTCCACGTAATTGGGAAACCAGTCAGTTATTTGGAAAAAATCACATGAAACAAAAACCAAACGTTACATCTTCATCGTAAAATTGCTGCCAGTTGTTTAAATTGCTTTCACCGTGCCAAATAAGTTACTTTTTTTTCACAACGTTGATGCTTTTAATTGTGCAGTGGAACTTCTCATAACGAGCACCTCTTATAACGATTAATTCTCATAACGATCAAAACAGGTTGTGAAAAAGATGCTCTCTTAACGAGCGATATTTCGCATAACGATTGACGCAGAGTTTTTGAGAGTTTTTCACTTTCACATCGTTGCTTGCCTCATGATGATTGACAATCCGTGGGAAGTGTTAACAAGAGGACCCTCACTTCAGCTTCGAAAAAAGCATTGCCAAGGAGCGTTGTCGAATGTGATTTTGAGGGGTTTTGAACAGTACCTGTGGAGTCTACAGTCAACAAGATTGCATCTTTGGCCAATACCATGGGACTGGAGGTGGATAACAACGATATCGATGAGCTTGTGAAATAGTACAGTCAAGAGCTGACCACCGAAAAGCTTATGGAGTTGCATTGTTTTTCACAGCAAGAAGTTATGGAGGAGAGTTTATTAGTGGAGGAGGAGGAAGTAGCAAAGAAACAATCTTCTGGCGCAATAAGAGAAAAGCTGAAAGCATGTGAAACTGTTGCATCGTACATTAAGAAGCATCAACTAGTCGATTTTTTATCGTTTTTGGCAAATCGAAATCGCATTCCAGGTTGTTACGCTCCTTAACAATTTATAAGTATGTAATTTTACTTGAATACACGTTAAAATATTTAAAAAAAAAAAAAAAATTGGCATTGAACGCATTATTGTAATTTACATTGTTTTATATTGGAAAAATTGTTTCGCATAACGAGTGTTTCACATAACGAGTAAGATTCTGGAACGAATTAAACTCGTTATGAGAGGTTCCACTGTATTTTAATAATTTTCTCTGAATATTTCATTTTGATGTATAATATAATTTGTTGTACAGAACAAAAATCTTTCTTTTATTAATTCAACGGATTTCTTGAAACCGTAACGCCATTAAGTTAATTAAAAATGTTTATCATAACAGTTCAAAGTTCACTTTTAGGGTGTTCACTGTCAATACTTGGTGGAAAGGCATTATATTAATAAAAACACAATAATCCTTTGTACTTCATTCCACTTTATTTAATATGTCAGGACCGGTTTCGCTCATTACGAGCATCAGTTGACATCAGTTGACGATGCTCGTAATGAGCGAAACCGGTCCTGACATATTAAATAAAGTGGAATGAAGTACAAAGGATTATTGTGTTTTTATTAACAGTTCAAAGTATCTATTCATTTTTATAGTCTCATGATGAAGCTTCTCTACTGGTTACTTAGTCTCTCAACAACTAAGTTTTGGAATAAGGATAAGAGTATAGAGCTCCAACACGGTGGTAGTGGTTAGGTAATCACCCACACCATGTTTTAAGAATCGAATGAGTGAGAGAAAATTTTAGACATCACAGACATTCATGTCTTCTCAAAAACTCAATTTCTGGACTGAGGTTTTAACCCCCCATAAGATTCATAACCAAAGCCAACGACGTAAACTACTCGGTTACATTCCCACCTTAATTTAAATTACTTAAGCGCAAGATGACGATATAACAGTTGGTTACCCTACTTCATTTGTTTCAGACATCATTGTAATGAAGAGCAATCAACGTAACGGTATCTAAATTTAATTCAATTATATTGATATGCTACGATTAAGACATAAGATATCAATCGATAGTCTCACACAAGAATGTTGGAATCGTTATATATATATATGACAACACTGGGATATAACTATATATCCAGGACGGAAAAAAACTTAAGACTTTGACTGCTTTTCTTATTTTTTTATGTATACAAATCGCTCTAGTCAAAAGTGGAACTGGTTTTTAAGAACAAACAATATTTTCACTATTTCTTCCTGATTTCACAACATTTGTATATTCAAAAGGATGTACGCAATAGTTATAGGTGACAATTTTGTTCCCAAAAATGTAAAACTCTATTAAATTTGAATCGTTCAAATTAAATAATTAGCAAAATGCTTTTTGCTAATCACATAATTTCGGAAGGACACGTGTTCAATCAGGAACAAGGGATAAAAATGTTACACTCAAATACGGACGGTCATAAGCTCTTTTACCAGGAAATTTTGGAAATAAACAGAGCACAGCTGCATCGCCTTCCGATTTTAAATGAAATATTGCATATGCCGGGTTCGCCACTTCTGTACCCTATATAAATATAGTCATAAAGCCTTTTCTGACAAACAAATAAATATAATTCTTAAAACCACTCACTACTCAAATCTTTGAGCATTCCCATGAGCTTATCTTTTTCGCCAGCTATGGCATTTATTTATTATATAAACACGAAACATTCGTTTACTAAGCGTCAGTTCAAGTTCATCCGTGCACTTGAACGCCTGAAGATGCCGAAAGGCGAAACCCGGGTCGTTAGTGACAAAATCTGTGGGAGTGTTCATAATTTGAACGATTCAAATTTAATATTGAAATTCCACCAAGCACCTTCAGTCGAAATCTTAAATTATAAAACTCTATTAAAAAATCATTTTACCCCTTGAAATTTTCTCATCGGCATCATTGTAATAAAAATATTTAATAAGGTACAAATTATAATATGATTCGTATCTACTAAATACTGCATGTTGTCCAAAACAGTTTTTTAGATAATCACAATGTATACAACTTGATACACGTTCTATCAAAAGTTTGTAAGATGCAATTTCTGAATTAGTATTTAAATTTAATTTATAAATATGCTTGAAAAAAGATTTTTTATGAAAAGGGTCATGTAAAAATATGTAGTTTATTAGTTTTCGTGCACTTCATTCAAGATTGTGTATATTTCGTAATTATATAATATATGTAATGTTATACTTCTTCGAACAGACAACAAACTTAAGAATTCGTTTCAAAAAGATAAAGTGACAAATGGAGATTACGAAGGACTGGAGCGGGTTAGGTTTTGTTAGTTAGTAAAATTAATATTATTAGATTAACGAACGCATTGATGTTCATTTGGTGTTTCTAATATATCAATACCTAAAAGCAACAGTGAGATAAAAGGAAAAATGATAATTTTGAGATAAGTATGCCAATCGATTGCTTAAAGCTAAACTTACACAATGAAACACTGAAGTATTTAAAAAAAAATGCTTATTTAAAATCAAAAATCCACTGTTACGTTAACTGACATTGCCTTGCAACTTCAAAGCATCATTAATTTAAATCAGATAACTATGTGTGTACAAATAAAAGTACACAAAAACATGAGCTATTACTTTTTATCATAAACCGCAAAAGGTACTTAATAAAACTCTTACAAGCTATTTTTAAAGTATGAAACAAACTTTAAAAACCAAATATCTTAATAAATATATTATTTACGACGGTTTAAATATAATATAACGTTTGAAACATAAAATTGGAGCGAAAATAATATAACGTATTTATATGAACTCTTGCAATCGAATGTAGATGTATAAATATTTTAATTAAATTACAGTAAATCACGTGTTATTACATAATATAAGTATACAGAGTAAAGTAGCATTCAACATCTTCAATAATTATTGCGTATAATTGTATAAGAGCGATAAAAATTCACTTCTACCCCGGAACACCACGAATAGTTTTGAGATTTAGCGAGCCCCTTGTTTACGTATTGACAGCCCACCGCTGGAGTAAATCGAAATTTTGACTCATGATTTCCAGACCAGCCGTATCTGGCTTTAGTTACTCCGCTGCCAAGATCTTTTTACTTGGCAGGAAGCTCTCTATTAAAAATTACACACCAAATTAATTGACTATAAGTCTAGAAACATGGCATGATCTTATGAAGGTGTCCATCTTCCAGTGGGTTGTAGCAAGTGTCTATTTCTGATGATTAAAAGCTTGTAATTAATTTTGTATTCAATTCAATAGTTTTTTTTTTTTTTTTTTTATTCCATATCCGCTCCCTATGCGGAGCATATGGTCACCACGAAGTTCCTCCATGACTCTCTATCTCCAGCCAGTCTCCTTGCTTCCTCCCAGGTCATCCCAGCGTCCCGCAACTCCGCTGAGTACATCCTGAGAATGGTCATCAGTGGCCTTCCACGACGCCGGTATCCATCCGGTTGGAAGAACAGACAGGCAGGGTTCAGGCTCTCTTGAGGCATCCTTAACACGTGTCCAAGCCAGGACCACCGCCGCTTCTTTATTTTGGACGTAATTAGAGGCTGGTTAGTCCGCTCTCTAATCTCCGTATTCCTGACAAAGTCAGACCATTTCACTCCAAGCATTCGCCGCAGGCATCTGTTTTCGAAACACAGTATACGGTTACTCTGCGCTTTCGTAAGGTGCCATGATTCGCAACCGTAAAGCAGCACTGTCAAGATACATGCGTTGAACAGGAGGCACTTGGTTCTGACCGAGTACAGCCGTGAATCCCAGACATTCCGCATTGAGTTAAAGGTTGCTCCAGCTAGGGCTTCCAATTAACCGGACATTTAAACTAACCGGTTTTCGGTTTTTTACAAATAAATAAACCGGGTAACCGGTTTTAAACCGGATTTATTTTCAAAAAACCAATTTTAGTACCACACTAAGCAATGTTTCAAAAAAAAGTTTTTTGATTACTTAAAAAACAGTCAAGAAGTGCATAAAATTAGAACTACCAATTTTCACCATGCGCAAACATGCATTCGAGTCCTTACGATTGTATGCCTAACATTGTCACAATTTTAAATAACTGTTTAAAATAAATGTAACGCATATTCAGCTAGTGTTCAATTGTATAACACTTCGAATACCTTTTTTCTCGTCTTTATTATTATTTTTGTTCACCACATCTGCATATTGGAAAGATACTGACTCCTTAAAGTAGCCAATGATTTATGGCACCGATTGTTAGAAAATAAAAATAAAACGTTTTAAAATTGAATTGTTTTATAACTTAAAATATATAATAAAACATGGGCTTGGTCACTTAACCTTTTTATGTATGTATGCTGCAAAAAAAGTGAATATAAATTGCCATCTTTTAAGTTCAGGTACTTACTACTTTCCCGGAATAATATCAATCTATATTATACAATATTTAAGTTCCATATCCAATATTATAATGTTAATAATTATAAATAATCCGACTAATTAGGATCAAATGAATACGTGAAAAAAATGTAGATTATAAATTTTTGTTTACTAATATTTAAATTGCTTTGTAATAGACAATTGAACAGTAAAATACTTTATTATATTGTAATACTTATAATACTTTTATTATATACAACATTTTAAAATATTTATACTCTACATATGAATAGTTAAATAAAATCTCGTGGTGTTCAAAGCGGAAAAAGATTTTTTTATTAACCCGGTTAACCGCCCAAAATAAACCGGTTTTCGGTTTTTTTCAAAACACCAGAAAAACCGGTTAACCGGTTTCGGTTTAAACCGGTTTGGAAGCCCTTTACACGGATTGCCATCCCCCGTGATGTGTACCCCCAAGTACCTGAAACCGTTGACTCTTTCGATGTTTTGACCGGCGCTCGTCAAAGGGTAGTGTGGGTCCGGACAGGCACTGTTGCAGAGTACATTGGTTTTACTCGCATTGATTTTAAGACCGATGCGATACGAGTTGCTCTGCAGTTTATCCATTGTATCTTGAATACCCTCGACAGATTTGTCAAATATAACAGCGTCGTCTGCATACTCGAGGTCGCATAGCTTTAGATTGGGGGCAATGGTCACACCTCGGTCAGGTGGAATTGACTTCCTCAGAATGAAGTCGAAGATTATAATGAACAGGGACGGAGCTAAGACGCAGCCCTGTCTGACCCCGGTTGAGACCCCAAACCATTCAGTGGTTATATCACCGATTCTTATGCAGCATTCGCTCCCCTCGTGCAAGCATTTGATGATGGCAACAATCTTGGTTGGGATTCCGTATAATTTTAATATGTTCCATATAGAGGACCGGTGCGGACTATCAAAGGCCTTCTCGTAGTCTACAAAGCAACATGCCAGCGAGCTGTTGTATTCGTTGCTTTGCTGAAGAAGGCACCTAAGATTGTGTATTTGGTCCGCGCAGGATCGGCCAGGTAAGAACCCGGCCTGATTTTCCCTGAGGATATTCATAATTGGAATCCTTATTCTCGCCAATACTATATGTGCCAGAACCTTGCCAGGCACGCTGAGCAGCGTTATGCCACGGTAATTGTCACAGCACAGTGGGTCACCTTTTTTGTGGATTGTGACTACCTCGCCATTAACCCAGTCCCTCGGACAGCGCTCTTGCGCCCACACCATACTAAGAAGCTGGTGCAGGGGGTGCAGAAGCGCCTCCAGGCCGTACTTTAGGAGCTCTGGATGTATACCATCCATGCCTGGCGCCTTCCCGTTTTTTAAGCGCCGCACAGCCGAGGAAATCTCAGCATGTGTCGGCGCATAGTCAGGAATGTTTAACGCTCGAGGAATTTCCGTAATTGTGGCTTCATTGGGTATATCAAATGGGTCCGAGGGAGGGGGGCGGTTAAGCACCCCGCAGAAATGATCTCTCCAGATCTTTTTGACACGCTCTACGTTCGATTCTATTGTTCCGCTGGGACTACGGATAGGCCCCGCGGTTGGCATCCGTCTGCCGCAAATTTCACGTGTAATTTTGTAAAGTCTCCTTGTGTCATTCCTACGTGATGCCGCCTCTGCTGCTTCAATTTTCTTGTCCAGGAATCGGCGTTTATCGAGTCGCACAGACTTTTTGACTACCTTATCCTGGAGTTGATAGTTAGTCCGACGTTCCTCGACTCGATTTGGGTTTGTTTCACTGTCCCTCAGTGCTTTACGCCGGGCTCTCTCTTCAATATTTTTCCACGTGTTGTCAGACATCCACTTTGTCCATCCAATTCAATAGTTATAACTGAATATTTAAGGTTTTCTACGTAAATATATCGCTATTTTGCCTTTGATTTATTTTTAGAAGCATATTGAATATTTAAAAGTTTTATTTGGCTCTAGAACGCAAACAAGTTACAAGCCACGAAGTTGTTTTAAAAATTGCAGTATTTGAAACAATAAATGGAATAGGGAATCAAGAGAACTTCTCAATTTATCTTTACCAGTAAACCTCTGCGTGAAAAAGTTTTCACCCCAAGTTCTGAAAACTCAGGGAAGGTAAACAGTTTTAGTTTAAATAAATTATTCACATTATAAAAATAATATATTTTTTATATCTTCGATAGATTTGATAGATTAGGTTATAATGTCACCTGCTGTGGCCCAGTTGGTTAGAGCTTGCTCTACCGATCGCGCAAGTCTGGGTTCGATTCCCGGTAAAATCACAGTGAATTTGAAAAAATATTCAATTAAAAAAACTGGGTGTTTGTGATGTCAATTCACATACTTTTCTGTCCTCCCATCCTTCTGATCCTTTAATAACTGGGTGTAGCAAAAGCGATTAGTTAACCACTAGTCATGTTCTAGCTTTATCCCTCCTTCCCTACTACTCACATTGAAAAAAAGTGAGATTGAGCGGAGTAACAAACAGTTCTCGTATAAAAAACCTCTGTTGAGATATCTCCATTAGGAGGCCATATGATTCACATTGGGTGCGGACATGGATTGAAAAATAAGGTGATAATTTGTGGAAGTTCTTTTTTAATATAAAATTTAATTTGATAACTTTGTAATTCGACCTGTTATGTTACATAATGTGACACGTGTTTCGCTTCTGTGAGAAGCAATTAATACCGGTATTACAATCCTTAGTTGAATTATATTAATAGAAAACCTTAAATATTAAAAAAAAAAAAAAAACATTTGGAGATTCGAACATTTATAACGCTTGTTTGGTCAATTGGAACAGGACACAATGGTTGTCGTCGAGTGATCAAAATCGTTAGCTTCAGATACGGTACTCACAAGTTCAGTACCCAGTATGGACAGTTTTATTAATTATTTTTTTAAGCCGTTTATAAAAGACCCATTTGATCCCTAAATGGAGTGCAGCGTGAACTATCAACTAACCACTATTCCTATATTTATATGTACTTTCTGTCTTATATGTGCCTGTCATAAATATTGAAGTTGAGCGACTGAGTAACAATCAGCTGTCGTAGAACAACTTGTGTTGAGATATTCTCGATTAGGAGTACATTCACTTCACATTTGGTAGCTTATATGGTAACAAAAAAATGTTCCATTAACATAATATTATTTGAGGTCCCCTGGAAAAGAACTAACCCACACACATTCGCTAAAATTATAGCCTATCCCACACTGAAACATACCGAAAGAAGTGGTAGGTAGATACACAATAAATAATGGCCGGAAAAGCCTGCGTCTGACACATTCCAAATGGACTTTTCCCGCTCATTCTTTTCTTTCTCCCTCTCACGGTAATAAATCTTGCATGCGGCGACTCGCTCGCACGCTGTCATGGCGTCTCCCTCCCGGCACAGCGGTTGGTAGCGACTTTCCCGCCTTTTCCGATCGCTTTGTACGTTTTACTCGCTAGTTTCAGAGATATTTAAACTGTTGCATAAGACAAACAGGATATGAAACAAATTTATTTTTAATAAATAAAAATCCGCTCGCAACATGGAGCATATCGACTATAGACAGGTAAAAGAAATCAGTCCACATAAACCAAATTTTACAGAAGGAACAAAAAACGTTTTTGAACGATTTCGGACCAAAGACAAAATATTAAATAAACACGACCTTAAATAACATAAAGACTAATAATAAACTAGCGATTTATTAATTTCAATGTAATACAAATTTAAATTTAAAAATGTAGTTTTTTTTAACCATTTATAAAGGTCTTTTTTCTTGGTTGCAATTTTCACATGCCTTTTTTTAACTTTAAACCTAAATTTAAATACTAGTGTGGCATTACCAGTTGAGACATCCTTTTGATAGAACGTGTATTAAGTTATATACATTGTGATTATCGATAAAAAAACTAAGAGTTATTTCTTTTTACTTGACCACAGGCGATATGGAATTATAATGGAGTCGGCGTCTGTTGTTTAAAAGATACAGCTAGGCATATCGATGAAAAGGTTCCAGGACAAAGTCTTGATAATGTCATTCTCAATTTTATATTTCAAATTTGTGGATTCACTGATTTGACTGAGAATTTACTGTTTCCAATCATATGTTGTCCAAATTAGCTTATTGTTTGTAGTAAAAGAAAAACTGTTATGTTATTACTTTTGCACTGTTAAAAAATGGGAATTATGATACTCAAAATGATGTAGAAAAATAACCGAATGAAAAAAAACAATGAATTGTATTTTGATACAGCGACGTGGAAAAAATACGTTTTGAAGTGAATCAATGAGAAAAAAATGCATTTTAATGAAACTACTGTTTGTATAATTTACTATCATCTAATTATATAACCGTAAATATATAACTAACATAAAAAACAATAATTCATTTTTCGCTAATCACTTCTATGGACAAAACCTTTTTTAATGTTGTAAGCTTACTTTGAACCAGTGGCGGTTCTAGGTACTGGGCTAGGTGGGCTAAGCCCGACCTGCATTTTTCACCCAAAACTTTAGATGTTACTTTTCCAGTTAAAATTTATTTGATCAGGACCGGTTTCGCTCCTCACGAGCATTATCAACTGATAAGGAAAATAAATTAAACAGTGCTATTTATACAAGTTAAATTGAAATAAAAAGGTGTAAGCAATTACTAACAATAAAAAGAATTTACAAATTACATTATAATTATACAAAATTAAAATGCTTAACATACTTATATTATGTACTGATAAAATAATTAATAGCAATAGCTAAGAAATGCACTTACTTACCTTATATTGCAAGAGTGAAAACTTCTAAGATTGCTAAGGTATGCACCAGGGGTGGGCTGGAGGGGGCTCGGAGGAGCTCGCGCGATCCCCTTGTTGAATTTTACCGAGGCCGGCGAGCCCTTTGTTAACTTGTGTGAAAACAATATTCTCAGATCAAATTAGTATAAAACTGAAATTTCTAATTTATATATTTTCTACGACAGCTTCATACACAATAGTACATTTTTAGCTATTTACAAGGATAAGTTTATTGTAAATTGCACATTGATACATATTATAGGTGTATTAAGTAACATTCGATTGCTTATTTAAGTATTGTATAAATCTGCATAGGAGTGATAAAAATATTCACTCCTCTCTCAGAACACTGAGAATTGCTTCGAAATTAAGCGAGCCACTTGTTGACGTATTGGCAGACCACCGCTGGTATGCACTGTTGAGGTACTATTCTTTCCTCACCAATTCAATATTTCAAACGTTAACTTAAACCGTTTTAGATAATATTTATATCAGATTTTGGTTTTATTTTAATAACGCTTAATAAATTTAACAAGGGGCTTTCGCGACACCCTCCAAGCCTTCTCTAGCAAACCCATGGGTAACACCCGATTATAAATTCGATTATTTTTTCTTTAAAACAATGCTTTCGTTTATTGAAAATTTAACAGTTGGTACATTCGAAATAAAAGTTTGGGAATAGGGTATTTTTTTCTTATCGGGATATGTAAATAAAAAGCTTTTGTATTATTTATTTAAAGATAAATTACGAGTGCAGCGAAAGCTTTTTAACAAAACACTTTTCAGGAGCAATGAAACTTATATGAACTGCGAAAACTTCAAAGTCGATTTACTTTTAGATTGTGGCGATTTTGTTGCGGATGTACTGTATTACTGTTCAGTGGCGTAACTAGAAAAAAGGGCCGCTAGATTTTTTTTTTTTAACTCTCGCGGCTCGGAGACTAGAAAAATACTTCTCTGCCGATGGGGGTCGTTTAGGGACCCCAGTGGTTTCCTCATTATTGGCCTTATTCTTATGAATTTCAAAAAAAAAATAGTCTAAGGGCTTTAAAATATCTCTCTGCATCATTCCTCGTACATTTTTTTATAAAAATCCGTGGTTTTTTAATAAATACATAATCATATTTTAAGTTGCGCATAAAAAATACGTCGTTTCAGTGCAAATGTTAATTTGCTACTGATGCGCTTTGCTTTGCGGCGTTCAGCCTAGTTATCTTACGAACGATCGCTGATAAGCGGGCACTTATCTCTTATCTTATCGTATATATATATACTACAAAAGGTCCAAAAAACTATGATATAAGACTACCTTAATTATAAACATGGTATCGCCCATATTAAAATGGATATTTAAGAAAATGTGGGTATTGGGGTCGCATTTCTTGAGCTTAGAACCGGAAAAGTTAAACCATGTCCGCTCTCAATGTGGAGCACTTGGACTCCTAATGGAGTTTATCTCAACAAAGAGAACTTCTTGTTACTCAGTTGCTCAACCTCTCTCTTTCCAAAGAGAGTATGGATAGAAGAATAGGGCTAGGACAGGACTAGTGGTAAGCTTATCACTCTCGATACGCCCATTCATAGGATAGGATGAGTGGGAGTGGGGAATTGAAGACATCACATACATCCATGCCTACGAATAAAAATTCATAAATCGATCGAAAAATCAATTTATAAAACTGTCCGCACCGGGATTTGAACCCGTGCCCTTCGTAACTAAAGTCAACAACGTTGACCACTCGACCACAAGATTTTTTTACAAACATAAAATGTGTGCATAGAAAAGGACGACTTCGAGTTGTAAAATCCCAGCTGTCGAAAGGTTAAGGACAGTGTACGTCTTTTTCCGAAGATCTTTGACTGGTAATAATAACAAAAAAGAGATAGTTTTATTTTGGACTTACATGGGAAAAAGGCAAAAACTATTTACTCGTTTAGTATGAAATTACTTAAACTTTTCATTTTTTAGTGTTAACTTTCTTATTTTATCTTTTGAAAATGTAGATATTTGGGCCCCCTGAGCTCAATGGGTCCTTATGCGTCGCTAAAACCCCGTTGTATGGTGGTTACGTTATTGTTACAGTTACTATGTTTGTGTTACAACTACTGCTAAGTATTCAATATCTATATAGGATTTTTTACAATATTATAATAAATCTTAAGATGGTTCCCGAATATCCACAACAATAAACTTGTCACCCAACATAATCGGCAAACCTAACTACATCATCAATAATTTCATATTTTTATACAAATACAGTGTTCCAGGTTGTTGAAGAGAGTGTAATCCAGGGGTAGGGAACCTTTTCATTTCTAGTGGCCACTTTCATTTATCTGATTCATAAAGCCGCAGTAAAGAAACTGTCGAACATTTATATTTATTTATTGTTAAAAATTAAAATTATTGTACATGACATAACAACTGACGCCAATTCGCCATGTACTTTACAAATATAATGAGACAAAATATTAAATAAAACATAATACATTAAAATCAAAAAATAAAATAGTAAAATTTAACAAACAGTTCACAAATACTATCACTAAAAATGTCCACTTCTCTAGGCAAAGAGTTGATCATTATAATATAATATAATATAATGGTTTGATTACGCTCTTTTTCCAAACGCTTGCGTATTTTTTTTTTATCAAAGTGAATATTTTGATCGAGTCAAAAGGCCGTACCAGAGTAGCTAGCAGGTTCCCTTCCACTGGTTTGTCTATCAAAATTTCCATAAGTATTTCAATAAAAAAAGTATCAGGAAAGGCTGAAATTTTTATTGAATTTGACCACCGGAGATCATGCTTAACCACTCTAAAGCTAACGACCCACTGGTGTGTCGCATACCTACTAACTAGGGTATCCAATCCCGGAGCCTTTTTCCAATCCCGGGATTTCGGGATTGATAAATTTTCAATCCCGGGATCCCGGGATCCCGGGATTGAGATAAATCTACCGAGGAATTTGAAATCTCCGATTTGGTATACTTTTTCCCCGTATTCTCACGAAACCTCGTTTTTTTTTTTTTTAGCTCACCGAGGAATTCGAAATCCTCAATTTGGTATACTTTTTCCCCGAATTCTCACAAAACCTCGTTTTTTTTTTTTTTAGCTCACCGAGGAATTTGAAATCCTCAATTTCGTATACTTTTTCCCCGAATTCCGACAAAACCTCGTTTTTTTTTTTTTTTTTTTAGCTCACCGAGAAATTTCAATCGACAAATTGCCAATTTCATCTCTCTTTTCGAGATTTACTACAAATTTCTCAATCCCGAAATCCCGGGATCGCGACCATGTCAATCCCGGGATTTCGGGATCAGAAAATTGAACGGGATCCCGGGATTACGGGATCCCGGATCCCGGGATTGGATGCCCTACTACTAACCACACAAGCTACCCACTAGTGTGTTGTCATTATTACGACGTCAATAAATATTTTTTAGAGTTTACATCATTGAAAAAGGGTCCGACATCTCTTAAGGACTCACAAAATGAATATTAAGTTTTTCTTTATAAGTTTTTAGAAAATTACTAGCTTACAGGACAAAAAACGTTATTTTTTCTAGCTGTTAACGGGTTAAAGAGTTTGATCACTTTTA
Organism: Himalopsyche anomala; assembly: GCA_031772345.1. NCBI lineage: Eukaryota > Metazoa > Arthropoda > Insecta > Trichoptera > Rhyacophilidae > Himalopsyche > Himalopsyche anomala. The sequence goes on along the minus strand of CM062833.1, from coordinate 14,531,035 downwards.
AGCGGGTGATGGTGGGTCAACCTACTACCATCTCAAATTCAGCACCTTCCCCCACATGGCTTACCTTACAATATGTTTTCAAAATAGCGTCAACGTGCATTATTTTTACGCAGAGGCGTTGTAGGGTGGGTTTCTAAAATCAAAATTAAATATTCACGATCCAATTTAATTCGTAACGAAGCATAGCGACAGGGGGTGTTTGTTTTGTTTGTTTTGCTTTTTTGTCTGTCTTGTGACACCGACTAAAATAAGCTGGGGTGAAAATGTGTCAAAAAATCGCGGCTGGAGACTTTTACAATTTTTAAGGGTAGATTAGACACAAAAAGAATATAAGGTAAGCGAGGCAAAAAAAAAAAAAACAACGTGGCACATGACTTTACAATCGAGAAATACTTTATGTTTTTAATTATAAATAAATAAATTTTGCGACGTTAAAAATATAAATAAGGATAATTATCATAACTGCTGAATATATTGTGACGACACACGATTTTAGCTATTTTAACCCCCCTCCCCTATCGTCAGATCATATCAGTCGCCCCTTAGGCGTAAAGTCATATATTGAGGGGCCTCTTCACTTTTTTAAACTAATTTTACATTTTTATTAAAAATCCGAATCGGTTTTGTTTGTCGCTAGTTTTATAAGATGATGTGAAACCGGTCCTGTTCTTTAATAAATAAGGGCAGGGGTGGGCTGGAGGGGTCTTGCGCGAACCCCTTGTTAGATTTTACCACGGCCAGCGAGCCCCTTGTTAAATTAATAGAAAACAATATTCTCAGATCAAACTAGTACATAACTGCAATTTCTGACATATACTATCTACGACAGCTTCCAGTATACACAGTAGTACATTTTTAGCCATTTACATTGATTAGTTTATGTTAAACTGCATATTGTTGCATATTTTAAGTGTATTAAGTAACAATCGTTTGCTTATTTAAAAGTATTGCATACAATTGCATATGACTGATAAATTACTTTGATATTGAGCGAGCCCCTTGTTAACGTATTGGCAGCCCACCGCTGAATAAGGGAGATCAGAAAATGGATTTTTACTGTCAAATATAATCTTATGCCTTTTCTTGAAGAATGAACAATTTAAAAAAAATAGCTGTATAATTAAAATTAAAATATTATGAAAGACAACTATTTAAATATCTGGAGAACAAAATTTAAATTAATAAATTGCTAAGGAGCAATGATTTCAAGGATCTTAATAATGGCCGATATTTTGATGAGCGTGAAAAGTAAAGTCCCGGTAACAATTTAATTGCTATAACGGCATCAACTGAATTTAACATATTCCTTTTTTTTCTTTCTTCCAGGTATGGTTCCAAAATCGCCGAGCAAAATGGAAGAAGCGCAAGAAGTCAACGAACGTCTTTCGGGCACCTGGATCTCTTCTACCGTCCCATGGCTTACCCCCCTTTGGGGCCGGAGCAGACGGCCTCTGCCCTCCCGCCTGGGGCGTCACATCTATGGGGCCAGGTTGGTCTCATGATCATTGTAATTAACCTGATTTATCTATGACAGTATCCGCATGTATGGTCAAGTCAATATAAAAAACAATTTTACTTTAATTATTTGAATTACAAAGCATGACACATAAAAAAACGAACTCTGATTTTCAAAATCTTCGTTTGCCACAGTGAATTATGGTTCCGTAATTTTTCCGACAAGATTTTTTCAAAAACGTATTCTTCATACAAGAAAACTACGTACACTGATTCTTCCGTACACGGAATATTCCGTACACTTTGATATTTTTAATAGACATTATATAATATTCCATATTATACAAATCATTTAAACATACATTTTGACATAACATTTTTAATAAAAATAATAAAACATTTTTAATGCTTTTTTCACATAAAATTTATTGGATCAGGACCGTGTAGCAAAATACAATTTATTTGCTTAGTTGTAATACCAATTGTTTGTCATACCTTGTTTTTCTTAGTTAACTTTTGTATAAATATCACTGTTTCATTGTAGTTCTTATCAGTTGACAATGATCACAATGAGCGAAACCGGTCCTGATCCAATAAATTTGATGTGGAAAAAGTACTAAAAATGTTTTATTATTTTTATTATAATGCCATTTCACCAAGTATTGACAGTAAACACCTTAAAAGTGATAACATTTTTACATACTACGCACATATTATGAGCTTGTCCCCAGCCTGGAAAATTATTTGACACCCTTGACATTTTAATATGCATTTCTTTAAATTTTCGGAATTTTAATATTCATTTTGTTTTCGGAATTTTATATGTACGGAAGATTCTGTGTACGGAATAGTCGGCGTACGGAGTATTCTCTACGGAAAAATCCTGTTCGGAAAAATCTTATACGGAATAATCCGTTCACCATTTTAGAAAGATTCAACGGAAACTTTGTGGAAATTAATTTTTCATATTAAATTTAACTTAATAACTTTGTTATTCCACTGATTGTGACTAAGGATTCAGCTCTTTGGAAAGCATCTTCAGACTATTATATGTATGTATTCATCAGCAGCCGACATCGATGCACTGCATGCCGCGTCAATTTATATATAAGTGAAGATGTGTTTATTGACTACGACAAATGATAACAAAAGTTTACCGATTTTCATTAGGAGAATGGATATACTTTTAAGTTTCCGGCTCAATCTTATTTAACAATCAGGAACTCAATTCTCCAAAAGAATTCTGCATCCAAGTGCATGTGTATCCAGTGGTGGGCTGACAATACGTTAACAAGGGGCTCGCTTAGTATCAAAGCAATATGTAACAATATGCAATTTATTGTAAACTTGTCAATCTAAATGGCTAAAAACGTACTACTCTGTATACTAAAACTTTCGTAGACAATGTTTGTCAGAAATTGCAGTTATATACTAATTTGATATGAGAATATTGTTTTCTCTTAATTTAACAAGGGGCTCGCGCGAGCCCCTCCGAGCCCCCTCCAGCCCACCCCTGTGCGTATCTGTGATATTTTTAATAGAAAAAATAAAGAAAAAGTTTTGAATTGGTCATCTAACATAGGGATTGTAATACTGGTATAACTGAAACCGGGATACCAATATTTATGGTGTTTTTTTGAATGCTAAAATCTGGTATTGAAAATTTAAAAAAATAAAATTTTGATTCTAGCCATTAGATATTTGATATGCATTTTTAACAGATATCAAAGCAGCTAAGAGTTGTATCAATAATGACATGTTCCAGAATTGATTATCCTTTCAATGATGTATTATAATCAAAAAAACCGTAAGCTATTTATGAAAATCACCCGCTTATAGTTATGATATATTTTTTAATGGCGGTATTTTATAAGAAATACTGAAATACCGATGTTTATTTACTCTCCAAGTATTGCAATATCAATTGATCGTATTATTTTTTTTAATGAAAAATATATAAATAAAACCGGTAATGATTTATTCATCCGGTATTGTAATCACTACTTTCAGAATCATACCTTATTTAATATGTATATACATAATATACATATATATATATTGTACTAATTTCACATTTTTTCGATCATAAGCAGCGGATAATGCTCACAATGTGAGAAACTGGTCCTAATCTTTCTAAATAATGTTTTTTTAATAATATATATAGTACATAAAATAATATGAACCGGATTAAAAAATGGTTTCACTTCGCCGCCTAATATTCGGCTTTCATTTTTATTCACAATATCAAAACACAGATGTCACTACTAAAACTAAAATTATAACATGACAGGGAGAATAGTAATTGACAGTCTTGAATTTTACTTATTGTATATTTGATTCCCTCCTCAGTACATAATCAGAAATTTAAATTTTTGCTATATTACAATATTGTTGTTGAATTTATTTTCTTAGGTCTCAGTCAACTAAGTCAAGGCGGAATGGGAGGCTTCGGCCAGATGAGTCAGATGAGTCAGGCTTCCCCTTTAACCCCTTCGTTGCCAATCACCTCGGCGATGGCCGGCAACGGGGGTGGGGTTTACCAGGCCCACTACGGACTCAATTCGTTGGGGGAATTTTGTAAGTATTGCATATATCTTTTTCTGCAGGTGAAATTTTCCACCCCAAAATAATAATTAACAAATACATTAGGTACCTATTTCCAAAAATATTGGTTTAATAAAGTTAGCAATACACACCAGGGCTGGCGCTAAACATTTGGACACCTCCCCAGATTTACAGCTGGCACTGATACACACTAATATTTGTTGATAAATAAATACTTGATGTTGAAATAAAATCCATATTACTTTAATTTATATTAATGAAATAAGTATATTCATAATACACAGTTGGCCCAGATTTACCAGAAAATTTCACAGGCTTTTTTTAAAGAATCTTCTGTAAATCATTTTATTTGGAACACAAAACCACGATCATCATTTTATGTTTCAAATAGTTTTTGAAAAATTAGACATTAAGTACAGTTCATATATTATAATACATAACGTCAGATTCTAAGGAAGGTGGTACCCAATAAATTCATGAGGCGTGGGCTTGGGACTTACGAATCTTAGGGGCCTCAAAAATAATTAATATTATCAATATAGAATACATGATTCATTTTGTATTTTTATTTTACGCTGAATTTTGCGACGCCATTGTTCTATTCTAAAAAAGGGGCCTCCAAATTTTAATGCACCTAGGGTCTACCAAAGACTTAATTCGTCGACAGCCACTGATTATTTATACTACAGATAGTTATTGAATATATCGAAATATAGAACTCTTTTCCAGCATTTCCTATCTGAATGTTTAAGCAACTTTAGATTTCGTACAAAACAATGAATTGATGTTTATCAACTTTTTGATATATTCACTCCATACACGGTCATATTTATATGTAGTTCATTGTTCCATAAGCAACTACCGATAGACAATAAAATGACAAGGCATAGACTACGTGAGTTAATAAGCAATGTCTGTTGAAATGCGATCAAGCAAACATAGTACGTGCTTTTAGCGAGTATAATTCTAAAAACAAACATTATGGTGTAAAGCTGTTTCCCTCGTTTATATTGAAAAACTTTTAAAAGAGCTCTATTTGTCGCAAAGGTATAATTTTGGTCACATGCTCTCAAAGTGTTTTTTATATTTGCTTAGCACGAGTGCATTGAAATACTTTTTAAATTAAATAGTGTATAAGATATTTTTATTTCTCACTTTACATAATATGAAATAATATATCATTTATTAGGTCGTCACTTGTAACCCAAAGTTTATTCATTTTATATGGATATATTTTTTCTCTGTTTGAATCTAGTTTGATTGATGATGTTTCTTTACAGTTATTTTGGAGGACATGTGATTAATGCACCGCTTTAGTGTATATGATTGAAACCACAATATTATGAATCCTGAAAAAACATTTCAATGTTAATTAACTAAATTTTCAAAAATTTAGCTGGTGTAGTTGAAAGCTGAAATGTCTGAGATAAAAGCCAGGGTTTTATGACCTAGATCACAAAACGGCTGTAAATAGCATGTAATGCTTGTTGACTCTGGTTTTCTTAGGTTTCCTTATGTTCCTTAAAAATCAAATAATGATTTGAATACACTAAATTTATTAAATGAAACATCCAGTATCAAACACAATCAAGTCAGTTTCACTGTATTTTTTAGGAGAGCCAAAAGATTGTTTGATTACTTTGCAACAAAATTTTAACGTTAAGTGTTCCAAACAAAATGAATGCCATTTAGTCAGCTGGTCCAAACCCTGCGATCTAATTGGCTTTCAATGTATTAGCCAGTATGATAACAAGATGGCGTTGACTTGACTACTTTTGATAGTAAAGCCATTATTTAATGTTGATTTTAATACAATTGTAACACAATTTTTAAGCTGAAACATATATTGAATTATAGGTATTAAAATTCCCTAAAATAATTAATAAAAAAATAGTTCATCTTCAGAAACATGACATGGCCGTGTTTGATATTGGACACATTGCTACTATATTTTGAGAAACGCTACTACATTTCAGTGAGAAATGTGATACCATGTTAAAAATCGTCCATATTCAATGAATTCGATTTGTATTTGTTTGTTTGCTAAGCAGTTAATATCAACTCACAAATTAACAACTCGAAAAGAACAGAAGAAGAAATAGTGCTAATGAAAAATTAACAGATTTTTGCAACTCCAGATTTCACACGAGAAGCAAACTACTTTACAAATATGAGAAAAATAATAATTGATCTGTCTTTCATTTTGTACACTTACGTATGTTATCATTGAATAAAATAATTTTATTCATCTTATAGGATTAAGAATAGATTTATAATGTAAATATTTGATTGTCTACACTGGAAAAAGTGCCATTCTCTCATGGTACCTCATTTCCACAAAGTAGAACTTGTGGAAATCAGACAATGTGGTACTATATATATTATTATACACTAAATTAAATAAGTATATTACATTTTTTTTTGCAATGACATCTACTGACATATTTAGGATTCAGCTATAAACCTAATGATATCTATATAGGTTATTTATTACCTATAAAGAAATCAATATCTTTAAATTTGGATGGTTATAAAGCAAAAGTTTCAGTGCATAAAAATTTCATTTTATACACAAAACAGAAAGGACAGATGCACACAGTAAAAATTGTATAAATAGACCCATGCCCAAATAGACAGAGCTGCGTAGAAAATAAATTATTTATACCTACATAATTCATTTTTATACTTTACTCAGTTGCTCAACCTCTCTTTTTCAAAGCGGGTAGTAGGGATAGAACGATAAGACCAAAACAGGACTAGTGGTTATCTAATCGCTCTCGCCATTGAACATAACTTTATAAATTGATCGAAAAAATCCTGTCCGTACTGGGACTCAAGCTCGTGAGGTATAGCACAGAAGCCAACAACGATAACTGCTACGGCATAGGACCTGATAATTTTCAAATTTCACAATAGCCAAAAATATTTTTACTTTAAAAACATCTATAATTTTATGTTCTATCTTATCCTATTGTTTTTCACGTTTTATGAGTTTGTGTGCAATTGTCTTGTGTGGGTTTTTGTGTGTGCGCACATTTTTCACTTTGGTTAATCTTTTTAACTTATGCCCTTATCTTCCAGGCGATACAATGATGTCATACTGCAACAACATGGGCGGCGGGGGTGGAGGCGGAGGCGGCGGCGGCGGAGGTGGGGACGGTTCAGGAGGCTCACCGGGCCGCGAAGGGGGCTCTCCGGGTGAAGGGGATTTGTGGCGGGGTCACAGCATAGCGGCGCTGCGGCGGAGGGCTTCCGAACTGTCGGCGCAGCCTCCGCCATACTTGCAGCTGCCCTGCGATGCCCACAACAGCCCCGTCTATTGACAGGGGCACGCGCACCCCTCTTACTCCTGAAGAGCCCCCTGGCATAGAGCCGAGTGTTTTGTGTCCAGTGAAAATGACAGTCCGCAGTGAATTTCATCTAATTAATATGTCGTCGTTCACTTTCTCTATTGAAAAGTGTAAGAATACAAACCATATTACGAGCTGTATTAAATTTCAAATTACAAATAGTGGTCAAGTTTTCAAATAAAAATTTCAATAAATAAGAAATAAACAAATAATAATCTTGAAATAAGACTACTTGTAAATACAGTAATTGTTATTGGAATGTTATCTCTTATAATTCCACTTTTTTGACAATGTAAAATCAGTGTTAACATTAAATAAACAATGATTTTCTGTAAACAAAACTATTAACAACCATTCCATAATGCCATGCTAATTTTTAAAATGATAAGTTGTTTTATTGGATACATTATAATTCTTTATTCCTTAAAATGTATCGTTAATTATTGATAGAATTTTGTTTGTCACCACCATGCAAACCACTAAATAATTTCAATAAAAAGTGTCAAAGAATTCAAGGAATTCAATGAAATTAACCTATCTGTATGATTGAAAAGGGAAATTTTATGGATCGGTTAAGATGCCATTGGACTGTGCCAGGTCTGTATATTTTATACTCAATTTCTATTTACATAGAGTATCACTTATAAACAAATATATGTTAAAGCATCTTTATATACACATTGACCAACATATTGATGAACGATTAAAACATTCATATGTGATACATAAAACTGTAGACAACTACAAGATCCAACTATTTTAAATAGATGGGATAGTATTGTTTACGATACAGTGTAAAAAATAATTAATAGATATCATTGTTACTACATTGGGTAATGTTGTCATAAAGGAAAAAGTAACCATGTTTAAAATAGTAAAATGTTCAACATAACCTTTCGAACATTATTTTGTAATCACTAAACAAGCTCCTCGCAATGCATTTAGCTTTTCAGTGTAGGTATAATAATGTTAGACATTTTTTAAACATCTTTTTTTTTAGCAAACCTTTAAATTAGTCTTTAATTTATTTTTGTGTATAACGCACTGGATCTTAATCTCCTGTATAATATGATGATGATATGGTCAAATAAAACAACTTTTACTATGTTACTTTTGGCAAATATTTGCCATCTTGGCACAGTCTTTAATGGTATTATGAACATAAATATAGGTTTTACAATAGTAATTTATTTATAGTTGCCGCATAGTAGCTTTTGATTTGTTACTGATTAAAGTAGTCTTCAATATTCAACTATCGTAGAATACAATTTAGTGAATGTAATTGAACATAATAATATTATAGTACTAAACATTCTTGCTTTACTAATATTGTGTATTGATGTACAACGACAACTAACAGACAACAATTATAGCTTTGCATGTTCAACAACTCATTTTCAAATTGATGAATGTTGAAACGTTTAAGTAACAAATTAATAATACGTTCATAAAAGTGAATATCAAACAAACTGTTACGATCGAGTTTTTAATTTGAATGTATTTAATACGTTTATTTATTTATTATGCGAGTTACTAATATGCGGCGACTATAAACTATGCATCTATTTTATAACTTTATAATTGTCCTGTTCCTAATGATCAAGGCTTGATAATATTGTTATCTTCAGTTTGTACAGAATCAAAAATTAAGAATAAGTGGAAGTTTTCTTTTTCAATGGAGAAAAAATAAAAAATCTCGACATTTATTCGTTGAAATCAATATCAAATCATTCTATTGTTGAAATGAGCCAGTTATTATCATTTGTTATTTATTGAACCCTGAAAAAAATGTTATACCAATCAAATAGCTAACCGTTTTCTATAAATTATTTACTGAATAACATATAGGTAAATATTTACAGAATAAATATATGATATCCATCATGTGCATATGAACATTAATAGACAAATAATAACATAACCTTAAACGGTGTTTATATAGTTTTGAACGATTAACAATACAACGTCGTAATGATTTAAGTGTAATTATCAATAATGGACATATTTGTGTAATCGGTGTGGATTGTTTGATGAAAGTGTTATCAATACTTATTAATGTATATCGAATAAGAATTTTTGCATATTATTAAAAGTGTGTATACGTCGAAACAATAAATTTTCAAAGAGTTCTTTAGGTACTGATTAAGTATATATTGTAATATTTCAAACTTTTAATGTGATTTTACCAGTTATACAATAATATGTAGGTTATGAAAAAATATTTAAGTACCGGGGTAATAGACGTAACAATTTAGAGTAAACAAATTAACGGTGGGTTATTTAAATTTTTAATAAATGTGTGCTTTCGAAAATATTATTTTGAATTAATCTAATGACATGACTTCCCGACTAATATTTGCCACGCTACAAATTAATTTGAATACAATTGGCGAGGAGTATAAACAAATACAAAACAAAATGCGTAGGAACTTAAAAACAAAGATTATTGAAAATAAATAAATATGGTAATTTTTTCTGAAACGGCTGCTGTTTTGACAGAGTGACTTTAAAAATACAAGAAACTGTTTTCTAGTATTTTTGAAGAGTTTCTTGACGGCTTGAACAACAAGACCATGATATTTTCTCAATTAATCAAAAAGCTGCAATGAAAAATAGTCATTCATCTTTATTTCTGGAATATTTTGATAATCTTGAAAATCCATTCAGCAGGCTTCTTTCACCAACTATCTCGGTTGAGCAGTAGTTAACTGCACTCAAAAATGTGACTACAAATAAAATAGTTAATGAAAAATTGTTGACAACTCTGCAGAAATATTCTTTTTCTTTATGATTGCATCTAGTAAAACAATAAATTGTAAATGTAGTAATATCTTTAGTGAAAATCAATGAGGGCGCCACTATCAATTCAATATGTCAAATAATCTATACGTATAAACCTTTAGTTCGGATTTTCACCACAAAACAACTGAGTATTCTACAGATATCAAAATATTATGGGAAGCCACATAATATTCATTAGAAATTTTATTTATGTTGAAATTTTTCAATATACCTGCAGATTATTTTTACTATTGAAATCAGATTGTAAGAAAATTACTTATTCTTTTCAGTGTTCAATGGTCTATGATCGTTATGAATTTGGAATCAATATAATACCAATATTGTAATGATACAACAATCATATTTAACCCAAGAGACTTGCAAACCAGAATACGAGATTGTATACGAATCGATAAAAGTATTTAAAAAATATTTTAATATAAATATCAAACATTAAATTTTGTATACTTAATTGTCTTCCTCCAGTGTTAAATGTAATTTCTGCAATGAGATAAATAAAGAACAAGATCAATTTAGGTAGGTATCTCATTTTTGCAAATTCATTTATAAGATAAATATGTTATAAAAACCAAATTAAATAATAAGATGTCATAATGCTAACTCACTTTCATGAAAATCCACTCAATTGATCTTATTATTTGAATTTCCAGAAATAGTAATTTGATCTAGTTTATTCTAAAATACAATCATTGCATAATAGGGCCGGGCCGTCCATTTATGACAGCATGCACTTAGAGTGGGAAGGAATGTAATTTAATGTAACAAAGGCTTAAGCAGGGGGCATAGAAAATGTGAAGTAATAAAATCAACAAGAAGTTTTACAATATTTACATGATGTTTCAAATATATTTACTACTTTATTTACTTGTCATTGTCAATTTTTCTGATGTCTATAAACTGATATACAGTACTTATTAAAACAAAATTATAGAGCTTAAAAATTTGAGTCAGACAGCCATAAAACACTTTTTAATGAAATATGACAATAAGGGAAAGGGGTCAAAAATATATTGAATCTTCTATTGTCACCTATGGATTACCCCTATTTAGTAACTTACAGTTGCTTAAAAACATATTATAAGAAATATATTTCAATAAAACTAACAAACATAAACAATCAATTAGCAATCCTTTTCGGTTAACATATTCGACATTTTATTGTTTTGATACTTACCTTCTTTTCATCCTTAAATTTCAGTGCATAGTTAACTCTCTCTTCGTATCTTTACAAAGTCAGATGCTGTTACGTAATCCGCCATCGCTTGATAAGTATTTGCAATATTTATTAACTGAAAATGAATATGTGGTATAAAGACAATTTTAAAAATTGTCGGATTATATTTTGCGCAGATTGAATGATGGTATTGTAGAACTTCTTTTTAAATTGCAGTAAACAATAATAAGAAATATCCTTGAAATCTCTGAACATTCTGACTGTATTCGCCAATAGAAATGTTTTTTAATTGCCAAAAATTTCAAATCATATTGCTAGTGTTTCTAATTCTCATAGTAAAATACTTTACATTTTCTACGATTCCGCTTATCTCCTGAGTCATAAAGTATATTATAATTATTGGACTCTGCCCTAATGCATGACATCTTATATACATAGATGACTTCTTCATGAGTGGTAATTTACATCGGCAAATAAATAACTATTGTTGATATAATAGGTTCATTAATATAAGCAAAAATGTTTTAAAAACATTTCAATCTGTCTCGTACTACTAATTTAAAAGTTTCAATATCCGATATCCTTAAGTAAACCAATTTTATTCAGTGTGTGTACTATTCCAATTATTTTTAATTTGATTATTGTTATAATTCAAATCTGTGTCTAGCAGTTACATTGTGTCAAGTACATTAAACTAAAATTGCTTCACTAGTAATTTATCATAAAATTCATTGCAAAAATATAGCAAAATCATTTACACATAAAAATATAGCAATTTAGCTATTTTTTACATAGTGACAATATTCTAACAGTTATTTTAATTTATTTGTCAACCCCACAAAACTAAATTTTGTATTCCACAATTAAAGTGATGAATGAATGAAAAACTCTTTCATAAGTCATCATTTGACAGGGGATTTTGATTTCATTTTTATTTTCAATAATTTTGTATGTTTTTCCAGAAGAAAGCTTGAATCAGAAACATGTTAAATGTGTGTAAATAACTCAAACCATGACTACTTATTCGACGTGACATTTTTTAACAGAACATGGATAATTTTTTTGAATTCTAATTTTAAAGAATCTGTAGAAATCATCAACTATATATGTTTAATCGAATTTGTTACTTGGCACGATGCACTGTTAGAAGCATTACATATGTGACTTCTTTTTTATCAATTTATTATGTTTTTTACTATTTTAGAATGTCACAAAGATTTCAGTCACCAAATATGGGCATATCTCAAATTTTTAACCTACAATAATCCTAGACATTGTATACTACTATATTACATTGTTGTACTTACCTATCCTCCTCCACCCACTACTACAGCAGTATCCAGTGGCCCAACAATCATTCCGCGTACCGACAGGTTTTTTTTTCATTAACCATTTAATATGACCCACTTAGATGTGCATTAATTGAATTTCACTGAATCCTAAGCAAAAGCGAAAGCTTTATGCGAGAAAGACTCACTTTTTTTTTTATTCTATCCACCAATTCGGCATGGTCAATTAATCTTCCACTGCTCCTCTCATTCCTCATGCAATAAACCACACTCCCATAGGATGTGGGCAGATCAGTTTTGCAGGGGATTACGGTGCAAATTGACTATTAGACCAGTCAACAGGACAATCATGTTGGCATTTTTAGATAACCACGGCCTTATTCAATGTTCCAATAATATCATCATTCATTAGATATTTTCATATTCTTTCAATATAATTCAAATAATTCAAATTTTCCCAATCACCTTTGTTCATAAAGTAATTTTATAGTTGGTATATTTTGTTTTAAGCCATTTATTACAGCATCACTATCTAAATCTACACTATGATTAAATTTATAATTAAATATTTGTTTTTTGGGGATATTTGAGATATGCCATTAGATTATATTATAATTTTGTAATGATATTTTACTATCTATGAATACGTACTGCAGTTAATAAGGACAATTTTAAATATTTCATAAACGATTAAACTAATATAATTAAATGTAAGGACTCTGTATACAAATAAATTAATAATAGCTTAATTTAATATTAGATAGTATTAATAAAAATGTAAAGCAATTTATGTGTACGTAATAATAAAAAAGTATGATGTTTTAATGTCTTTTCATTTCTTACTTTGAATATCATTCAAAATTAAACCCTAACCCTCGGGTCTGTGCACCAGATGGACATATTAGGAATATTTCCAGTCAAGGTTGTCCAACTCACATTGTAGATTATGCACTACATCATATTTGCTTCATATGTGAGCATATGGCCGCCACAAGGCACCTCCATGTTTCCTTATATCCCGCCAATTGCGTAGCTTCCTCCTATGACTTCCACCCTTCCAAACCAAGCAATTAGTTAACCACTAGTTCTGTCCTAGCCTTATAATTCTATCTCTACTCTCTTCAAATCAGAGACGTTGAGCAACTGTAAAACACACAGTTCTCGTAGAAAACCTCATGTCTGGTAAATGAGGATTCACAAGCGAGAAGACAAATTCAAAAATATCCGAGTAAGACTACACATTTTTTTGTTATTAGTTCGTAGATGGGAAGGATTTAAAAAAATGTGCGGACATGCGATGGATAACTCATGTTATTGATAAAGTTCCATAAATATACAAACAAGTTTGACAAAATTAAATTTTCTTCTGCGTTTTACTAGACTGCGGTCCAGCTTTACTGCTCTGTTCTCGTTTTCTCTTATTGAGAGGATTCCTCGGATCGTAGATGTCAAACCAGTCATCTCCTTTGGTTGAAGCGTCTTTAGCGAGGACTTGACCATGGTTTTCAAAACGAAGCTCATGTGTCAACCTGTCAAATACAACAATAAAATTCTTTTACAACAAATAATGGAGTTTCTTTCTAGACATAGGATAAAGGAATCACTTGTAGTTTTACATAAATGTCACATTCGGAAAAGTTCGTCCAAAGCTCATTTTTTTAATACTTACTAAGAGATGGCTAATGGAATAAGTAGGAATAAATTAAAAACATAATCTACAGTTGTAAATTTTACAAACAACAATTTTATATGGCTCGTATTTTCTCTGGTCAGAATTTAAATAACAATGGTCAGAATTTTTATTAAATGGTCAGAATATATCGGGCAGAATAAATAGTCATAATTAAAATGAAATTTAAAAAAAAACCTAACCTAATCTACTTACCAAAATTTTTATTAAATATTCTGCCCGTTTAATATTTTTATTCTGACCGTTCATATTTTTATTCTGACCAAAAATTGATTTAAATTCTGACCATTTAATTTGTTTTCATTTTATATCTTTGTAACACTAAATGTAGGAAAAAATAAATACACAAAATATCAATTTTGTCAACATGAGTATTCAAGCAAAACAATTGTAATTCCTCAATCATACAACGCACTCTTATTTGTATAAATACCAATAACAAAACTTTTATAAAACTTTATTTTAAGAATGGTCATAATATAATGACAGTAAAATCATTCAAAAGTAGAAATAATACTACTATAAATTACTCTTCTTGAGGTTCTGGGTCTAATTATTCTGAATCATATAATATAATCATATAACGACTCAAAGTCGTTGTTTTCTGCATCTTCCTATCAACCCTTTAAGCCTGTTTGACGAATTAATAATGGTTAACACAGTACACCAAAAAATGCTTTGTTTAGATCAGTGCTTTCCTAACTTTTTCATTTTTAAAAAGATTTTAAAAAAGATTTCCTCCCAAGAAGCTGACACCGTTCCTGCCATTTTTAACAGTCATTTTAAGACACATTAAAAAATTCAGAAACATCACAATCCAAAAAAACGATTTGTCTTGTATAATCGAGGTAAAATGTTATTTTTTTAATAAATTCAGTAACGTACATACCAAAAACAGGGAAGGTTAAATGAATTCATTGAATTGTTTTTTATAACTCACCAATCATCACTGTTTATTGCTTCCAAATCATCAACAGGAGCTTTTGATTTTTTTGTGACCGATTCTTCATCGACTTCTTTTTCTTCATGAACCTTCTCCTTCATCGAAGATAGTTTCTTTTGGAACTTACTTAAAAGAGCTAACGTGAACTGCTCTCTGTAATTAAAATATATCAGTAATTAAATTAATAGAACTTTAATGTTACCTTCCTTTGTCTAGCCGCATTAGGACATATCGTCGATAACTCAAAAAGTACATGTTTTCAGGACACGTAAATAAACTTTATTCTACCGTTTTCACTATCACTTTCTATCGCTATAAAACACCACTGGAATGGTTTTGTCCTCAAAATTTGTGAGGAAGTTAATAAAGCAGGAAGTAAAGACACAAAATATCCATGTCACTCCCTTCTTCATGCAAACATAGAACATGATCATATTATTTGCCAATATTTTTGTATTTGATTAAATAAAGCAGGAAATAAAATATACTTTGGGATACCAGTTTATGGAATATGTGCGTGTTTAAATTATTAAATCATTACATCTAAAAACTCAAAACTGACAAAAATTGAGATACGTGTAGTAAATTAACAACGATATGCACTATTTACCATTATTTGTTTTTCAAGAAACATGTTGAATAGGAGAACTAAGATACATGTTGAATAGGAATCATTCTAGAAAAATTAAGTTCAGAGTTGATGATACTAAAGCCTAGACGTTTTGCTATGTAAACTCGCTTTTTTCCTGCAAGATTACTTAACAGTTTGTACATAAGTGATCAGTAGGTGAATCATCAACGGAAACATTATTAGACGACATCACAACAGCAAGACAACGCTTGAAGACTTGGTTTTTTTTACAATAATATTAAATTCATAAAACAAAGAAAACAATAGATTGATATTGAGAATTGTTGAAATGGGAATATGCCGAAAAACGATGATGTGCGAGAACAATATAACAGTATTCCACAGTATCTTATTTATCACATTGTTTTTTTAGCATGAAACGCTGTATACTTTGCTACATAGTCTGTATATTTCAGTCATTCAATTTTTTTTTAACCACTCTCAATGTAGGCCATATAGACTGCTGATAAAACTTATCTCAACAGAAATTTTCTACGAGAAATGCTTCTTACACAGTTGTACAACTTCTCTTTATCGAAGAGATTAGGAGATAGGAGGATAGGGCTAGGACAAAACTAGTGGTAAGCTTATCGCTCCCACTACGCCTCGTTTTTTAGACCCACTCAATCCTAAATACCAGAGACATTTCATACATAGTGCTGGCGAAGCCACTTTTCTCTCGCAGGAGAGGTAAGAGATGTGTCAGACACGTAAAGCTAGGATAGTGTTGTAGTTGCATATAGAGCTATATAAGTACGTTATCTGCATCAAAGCTGAACTGTCTACAGGACCTATAACACAGCTCATCCCCTGCTTACGTTCAACTGAGCGATTCCAGATAACACTGTTGTGTGAAGTCAATTCAGTGCTTAAAGTGGTCAAGCATTTCTCGTATTCCACTATTTGAGACCAGTATGCTAATTTATGACTATGATTATGATTTTATTCATATAATACAATTTCAATGCCTCAACGAAACCTTCTCGAAGACTGAGGACCACCTACATATATCTTGTTTCTATATTTTGTTGTATTGGTGTTATAAAATTATTCATTCAATCGAAAATAATTGAACAAAATTAATGCAAACACTGTCTCAGTAAAATGATGGGCAGAATAAACTACCAAAAAACATTTATTTTTTCACATTTTTCTTTTATTAACAATAATCATAAATAAATAAATGATTTATGTATGATGAATAACACAACAATTTAAAATATAATATTTTTTCATCAAAACATATTAGGTTATAAAATACGTATTTGATAATTTTAATATAATAAATGCACTGGTAAATGAAATAAAACTTATGTTTGCCCTTAATGTGAAGCAAATGCACAAATAATGGAATGAATGCTGGAATGAAACCCTTTTTTAGGAATGGTTAGAATAGAAGAACAAGGTTAAGGGTGGATCAGTTAGGTAGGCTTAAAACATCACAGGCATTTATGTAAGATAAAAACCAGTTAAAAAATCAACATGAATATGTAATTTAAGATATTGGTGTATGGGATGATAATATCAAATCTGAATGATTAAAAATTTGGAACACTTTTCGTCACTAACGATCTAGGATTCACCTTTTGGGATAGGTATTCGGGCATTCAAGTGCACGGATAAATTCAGAGTTTGGTCAACAGTTTGTATAGTCTACATACAAAAAGAAAAATTAGGTTATAATTATTATTTCCATCAAAGTCTAAATTGATCTGAAATTATTTTAGTACTGGTTTGAAATGAATGAAAATTAATCTTAGTTGGGGAAAATATTTAGATTATCTACATATATTCTATACACGGCTGTGAGAAAAAACACCATTATATAATATAGCATATATAATATTATTATATATATCGCCATATTTATGCATTATATAATAAGGCATAAAAAAATAAACACTGCAATTTCATAGTATTTGAAACATGGAAGGATAATTCAGTTTATTATTTTAAGGTTTAAAGCTATATAATATTAGTTTACTTGTTCATATTTATAATATATTTGGTTACAGTCAGTCGTAATAGTTAAATATGTTATTTATTTTATAATTAAGTCTTAACTATATTTTTATTAATAGGTAAATGCAAATGTCAACTGGCTTTTCCTAGACCAATGCATTCCTCAATATCGTCAGAATCATGGACTACGGCTTCGTCCCAAGGTCCGTAAATATTATCTTTATATTTTTGCCATCTCACAAACAATATTGGACAATATATATTAATGAAACATACAGCCAATAAAAAGAAGTAAAATAATGTCATCGAAACACTCCACAGAGAAACAAAAGCGGCCAGTGTTGTCAGTATGAAAAAAAAAATTGCAAAACGAGTGTGAAGAATCATTTTAATTAATATCGGAGACAAAACAAAACATTGAACGGCCACCGATATTAAAACAAAAGCGTGGAATGCGTTTGAAAGTCTAGAAGATAAGCAAATGGATGCAAATATTGCAGCGTTTATTGATAAAGAGTTGGAAACTATCGCTGCTGAAATACCGTAGTCGGAAAATATTAAATGCACAATCATCATACAAGCGGCTGTCGCAAATATTGTATCGGTGCTCACTGTATCTGTCAAAGTGTGTAACGTAGGAGAAACTATATAACCAAAGACTAAAAAGATTAGAACTGTTTTTAAATCACCATAAACAAGACAAGTAATCGAGTTGTCAATTGTTTTCACTGTCATTTTTCTGATTTTAAAATCGGAACCGACATCTGTATGTTTTTTCTTCTTGTTTCTTTTCAAGCAGTTTTTCATACTGTTTTCAAACATCTTATCAATGATTGCATTTTCTTCTTTGTTTATTGTCAAATTATTTATTCCATTTGATGACGATTGAAATGAATTTTGAATAACTTTCGACTCCTTTTCGTCACTGTTGTCTTTTAAATTATATCTTGCTATTAAAAATGTCAAATATCCGAAAAAAGACAAAGCACACGATGCACCAAATACTGTTTCAATGGTAGCCCACTCGTTGTACAAATAGGTAAACAGCACACTGTATAGAACACACGCCGAGACTTTGTAAGTCAGTCTACACGATCCAAAGAAACATTCGAGGTATGAAACCTTCTGTATGTTGACATTTATTCTCATCTGTTCCAAGAATCTCACATCAGTATAATTGTCAGGATAATGGCCAGTGTTTTCGTACAGGTTTTTTACCCACGGCTTTCTTTCGGTCGGTTTCGTAGCCGGCAGATTGCTTCTGCAACAGAAATGGTAAAATATTATCTTCTATTGATTTACCATATCTGCTCTTGTACTGCAGCTCATCATCTCAAACAGTCTTCAGTTGAACATTATATTCCAGTGCATATATAAGCATGTTTTCTTTACAAGTTTGAAACATTTGCATGTGCAGGTATTTTAATAACTTTATTATTAAGTTGTGAAAAATACAAAGATGTGCTCTAGGAACCGTTGAAGAATAAATATGTTTGATCTATTCTTCTACCATAGATGCCAAATCATCTTCTTCCAATTAACCGTATAATGCAGTGGTTCTTAACCATTTCAAAGTCATGGAGCACTTTTGATTACAAGAAAAATTTGGGGAGCACCAAAATGAAACAGGTCAGAAAACAAAGAAAAAAATACAGACGTAAGTTTTATTACGAATTTAACAGATCAAATAAAAAGTGACAGTGTAAATATAGACAGCAGATCAGATAAGTGCATTATATAATCTCTGAAGTACTCAACGTTGTACTCAGAGTTTAACGTTATTCGTGTTCAAATTTTTGCCACGGATGTCCCAAGATACTGTCAAATAATTTTTTTAAAAAAGTATATTGAACCGCTTTAATAAATTGAATTCCATAGGATGCTGTGAACTCTGAATGCCTTATGATTTGCTATAGATGCAATCAAGTAGACTGACTGACGGGGACCTACAGATCCGAATATCAACTCTCCATGAAAATAAACTAAGTAAATCAACACACTAACCTAGAAACTCCTTTCGTCGGCACGTCTTCCTTCATCTTTTTATATTTCTCTTGCTGCTGTTCAAAATCTTGGATTAGCTCATTGTCAGGCTTCTTTTCGTCGGCTTTTTCTTCAGCAACTTTTGCAGCCTCAATATCGCTGGCTTTCTTTCCACTCATCTCACGCTTCAAGTCTCTGATTTGACCGCGAATCTCCTCGCTGAAAATAAACAATGTCATAACATTCAAAGGAAATTTTGCTTTTCTATGAACTGAATTAGGTTATGTTGGTAAATTGTGACACAGAGCCATACTGATTTGACTTTCCGATATCTTTAATAACAAAGCCTTTTATCTTATATTTAGCATGTGAATAAAGGTTTATATTTAGATAGATAATTGATGATTATTGAGATATCATATTGGATTGAAATCATCTAATATTTAAATTTATTAAGCCACTTAAGCTTATATTATCCACAAATTCTATTTTAATAATTAAGTTATGTTAAAAAATTAAAACCATTAAAAGGTTATATGACCTAATTAGTTTATTTCCTTACGCTTGTTTTTTTCTGGCTTCAATCTTATCTTTGCCTAAATAGTACTCCTCAACTTCTTCCTCGTCACTTTTTTCTTCCAATTTATCTTGTGCCTTTCTATCGATCTCTCTGGAATTTTTCTTCGGATCACCTTTTGACTTGGCTTGGAGTTTATCTCTAATACTATTAACAGCAGCAACTGTTGCCTCGTCAATTACTTTGCTTGAACTGCCCGCGCCCTCATCATCGTTTTCAACTTCTGAAATAGATGTAAAGTTATAATTCATAGTAGACATATCACCAAGTACACACATAAAACAATGGTGCAATAAAGTTCCAGATCATCTAATCGAATTCAGAATTAAGGCGATGCTGATAAAAAAAAAACATGTATAGATGAAAAAACATAACACAAAAATAAATGCTCTCCTGTTTGAAACTCTATTCAATTTAATATTTAGTAAGTCATATTTTCACATAAGATATCATCAATATTTATTGAAAAAAGAAGCTTAAAAAATCATTATTAAACAATTTCTAGCAATATAGGAAAGCCTTTCATTCTGTGGTAGATTTATGAACACTCTTGTTTTTGTTTTGTATGTTGGCAAATTTATTGACTGATATTTATAGCATGATTCAATAAAATAATAGATTCTTTTCCATTTTCTCCGATGCAAAATTTGCTGGTTATCAATTGAGAAATAGAAATAATTTTAATTATTGAGTTGATATATAATGCTATGTTTGCATCTATTGTTTTCTTTTCTGATGTAAATGCTTACATTGCGGAACATTTAATTTTTGTATATATTTTTGACTATAAGTATAAAAAGTAAAAATGAAATCTGTCAATTAATTTACTCATTTTATATTGGACGCTGGAGAGCAGTCTATTATTTTGTTAATGGCTCAACTAACTTAACAAAAGATTTTTATAGATAAATGGTAGGATGAAACATTCAGTTTTAGAGGTATAATAATGATTTATCAATATAAGGTAAATTTTCATATCACTCGTAAGATATCCTCAGACAAAGAGGAAATAATATTTCAACGTACCTAAAGCTGTCAATCTACTTAGTTTTGGATCATCAAGAACATCGTGGGTGGATTTTGGCTTGCCGCGAAACTCTGTTGATTGATCCTCCTCTTCTTCGGCCTCCACTCCAAAAGAAAGCAGGCCGAAGTTTCTAGTGAGATATAGATTCATTAAATTATTGCATATCATATTTATTTCTGTAGAAACAAAGCATGTAAGCGGCTTGAATGACTGGAACATGATTATGTTTTAAATTTACAACTGTATGCCATACCGATAAATGCAGTGTGTAGTTTTTTTGTTTCTAGCTGGAGTAAATAGTCATGTCTCTCTTAAACAGTTATGAGTATACTTTCAATATTATTTATTTCCATGCAAAATAAAATAAAATCAAGAGTAGGGAATTGCTGAGTATTCAAGCCATCTTTAATGGTACTCACTTGACTCCAGTTTTATCTCTCTTCTTCTTTTTCTTGCCACCTTCTTCAGAATCTTTAGCTTTATCACTAACCCGAGGTACAATATCACCGAAAGGATCGACGAGAACCTGACTGCTGATGATTTTGTGAGGGTAGAGAGGTCTGTCATCTTGATCTGTCAGACCTTCGGCCAACTTGATCATGTTGAATACAGTTTCTCCTAAAATTTAAATTAATCCAATTATTGATAAAAAAAAATCTTTATTCAGTAATATATCAACGCATTGAATTTTTGGCCAAGATATAAATCCCAGCCTTGCAGTCGAATTGCGAACTTTCTTGAGCGTTCATTCTATTTGGTTAGTGTCAAAGAATTGAATTCCAGTATACACTTTTGTAAAAAAAAATATGAAGTTGTGTTCAAATGAAAGGGAAAAGGTCTGTGATATAGCCACATTTCATTCTACCCACCCAATCTTTAAAATCTTTAAAAAGAGTGATTGTCTTACTATATAAGTATTTTCTAAGGCTTATCCCTCCATAGATTCCTTATCTGTTGAGCGACTGAATGACAACCAGTTTTCATAAAAACCTTTTCACTTGAGATACTTTATAAGCAGTCAATATGTTTAACATTGAGAGTGGATATGGTTGAAAATAAATAAATAAAACACATTTTATACCTCGTTTTTAAATAATTATCATTATTTTTGAATAAATTGATAGATTGAGGATAAGTGCTATAGACATATACTTCATATACAAATCAAATAGAAAAATTTGAAGTACATACCTGTGACCTTTGCAAATATGGTATGTTTATTCTGGAGTTCAGGAGTGGCATTGAGTGTGAAGAAAAATTGTGAACCGTTGTCATCTTTGCCTGCGTTTGCCATAGCGACCAGACCACGCCTATTGAACCGCAGCCTTGAGTGAAATTCATCCTGAAAAATAAATAGTGTAAATATGAATTGCCGCTTTAGTAAGAATAATTGATCAATTCGATCTCATCAGTATCACTTCCATTTTTGAATCTGAAAAACGGAACATTTTTTAATCACATAAGAGATGTTCATTTGTTTTTAATATTTGACAGGTAACTTAATATTTCATTTATCTTTCATATTTTAGTGGATGTTATAACAGTTTTTCTAGGCTTTAGCTGCATTGAAACACTATTTGCCATGGTTCAAACAATGGTGGGAATTACTTTCTATAATCGAGATTTTAACCTTTAAAGGAGTGAATAGATTTATACACACCTTACTTTAATTTAATGCCTTTTCTTAACATGACAATTTTGAGACTTTTTCCCAATGAATATATGTAATTCATACTTAGGGCATATATATGCTTACAGACAGACACTCCTGCGTTTAGTTGAAAGTACTGCCATACTCATTTACAGAAAAATTCCGCCGTCGTAAATGTACGTCCATACTCCTCTAAAGGTTAACAAATGGAAAAAGATCACAACCATACAGAAAACTATAAACCATGAAAACGGTGTGACAAAATGTGTATATGATTATGCAGTACAGAGGTATTTTTATAGGATTCAATGATTAACATGCACATACAGAAAAATACTAAGTTTTAAAAAAATACCTAAAATTCGATTGTTTGATTTTCAATGCCCAATTACAGCATATTAAATAATATTGATGAAATAAAAAATTGTTTTCAATTATTTTAATAAGCTATAAATCTAACCCAGTCTATGTGTATTTTAGTCACCACATTCGATGTATAACAATTTCAAATACATACAATCAGGGCCGGCTCAGGGATTTCTCCAACAGTGTGCGAGCACCTTCGGCGCCTCAAAAAACTATATCTAAATTAGTGGATAGTGCTAAAATCTTAATGCGGCGCCTGTGTACGTCGCACTCTTTGAACACACCACAATCCAGCCTTGTATACAATAGATAATTTGTGTATAAAAATATGGTAATATGCTTTTCAACATGCTACTCTTCGTCTACCAGAAAATTTAGTAAATTACGCAAATAACAATCTAGTTATATAGGAAATTTTGTTACGAATAGGAAAATTTTAAGTTATTTTATATATATAGATTAGGAAAACTGATAACTTACCAAAAAAGTAAGAATATAATATCAGTATGAAAAATAATATAGATACCCAAATAAAGCAAGTCAATTTTCTTATTTGTTTTTCAAAGTTTAAATTTAATGTTTAAATTTTTTTTTAATGTTTCGTATTGCTCTATAATGTTTCGAAATGCTCTATAATGTTTCGTATTTCGCATTATTTATCAGAGTTTTTCGTAATAATGTGTGGTTTTAACGCGATTGCCAAGCTCACAAATAATAATTTTAAATCGTGGAGTGGTTTTTAGCTTAGTTTGTGAAGTTTTTCGCCGCAATAGTCCGTGTGATGAAGTATGACAAATTTACTGAAAATTTACCTATAATAAAACATACTTTAAATGTGCCCCCAAAGACAGATTCTCCTCCTGTTCCATCGCCTTTCGGATCACCACCTTGTACTATAAAGTCTGGTACCACGCGATGGAATATTGTTCCTGAAATTAAACATCAAAAGCATTGAGTGTTGTCATCAATCATGTTCGAAGAATCGTTTTCCCTCATCGACCTATTCGGAAATAAAATATTCCATAAGTATATGATTGTGTTTTAAACACAGTATTTCTACAGTACATTAGAAATGCTGTCATAAATAATAATCTAAAATAAAAATTCACCATTGTAATACCCTTCCATGCATAGTTGAATGAAGTTTCTGCAAGCCTTTGGTGCTTCTTTCGTCCATAATTCCAAATCAATATCGCCCACTGACGTTTTCAAAAGTACCTATAAGAAATAAGACAAACAGTATAATTTCAATATTATGAACACACAGTACATATAATTTAAATAAAAAATAATTATTATAACTTATTGTTGTTACAATAATAATAGTCTGATGTATAAATTGTCTTTCAGAATTATATCTTCTACGCAACTATTAGACACTTAACCTCAAATTGGATTCTCAAGAAAATCGTAAAATTTATTAAATGTACTCATAAATAAAGATATTTCACACTTACTTTTCCAAGAGCAGGAGGCTCTTGGATATAAATGTTACTCATATTTGATAATTATTATTAACCTATTCGTCGCACAACTTGACAGTTTGATATAAACATATTTTAGTGACGAATTTGACCGATAGGTGGCGATTGTAATATCTTAATTATTGCCAGACAAAGAATGCCGTAAAAATTAAATATAAAAACATAATGATGTCGTTACTTACTATTAGGTATACTTACAAAGTGAATAATATTTAATGTATTTATGCTAAGAATATTTTGAGACTAGCGTCACTCAGCAAAAAAGTCTTTTCAATGAGGCTTAGCTGGTCTTGATCATAAGGACAATATTATGTTTATAAAATAATTAACACAAGTTGTGATATATTTATAAAATACAATATAAATTATAAAATTTTAATAGGTTAGTATTAACATAGTACATATAATACATATTATACATTGCCTTTTTATCAAAAATTACAACGGTTTCATGGTTAAATATTACCTCTATACTTAATTGTAATATGTATACAATAAATCACTTTTGTTGTAACTAAAAATATTGATTTGAAAAATGTTTGTTGAAATTTCGCCATCAAATTAGATTTTTTGATTTATTTTATATTTTTACAGGACGTTGTATTACTAACGACCTGAAATTCCCCATTTAACATTTTCAGCGTGCAAATGCAAGGATGAATTCAAACTGACAATTGCTGAAATATTTATATTAGCATAGGTATATTCATAAACCTATATTAATAATAGTGTGTTTCGTTGTTTAACGCCAGGCACATACAAATGCAACGGTCGCCGATGCACCGACACATTCAGAAAAAATGTTACTCGACCGATTTCGCAATATAAAAATAACGTTAAATACTGCCTTTTTTATGTGTTCTCAAACGCCAACTTCAATGCGTTATTTGCACAATGATTATCACAACGAGATACGTGACCATAAATTGTTTCCTCAAATCGGGAATATTTCTTGATTTTTTTTATTATTTATTAATTAATTAAAGTAATAGAATTGCTCACGAAACAATCCCAGTGTTATATTCGATCACTTTGCGGTGGAATGTAGTTAGAATTAAGTGAATACTCATCAAATACTTATGAATCTTGGAAAATGTAGTTAACTTTTCCGGTTCTAAGCTCAAGAAATGCGACCCCAATACCCACATTTTCTTAAATATCTATTTTAATATGAGTGATACAATGTTTATAACTAAGGTATTCTTATATCATAGTTTTTTGGACCTTTTGTAGTTTATATAAATACGCGATGCGATAACGAGATAAGCGCCCGCTTATCAGCGATCGTTTGTAAGATAACTGCGCTGAACGCGTCAGTTGCACATTTATATTTGTATTGGAATGACGTCTTTTTTACGCGCAACTTAAAATATAATTATTTATTTAAAAAAATGTATGAGGAATGATGCAGAGAGATATTTTAAAGCACTGAGACTATTTTTTTTTTGAAATTCATAAGAATAAGGCCAATAATGAGGAAACCACTGGGGTCCCTAAACTACCCCCATCGGCAGAGAAGTATTTTTCTTGTCTCTGAGCCGCGAGAGTTAATTGATTAATTTGATTTATCTCGATTTTGAATTGTTTATTAGGTTGCCTTGCACCAGAAAACGAGACAACTGAATAAACTACCTAAAAACGGGACGTATGGTCACATTACATATTATGTGACTTGTTATATAGATTTTTTTATCGCCTGGCGTAAAACAACAAAGCACCAATTATAAAAAACAATATTGAAACCTTCTATTTATTTTTTAAAAATGTTTTTGTTTCAATGTTTTTACGTAAACATATATCGGCAGTCTTAACAGTGAATAAGTTGGTATGTATATTTTATATCGGACTATAACCATCCTATGAACAAATGAGGGGAGGGGAATGGGGCGAAACAGGGCGCTAAGCTAACTTAGTAACCTTATCTCAAAGTGCCACTCGCTCGACACGCGTTTACTCTCCCCATTCTCCTCAACCCTGCTTTATTCGATGACTGGTTGATGGGAGGAGGTAAGGGGAATTTAGACAAATAATATTCAATGACGTTATGTTCATACATACTCGCTAGCAGATTTTTATAAACTTTAACATCTAATAAAACCATTAGGTAATTCATTTTACCAAAGCTATCATAATATAATACAAATAACAGATTGCTAGAAAAGTCAATTTCAATATACCTTCATGTTGAATATTCATAGTGTCATTTTGGAATTGTTTTTGTGGTGTATTAAGATACAATTCGTCTTCTAATACTTTCAAAAACGAAACCCTGATACCAAAGAATATTATATTTTGTAATTGCTGTTTACATATTTAAGTATTCAACATTTTTTTATGAGTGATTGGCCTCGACTATAAAAAATGAACGTTTCGTGTAAGGAAACGATGTGATACAAGAAAGAAAGGTTGAGGCTCCTACTCTTATACAAAATAATTGGATATTGCAGGTACTTGTCATACAACTTATAAAAATCATTCAACCTTTGTAGCATTTAATGTCTTTAGATTTATAATTCAGTTGATTAAGCTCTTCTTCCATTATTCGAAAATCATTATTCCTGATTAGACAGAATAGTCGCTGTCATCTATTCAGTTACGTAACATATTAATTACAGTGAAACCTCGATTATACGTTTTCCAAGGGACCGGAAAATCAACGAATAATACGGGAAACCGATAATGCGGGAAATCTTCAAATAATACCAAAAAATGTTTAATTTTCAACCAACTCATATATTGTATTTCACTTTTTTATTAAAGAATATATAATTTTTTTCTTTAATTGTTTAATTAATGAACACTACGTTGCCTATTCGTAGTTGGGTACTTACATTTTGACAGACACCCACCCTTCAAACACGCGTACATTTCTAAGTTAACTTTTTTTGCTATATGATTTTTTCAACGCCTTGAATTGTTTTCAGTTTCTCAGCTAGAGTTCTAGTTTTTTTTTTATTTAGGCATTTTAGTTTTGAAAAGTTACTGGAAAAATTCGCGCAACCAGGTGCGATGTAAGACTATTATATTTATTGCTAAGTCTTAGTCGAGTAAAAAATAAACGATCCATGCAAAAAAACGAAGATAGCAAGAACGGAAGATCGGGGTTCCACTAAAAAAACGCAAAACGAAATACGAGGCAAGACTATTTATAAGAAATATTCAACGAAAACTGACATTTGGGATAATATTTGTGACGGGACCAAAATATTTAAACGATAGATCGAGGAAAACGGTAAGTCTGGGAACGATTAATGCGGGATTATTTAACGTTGTTCTTATGGGTGTTTGGCCGGGACTATGAAAAATAAACGATTCATGCGGGAAAATAAACAATGCGAGAACGGTAGATCGGGGTTCCACTGTATATGCAATTATGGTAACAAAAAATACCGTTTTAAGAAATAGTATTTTTATAAAATTGATAAATTAATATTGAAAATAAATATCTACTTTAAAATATGTGACTCAAACAAATATTTTGTATTCCTTGGTTTCTGAATTTGCAACCTGGTAATTGTAGTAACTACTCTCTTAGGTAATAGGTAATATACAATACAATAGATATAATTTTGACTCTTTGCAGGAAAATATGATATCTCAGTATAAATAAATTTTTGCTCTGTCCTGTGTTTTGACAGTTTATGGAGTTACAAGATTTACATGGTAGGTTTACGCATATTCAAAATTATTTTCTCGTATTTTCAGATTGTTATGTAAGTTAAAGACATACGGAGAACATATCCAACATCTTAGGAATAAACAATCATCGGCTGTATTTTATTTAAGTCAATGACAATCATGATCATTTTTTATATTCATTAATTGTGATGATATAAATAGTATTAATTTTAGTACACACAATTTATGCTATTACTGACTTGTCAATAAATAAATAATAGTTTTAACTTTGCCATATATTATGTATACCCGACACCCTTTCGACACCCTATGCAAAATACTTTCAAACTCTGACCTGCATACTCAACTGGGATAATAAGATAAACTACCCCTAATATGTTTTTTTTAAAATCGCCTTTGTGACAGTAACTGAGGTGGCTATTAGAGCATTTGACTCAATATTGAAGTGTTACAGAAGCGCATTCAGCATTTATTTCGCCATCCCGTATTGTGTACAAAAAAGTACATGATATATCACTATAAACTTTCACAATATGGAAGCTTATGATCACAGGGGTCATTCTATTAAATACATAGTTAAATTTTAGTAAAGTGTAGTAAATAACAGGTGATTTACCCTTGTGTTTCCAAAATTATAATTTCGTTTGTAGATATACTCAAACCCAATCGTATCTTTGAAATGGTTATATGTACAAGATATAGTTTTGTGTGACGAATTATATAATAAATATGATTATGACATTGCCAAAACCGAACATAACTCAAAACACTCATTTTTGCACTGTGATCCTTAGACCTCGAAAAATATTATCTACATAAGTAATGATTAACGAATATATCATTTCTAAAAAAAGACAAACGAAAGCATCAAATTTTTTCTTGAATTTTAATTGAAAAGGTTACATTTATTCATAAAAATAAAAGGAAACAAATGAAATGGTCAGAATTTAAATCAATTGTTGGTCAGAATAAAAATATGAACGGTCAGAATAAAAATATTTAACGGTCAGAATATTTAATAACAATTTTGGTTAGTAGGTTAGGTTAGGTTAGGTTTTTTTTTTAATTTCATTTGAATTATGACTATTTATTCTGACCATTTAATAAAAATTCTGACCAGAAAAATACGAGCCAAAAATAAAATGTTAACACACCGCAAAGCGAAATTGTTCCTAATCATATTTAACAATTCCGCATTACAACTAACTACGAAGTGTTTTATGTATTTTTTTTAATTAGACATAGGCAAAAAACTCCTTAATTCGTTCATAGCAATTCCTATATAAAATATTTTATTATTTAAGAGCGGTGTTTGGGACACGTGTTGCGTCAAATATGAAAATAATTCCGCTAGGATGCGTTTCCTGAATCAATTTTATTAGATTTAGGGCGCGTGCTGACTTGTGGCCGCTTATGGGGATGAATAAGAAGTACCAACACAACACATCATACCTCGAATTTCTCCACAGGGAGTATCAACCTTATCACTTATTTGTCAGTTGCTTTGCCTTATTTTTTTATCAGTACCAATCAAAATTGTTTTTATAATTCGAAAACCCGTTTTCTAGTTCATACATTTTGATTATTTATTGAATGACATATATTTCTATAAATTATGATAATTACTTCAACTAACCCTTGTTTATATAATATTAGTCTATGGAAAACTGAAAAAAGTGGGCTCTGGAATCAAAGGCGGCAGTCTGAAAATAAGTAAGATATGTCACCGTGGCTGAGCTGGATTTTCGCATATGGTAGTAAGTTTAACTTTAATAATAAGGTTCTCACATTTACATTTTCAAATAAAAAAAATCGAGTTTGTAACAAAAGCAACAGTTTACACAGTAATATATAACAAACGCGGCAGTTATTAAGCGAATTTCCTCCCAAAAAGCTTCTTAGAATAATTTAAAAATGCGATTTCGGGACACACTTAGTTTCTCAAGCTCAACAATTGATTTAGAAATGTTCAATGATATAAAAAAAATATAAGGATAATAAATACATAGTTTTATAAAAACCTAAAATTGAGAGATCCAGGGTGGGTGGCCATAACGCCCATGACCACCAATAATCGAAACATTTCTATATATTTTAAAATTGAATGAACATCCCCTGGTATATTTTTTGGATCCGCAAGTGCAATTAATAAATGCTTTATTAATTTCAACAATTAGTACTTTCTTTACACGGAGAAGAATACATAATATATACATAAGAATACATAATATATATGTATTTTAAAATACGTTTTCATCTATTATTTTTAATCTTTACTGAATCAAGTATGACCATTAAAATTTTAATCAACAATAACGATTTAATGAAACAATGCAATTTATTTATTTATACTTTCAGGTTCTAAGCTCAAGAAATGCGACCGCAATACCCACATTTTCCTAAATATCTATTTTAATATGGGTGATACAATGTTTATAATTAAGGTATTCTTATATCATAGTTTTTTGGACCTTTTGTAGTTTATATAAATACGCGATAACGCGATAACGAGATAAGCGCCCGCGATAAGCGATCGTTCGTAAGATAGCTGGGCTAAACGCGTCAGTTGCAAATTCATATTTGTGCTGGGATGACGTCTTTTTTACGCGCAACTTAAAATATGATTATTTATTAAAAAACCACGGATTTTTATTTAAAAAAATGTATGAGGAATGATGCAGAGAGATATTTTAAAGCCCTGAGACTATTTTTTTTTTGAAATTCATAAGAATAAGGCCAATAATGAGGAAACCACTGGGGTCCCTAAACGACCCCCATCGGCAGAGAAGTATTTTTATAGTCTCCGAGCCGCGAGAGTTAAGTACCAACGACAGTTCTACACCAATATTTTTTTTAATTTTCATGCTTTTACCATAGATTTTCAACCCCTGAACGGAAGCATTATTTAAATACTAATTTATTATATTATTAGTTTAATATTAATACGACCGACGGTCACAAGTAATGTTTTGACGAAACTGTTTGATATCACCCCCCTAAGTAGCATTTTTATGTGACCAACAATAAAAGTCGCACGTTTTGATTTAGATTAAGGGTAGCGAATTGTTATTCAACGCCATAGGCAGACACGTATTATGCTGGATTAAAATATTTCACACGGTAAAAATATGTACTGAATTTTCATAAAAAAATGGCTACGTAATTATCAAAAGCATTTACGTTTTTAGATGTATACATTTCACGTGTGTAATTCTGATATTATATACCTAATAATTTACAAGAATACTTTTAAATACTACAACAGTTAGTAGGCAAAACATCATTTAAATGAAAACTTACGATTTAGTATTGATATTGGTTATAATAAATATCAATGAATACTCATTGCGATTTCAAAGACCGGAAAATTGGCTGTATCCTGTATCCAGTATGAAATGAGATAAATAAATATGATCATTTAAATGCACTGATCACTGCTCTGTTACGATATGCAGCTTTATGAATGTGGTTAATTTATTGATAAACAAAGATCCGACATAGTGGAGAATATTCAAGGGCTGAAATTTTAGTTACGGAAGAAGATATATTATGTACATCTACATCACTAGCTCTACAGATCGCCAATTATTGATAATATTCAAAAGTAATCAATCAACTTTTTTTCTTTAATTTCTTAATCTCTGTTTTATCATATCTTTAATCGAAGTTAGTAACGCATATATTTTTACCGTAGCCTATTAATGGATCTCGGCAAAAATTGTTTTACGAGAAATAGCTATTATTCAGTCAAGTCATTCAATATATTTTTTATTTATATTTTTCGGAAAGAGCAAGAAAGAATTGGCGTAAATATCCATGTCTTGAAATTTTATCATAAATCAATAAAAACACGAATTTATGATATTTTCTAAGCGGATAAAAATTATATAAAATCGTCATACAGGATCTGTTATCGGATAACGATCCTGCTAACTTATTTGGTGCTTGGGAGATCCTTTTATTTACTTTATTATACAATCATAATTAAAATACCACAACAACTTCCGGAAACCACTGGATCACTCAATTTGTCTTTTAATTTCGTTCACTGTAATTATTACACATTCAAAAATTATACCTATTAAACAGGCCCGCGCTTACAAAAAAAAACGCGGTGCGTGGTAGGCAAAAGAGCGGTCAAATTTGACGGCGGTTGCATAATTTTTTTGAAATAAAAATCGGGAACTATGGCTTGTAATTTATGTTTCAATATAATATTATCAGCCAGACAATTTAAAAATCGCATTGTTTAATAGGTAGTAAGTAGGTGGTCACTCTGCAGGTAGAGATTTGAAATTCCGAGTCAATTACACTAATGAATAAAAATCAATTAATGATTTGTATAATTAACATGAACGATGAAAAACCAGTCTTATTCTATGAAGCGATTTTTTAAAATTCATTGCCAATAACGTTTTTTTGTTTTTTTTTTAAATTTCGTTGCTGTGGCCAACTTCATTGACGCGGACCTTTTAGATAAAGCTTATAAAGACAACGGTTCTTTCTTTCAAATTTTATGTACCATCAAAAAACTTTTTAGTTGGGAAAGACAATTATAAATCACCCTTTCCATTAAACGCTAGAGATCATCTAGCATAAAAGCTTTGGTGTTTTTTTTTAATAACCGTAAAATACTTTTAAATCTTTTTTTCTCGCCTTGGATTAATTTGCAAGCTTAATTATTAATCATCGGAGGCCAGATTCACCCCATTTTTTGTCGTCTTAAAGAAAATATTGAGTTTATTATTTCATCGTGAAAATATTGAGTTTTAAGATAGAAACTAAATTTAAATAAGAAACAATTTATTTGCTATCAGCAAAATATATTATGTAACTTATATTTTATTTTATAGAACTATCTAAGCCAGTGTTGTTTAATATGTGGTCAGCGGACCGGTAGCGGTCCGCAAAAAAAATCATGTTAAAAATTTTGTACTAAAAACCATAAAAATATGAACTTTGCCCTGTGTTGGTACTATAAGCCGGTTTCTGGCTGCATTTATTTGAAAATGAATTATTTTTTTAAATAGACGTACATAAGTTGATAACTGGCAGTATGTATATATGTGTATCACGATGACGCTGGTCCGCGAAATATTTTTTTCAATATTTATCGGTCCACGGATGTAAAAAGGTTGTAGAACACTGTTTTAATGTACACTGTATTTGAAATATCTTTAGTTTTACAAAAAAAATTTTTTTGTTGAACACAAGAGAATAAAAATTAACTGTTAATAATCCGAAAAATCACGAAGTTTTATTCTAAAAATCGAAAACTTTAGTAAAAGTATTTAAAGTTTCTTAATAACTTGTGTACGCTCTACTAAGCATTGTACGTTTTTTAATATTGATACGTACTCGTTAGTCATAGTTAGCTAATAACTATTGCTACGTGCCATTTTTTTAAGAATCGGATGGGTGGGAGGGTCTTTTAGACATCACATAAATACATGCCTTCAAACAAAAAGCTCATTTGAAATGAAAGTTTTCCGTTTCAATCGATGAGAATGAAGACAGTGCTATACTATATCACGATTATAATATAACACTTATTACTATCAAGGTTCGAGTCCTGTAATATGATTGATCTTGATTCCATAAGGAACATAATACACCGTTGGTAAATTCACATCGTAATTAAATCAAAAATATATCGCGGCAAGTATACCCTTTCTTTAAAATCTTTTCACGGAGAGATATTATTAGATAATTTTATTTATGACGCAGGTAAACATTAACTGATTTTTTTTCCGATGTCTTTTTATTTAATTAATATCGCTATAATTATGATTATTTTACATCCATTAGAAATGTTCCTGATAGCAATCGCATATGATTGATCTCGCTGTCACATATTCGGCAACGAATATTCATGATCGTAATATTTTAGAACCATACTGATGTAACTGCAATACAAACATACAAACATTACAAACACACACATAAAATATTAAAAAAATGTAACCATTATTCGGGCACTATATGAAAATTGTATCGCGGAACATTTACTAAGCGATAAAAAAATATTTATATTATTAAATATATGGAAGCTACTTCTGAATTCATTCTTAACCGTTTCAATACCGCGCAAATAAATCATTAATATGTCCCAGAGATACTCTGCGTGTGTTTGAGAAAAATAATTTTGCCTAATATACACTCGAATTCGGTATTTTAAAAACTTATATTGACTCAGTATAGATAACACTATACATATTCATCAAAATATTGCTTATATTCTAGTAGAATACCAAGTATTTGATTTCTTTATTTTGTCTTAGACATCCGTGTTCGCTTGCATATCGACTGTGGAAAGGAAGAATGGCGTAACCCACACATAGAAAAGTTTACAGGAGGCACAAAAAACGTGTTTTGATGATTTTCGGCCATATGCAAATAATGAAGTATGCACAACCTTGAAGTGCACGGAGACTTCTAAACTGCTGTTTAATTGACATAATCTAGTATTAATTAAAGAAAATGTCTAGGGAAAACCTTTTTTTCACACTTTTTCTTGGTTTCAATTTTTACAAGCTCATCTTTTTCGAACTTAAAAGCTAAATTTAGATACTAATTCAGCATTTACAGCTCACATCTTTTTGATAGAACGTGTTTCAAGATTGATACATTGTGATTATTTTTAAAAAACTGTGGGTTACGTCCTTTTTCCTTTCCACAGTCGATATGTTCCGGACACCTGTGTCCGCTTGGTATTCAAGTGGGTTGTTGTTTTTACTTACACCTTTACGATTCTTTCATCATAAAATTATCAAATGACAATAAATAAACAGTGGTAAATAAAAAGCAATATTCGAAACATTGTTTTATTGGATAAAAAATATCATCGATAACATGTAAGAATACTTAGGTATAATGTTTTTTTGACGATTTCACCCTAAATAAAAGTTAACATGATCTCATTGTATGTACAAAAATCAACATTAGGTAGTGCAATCATCTACAATAATTTCATTAGACCAAAAAAAAATACAATTAAATTTAAAAATATTAAAATTATGTGTGAAATAATCGGTATGACTCCTTTATAAATATTAAATATTATGCCGTAACTTACTGCTGTGCTATTGAGAACAAAATATTAATTTTGATACAAAGGATTTGACATATTTTCTGTCTGTATTGTATTAGACACCGATTGACTTTTTTGACATAACTTAAAAGAAATTCTTTTTTTTTTTTAACATTTGAAAAGGTACGAGAAAAGATACAATATGTTCGCAAATATACATGGTCGTACATTATTGTAGCTGACTGCACTAGAGTATAGACCAGGGGTGGGGAACCTTTTCTTGTCTAAAGGCCGCATTCATTTTTCTGATTCAACATAAGGCCGCAGTAAACATTGACTAGGGAATCTTTGGCTGGAAAAAAAATTCATACCAATTTCTAAAGCCCAGAAATTTGCGGATGTCTTCCAGGAATTTTCAAATCCAAAATGTACACAATTTCAGAATTGGCCAGAAGGCCGCACCAGGGTAGCCAAAAGGCCGCAGGTTCCCCACGCCTGGTGTAGACTATAGACTATGAAAATAAATTACATTTATCTACTTCTTACGACTAGATTTATGGCAATCATTTAAAATTTGAGCAATAACTATTTTCTTTTCAGATAAAACATGTTGCTTGATTTTTTTTTAAATTCATAATATACTTGTATCACATAATTAAGCTTAGTATCACGAGTAAGACTATATTTGTATATTATCAATTTTATCTAATATTATTGTTGAAAATGGTAACTATAAAAAGTATTTTACATTATTATATCACTAAATGTGAATAGAGGTATGTGTTTTTTTTTATGGAGAACCTCATATCGAAATTCAACCAAAAATTCGTTACAAACGGCTTGGAAATGGGCACCGTAAGTTTCAACTTAAAAAAAATACGTATAAAAACCCGAAATTTAAATATATTATAAGTATTCATTTAATATTTGGTGTTCTGTCGCTTTGTCACGAAATTGAGATAAACGCACATTATTGTCATTTTTTTAATAATAAAAGCAACAAAAATATAAATTTCTGAATTATGGCTTTTAATTTCAAATAAGACTCAATTTAAACCCTTTAACTACGATCAGCCGACTTGACACACAAGCTTGTGTACTCTCTTTTCAGTACCGCGATGTTTTAAGCTAAAAAAACATTCACTCACATACCTACCGCATGTTTTTAATAATTTTTGAATAGTTTTAAAAAATAGGACTGAATTTATGAATATAAAAAGTTTACTTATAAAATGATATATATAGCTTAATATTTTCAAGTTACATTTGTGGTCTTCAGTGGCCTTACGGTATTCATGCCGTTCGTATGTAGCGGCCACCAGTGGCCTTACGGTACTAAAGCGGTTAAAACAAGAAGAAAGGTGTTTAAACGTAGTGTGTTAAGAGTTCCTTCACGTTTTTAAGCACATCGGGTACGGTTTGTTCTTCAAAACGAGAAAAAACTCATACACACTTTTTTTTCGTATTAAAACATACACAAGCTACTTAATCGCATGTCAAAGTACCTGTGTCTAACGCCGACTTATATTGGCACAAAATCACCACAAAAATCAAATCAAACCGTCTACAGACATTAAAAGTGCACATAAGATCATTGATTATCTGTAGAATGAATACCAGATTCAAAAGGCTTCGATTTTCAGACACGAAAAATGTTGCCACATTATTTTCGATTAATTTACAACAAACGTTTTAACCTAAGAATTGCAACTAACAAACAAATAAGTTAGTTGCTGGAGATGCGTTTTTCATTTGTTATTCGTGTTTACCTTCATTATGGTATCATAACATGTTTACCTTTCCGTGATTCTGTAGTAGCTGGATTCATTCGCAAACTTATTCGGCAATAAATATTGAACATGTACATTTGTTTTCTAATTATTCTACTTAAGCCTAATCAGGGATTCTAAGTATGATTTTACAAGTACTTTCAAACTGGAATATGAGCTTTGATTTAAACAAATATATATATAACAAATATTAGAGTTTCTTTGCCAAAGTACTATTGTACAAAAAATGAATTATTTTACTCAATTTTTTTCATCACAAAACTACTCGTATTTGAGTATAATATTTGTATATGTTTAGATATTGCCAAAATAAAGAAAATATTTACTAGCTGCAGTTTGACAACACGTCTTCGTTCCAGAAGCACGTAAGTAACAAATAAATTAAAGAAATAAATAAATAAATATTTATTTACTTCACTTACTTATGTTATAAAAAATATGTGTAAAAAATAATTCACAACCTATTGTGGATGAATGAATTTAAATGTCGTAACTGCATTTTCTTGTTGTTTGCATCCCTTATTTTTAAATCTACAAATAACATAATGAGCTTAGAAAGGAGAAAGAAAATTTACCAGTTTTTTCGATAATGCAAAAAGTTGCAGATGTTGAATTACAATAGTATCTAAATTTAGCGTTTATGCTTAAAAAAAGTAAATGCTCAGTGAAGTGAAGCATCTGAAAGTGTCGGTTCGGAAATGGATTTAAAGAAATGTTTTTCTTAACCTGAGTCTGAGTAAAGTTTTTGGATATTTAATGTTGTGACTTTGCCCGAAAATCACCAAAAAACGTTTTTTGTGCAACCTGTAAACAAAACTGTGTAAGTTACGTATTTTTGTCTTTATACAGTCGACAGAAATACCGCTATAGCATGGCAAACTTGTGCCACACATATTTCTTTGTATTGTGTTTTTCTTTTATAGCCAACAATTTTATTATCTCTCCAAAACTTACTAACAAGTTTTTGCTTTTAACTGATGAGTTTTAATTGAATTGTTAATATTCACAAAGTTAATCTGGCTGAGTAGTAGTTAATTGAGATGCAAGCGAATTATTAGATGCCAATTCTTACTCCCGAATAATTTTTAACAAACATTTGACAGTATTTGAAAAAAAATTGTGTATCCACTTTATTACCTACTTAATTACATGATTTTTCAGTTAAATGTTGTTTGTAAATTGATTCTTCAAAGCTCGAATAAATAATATAACAACGTATTACTGGAAAGCCATGAATATGACTAGGACAGGAACAGCAATGACGCAAACAATATATATGGAAGTACGGGGTTCACATTCTGATATCACAACGAACTCTTCATTCCATAAGGAATCATTGTCCCGGACGGGAACTTCAAGGATAACCTGTAGAAAAATGCATGTAGATTAGAAAAGTAAACATTCTGGTAATAAATTATTGTACGGGAAATGTTTCTCGTTTTTAAATAAAAATTGTTTGGAAAATCCACCAACAGACACTGGCAAATACTTTGTAAAATACAAATAGGCTAAATGAAAGGCACAGAGGAAATGTTTTAAGGTTAGTCCAAAGTAGGGCCTCCAATCCCGGGATCTCGTCCAAATTTGTGATCCTGGGATTGTGATAGTACTAGTCCCAGGATTTCGGAATTGTGGATAACAAAAGGAAAATTCACGTTAAGTTTTTGAAAACAAGCAACCAGGTAAAAAAAAATAAACGAGCCAGCGAGCTAAAAAAGATAGGTGTAACATTTTTTCATTTTGGGAATTCCGTAAATTCCTGACTGCAAACTGAAATCTGCCAGCGACCTACCATCTCTCAATCGGGAATCCCGAATTTCTCCACGATTTCATGGTGAATGATCAATCCCAGAATTGAAAAAAATGTGAATCCTGTAATCCTGGACACTACAAAAAGGATCCAGGATTGGACACCAGTCTCCAAATTATTTGAGAGACAATCCAGATGAAAGAGTAAGTAAAAATTGAATGATTAAAAATATAACATGGAATTATTTTGTATTTGCGTCTTGATATTTGTGGCATAAGCATTTGTGACTTAGATATCGACTGTGGAAAGGAAAAAGGACGTAACCAACAGTTTTTTTCAATAATCACAATGTATCCAACTTGATACACGTTCTATCAAAAGGATGTAAGCTGCAAATGCTGAATTAGTATCTAAATTTAGCTTTTAAGTTTGAAAAAAGATGAGCTTGTGAAAATTGAAACCAAGATAAAAGACTGAAAAAAAGGTTTTTCCTTGACAATTTCTTTAATTAATATTAGATTATGTCAATTAAACAGCAGTTTATAAGTCTCCGTGCACTTCAAGGTTGTGATTATTTCATAATTTGCATATGGCCGAAAATCATCAAAACACGTTTTTTGTGCCTCCTGTAAAATTTGCTATGTGTGGGTTACGTTCTTTTTCCTTTCCACAGTCGATATGTACATTAAAATAATTATAGGATCTCTAATTCAATAATATTCAACGGCCATTTAAAAAGTAATATTAACCTTTTCTGCACTAAAGAAGGCTAATGGCATTGAGCATTTATCTGTGGAATTCTTGCACTCCATCACTGTCCCTTTTGTCAGGTCATAAATCGTCTTCTGCATATCAAACTTCACTCGGATGTAATTTGTCTGAACCTCATTTTCACTGTTGAACACAAAGAAGTAGTAGCCGTTGGTGGGAACCCTGCAAAAAATAACAAGCATTTTATGTTAAAACAGCTTAACGACCGTGGACGCGTATTTGAGTCTTTGAAAAACAAAGGTTGCTGGCCGGCGGACGCATATATGCATGCTTATAGGCGAAGTATATGGAAGCTAAGAAAATTATTTTTTATAAAGATATCTCAATTTGCTTACAAATTATAGTTAATTTAGTAAAATTACAATTTTTGCGAATTTTTCGCAAAATTTTATTTCGCCAGGTGAAATTTTATAAAAAAAACGAGCGGTCGTTAAACTGTTAAAAACATAAAATGGTAAGTCGCAGTGGCGGATTACCCCATAAGCGAACGAGGCACGCGCTTGGGGCCTCAAAATATTTTACATTATATAGTCCATATAATTTTTGTTCAGATTTTTATATATTTTTACTTCACTTTTCACTTTTATGTTATCCGAAAACAGGGCCTCCAAATTTAATTGCATCTTGGACCTGCCTTGTGCTTAATCCGCCACTAGGTAAGTGACATTATATTTAGAAAAAAAAATTGTGAATACTAAAACTGAAATGCAATCCGCCTGTGTGGTCGAGTGGTCAACGTCGTTGGCTTCGGTTACGGAGGTCCCGGGTTCGAATCCCGGTACGGACAGTTTTATAAATTGATTTTTCAATCGATTTATGAATTTCTGTTCGAAGGCATGGATGTATGTGATGTCTTAAATTCCCCCTTTCCACCCATCCTATCCTATAAACGGGACGTATCGAGAGCGATTAGCTTACCACTAGTCCTGTCCTAGCCCTATCCTTCTATTCCTACTCTCTTTAGTAAAAGAGAGGTTGAGCAACTGAGTAACAAGCAGTTCTCGTAGAAACACATCTGTTGAGATAAACTCCATTGGGAGTCCTTATGCTCCACATTGGGAGCGGACATGGTTTAAAAAAAAAACTGAAATGGTAAGAAGGACTGTAAACATGACATGCAGTTTTTAGCTATATTTTTTTTTGTATACATTTACAGAAAAATCTAGATTTATGTGTTTTTTCGTTTTCTTTAACTCTGATATATTATCGGAGTTAAAGTTGCGCTAAATAGTTACTTCTCAGCTATGATGATAAGAAATACAAAATTATTTAAGATACGCATGTTCCTAATTGCCTACCTGTAAGTGATTGTATTAGCTCTCGCTATTTCTTCGTGATCTCCTGAAGATCCCGCAGACGAGTCGCACTGGTGATGAGGAGTCAGTGGTAGATTTAGAATTAGACCCTCGCATTCTAGAAGTGCTTCTTCGCTCGATGAGAACGAGGACCAGAATTCTGATCGAGACATGTCGTTTGCTGTTGTTTCATTCAATACGAAGTGATGGTCTGCTATGCCGTCTGGCTCGAAACCCTTGGGGATAATGAACAAATATTATTAAATATCTGATTGAGGCATCCACAAGTCACTTATGACTGTAGCACAGGAAGAAAGCTATAAAACTCACGAGATGATTGTTCTTGTAAAAAATCTAAAATAATTCGATGGCTGCTGTCAAAGTATAAATTGTATTCATGTTATCTAATTGATTTGATGTCAACGTTGAATATGTATATTACATTATTACGATGTTTCTGTAAACAGGGGTTCTTGAAAATATTCTAAAAATTTAAAAGGGGCCGCGATTGCAAAAACTTTAAGACACACTGAATTATCAGAGGCGGATTACTCCATAAGTGTAAGAGGCGCGCGCGCTTGGTGCCTCGGAAACACGAGGGCCTCAAAAATATCTTCTATTAAACTTAACCCATATCTATTACATTCAGTTTTCAATGTTTATTTTTATTTCATATAAAATATTGCGACGTTTTCATGCTATATGAAAAATAATCCTGCCAAAATTTATTGCGCTTGGGGCCTTCCATATGCTTAATCCGCCACTGTGAATATTAATGTTTTTTACAGAAAAAAAAATTGTCATGTGAACTTTTTTTCGTGGATTATGGATATTTTCTAGAAAAAAAAAGAATAAAGACACATAAAAGAATTAATTTAAGATTTTGACTGAAGGTGCATGGTGTAATTTCAATATTAAATGTGAATCGTTCAAATTATGTACATTCATTCCGGGTTTTGCTTTTCGGGAAGATGCCGAAAGGCGAATCCCAAATTGTTAGTGACAAAATCTGTGTGAATGTACATAATTTGAACGATTCAGATTTAATAAAAGAAGTAAATAGAATAAAAACAAACTTCTTCAATAGCAGCATTTCCTTTCTCGTCGTGTTCATTAAGGTCTTTGATGAGGGCCGGCTTGAGGTAAAGTTCCCGTTTTTTTCTTGTGGCCGAATCTTCTTTAGCTTTTGTCTTTCTTTTATCTAAAAGAATTCAACATAATAATTCAAATTTGAAAACAAAAATGTTTATAACATTAAAATATATGTAACAAATTTTCTCACTTTTTTCTGACTTCTTCTGCTCTGCCATAATTTCTATCAGCAGTTTTTTGACAGTGTCGATTTTCCTGTCAGCGACATCTTCTTCCGAGGACATTGTCTCGTTAGAAGAACTAACTGTTATTGTTTCGCCCTAAAACGATTTGAAGAAATATTAAAAAAACACTTCTAAAACAATGTCACGTTAAATATTTGTACAATTTAATTTATTTACCTTGTAATCGATTAAATCTTCTGAAGATGTGCTGTCCAGTTCTTTCTTATCTTCGATGGCTAGTCTTTTGTTTAAAATATTCAAAATGCTCTTTCCTCTAGTACCCAGGTTAGTCAACTTTGTGAAGATGTCTTCCAGAATCTCACTTGAAGACTGTTGCGCTTCCTCTTCGTCAGCGATTGTTTCCAATATGTTTTGCTCCTACGACATTATTTGAATTAATAAAAAAAGCAATTTGACTTTGTCATATCCAGTAATAGTACAGTGTATATTGATGCAGTGGTAACGAACCTTTTTTCTTGTGCCCGTGAAAAAAATCAAATATACATTAACTCTTCGTGTCGAGTGATTAATTTATTTATTGAGTAACTGTAGAAAAATGTTCTACATATATGTGATAGTTAAAAAAAGGCGTATGTACTTTTTTGTTACGAAATGAATAAACCACAATATTTTGTGATATATTTTATGGATAGGGTGAATAAGAACGAAAATTTATTTGCAATATACATTGAAAATTGGTACTCTGTCGTTCCTCTTGCTGTTTTTCTAGTTGTAGCACAATATACTTTGCTTCTTCAAGAAACATAATATTATAAGTACATATTTTTAATCCCTTTGTTTAGATCAGGCATGCACAGCAATGAAAAGGAAATGATGTGAATTAACATTACAAACACCCAGTCTTTGATCACAACTTTGAATTGAATAATTCTCAAATTCACTGTGATCTGACCGGGAATCGAACCCAGATCTGCGTAATCGGTAGAGCAAGCTCTAACCAACTGGGCTACAGCTGGCGACATATATATATATACATATATTGAAAATATAAAAGAATACCTGATTTTGAATATCCAAGTAATAAGTCTGATTTTCTTTTGGAGAAACTGTAGTTTCCTTCTCAGCATCTACTAAGTTTTCAGTGACTGGAACAGTTTCCTCTAGTTCAATTACAGTTGTATTGTACTCAAGACTGATTGCATTGTCTGTCCGACTTTCAATTTCGGTGACATTTTGATATTCTCTGATCTCGGATTTGTTTAAATGCATTGTAGATTGGTTTGACTTCATTTCCAAATCTACAATAACAAATGAATACGAATAATTTATACTGGAACGACGTAAAACATTTATAATTGAACCCTTTAGAAGTGAAGTGAGCCAAGTAGTAAAATGGTAAATCTTTTCAATTGCACTTTTAGTACAATTACGTTTTTACTTAGTGTTTTTATCGATTTTAACATCAAATAACTAGGATTATTCCACGTATTGTGGTACAAACTGTAGCATGTGTTTCGCCTATTTCAGAGGCATCCTCAGACAATCTTACTTTCACAAATGCTTGCTTAACCCTCCAGAGACGAGAGCTTTTTTTCGATAAAAAAATATTTGTTATGCCATATTGAAGTCACGGATAACTTTTATTCCTAACAAAAATTTAAAAAAAAACGCAAATTCGTTGCATAAAAACCCTGCATGACTATATGGTCATGCTCATCCTTTTATTACCGTGTAAAACGCAAGCATTCGGGGTTGAAATATAGCTAAACGTGAAATTTTAAAAAATATTTACAATTTGACTTCTTTATCAACATAATTTCAATACAAATATATTAGCAAAAGAAGCGTAAATAATTTGATGTTTTGATAAAAAAATAACTAACAGTTTCAAAAAGTCCATTAAAAAAAATGGAAATTCAAAAATCGCATGTGCTTTTGGTGGCCATTTCTGTCCCTGCGGCTGATGACTAACTGAAGTCTTTACCCTTCTTAACCAAATATGAATGAAAGCAACGATATACAGGTAGAAAAAGGATGAATAGTGGGATCAATAGACAACGGTGTTAACTGTGATCATATATATGGTCACGCTCGTCTTTGGAGGGTTAAGTACGAATTCGTACTTACAAACTATTCTATACGAATATTGTAATATTGACCTTTAAATGTAAGCCATTGTTTTTCATCCTCGTTGACATTGGTGTCTCGATGTCTGTTCGTAAGCTGGGCCACGTTGATAATGTGGCCAGGTTTTCCATGGTTCGGATGCCTGGTCACTTTTGCTTTGTCCTGCTTCGCACGCAGCTGGTCCAAGATCAACTTCAGGACCTGATCCAATAATAAAGTAATACAACA
The DNA here is from genome assembly GCA_031772345.1 of Himalopsyche anomala. NCBI lineage: Eukaryota > Metazoa > Arthropoda > Insecta > Trichoptera > Rhyacophilidae > Himalopsyche > Himalopsyche anomala. The sequence goes on along the minus strand of CM062833.1, from coordinate 14,486,179 downwards.
ATTAAAAGATTTTATTTAACATAACTATTTCTGTCGATAAACAGCTTTATTTAATTATATAATCTATTCTTTTTTATACGGTAGATACGTTTCACTCAAAAAATGATAAAATACATTGAAAAAATTGAGGAAATTATTTGCAAGCCCGGCTTGTTCCAAAATTGGTGAATTATAAATTTAATTTAATGAAGAAAAATACATTTTTATATAGCAGTCTTAAACCTGGCTTGATAGCATACAAAATATCATCCCAAAGTAATGTAAAACTAAAAATAATTTTAAAATGTAAATTGTTTTACAAAACGAAATTCCAGATTATTTTATCAACCATTTTGGCACGAGCCGGGTATGCAAATATTAGCCTCAATTAATGATTGGATCTCAAAATTTCAATAACCGTGATATTTAAAAAAATAACAACGTATCAAAAATCGTGTAAAAAAAATAATATTGAAAAAGCTACAAAAAAAAATCAAAATATTATATATTTTTTAATACTTTTCATTGCTACTTACGAGGGACTTTATGAGGGACTGGACGTAAATCGCTTTCATCGCTAGCAATGTCAACGTCTAATGTGTTAGAATCTAATGAATACTTTTGTGTGTTATTATCATCCTGTGTTGTTGAATTTTTTGTAATTAAGAAATCCATTATTAATTTTATTTTATTTTTTGCCAGAAAAATATAGTATTTGTTATTTTTTAGTGGACCGTGTTATTTAATGAGTAATATTAAAATATAATATAACTAATTATTTACACAATTAAAACAACCAGACCACACAAAAGAGACCTAGATATCAATAACTAAATCAGAAATAGTTCGATTGACCCAACCAACCAGTGGCGGATTACCCCATAAGCGCTTGGGGCCCCTAAATCTTGAGGGCCTCAAAGATAGCGTCTATTATATAAACCCTTATATTTTAATTTCAGTTTTCAATATTCATTATTATTCTACGAAGAGGTTTGCAGCACTTTTATGTTATTCGAAAAGCAGGGCCTCCGAGGTGCTTAATCCACCACTGCAACCAACCGTTGATATATGATATAATACCTACTAATTTTCATTTTGCCATAAAAATAGCGGTAACTTAAATTTCTCCCAAAATAGTGTAGCATTTATTTTTTATCAATTTATTATTTCTGTAATCTACATTAGGCCCCGAGATAATATTTTGAATACATTGTATATTGTTTTTATCTTTAGATGAGTAAAAATTAATCAAGTTGTTAACATAAGTTTTTTTATGATTAATGAGTTATCAAAATTAATTATGACGGTATTAGAGTAGCAATTATTTTTCCAGACACTTTATTTTCATTATAACTAATTAAAATACGTTTCGCGCATTTAAACATACTTATGTAATTAATTGATTGCACTTAGAGCGTCCTACCCCGGGATTCCGTTAAATTTTGTGATCCCGTTATCCTGAGATTGTGTTAGTACTAATCCCGGGAATGAGAAAGTTGTGCGGTGTCTTTTTTCATTTAGGAAAATCGACAATTTAGAAAAAGGATTACAAAATCGCCGAGCAAAAAATTCTCAATCCCAAATTTACACACGATTTTATGCTAAATGATCAATCCCAGGATTGGAAAAATTGTCAATTCCGAAATTCCGATATCACAAAAAAGGTCAGTAATTGGATGGGCAGGGATGCAGCCACGGTAAAAAATACGGGATAACCACTGTTCTAGTCGTATGTTTAAGCTGTCCAGCTTGGTAAGATTTACGAAGTAATTATAAAAAAAATAGTAATCATCACCTGTGGATCCGGAGTATCTTTCTCGCCGCTGTCATTGGCCCTGGCTGGAAGGTTCAATGCTGGAGGACGAGGATCCCGAAACAGGACTCCCATGGAGTGCCTTGTCATATTTCCTGGAAAATTATCATATATGATAACTGCATCGACAATATATTGTAATTTGTAATCAACTAGTTTGAGGAGGATGTCCAATCGATCAACTATAAATTAGAAATCGCTATATTGGAAGTCTAAATGCATTTTTTTATTACATATCAAAAAAAACATTAATGAATACATTTAAATTATCAGTTTTAAGTTTCTGTACTTCAAAATAATATAGAATTTTTCGGCAATTCGACGACAACTGCTTACGTATTCACCGAATACTTGTTTATGATTATTTGTATTCTGTCAACACCTAATCAGTTAGTAATGCCCGCGGTGAACGAAACCGGGCCTGATCTTAATAAATAATGTGAAATTAGTACAAAAAGTGTTTTATTATTTCTATAATAATACCCAGTGGTGGATTATCCTTTAAGCAAACGAGACGCGCGCTTGGGGCCTCGGAATCTCCTCAAAAATAGCTTATATATGATATTATAAGACATATACTTTTTATTCAGATTTGTATATTTATATTTTTGCTATTTTACTTGAAATTTTATGACGCTTTATGTTATCCAAAAAACAGGGCCGCCCAAATTTGATTGCGCCTGGGGCCTCCCATGTTCTTAATTAAAGGAAGGTTTTAAAAAATCTACAATTAGGCAGGGACGCAGCTATCTCATAACAGATTCTTACATTCAAGAGGGCCCAGCAAAAAGGGGGGCCAAATTGTATACATAATTAATCTAACAAATTACGTGGGGGCCTTATGCGACGTTTGCAGGAGGTCCCCAAATTCCTAGCTACGCCACTGCAATTAAGATGATTTTACCAATTATTGTTTTTCAGTTATTTGTTGAACCCCTGTTCCCAGATAGGATAGTTTGTTAATTAAAAGTATATCAATGCTTCTCAACTTAATGCATATTAACTTCTGAATACACTAGCGGAAAATCTATTGTACACAAATCAAGGCATTTTGATTCATAATTTAGAGTATATACTTATGATAAGAATATATTATAAATAAACAAAAATCTACATTTATAATAGAAAATAATCATTGTACTTAAGTACATAAAGTGAAGAGAATTTTAATGTTTACATCAGGGTTCGTCAACCTGTATACCATAAGCCCGCTTATAGACCAAACCTTTATACGAAACATTTTTACCGATGCTGTGGTAATGTTTTGAGTTTATTTTTATAAATTTAATCAATTTATACTTTTCCATTTATAGAGGCGTCTAAAACCAGTAATACCCTCAGTATGAAAGAGGTAAGCTCCTTGGTGCTTTAGGCTTCTCTGTTGCTCCGTTGTTCAAAAGGACTACTTCGAGAAGATTAAATTATAATATTAATTCAAAGTTGAACGATTCAATCCAAATAAATTTTCAAGTGCTTATTTTTAATAATAATTCTTAACTACTATGTTATTATTTATAATCACTTTCAATGAGTTCACTATCTGTTTTTTTTTTTAATATTAACCATAGAAAAAGACCATTTTTTTAAAACGTAAAAAATGCCTACCGTGAAGGTTTGAATCACTCTCTTTGAAAATAGTATTAACCATCTCGACAACCTTTTCTAAAAGATTTGGTTGTAAGATACTTAGCGTCTCTTTTTGTAAAGACTGTGGATAGAAAGATGCGACTGGAATATGACTAGTAAATCTAATCTAGCTAATTTCTTTGTTTCATTTTTAAGATCGAGCGGGCGGAAAAAAATGTATGCAAGACACATAATTCGTTAACATATAGCAACAATGAGGTAAAGTGAAAAATACGCTTTTAAGATAAGTATGCTTATCGATTGCTGAAAGGTAAATCTTTATAATGATACACTGAAATATATATTTTTTAAAATACCCCTTTTAAAAAAAGCTTGCATTTACAATTGTTGATATTGCCCTGTAACTTCAAAGCATTAGCGAGATTAGTAAAATAACTAGATACAAATAAAAGTATACAAAAAAATCTACAATTATCTTTTATCATAAACCGTAAACAGTACCAGCGCTAGTTTATTTTACGCCCTAGGCAACGATTATTGGCGCGCCCCCTTTTTAAATTTTTTTTTTCAAAATACTGAAAAAAACAATTCGGTATCATTATGAATATTTTTTATATATACATCCATATCCGCTCCTGGTGTATAATATGTGGTATATATGGTTTCCTAATGGAGGTGTCAGAAAGAGAAACAGAAATTTATCTAGGTAAACTGTTACTCAGTCGCTCATCCTCTTTTAAAAATCATATAATGCTATTTATAATTTTAAACTATTTAATACTATTTAAAATAAAACGTTCTATTATTTATTATTATCAGAGTGTATAAAATAATTTGAATACTCCATTTATGCACCCCCTAATGGTTCGCGCCCTAGGCAGTTGCCTATTTCGCCTGTATGGTGGCGCCGGCCCTGACCGTAAAAGAAACTAAATAAAACTATAATACGCTATTAAAAAAGTATAACAATTTACAATTATTGATATTGATATTGCCCTGTAACTTCAAAGCATTAGCGAGAATGGTAAAATAACTAAATACAGATAATCGTATACAAAAAAACTACTATTATCTTATATTTTAAACCGTAAAAGAAACTAAATAAAACCATAATACGCTTTTTAAAAAGTACAACACAAATCTTAAAGTTCAATTATCTCGAAACTAGTACATATTTTCGACTTATCCCACTGTTGCTTTAGGGTAGCGAATATACATTTGAAGGGAAAATCATTGATCGAGGTAACCGATGAGGAGTTTGATTTTCTCGGCTACAAGTACACTTGTGAAGCGCTAATTTAAGGTTGACAACCGCTAAATTAGATAATAAAAATTATATGTAGGCAATAGCCAAGCCCCGCTCTTCAGATAACAAATGTATTTGAAAATAATTGTCGTTAGCAAATAATATTTTGAAGAGATACGAATGTGATGTAGAATTAGATTGATCCCCAACACACGTCGGTTGCCATTTTGCGATACGAAACGTCAAGTGACAAATCAAGCACGTGCCAAATTTATATTACATTATAAAGGGAAATCCTTCAAAGGGGAATTGGTTTGGATGTATTTTTAATTAATGTATTAAATTTATGCTTCTACTATAAACAACAAATCTTGCAACACTTTATAGCTAAAATTTGACTTCGAGAGGCTGTAAAAATGAGAAAATATCGATCCACAATCGGCATAAGATCTTAATCAGCACAATTAGGTAAACTGTGTTTTAAACCAATAATTGTTCGGTATTGCCTAGGCCCTAGGGCAGCCATACTCAACCTGCGGCCCAGTAAGCCTTAATGTGCGGCCCAGTAAGCTCTAAGCCGTGAGCTAAAAAAAAAAGGACTTCCGGAGATATCTGGGGAAAAATTATACCAAATCGAAGATTTCAAATTCCTCGGTGAGCTAAAAAAATAGGACTTTCGTAAATATCTGGGTAAAAGGTATACCAAATCGTGAATTTCAAATTCCTCGGTGAGCTAAAAAAAGGAGTATACCATAAATATGTTGCGGCCCAAAAAAAGGTTGAGTATGGCTGCCCTAGGGCGTCAGTGACAATAATTTTAGAACGTTATCTCATTCGCCTGATATTTTTTAGGACTTTAGGCAATTTAGCGTTTCCATGTATTATCATATGTTCCACGTGGACCCTGGTTGAGCAGGGCCGGCGCCAACATACAGGCGAAATAGGCTACCGCTTACGGCGCATAAATGGAGGAGTAAAATTTTTTTTTCAGTTATTTTAAAAATATATTTTTACTATTATATTGCAGTAAAATAGTCTGATTTTTCCCTAAAACTGACTTATTAAAATATATTTGAGTTGGAGTTTTTGGGCTATAACCAGGGCTGTGGAGTCCGAGTCGAAGAGTCGGACTGTTTTAACTGGAGTCGTGTTTGAAAAAAACCTAAAAAATTATAGTGTATTCAAATTTATTGGGTCAAAAGTGGCGTCACTGCATGCTACTGAGTACTGAGCCTAAAAAAATAATTAAAATTCTTTTTCAAGGTATGGTCGGAGTCGGAGTCGTCTTATTTCTTAATAACTCTACAGCCCCGGTATTAATTAACCTGCTTGCTTAATTTACTCATTTCATTTTTACGTTTTAGCTTTATGCACAAACTTCTATTATCACATCTCACTTTTTTTGTTTTAAAATATATTCATCATACTTTTGTTAAGATCATAAGATGAAAATAGATTTTAAAAATATTCGCTTTTACTCTACCTGCTCAGGGTTATTGTGAAATGTATAAAGTCATTTTAAGTAATAATAAAGATAACGATGTCATGTTTACGCTTCGTGAAAACTATCACTACTTATGCGGGTGCTTTTTTTATTTATTTATAATCTGAAATTTATTATTGAATAGCTGATTGCATATATCAAATAAATGCTATCAGTATATATTTAATATATGACAGTTTTGAGAGTAAGGTCAAATGGTTTCTCTTTGACAATATCCGCGGATGGTTTTGTCATACATTTATATTATTTCTTTACTCTTTTGCGGTGTTTTGCTACATAACTCAGTTAACGTTGTTGCATATATTGCTTGTGCAATTTATTATGAAATAATATTATAAGATGCTCCTAAAAAAACAGGTAGAAGCAGTGACGTTCCTAGGCTATGTGCCGCCCCTAGGCGGACCTCTAAAATAGCGCCCATTTTCTTTCATTCCTTCCCATTATTATAGAAATAAATATACACATATAGAAGTTCGAATCCTATACTCACTTACTCATACTCAAACAAATTTTTTGTCACTTATTCCGTTTTGCTTTCAGGTGATTCATAGTATGTACCTTATTGACAAAGATCCTCACAAATAAATATAATCCAAAAGCCCACATTATTGTTCAATGCTTATGAAAAAATAACTCTTACCTTCAATTACACATCATAAAAAATAATGTAAATATTAAATGCACTTAACCCTCCAAGGACGAGCGTGACCATATGGTCACAGTAAACACCGTTGTTTATTGATCCCACTATCATCTCTTTTCTACCTGAATATCGTTGCATTCACTCATATTTGGTTAAGAAGTACAGACTTCAGTTAGTCATCAGCCGCGGGTACAGAAACGGCCACCAAAAGCACATGCGATTTTTTGAATTTCCATTTTTTTTAAAGGACTTTTTGAAACTGTTTTTTTTATCAAAACATCAAATTATTTACAGTCTTTTGCTTATATATTTGTATTGAAATTATGTTGATAAAGAAGTCAAATTGTAAATATTTTTAAAAATTTCACGTTTAGCTATATTTCAACCCCGAATGTTTGTGTACTCATATGGTCACGCTCGTCCTTACTACTGTCCATCTTACACGGTAATAAAAGGATGAGCATTACCATATAGTCATGCGGGGTTTCTATACGACGACTTTGCGTTTTTTTTTTTTTTTTTAAGAATAAAAGTTATCCGTGACTTATGGCTTAAAAAAATTATCGAAAAAAAAGCTCTCGTCTTTGGAGGGTTGAATTACATAAGTATCGAATCTTGATTTGGTATTTTGTTAATCAAAGACATTGAGGCATCATATTTATTCTAAATCAAATTTATTTTTAAAAAATCTGTGATCATTTGCCGCTCCCTAGGACTTGCCGCCCCTGGGCAACTGCCTACTCGCCTATGCCCTCGGGACGTCTCTGAGTAGAAGCTCGATCTGTATTTGTAGTAAAATACAGTTTTGTGGGTCTGAAAACTGTTATTATAATTAACACTCAACTTTTACACAGATGTTTTTTACTCGATTTTGAAATACCACGGTCAACTTGAAATGACGAATACACGATTTATTTTATTACCGAAGCGGATAGCGGATTTCCTTATAACAAAAATTCAATAACTCAAGACAGTAATAACAAACAAACGGCTTCATTAGATCCGAACATATTAGACGAGTCAGAAATTTCTAGTAATGTAAACGATTTTTGTCCGGTCCCACATTATAAGTCCCCATATATAATCAATATTATGATATTTTTTTGTGTATAATTTACTAATTGAATTTCATTATTACTTTGTTTACGATGCCCTATGCCGCAATGTTGTTATTTTTTCAAATAACACGGTTTTTTTAAATTCAGGCAACTCATCTTAAATTTTTTACATGTTTTTTTTTTTTTTATCATGTCCGCTCCCAATGTGGAGCATGTGGACTCCTAATGGAGTTTATCTCAACAGAAGTGTTTCTACGAGAACTGCTTGTTACTCAGTTGCGCAACCTCTCTTTTTCAAAAGAGAGTAGGAATGGAAGGAAAGGGCTAGGACAGGACTAGTGGTTCGCTAATCGCTCTCGATACGCCCCGTTCATACGATAGGATGAGTGGGAAGGGGGAATTCAAGACATCACTTACATCCATGGTTTTTTTATACACGGTGTAAAAAATACTTGAATGTATTTTACATACTGCGATAAACGACTTAACCATTTCACTAGGCAAATCGATCGTATCTTAAGGCAAATGTGAAATAGCAAAACTTATTTCGGTACGGCCTCTTGAATACTATTGTAATAAACATTATTATCAATATTATGGTAATTCTCACTCTCAAAATAAATAATTACAACTATTTGTGTTTGATATTAAAAAAATAAAACACTCATTTATACTCTCATCAAGTGACCACTATTATTTTCTTAAAATAATCTTTATATTCTTATTCTCTATGAAAAAATGCTGAGCGACATAAGAACAAGTGGCTCACGTTGAAAAAAGGATCATAAAAAGTCAATAAGGAGTACATATTAATCACACTGTGAACAGACATTGTATTTTAAAAATAAAATACCCATTTGTCACTGATAAAAGAATACAATATTACAATACTTTTTATAAGAACAAAACAAAATTAAATTATTATGATGTAACAAACAATAATAAATAAATAAAACTGTAATATTGTATTCTCTGATCTTTAAATAAAACGTCTTTCCACCAAGTATTGATAACTTTTAAGAGGTTCACTGTCAATACTTGGTGGAAAGGCATTATATTAATAAAAACACAATATTTTTTTATCCTTTATTCCACTTTATTTAAAAGGTCATTGCATCAGTTGACAGTGCTCGCAATGAACGAAACCGGTCTTGACCTTTAAAATAAAGTGGAATAAAGTACAAAGGAATATTGTGTTTTTATTATAATATTATTAGATATAAATTAAAAAAAAAAAAACTAAAAGTGATTCGTGTTTAATGTTATAAAGGACAACATTTTGAAAGTATACTTTCATTATGCCATTTTATGGGTAATATACGAACTACAGCTTTTACTTCAATATTGACCGGCAGACAAAGTGTTAATTTATAAGAATATCGTAAATATTTTTAGTAAAAAAATAATTCTTCGTAACAGGACAACCAACTGTTCAACCAAATGAGGATAAATCGATTGGAAAAACCAGTCTCTCTTCCTCAATAATTTCCAGATAGGTAGGTGTCACACGTGTTAAAAATAACAGTTTTAGAATATTAATGCAGTGTTTCACATTGTCCTCATTTTTTCAAATAGTAACTTATTGGCTAAACGATATGAATACGTTTAGTAGCTTTGTATTTATTTGAAAGCAAAAACTATGTTATGTTAAGAAAAATCTTTCTTTGACTTTGTATCAATTTTGAAAACAAAAGTTGATGAAGCAGTGCTAGTCTTGGAAAGCTATCTTCTTGTGAGTGAATCCTAATTTTCATTACGTATTTTTCTCTCCAAGAATCACTTATTTTAAAATATGCCTGCTGTTAAAAAACGATTCGCGGGTTTTTTAATATCTCCGTAGATGTGAAGGAAATTTTCGAACACGACTTCTCCTAACAAAATATTCTGAACACGAATTCTCCGTACACGAATACTCCGTACACTGAAAAATTTCTTTCACATTTACGGAAATATTAGAAGCCCACGATTTGATTCAACATTAAGGCCGCAGTAAAGAAAACATTGACACCTGTCCCCCATAAACTAAATATTTTTAATTCACAATGTAAATTGGTCAAAACGTAATTTGAAAAAATCTTTATCTATCTAATCTAAAAAAAATGGTGCAAATCAAAAGGCCGCATGCGGCCTTTAGCCTACAGGTTCCTCACCACTGATCTAGAGTCAAGATTTTAGTAAATTTGAAAATACCCCGCCCCGCAGATCTCTTGTATTCTGTCGTTGTATGACTGACGTATGTGTTGTAGTTAGTTGTCCGACTATAATGTATTGCAAAATAATAACAAAATTAATTAAAACTTCTAGTACCTAGAAATGTAGAAAATACATGGAAATCTTTGATTACCTGGGTTATTAGTTGGAGAATCGGCCATCAGCTTTTTCAGCGTAGCCTCGTCCAACTTGCCTCCATTCGCTCTAAGGATCTCCTCCAATTCTTCGGATGAATCGTCTCCAATATATGCACACTCTTGAAGATGTTTATGACCGCGAATCATGATCAGTGATGCTCCAGGCCACCTAGCCAAAAATAATTTGCTTAATTTTGTTACTCCTTGCCAAAAATATGCCATGAAAAACAATAAAAAAAGCATGAATCGTTAATGCTTGATTAACGTGTATCAGTTGAAAATGCTTACTAATTGAGCGAAATGAACTCTACGTTTCAACAATTTTGCAATAAATGGTTTCTTTAATATTTATTAGTGTTTGATTTTTTTTCAATATTATATTATGTGAATTGTGACTCAACTAATTATTTGAAAGACTTTCGCGAAAAATCACTTTCTCGGCGGAAAGAGAATTGATAAAGAATAAATTAATTTTAATATCGAGAAAATATTCCCTAGATAAGTATGAAAATATTTTATTTTGATTATTAATAAATGTATTCGCTTACAGGGGGCGTATGCTGGTGTTAGGAAAAACGCTACGAAAAAAACAAAATACATATTTTGATTCAAATAAGTAAAATAAACTATTACATTATTGTTCTTTAAATCTGTGTGTCTAAGCTGCGTAACACCATTCAACATTCTTTCTTTTTTACAGCAAAATGAAAACTTGAATTGTAAATACGTTTATGAAAACTGCTTTGATATCTCTAGATGTTTCCAGAATGACAGATTAATCTTCATTGATTATATAAATCTTAAAATTATTTACCTTCTTACTTAGACACAAATCTTAGAGATAAGTGTATTTAAAAATACTTAACTACTATAAAGATAATTCTAAGCAAAGCCAACCGCCGTGGTAGACTTATAAAAGATTAAATCTTTATTGCTGTGATACATTTAGGAAATTTTAATATTTTAATAGCAGCAATTGAGACAGCAGTAAATAATTACACGTTTTTGACAGTATTTCACATTTCTTCTTACTTAAATATTAACGAAACAAAACATGACATATCGACTGTGGAAAGGAAAAAGGACGTAACCTACACATAGCAAATTTTACAGGAGGCCCAAAAAACTGTTATGATGATTTTGGGTCGTAGGTAAATTATTATTATTATTACCATGTCCGTTCCCAATGTGGAGCATATGGACTCCTAATGGAGTTTATCTCAACAGAAGTGTTTCTACGAGAACTGCTTGTTACTCAGTTGCTCAACCTCTCTTTTTCCGGACCCGCTCGCGCTCGTGTGTCAATGCATATGTGCGAACAGTACGTAACACTTTTGATAGTACTAACTTAGCTCATATGCGTTTCGTTGTAAGACAGGGAAATTACTGTACGGAAACAAAACATTTTTGCATTATAAAAAATAAAAAAAAACTTCAATAATGTGCGAAATAGCGAATTGTGCGAAAGTCGAGTGTGCGAAAGTCGAGGTTCTCCTGTATATTGATTTCAATGTATAATAATATACGAAACGAATTTATACAAAATTACCGACGAATCGATCAAAAGAACTATGTGTCTAATTTTAGTATCACGCAACGCGGAAAAAAAAATAGATGAGATAAAATCTTTAAAGAACTTTGATATTTTAATGCGTAGGATTGCTCTCAAATCTCACCTGACGCAAGTGGAGACGGTAACGATGGACCCCTGAAGAAGGTAAAATCCCCAGTACTCTTTCATGTCGTCTTCGAGGCTCAACTGCCTGGTCATACTGACAGGAACAAGTTTGTTTGCCAGCGAGGGTTGAGAGTCTACCAGGAAAGCGTTGAATGTTGCATTGGAGTGTAGTAATTGCTTCTATAAAATAATAAAAACTAATTAGCCATGTCTGCTCCTAATATAGAGCATATGGCCTCTTAATGGAGGTGTTTCAATATTTATATATATATTTTTTATAGAACTGTTCGTTACTCAGTCACTCAACCTTTTTTCTTTTTCGAAGAGAGTATTAATAAAAAGGATTAGGTTAGGAAATGACATGCAGAATATCCAACCCCGGACCTTTTTGTGATCCCAGGACTCTACATAAAATCATGTATAAATTGGGATTTGGGATTAAGAAAATTTTGAAATCCTGGGATTTTCCAAGCTTCATGTCAATTTCAAAAACCCAAAATTACCATCGTGAGAGCTTTCCAGAATTTTTGAATCAAAAATTTCCATTTTGCAGAATTACCAAACATAAGAGCGCTACAGCATTTTTTTCTCAATCCCGAATTGGACGGGATCCCGGGATTGGATATCTTATTGATATGTGGTTAGATAATCGCTTGTGCTACGCTGCGTTATTTAAGAATTAGAAGGATATGGGAGGAATTTTTCAGACATCACAAACATTCATGCCTTCAAACAGAAATCGATAAATCGATTGAAAAATACTGTTAGTATTGAGATTCAAACCCGTGCGATCCAGCACGGAAGCATTCGTAAATAAAAGTGGAATTAGTACAAATGAGTATTTTTTATTATTGAATAAAATGTCTTTCCACCAAGTATCGACAGTGAACACCCTAAAAGTGAGCAAACATTCTCATACAATAAAATCAATATATAAGAGTAATTACTGCGACACACTAGACGTAAACAACGCCGCGTATACACATCTGCGCATACTTGCATACTTGCGCGACGTCGACTACGTCCAGTGTGTCGTAAGCTCTAAATTACCTGACACCATGTCGTCGAGACTTTCTTATCGATAAGCCGCATATCACTCATTCCCACAGGATACAACTGACCCGAAAATACATGGTACCTGTAAATAAAAAATATATATAAATATTATATTACATAACTTATTTCAATCGTTAAGTTTACTGTCTCATAATCATAATCAAAGAAAAGTCTGTGAAAAACAATTGATTCTGTTTCGTATTGTTATTTTTTTGTGAAAGTTTATTTTATCTTGATTTTTATGTCTGATGAAAGTAGTGATAGATCAAATAGGACTAGAATATGACTAGTCTGGCACTCGATACGCCCCATTTTAAAAATCGTAATTCATAATTAAAATTTTAAATACAAAATAAATAATAAACGAAATTTTTTTGATTAATTACTGACTTACTTAGCTAAGAAATCATTTTTTTCGTTTGTCAACTGTTTTCTACTTTTGAAAGCAGTGTGTGTCAATTGTCACAGTGCTTTCCTTTCCACGTAACGCGGTGTAACGGCGTTCCGGCACCTTTTTCTCGGCATTTTAGGTGTCTCAAAACAAAAAGGTGCCGGAACGCCGATCCACCGCGTTACATGAAAAAAAAAGCACTGCGTATAATCAATAATAAAACTTCACCCGGAGATTGCACTGTTTTAAAACTCTTCTAAAATTTTCAAAATTAAAATCTTAGATTTAATCAAAGAGGTTGGGTTTTTGAACATACTTTGTCAATTTTAAAGATAATGCTACATATTAGAAAACTTATTATAATGTTAACTGTATCGATTGTGTAATCTGACAAACCGCAAGTAAAGAGGCACTGCAATAAGCAATGCTGGCAGGATGGCCACCAGCACAAGTAGCCTTAACGCCTTAAGGGGGCCCCTCAGCCCGTCTAAGCTGCCGCCAGTTGTGGTAGTGGACTCTTGCCGCCTCCATTGTGATGTTCGTCTTAGTGGATTTTCTTTCTCTGGCCCTAAAAAAAACAGTAAAACAAGTTAAGTAAATATGTTTGTGCTTTGCTCGTAGCCAAGAGGTCAATAGTTAAAAGCCTTTATTTTACTCGGTTAATTGGTTAAGACAGGCGTGGGGAACCAGCGGCCTTTAGATTTGAAAATTCCTCGAAGACCTAAAAAAAAGGTGGGCAAATCCGTAAATTTTTGGGATTTTCGACGTCAAAATCTTTGAAAGACCTAAAAAAATGGTCCCACGCTGTTAATTTTGGCAAATTCGCAAATTTCTGGGCCTTAGAAATTGACATGAAAGATTCCCTAGTCAATTTTTACTGCGGCCTTATGTCGAATCAGAAAAATGAATGCGGCTTTTAAAGAAGAAAAGGTTCCCCACCCTTAGGTAAAGAGGTCGAATCCCAAAATAGATGTTTTTTATATGTTGGTGTTTTAAAACTATATAACTATATTCTCAGATCAAATGAGTACATAACTACAATTTTTGACATATATATTGTATTATCTAGGACAGCTTCAGTATACACAGTAATACATTTTTGCCCATTTACATTGATAAGTTTACGGTAAATTGCATATTTTTACATATTATAAGTGCATTACGTAACAATCGATTGCTTATTTAAGTATTGCATATAATTCCATCGAAGTGATAAAAAAAACTTACTGCTTTCCCAGAACACCGATAATTGCTTTGATATAAAACGAGCCCTTTGTTAACGTATTGGCAACTCACCGCTGCTTGTATTCTGTCAAACTTTTTTACTTAATAACACCTTTCACCGTCGTTTAAAATATAATTCCCCTTTTCCCAAGGTATTCAAAATCTGAATTTGAAATAAAATGCATGTACAACTTATTAAAAATCTTGAATATGTGGGAGAAATTCCTCCTTGAAATTCTAAAAGTCTTCCCCTTGTATAAACAACATATTTTAAGCTGAACCTTTATATTCACCAATAAAGAAAGTAATTATTTAAATATCTCAAAAGTTTCACAGCGAGGTAGGAAAACATTTTAACCCAACGATCTCTAATCTCCACAGCTATGACGAGACACTGCCTGAGAATCGTTTTAGACCCAGAGCAGTTCTGCTCGACGACCCTCCATAGATCTTATGTCGTCTAAAATTGTCAATTTTAGAATGAAGCATCACGAAAATGACTCTCTTTGCTTAATTTTTTTTTGTGTACGTATGTGTGTACAAACATGTATGCGCATGTGTGTGTACATGTACGAATATAGTATGGAGGAAACATATGTAATGTGATTTGCAAAATAATGCATATGGAGTTCCCGTGAACTTCTTATCTCTGTAGTGATCGCGCTCTTCCGTCTGCAAACGACGGTAAGGGGATGCAATTTACAATTTTTCAAAATCTTTATCGATGAAGGAGACTGGAAGAACCTTGACGCTGGCGCGTCCTGGTACTTGAAGCTCCATAAATTTGATATCCAAAAAAAAAAGAAGTAATTATTTATCTGACACATGTAACTAATAGATAGCATATAGGTTAACAACCTGGAAAATGAAACCATTTTATGTTAACAATTGTTAAGTAAACGATTCATTATGTCTGGCATATTATATTTAATCTTATCACAAAATGTCTGTTGCCAAGGAAACATCCATATCTATTATAATGTATTCGTATTTTCATACGTAACATAGATTCATATCTACGTTAATAGTAAAATTCTATTTTATGTACAATCATACATATTATGTCATTAATATATTAACGAAATATATATTTAAATATTAAATTAACTGTCACCACTTTTATGAATTTTATTAGTGATTTTAAACACTTTTCTGTTTTTTTTTTCAAATTACTGATCATAAAAAATAATTGTAGTCACTAGTCATCTTTTGACCAACACCATATTTTGATTTTTAATATGATATCGTTTTAAATAATAATAGTTAAATAAAAAAAAAAAAACCTTAAAAAATGTGGACAAATTGAGAACTGACAGCCTTATATCAATATGTATATATGCTTGATGTACTATTTTTTTATAACATCCCCTTCAACCCTTTCATCATGACCACCCCTAATAAATGCTCACTCTAAGACAGTGATACACAAACCGCGGTCCTTAATCTCTTTCTCAAACATATTTTTTTCATGTAAAACATTTATTTAATAAATGTAAGCAAGCTTTTTCTTCAATGAAAGAGAATAAATTGGTTCATAGAAACAGGCTTACAAATATTATGTCAAATTAAAAAAAAATAGTTAAAAATTAACAAACACAAAGAACGCATTAACTTATGAATTGCATATAAATGAAACATAAATATTTCACAATGAAACGATTTTTAATAAGCGAGTACTCATAATCCTTTTTTTGCATGGCTTATTTATTTTCTAAATAACACGGTCAAAATAATATAATGGAACCTATTACTCATTTATCTAAATTTACTTAATCTTTTTTGCACGATTTTAAGGCTGTTTTACATATAACGTACATATGTTCTGTATAAAAAATAAATGAACGTACTTTAGATATTTTTTTCTCTGCGGCCCGAACCCACGATAATTTGTGTTATGCGGCCCGCTGGAAGGTAAAGGTTGTGCATCACTGCTCTAAAACAAGAGGTTAGCTGCGCGGACCTATCAAATATTAATTGAATAACTGTCTCGTAGTGCGCGCCAACCCGGAATGAGTGCGCGAAGGCTTCCCAACTGCTGCGCGGCCGCGCGCATGCGCAGCTAGGAGAGAGCGTTGCTCCTAACTCCTTTGCACTTCTTACGACAGATTATTTTTTATATTACATGTTTGCTTCTAATGTGGATTAAAAGACGTCTAATGAATTTTATATCAATAAATAATTTCTACAAGAACAGTTGCTCAACCTTCCTGTATCAATAAGAGTAGGAATAGGACAGGACTAGTGTTTAGCTAGTCGCTCTCACTTCGCCCCGTTTTATGGATCGGATAAGTGGTAGGAGTAAACGTTTACTTCACAGACATCTATACTTTCAAACAGAAATCAATAATTCAAAAAATGGTATACTCAAAACGTGATCGTGTTGAGTATTTCAGATAGTTCAAAATAAGTCAATGCAAGCGGGAATATCATAGCTGGAATTTAAACCCGTGATCTCCGCAATCAAAGCCAACAACGTTAACCACTCGACCACGAACCCCAGCAATCATATAATAACATACTGTCCTATTTTAAAACTAGGTCCATAAAAATAAATAGCAATAATTTGCAATTTCTAGATAAAATTATATTTCTTTCTTATCATTAAGATATCATAACTGAGATAAAGTAAATAAAATATATTTATAATATACAACCGTGAGATTACATAAATGTCATCGTTAATCCTTGTATTTGTATACAGCACATTGTATATTTAAAATAACTTTTATCTAACATAATACATGGATAGAAAAGGATATATTTTACAATAATTTTGTCATTAAATCCAGATAAAACTCACGATCGCTGTCACTTTAATGTCAAACGGCTTAATCAATTGAAATATATTATCATAAACCACGGATTAAGTCATCATCTGCCGTGATATTTACGTGTTTTATTGTTTTTTTCTAATGCTTCTGCCTCGCCTGAAGACGATCAGTCAACGTCAGAGGTGGTGTTGACACTTTCTATTGAAATTGCTTCCAATGTCTTAACCGTTAAAATGCCGCGCAAATATAAATCATTAATATGTCCCAGAGATACTGTGTGTTTTTGAGAAAAATAATTTTGCCTAATATACACTCGAATTCAATATTTTAAAAACCTATATTGACTCAGTATAGACAGCACTACACATATTCATCAAAATATCGCTTATATTCTATTAGAATACCAAGTATTTGATTTTTTAAATGTCTTGAACATGTCCCGGACACCTGTGTCCGCTTGGTATTCAAGTGGTTAAATATAATATAAGTTATAAGAAATACCTGCTTAAACTATACTTTAAATAGCAGTCCAGATAATTTGTTCGATTTGTGCATTCGCCATATTTTTTTATGCAAAAAATTATAGTATGATGGAAATAAAATACAAAACTACCTGGCCCATTACCATGTAATATAAATATTACGATTTACGAAGTTTGTGATGGAGGTATCTAGGGGTGGGCTGGAGAGGGCTCGGAAGGGCTGGCGCGAGCCTCTTGGTAATTTAAGAGAAAACAATATTCTTAGATAAAATAAGCATCTAACTGTAATTTCTGACATATATTATCTACGACAGCTTCAGTATACACAGTAGTACATGTTTAGCCATTTAGAATGATAAGTTTAAATGTATTAAATAACAATCTTAACTTATTTAAGTACTGCATATTATTGCATAGGATTGATATAAAAATTCACTCCCTCTCCAGAACATCGAGAGTTGCTCTGAGATTAAGCGAGCCCCTTGTTAACGTACTGGCAGCCCACCGCTGGAGGTACAAAACATACAACTTACATACCTTAAAATGGTTTATAAAAAAATAGAATGTTAAGCTCTCGAGAGTTTTTAAAAATGATTATTCATTGAAATTATTATTGTTTATTGAAAAACTGGAGGATTTAATTAAACTTCGATATTTTTTTGGAATATCCAAATTTTGTATAACAAGCATTTGCGTCACTTTTTGTGGATCCATATAACCGTGTCATATGAGGCATGAGTTTATAGGTATATATATATAAAATATATTATCAGTATTGTGATACGAATTGACTGAAATTTGTATATTTTTTATTACCAATATTATTTATATATTCGTCATCATGCAAGCCCTATTTCCGACCGTTACAATCTTTATTTTATTTTTTATCAGATTGATATTTTTAGCGACGTCGTTCTCTAGGCAACTTTGCGTTTCTATATTGAATCAAACACGTGTCACATCACACACACACACACATATATATGTGTGTGTGTTTTTAAGTTTTCATATAAGTTGAAATAAAAAATAAATACAAAAAACTGTATTTTAATTTTGTTATACATAAAAAGTTTCATTTGAAAACTAGGTAATTGCTGACTGATAATGATGTCTATTTTTTGAGCAATTTGTCCCGAAATAGTCACAGAAAAAGTTGGCAACCCTAGACACCACCGCAAGTGGGAGTTCATACGTTTAATTGAAAAATTTAGATTACGATTTTATATTTCTGTTTCCTCTGTCAGACGATTTTTTTATATAAATCGCGAATAAAAGTGTAATACATATCGACTCTGGAAAGGAAAAAGGACGTAACCCACACATATAAAATTTTACAGGAGGCTCTAAAAACGTGTTTTGATGATTTTGTGACATATGCAAATTATGAATTATACACAACCTTAAAGTGCACGGATACTTCTAAACTGATGTTTAATTGATATAACCTAATATTAATTAAAGAAATTGTCTCGGAAAAATCTTTATTTCAGTGTTTTTTCTTGGTTCTAATTTTTTACAAGATCATCTTTTTCAAACTTAAAAGCTAAATTTAGATACTTATTCGGCATTTTCAGCTTCCATCCTTTTGATAAAACGCGTATCAAGTTTGATACATTGTGATTATCGAAAAAAAGCTGTTTTGTAAAATTGAGGGTTACGTTGTTTTTCCTTTCCACAGTCGATATTATATACAAATGATATAAAACGGACAGAAGATTGAATCGAAAACGCCTGCTAATTTATTGACTATTATTAACGCTGACCGTGGACATAATGGTGCATTAACTCTTGACACACAAGGAAAATAGTATATTATTGACGTGTGTGATTTTTTTTTAAACTGATGAAATAATTATTGACGCATTAAAAAAACTTCGCTTTATAGTTAAGCAAATAAATAGTAAAATGACAAAATTGGATTAAAATATGACGTTTGTCATATTTTAATCGTGCTGCGTGTTGTACATTAATATAAATAATATTGAATTTGGTACCAATATAATTGTTAATTTGTACAAAAAAATATATTTTATCTGTTGATTACTTATAATGCCTCTGTACTCAGGGCCAGCGCCACCATACAGGCAAAATAGGCAACCGCCTAGGGCGCAAACCATTAGGGGGCGCGTAAATGGAGTATTAAAATTATTTTTATATACTCTAATAACAATAAATAATAGTAAGTTATACTTTATTTTGACGCTTGTATTTGCTCGTTGTAATTATGTATCGTATTCTATATGATTCGATAAAGAGTGGTTGAGCGGCTGAGCAAGAAACAGTTCACGTAGAAAAACTTCTTTTTGGATACCTCCATTAGGAGGCTATATGCTCCACATTGGTAGCGGAATGGATTTATAAAAAAAATACATAATGATCCCGTATTGTCTTTTTTTTCATTATTTCGAAAAAAATGAGACTATGTTTGAAAAAGGACGCGCTAATAGCCGTTGCCTATGGCGTCAAATAACCTCGCGCCGGCACTGTCTGTACTAAAAATTTAGCCTAAAAACCATTGCACGAAAACACATTTCACAGCATCGGTAGTTTCAACAAGTGATGGCCGATTGTAAGTGCGCGTTATCTCTTTGTGAGCCATGGTATGTGTAGCTTTGCCCCTCACCATTCAATCCTTAATCATATATGTTTCAAAATTAAAAGTTGTTTCATTAGTGCCATTAACTATCATTCTTGCTTATTATTATTTAATTATTTTTTTACGTGTAGTTATACCAATTCAATGTATTTAATTAACCTTTATTAATATCTTTATATTTTTAATTATTATTATTGTTGCCTATCAAATTGTGCCTAAAAACATGTATCTTAACTGTATCATTGAGGAGATATCGTATTTGGTATTTTGGTGTGATTCAGAAAGGAAAACAAGTTTATCGAATAAAAAAAATAAAAAAAGCTATTCCCAGAATTTCCAATTTCAAAATCCCAGGAATTTGCGGAATTCCCAAAATGAAAAACTTTTTTTTAAGCTATCGCTCAATTTTTTTTTGCACTAAAAAGAACAGAACTTTTTTTGATGGCAACGATTTTTTAAGTTCTCGAGCTACTGGTTACTACTGGCTACTCAAGCTCACTGCAAAGATATTTAATATTATTAATGTATAAAAAAATTACTCCTCCATTTATGCGCACTAGGCGGTTGCCTATTTTGCCATGGTAGCACCGGCCCTGTATACTACCCATAAAATACTTATTTGGAGCAAATAGGTCTATCAAAAATACTAAATAAAAAAAATAATTGACATGCAGTACCTTCATTTTACATGTTATCCGTAACTAACAAGTTAAAAACCCTATACTTCGATCAATAAATACATCGATGCAAAAATGTTATTTACACCAGAAAGATAAACAGTTTTACTGTCAATATTCTTATTCATATGGTGCCTTGAAATTATATGTTTCATTTTTCTAAAGAAATGATGTACATACATATATTAACTAAATTTAATAAATTGTTGAAGTTCAAACGTGATTAGCCAGCGGCCAAATAGTGTCAAATGACACTACTGTGGTCATCTTCCAATACAATCATAATATCATTGCAGTAAGGCCAAAACTGGATTTCAAAATGCTTAATTTTTTAGCGAGTTTTCTAAGTGACGCTAAAAAGATGTAACCCTGAAAATGGAAATGTAACTGGGAACAATGGAGTGAATATTGATAAAATCTAGAAACTTAAATAATAGAAATAAATATATGATAAGTAACCAAAACTCGAAATCAACTAAAACGTACTTCCCAATCACAGAGAGAATATGTTTTATGCAATGTAATATTTGGATATACTGATTTAAAAACGTTTTTCCCGACAGCATATCAAAATTCTCAACAGACACTTTTTTACGAAAACCACTAGTTATTAAGTCACTTATTCTTTCGGGAGGGTAAAGACTAAGGATGTAACCATTGGACTACGTAAAGAAGGTGGTTTACCGCAAGGTAAAAAGTAAATGCGCGATCTAGAACGCGCGTGGGAAACCTGCGGCCTTTTGCCTACCCTGGTGCGGCCTTCTGACAAATTCTGTAAATGCTTTTAAATTCGTAAATCCTAAGATTTTCGATGTCAAAACCCTTGGATAAAAAAAAGGTCCCACGCTGATAATTTTGGTAAATCCGCAAATTTATGGACTTTAGAAATTGGCATGAATTTTTTTTCGGCCAATGTTTACTGCGGCTTTATGTCGAATCAAAAAAAAAACGAATGCGGCCCTTAGAGAAGAAAAGGTTCCCCACCCCTGATCTAGGACATTATTATTAATTATGTGTATTTTTTTACAAAATTTCGAGAATACTTTTATTAACTAAATTTTACGACACCCCATAAACGATCTCCGAAATCTTCATAATAAATATGTTGCATTTCATTATAAATATTTCAAAACTTATATACGTGTGTTTTATTAAGTTAAAATCAGGTCAGCTTAAACATTAGTTAACTTCTTATTTGTAACCGAAAGTAATGAAATAAATCTTTAATAAATAGTTAAAACATAATATTACTGTATCAATTCTTTATAAGTTACCAAACAAAAAAAACTTTAAGAATCATTACACAAACGTACATTATTTCTGAAAATGATGTTTATCCGAAGAGCAAGGGATAATCTATATGAAGATTCAATGCCGTGGAAACCACGAGTAAGGCATCAAATCCAGGACTCTTTTTATGTTCTCCGGATTTCAGGATTCACAATATTTTAATCTCAAGATTCCGCTATCGATCACATTATCATAATTTCATGTTTAATTGTACACATATCCCAAGTTTTAATAAAAACAAATCAATCTGACATTACAGCTTAAGGCCGAGGCCAAAGTTTTTTTTAGACAGTTGCTTGAGATCAATTCGAGGAAAAGAGATATCACAAAAATCCATGTCCATGACTATAATTTTATATTTACATAATAAAATAAAATAAAATTCTTATCCCGCCTAAAAAAGAAATAAGTAAAGCTGAATTTTGTATAAAACTATGAAAAAAAACTATAAAATTGTCTGTTCCTGTCTACGACTTATAAAACTTCTACAACATGAGAGGAAGTGAGACCATCCTTGGCGGATTAAGCAAATGAGAGGCCCCAGGCGCAATAAAATTTGGAGACCCTGTTTATCGAATAACATAAAAACTGTAGAAAGGTCCATGTAAAATATATATAAAAATATTCAAATCTGGATAAAAAGTATATGGGTTATATTATATGTATAAGCTATTTTCATTTATTATGTTGGGATGATAAAACAACAATAATATGGAAGTAAATTGGATCAATATTTATATTGTAAATGTGATTTTTTACATGTTATAATGAACTCCGAAATACCGATATTGGTATTAACACAATCCCGGGATTGGATGCTCTAGCGGTGACCAAATTAAACGGACACTCAAGAAAGTTGACCACTCGGCTACAGACCTTCTATGATAGTACAGCATATATTTTTTAATCCACGTCCGCTCTCAATGTGGAGCATATGAACTTTTTTATAGAGGCATCTCAACACAAATTTGTTACTCAGATGCTATTGAAGACAGCCTGGTGATAAGCTACGCCCCGTTGCTTAGGATTGGAATGGTGAGAGTGATTTTTTAAACATCACAAACACTACGGAATTCGAACAGAAATCTATAAACCGATTGAAAAAAAATACTGTTCGTACGGGGATTGGAACCCATGTCACGGAAGTCAACGACGTTGAACACTGCACTACGGACCCGACAATATTTTATATGCGAAACAAATTAAATAATTTAAACAAAAAACAAACTCACTATAATGCATATCTATGAACCAAAATAACAACACAATAGATCGACACGCAGTATAAATAATTAGCGATTAATTTTTCCGAAGTTCGTTTCCTATTTGGTCAACAATAAAAGAAACGACATCTTCACGGAAGATGATAAGTAATGATACATGACCGGTTTTGACAATGAAATAAATACTTATGACTAAAATCGAGCCGGCATACTCTTTTTAACGCAAACACGGTGTGAAATAGCATGACTAAATCTACTGGACAGTGAAAATGGAAGAATCGATCAAGAGCGAATTGTAGATACAAATAACAATATCTTACGAGCCGCTCTGCAAACATTAAAACTATACACTTAAAGATTTACTAGTGGTTATGTGGTATTGGTGAAAATTTAAAAACCTAATAATTGCAGCCAATGTTCCCTCTAATTTCAAAACCCCGCGCACTCTAATACAACTACAGTAGAATCCCTAATTTCACGACCCCAAATTACGCGCTGGCTTGAAATATTCGCCGCAAATCCCCCAATTGCACGGTCGCATTCCATTGTCGTTACTACGAGACGGTCGCTGTGCCGCGCATACAGTCAAATGTTGGCTAGCGTTTGTGTATTCTACACGTGCCAGGCTATCCACGTATAGCGGGCGACTGTCTATGTGTGGATTTTTTACGCCCTTTGCATTTTATCTCTTGGTAACTAAATATTTCGTTCATATATTTTTTTTTTGCAAAACTAAGGGAAATCTTAGTTTTGCATTTTTTTGCGGAAAAAGCCAAATCCGTAATTTTGATCCGTAATGAGATTCACACCCCCCATTACCTTACCCCGAATTACACTTTCCCGAACTTAGTGTAAGTGGGGGTTTTACTGTATTCAAATAATATATTTAAATTGGAATAACCGTAATTGACCGTTATAAATTATAAATTGAGCAATTAGATGATTTAACTAGAACTAATTTTTCATCTATGTATTCTCAGAACACGAACATCTAAAGATAGAGCAGAATACAAAGATTAGTTGTGAGGAACGGAGTGAAAACTAGAAAAATTATAAAATATGTTAATTATTTTAATTCAGCTTATATTATATACTTAATTTGTGCTTGATTTTATTTTATGTAAAAAAAATAGAATGAGTTATGTTTTATTTGTTACACTTGTTATTAAAAACTTATAAATAAATAAACAAATGATTATATTTTTATTATAGAAATCAAAACAAAAAAAAAACACTATCTTTTCATATCAAATATGACAAATTATGCAACGCACTGAATTTTCCGCGACCTCTCGTCGTAGAAGAAACATGGAGTGCAATGCAATACCGATATCACCTAAACCGGAATCCCGGTATTCACGGTGTTTTTCCGATACCGAAATATCAGTTTAGAAAATAAAAAAAACCGATATTAAAAAGTTGCCAACATTGAATTTTAAATGTATAAATAAAAATTTTGTTCGCTATTAATTAAATTACGCCCTGTACGGATAGCGTTTTTTCAATCGATTTATCATTATTTGTTCAAAGACATGGTTGTTTGTAGTGCTTAAAAAACATTTTAATTTAAAAAAGGTTTCCTGAGTACATCTTTAGTTAATACTAAAACGAACATTTGTCAATTTCTTAAATTATACAATGACCATGAATTTATAATTCGTTTGACTTGTGCTTTAAAGATTTTTCAAATTTTTATCAAGGTTCGAAATTCTCGACGGCAATTTGGTTTTTCGTTCCACGTTTTATAATTTTTATTATTTATCACAGAAGTGATAATTAATCACAATACAAATTGACTCCTACACGCTCGGATCTTGTTTAGCTTAATATTGTAAATATAAAATAGTTTATTTTCGATAAATAAAATCTGTATTTCTTTTTTTATATAGAGAAGGATTGCTTTGGATATATTATTACTAAAACACTCTTTCAAACAAAAAAAGTATTTTATTCATATTATATTTTCCATATGATTAATGTTACTAGTATTAAGACTGTAAAACAACAATAATTATTTTGAATATCATTTTGTCGACTGTGCCACAGTCACCCATAAAATATATAAACGAATCCGTCGAATAATCTTCTTGTTTATGGTGAAATATAGAAGAAATGTGCCATATTTAATGGAGACTGCGTACAATTATCGATATGGCCTCACGATAATAATTATTCGCCAAGTGACGCTCGATGAGATATTATACCGTTTTGACAGTTTTTATACTAACAATATAATTCTATTGCACTTTGACTACTTAATTAAATTGACTAACTACAAACATTAGCAATACAATAACCGAACCATCGTCTAGATCAGGGTTTCCAAAACTATGTTCCGCTGAACACTGTTGTTCTACTGAACCTAAATAGGTGTTCCGCGAGCACACTCATAACTTAAAAACCACTCTTTTTCAATGTTTTCTAGAAACTAGCAATTATGTTTTTTTTTTGTTTGTGATCCATTTTTCGTAACAGAATAACCAACATTCTTAATTCAGTGCAAGTGATTAAGAAAATATTACTGATTTTATTAGCGATTCTGATATAAATGTCATTAAATTATGTTCTGGTGAGTTTTTCAAAAGAATCTCCCAATGTGTCATAACGAGTTATTATTTTTTTACATCCATTTTATACAATCTATTTATGGGAAGCAGGATTTTCTTTTTATGCTGCAACAAGCCAAAGCGAAGGAACAGACTCGACGCCAAATCATTTTAAAATAATAATAGTTTTATTATTAATTAATATGTGTTTTGTACTTATACTATTATGAATAAGCCGACCTAAAAATAAGTGTTCCGTTAAAATTTCCGGATTTGCGAAGAGTTCCATTGCAGAAAAAGTTTGAGAAACCCTGGTCTAGATGTCTACATAGGGAAATGAATTTTTATGACCAGTTTGTACAATATATTCCAATCATTGTAACGTGGCGATTTTACTTAAATTATTGTATAATTAATTATACATTATATTGTTTTGAACGTAACCGCAAATGGAAAACCCGTGAAAATTTGAAGGTGATTCACATACTTTAAATATCTTCAATAATAATCATTAAAATAAATGGGGGAAAAAATAAAAATAATTAACTAGAAACTAACAAGGCGTGGACAAGTTTTATGACTAAAAAGAAACAATATTAATTCCATTTTTATTTTTTATTTAACCATGTCCGCTCCCAATGTGGAGCATATGGATGATGAAGTTTATCTCAACAGAAGTGTCTCTACGAGAACTGCTCGTTACTCAGTTGCTCAACCTCTCTTTTTCCAAAGAGAGTAGGGATAGAACGATAGAGCTAGGACAGAACTAGTAGTAAGCTAATCGCTCTCGATACGCCCCGTTCATAGGATAGGATGGGTGGGAGGGGGGAATTCAAGACATCACATATATCCATGCCATGCCTTCGAACAGAAATTCATACATCGATTGAAAAATCAATTTACAAAACTGTCCGTACCGGGATTTGAACCCGTGCCCTCCGTAACTGAAGTCAACAACGTTGACCACTCACAGGCCAAAATTTCAAAATAATTGCGGATAATTTTCCCAGACTTGTGCTACTGATTAACTGCACCATATAATGAATATGCTTGTCACGTAACACAAAAAGAAAATGTTCATATTACAACAGGCTTAATAACTTCAAATTTCGGCTGAAATCACAACACTATGTATTTCCTTACGAAATTCATCGACTCGTTCACAATTAGAGTATCCAATCCCGGGATCTCGTCCAAATTTCTGATCCCGAAATCCCGGGACTGACACGGTCGCGATCCCGTGATTTCGGGATTGAGAAATCTTGAGCGAATCCCGAAAACTGATTTGGAGATAATCCGGGGAAAAGTATACCAAATCAAGGAATCCAAATTCCTCGGTGAGCTAAAAAAAACGACCTTTAAAGATAATCCGGGGAAAAAGTATACCAAATCGAGGAATTCAAATTCCTCGGTGAGCTAAAAAAAAACGAGCTTTGAAGATAATCCGGGGAAAAAGTATACCAAATCGATGAATTCAAATTCCTCGGTGAGCAAAAAAAAAAAACGAGGTTTGGAGATAATCAGGGAAAAGGTATAGGAAATCGAGGATTTCAAATTCCTCGGTGAGCTAATCCCGGGATTGAAAGTTAATCAATCCCGAAATCCTGGGATTGGATACCCTACTCACAATCAGTCAGTGCAAAATTTGGATTGCTATATTAAAAACCCTATACACAAAAAAATGGTAATAACATAATAATATGAATGACGAACTTATATAATATAACCCGTATACTTTTGGTTCAGATTATTATATATGTTTACTAGTTTACTTGAAATTTTTATGTTATCAGTAAAACAGGGCCTCCAACTTTTATTGCGCCTGGGGCCTCTACTGTGCTTAATCCGCCACTGAAAATCAGATCTAATTTGCAAAACTAATGTGCATAAACGATGTCCTGTACGCTTATTAAAATTAATTTATTGAAATATCATTGCAATAGCAAACTGAATAGATTGAGCATGTTTTTGTCTTCGTTATAGCTGGTTTTTCTTGTATTTATCTTTTGCAAATCATTCTAGATCAGGCGGGGGGAACCTGCGGCCTTTTGGCTACTCTGGTTCTACTTTTGGCCAATTCTGAAATTCTGCACATTTTGAATTTGAAAATCCTTGAAAGACCTAAAAAAAAAAAGGTCCCACGCTGCTAATTTGGGCAAATCCGCAAATTTCTGGGCTTTAGAAATTGGTATGACTTTTTTTCCGGCCAAAGATTCCCTAGTCAATGTTTACTGCGGCCTTATGTCGAATCAGAAAAATGAATGCGGCCTTCAGAGAAGAAAAGGTTCCCCACCCCTGTATATGTTTTTAAAATGCCTTTCCACCAAGTATTGACAGTGAACACCTTAAAAGTGAATATGTTTTGGTTTTACTATTCTGCATTACGAATACTGACGGCGGTGGTACATTGTTGAGTACGATTTGACTGAAGAATACTTATGTAATTGGTATATTTTATGCCAGGCTATAAATGTATTTTGTGAGTCATTCATTAACCAAAAAATGTTACTTATTTATATTTCAGGGGCACTAACAACAAAAAGTATTTGTGTTTCGTGAAAAAAAAATCTAAAAGAGAGATATCTCGAATTGATAATAACAAACAATCATCCATATCAAATCATCTTAACACCGTGAGAACCAGAACGCATTTTTATAAGTTTTTTTTGTGATATTATTTACTATCATAATAAGTAAGCTGCAGTTAAAAGAATACGCATATTCTGTAAATTGAATTAAATAATCTTTCTATGAAATCTGTATAATTCAAGACATATACATCCATGCCTTTGAACAGAAATTCATAAATCGATTGAAAAATCAATTTATAAAACTGCCCGTACTGGGATTCGAACACGTGCCCTCCGTAGCGGTAGCCAACGACGTTGACCACTCGACCACACAGGTGGCAAAAGGCGGCAATTGTATTCACCTTATATTTATTGTAATAAAAAATTAGCTGACTCATTAAAATGAGCATATTGTTCTAAATTAAAAACAAAATACAATTATCGATAACTCAATTATTTTTTAACGTCAAACAGGTATACGTCGTTTACTACTAATCATACAAAGTGAATATATCCGGTTTTCCTTTTAGACGCCTCATATAACAAATTGTTATATAATTGACCAGTGCTTTTTTTAAAAAGGTCCCGGACTCACTTTTTGTCAAGCTTTTTCCTAAAAGTTTTTTTTCCAATCCATGTCCGTTCCCAATGTGGAGCATATGACTTCTTAAAGGATATATATCAACAGAGCTTTTTTTACGAGAACTGCTTGTTAATCAGTTACTCAACGTTTCTTTTTTAAGAGAATAAGGATAGAAAAAGAGCTTGGGCAGTACTAGTGGTTTACTAATCGCTCTTACTTTGCCCCTTATTTTTCGGAATGGAAGGATGGGAGAGAATTTAGATATTACAAACACCCACGCCTTCGAGCTTAAACTGAACCCCTGCATTTGTGGAATGAAGAATATGACTCATTTAGTTCTTGAAGATCTATTTCACTTTCCAACACATTAAAAGATTGATTTTTATTTGCCTATTTCTATTTATATTAATAGCTCAAATTGTTTTGCTATTATAATGATTAAAAAATATATTTTCTCAATCTTCTTTTTTTCTCACTAAATAAATATGTATATTTTTTTTCTTATATTGATTAGAAACATTAAAATGCCGAGAAAGGGATGCCTAAACGCCGTTCCACCGCGTTACATGTGAAAAAAGCACTATATAATTATATCGTAAGATATTTACAAAATAACAGTAACATGCCCTAGATAGCTTCAATAACATTCAATAAAAGAAAGAAATTGAGTATAGGAAGTTGATAAGGAAATATACAACAAAAAAAAAGAAGAAAATGTAACATGCACCGATAAATCATTGTTTGGCACACATTAGCGATATCAAATTCTTAACTGAATATAAATCTTCTAATTGTCAATCACTGACTTCCAGTAAGTGAAAAATAAATAGAAAACAACTTCAACCTTCCGTTATCAAGAATGTAAATTTTACATACTTAGTCATCACCGAGAGTTTATTGATAATATCAGACTAAGATAATGTATTATTAATTGTTCCTTTTAAGATTTCACAGGGTCGGATTTACCTGTGTGCTAAAATGGTTGAAGCCTGGGGCTTCAAAATCTTAGGGGCCTCCAGACGAGATGTTAATTATTTTCTAGCTGATTTATATGTATAAATATTTTATATACTGTAATTATAATATTATTTTATGCGTTTTTTGTATTGTTTCAATTCACACTTCCATACCGTTTTTGTCTACTCCTAACACGGGCTTGGGGCCTCACTACAACTAAATTTGGTTTCTGAGTTCACTAGCAATACTCAATGGAAAAACTCATACTAAAAAAAATCACCTTTATGTACTTATTTCACAATTATGTAGTATACTGGTTTCGCTCATTACGAACATTTTCAACTAATTAAAAAAAAGTTTCTGCCAGCAATAACTGCCAACAAAATTGACTCAGTTCGTATTAATTCCTTAAATATCGAAATAAATAAACGTTATATGGATGAATTTGTTTTACAATAGATAGAACATGATTAAATATTTCGATCTGCATTCATAACCCAAAAAATCCGATTCAACGTTTTCTGGCAATATACAAACGATATGTACTTACAGTACGAAAGTTAATTTTAAAAAAATGGAAACAAATTAAATGGTCAGAATTTAAATCAATTTTTGGTCAGAATAAAAATATTATACGGTCAGAATATTTGATAACAATTTTGGTTAGTAGGTTAGGTTAGGTTAGGTTTTTTTTAATTTCATTTAAATTAAGACTATTTATTCTGACTGATATATTATGACCATTTAATATAAATTCTGACTAATGTTATTTAAATTCTGACCAGAAAAATACGAGCCAATTTAAATGCAGACCAGGTAAAAAATACATACCTGTAAAATATGTCTAATATAAATAAACATAATAATATCGTAAAATAAAAATAATAAAAGATTTTTAGTACTTTTTCCACTTAAAATTTATTTTATCAGGACCGGTTTCGCTCCTCACGAGCATTATCAACTGATAAGGAAAATAAATTAAACAGTGCTATTTCTGATCAAATAAATTTTAAGTGGAAAAAGTACTAATTTTTTTTAATTATTTTTATTATAATGCCATTCCACCAAGTATTGACAGTGAACACTTTAAAATTGATAGTAATATCGTTTCCGCGTGCGGCTATTTTTGTTTATAGAATTTTACGAATAACGTTAGAATATATTTTTTTGGTTTGTTTTGTTGTATTGTTGGATCGCAACGTGTTAAATTTATTATTCGACAATACCGTACCGGCACGTTTTATACAGAGCGAAAAAACAACACAACAATGTCAGCATCTCAGTGACAAATGTAAACTTCCTTTGTTACAACATTGTTGCCAATTGAATTTCACCGAGATACTTTAATTACTGTTATTAATTTGTCATGCTCTAAAATGCTTCATAACGATTATCATTTTAATATGACATAAATTATTGTCTAAGAACAGTGGCGGCCGGTCAATGTGGCATTGGATCATTGCACACCTTCAGCAGTGGGCTGCCAATATCTTAACAAGGGGCTCGGTAAATCTTATCCATTTATTTGTATCCATTTTCGCTCCCAATGTGGAGCATATGGCCTCCTAATGAAAGTATCTCAAAAAAAGGTTTTTTTTCTACGAGAACTGTTTGTTACTTAGTCGCTCAACCTCTTTTTTCCAAAGAGAGAAGTAGGGACAAAATGATAAGACTAAGACAGGACTAGTGATTAACTCAAACCCATGATGTCCGGCACGGAAGCCCACAACGCTGAATGAAAAAAATGAAGGTGCTACTAAGTCTTGTTTCATAATAAAGTTTAACCATCTACAGAAATTGCAGTTAGGTGCTGATTTGATCTAATACGAACGATTTTCTTATCTTAACAAGGGGCTCGCCGGCCGCGCTGAAATTTAACAAGGGGCTCGCGCGAGCCTCCCCGAGCCCCCTCCAGCCCACCCCTGCACACCTTGTATATGCATGGGCGGTTATATTTCATGAAATAATATTCAAACATAACATTTATACCATTCACTCATTTCATAAAGTCTTCATGTACATAATAATAAATAATACCGTTTTTTAAGTTAAGGGTAACCAATATTCAATATTTCTATGAATTGGATCGCTTTTTTTACTTATCTACATTGTAAAAAAAATAGTTTGAATGTATACATTTTTCAGCTCGGTACGTAAGAATTTTCCACAATCGTATTTAACACTTATTCACTTATTGATGTCAGATTCAAAGTATAAAATAAAGTAACATAATACTCACTTCCATTTAAAGGCAAGCTTTCTATATCTATGGTATCCTGAACAGTGCTTAGATCGTTAGCGCTGCTCGTGTCGAACGTTTGAGAACATTCCATTTAGTTGCAGTAAGCACTCTTATTTTTGTGCCTTACTGTATCGGCACTTTATTCACTTGTATTTATATAAAATTTAACACAGGTTTTTAATAAATTACACTTAACTTTTATTTGGACGTCTTTTAATAATTCTGATTAGGATTAGTTATATTTTTTATTTTATGAATATATCTAGTAAGTACATAAAGAAACTACACAATAGTATTATAATTTTTGTCAGCTGAAATAAAAAAAAATACTATTTTATTTTTATTTAATTAAACAAAGTTTTTAACACACAATTTATTGTTGATGTATTATTCCTTGAAATGAATATATTAATTTTAATTCTGTGCTGCTGTTTAGTACTATGCTGTTTTTTTTAACTTAAGTATGTTTTTAATCCAATAAAATATTAAAATGTGACATAAATTTAATTTATACGCAATTAATCATACAGCTACAAAAGCTTGTGTTTTTATTTAAGTATATCGTAAAATAAAATTTCTACGTATTTACGTATTTACAATTTTATTTTAGGTAGGTAAACGTTTATTGTTTATTGTTTTAGATTTCGTTTGTTTAAAACAAAACACAACAATCATAAATTGCGTATAAGTGTCAAATAAACGGATTTGAATAAAGAACAAAAGACTGTCAAAACTTAACAATAATAACAGAAACAATGCTATATTTTAAATATTAGAACAGGAAATTCAAATATCAGAATAATAATAAGATTATCATTACTTCACTCGGTAAAATAAAATGCGATTTTATCGACACTCAACGAATTCTTTTATCACAATAATAACATTGATACCGTTTACGTAAATTGTTCACTATTTTTAGCTGAGGATGTCAAACTTATTCTTCTTGGCCATAAAAGTATTCACTCACATTATTAATTTGAAATGTCAAAACAAAATAACTGATTGGGTAAAATTGACATGGATAGATTGAATAATTTATTTACATTATGACTGATTACAAGGCCATTATTGTAGACAACGTGTAAAAAGCGAATGACATTTAAAACAGAGGAGAAATTTATTTTAAAAATGCTGCTCCACGTGTTATCTATAATTATTATTGTTGTGGACATTGGCATCTAACGCCATCTCTTTCCAACTCACACAATGTGTGTTTATTTTTAATCATCTATGTAGACAGTGGCACAGTTAATAAATGTAATTTGGGGATAGCAAAAAATTAGAGTTTTTTTTTGTTTAAATTTCACTTCATTTTTTCACCAATCAATGGTTTTTTGTTCGAAGGTATAGATAGATTTTTTTGATGCACAGAATTACTTATTCTTTTCTAGCCATATCCTTATATCCATAGATTCTTCGAAAACGACCAACAGAGATACAAAATTATCATATACTTATGTTGAGATTAACTTTATATGAAGTCCGTATGCTCAACATTGGCAGCGGAAGAGGCTTTAAAGCACGGGTTCCCAACCTGGGGGTCGCGAAGGGTTTTCTGGGGGGTCACCAACTTTTTTCGATTTTGGATTTGAACAACAAATCGAGGATTTCAAATTCCCCGGTGAGCTAAAAAAAAAAAGGAGTCTCGGAGACAATCCGGGGAAAAAGTATAGCAAATCAAGGGCTTCAAATTCCTCGGAAGGGTCGCCTAGTCACGTGGCTTTTATAAAAAGAGAATATGGAGAGAAGTAAATTGTTGGAGATAATTAGTTATAGAATGTAATATTCCAAAAACTCTCATGCCAGTAGCGTAACTACTATGGCTCGAGGATGCGCTGTATAAGATTTTTTTAAATCAATAGGGCCTCGGGAGAGTCTTCAAATATCAAAATATTATATAACATTAGTAAAAATGAAAATAAATAAACTCAATAATGTCAATTCACACTAACTTAAGACATAAAAAGTAAGTCTCACGTATGAAAAAAAACATACACCATTATGGCTTTTAATCGTTGAACAATTATAACGACCTTTAAATCAGGACTGTGGAGTCGTGGAAAAAAGTCGGCTTCGACTCTGTTGAAATTTTTCAATAATTTAATTTTAACTTTATATATGTATTCCATCAGATCATCTTTAGTCAGACATGCATGCAATGTCAACACTATAGACTATTGTGGTTTGAATACACACCATTATTTATTTTTTTAAATTAGTCTGAGTCGCTCGTTTTTCACTCTACGATTCCGACCCATGGTAACTTTCAACTTATGGTTCATTTTTTATAGATACGCCACTGAGTCTCATGCCATAATATAGATTCAAATATTAATTGAGAAAACAATATGAACTAAACTGGGTATTATATATGTTTTATCTCAGAAAGGTTAACGAAGTTATAGTATTAGCGAGGTTAAAAAGAAGAATTGGGAAGTTACTGTCAAGATGGCTTCCTTAAAATTGTACATATTGATTGCAATACAAGTTTTACCAGAACTGGGATCTTGTGATGTATTTTTTTTAATAGAGAAGTAAATTTGTGAGTTTGAAATCGGTAGAGATTTTTTAAAAACTTACTAGGAGTGTGACAGATACTGGTTGATTTTTTAAATAATATAAAGCGATGGCGCTACATCAAAGTGACTGCTGATAGTAACGCCACCTACGCGTTTTTTATTGAGACTGAACTTTTATTCACGCAGAACCATTTTCCAATCAATCGTGAATTTTCATCAATTTCTTAAAAATGAATACTTAACAATTAATATTATACAATATTCATATTATGAACAGTCAATCCAAGTAAAATGTAAACTAGCAAAGTACTCTATATGTGCGAAAAAATAATAATGATACAACTGATTTACAAAGTAACGAAAGTTTATTTTTTCCTATTATTCTAAAGAAGTTCTGTTGGAAGTTAATTGAATTCAAATATAATTAAAGCATAATTTATTGAAAGATGATGTGGGTTCATTATCTTAACATTTTACTATTTATTAAATTGTAAATTATATGTCCCATAATTTTAATATTTTTTGTCAGTAAGCCTCTGTGGATATCCCGCGGAATTTTCTTCGTAAGGAAAATTCCGAGGTTTTACTAATTTTACTATTATCGTAATTGTTTGATTTCGTAAAACTACAAATTCTTGTTGCCAAGTAACTAAGTTAATAGGTACAATAATAATTGAATAAAGCATGGCATTTAAATTATATTGGTGTTGCTTGGGCTTAACTAGATGACTGCAAAATATTGTATTTACAGCAGGGCAGTTCAAACAAATACTAATGTATGAAATAAGTAAACAACAACATAAATCAGCTTCAGGAAATTGTGCAAATATTTATCATACAATTTTACATTTATATTTGAAAGAATGTATGCAACAGCGTTTCACAAATCAGTTATCATGCTTGTTTCCAAACAACACCGATATAGTTTGCTAAATTACTATTCAATCGAGTCTAGCCACAATTTTCGTAACGCAAATGTAAGAAATCGGTGAAAAACAGTTGAACACGCCCTCTCAACGTAATTAAATATTGAAAGGTTGATATTATGTGTTTGAGAGTGCATAAAAAATCATAATTTTCAAATTGTATAGTTAGTTTTTATGACAAACGATTTAGCTATTACATTTGGATTAAAGTTTTTCAATTGTACGCTGGGAACGGAGTAAGGGTGCCCGTTTCTGATCGTATAAAAATAATGTGTTTTATTTTCTAAATAGAATGACGTTTCACCAATATTTGATAATTTAATGTCACTTCTCGACTCACGATGTCACCGTAGCGGCTAAAAAAACACAAGCACTATCACTGCACTCACTGATAAATCTCACGAGTCTGGAATGATTATCAGTTGCACTTAAATAGTAAAGATATAATACATACTTTAGAATATTCATTAAAAAAATAATTGACATACGCGTCCAGAATTAAAATCAATACTTTGGATACTAAATATTTAGTTATATTATTTTAAATACAATTCAATTAACGACCGTTTTGACTTACCACCGAAGTAGCGAATGGAGTGGATTGAAAGTAAAAAGCATTAAGGCATCAAAAAACATATTTTCACATATGATGACGTACTTTTATTAACAGGGCAACATGGCATCGATGTTATAGTCGCAAAAACTGTAAAATAAATCATAAATAACTCGTCAAATTAATATTCTCTCGTGTACAATCTGCCACGTCGTATTTTATTTACTACATTCGCAGATGGTTTTCAATTATTATTATATAAAGTGTTCAATAAAATATTAATAACTTGTTTATCAAACGCCATAACTATTCTATCATAATTTAAATTACACATCTACTAACATTCCGACATTTTAAAAATAGCTTTGTTAGCATCTGCCGTGTAGTTTTAAATGGATGCTATGTGTCGATTAGATTAAACTGTTTTGATTGTGTTATGATTTGAAATATTGTATTTTTCTCTCTTGCAAGTATTATTAAAAATATCAAACCATTATAAACTATAACTAATCTTACTAACAGAAAAATAATAAGAAGGAATCTGAAATTAGCAAACCTGTGCTAAAAAATATCTCCAATAATTATTTGTG
This sequence comes from Himalopsyche anomala, assembly GCA_031772345.1. NCBI lineage: Eukaryota > Metazoa > Arthropoda > Insecta > Trichoptera > Rhyacophilidae > Himalopsyche > Himalopsyche anomala. Next base: position 14,449,124 of record CM062833.1, on the reverse strand, counting down.
TTGTATATTATTATATATAATTATAAATTAATATTAGTTTATTTATAATAAAAACGAGACGGTGTATCTAAACATGATTTGGCTAGTAATATCTGCTTTCCCTTGCCGTCGTTCAAAAACACTTTTCGTCAGTTTGATGCAAGAAGACGTTAAAATATATTTCGAGAATTTGACAAAAGCTTTTTAATGGTGTTTTTCATTCTGGTATGTGCATGAAATACAACATAATAATTTAAAAGGTATGTCACTGGATAATATTGGTTAATGTTAAGACACAAATAACTCTTTGAGTTCATGCAAAAATAAGCACTTTTGTTAATGTTACTCTAACTAAAGTTTTGGCCAAAATGTTAATTATTGAGTTCTTTCAGTAAACTGACAATTTGATTTTTAAATAATTTAGACATTCTATGTTACAATAGCAATTAAAATAATACAAACTATAGACAATACATTGAACGCAACCCCGAGGAAAATGTGCATTGGTATTGTCATATTAAATTAATTTTAATTTACTGGACATTTTATTCAACAATTTCCCAACATAGTTTTCTCTTCGCTACAAAAATTCATCAAACTCGTAACGATTACTCCTTTTAAAACAACTCTACCGTCCATAATTTACAACGTAGATATTATTCATACTAAATCACATATTTTATAATAACGCAAACCGCCTTTACTTTAAATATTTAGCGGACAACTTAAAATACTTTCGTTTAAGATACGCACAGAATATTATTACGATTCGATCAGAATTAAATTTGTTTCTCCTCAATACTCACGATATAACGCTAGTACGACAATGTCTTTACTAATATACTAGTAGATAAATCAGAGATGTCTGCCCGTAATATTTCGCGATAATCATAACTGATAAAATATGTTTATAGTAGTTGTATGTACGCATTACTTTATAATCATGCAAAATTCGCACTATGCCAAATATGTTGTCATATATATTATTATAATTTAGACTGATAATAAAGTTTTTAAGCAATTGGGAAACAAAATCTCGGATGTAAGAAGTATGTGCTAGCTAGGATGTTTAAGAAGTAGAGAAGGATTTAGATGAGGGTTTCTCAACGGTGGGCCACAGCATGTTCTAAGGGGGCCACCTAGATTTATTTTTGTTTTGGGGAGCCACAACACAGTTTAGGGGGGGCACGGGTATTGATAAAACGATACAGGGAAGAGCATAATGGCGGACGTCGCGCAGCTATTTTTTGTAAATCCGTAAATAAAATAAATTACTGGCATTCTAGATTCGAAAATCTCGGAAGAGCTATAAAAAAAGGTGGGTTTTTGAAATTATAATTTTCATGAGAAAACAAAACAATGGTATGGGGGCCATAGTTGCGGTAATTGGTTGCCTCTAAGCCAGCCATACTCAACTTGCGGCCCGCGGGCCACATGCGGCCCAGTAAGCTCTTATATGCGGCCCAAAATAATTATAGTCACCAAATATTTTACATGCAAAAACCGCAGTACTGGCGTGCCGGCTCGACTAGTGACTGTATTTTACGTCAAATCAGTCGTTAGTCGCGTCGCCATTGTACATCATACGTACATACATATGTATGCAATATAGTATGTGCTATATTTACAGTTTACTATAAATAAATTGCGGCCCACCGCTCACGTAGAGAAGCAAAAGTCGGAATGCGGCCCGGAGGGAAAAAAGGTTGAGTATGGCTGCTCTAAGCTCTTCTCAGGTGGTGGCCATGGCCGTTATAGCCATCCCTTGTATCCGCCAATGACTTTACTCCAAGGCAAACCTTGAGGAAATTGGACGGAAAACATCAAGAGGGTTACAGAGAGAATGACTCCGAACAATCGATATGATAGTACGAGACTGGAAGCCTGGATGATAATTGTGAAGTCGACGATCTACCAAAATGGACCATGGTGGTGTATAAAATAACAAACTTTCTTCACTATTACTTTATTCGTTTCTTTTAGAATAATATAATTTCACATTATAAACACATTAAATGTTTAATATGTGACTTTTTGACAGTGGATGAGCGATTTGTGCAATATTTTATGGTGCAATCATCACATATTTCTTATATTTCTAAATCACACTAAAGTCCTTCAACTGACTAAATATTTACAAATAGATTCACCCACTTCTATTTGGAAGCCTCATTTTCTTTTAATATCACAGCTCAGCTTGTTTTCAGGGGCGCCCCTTAAAAATATACAACGTATCTATCACAAAGGTGGTCAAGTTTGTGGGGCGGCTAAAAACGGTGTAACACTTCTTCAAAAAAATGATTTCATAGTGAGAAAAACCATCACTGATAAAAAAAATTTAGACAAAGTTGAAGACAGCTATTGTGAATTTCTTCATTTGTTTATTTTAAAAGTATACATCGGAAAATAAACAGTAGTGTTTGTCTTGTTATGTTATAAAAATTGAAGTTCTGATTCTAAAGTATGCTCGATGTTTCTGAATTGTTATTGGTTCAAATTCGCCCAATCTCATAGCAGTTTTAAGTGGGTATTGAATGAAACATATTATTTATTAAATGCTACAAAAGAACCTAAAAATATTTCCATACTGCATTTATACACCACCTGCTCTTCTGAGCTCGCTGCATTGAGCATTTAAAAGCTCTATGATAACCAATTTTATCTCAGTATAATATGTATGATTATTCTTTGTATAAGGGGTACCGAAAATTAAACCATTATTTTTGCGTGCCTTGTTTGGAATCAGTTTGTACCTGAACACGATGGAGTAAACATCTTTGTAAGTGTTCCATTCTAAAGTACTTTTCCTCGGCCATTTTTTTGTTTCATTTTTAATTTTTAATTGTTAGGGATAAAATGAGCAAACCAGAAGCAACCGAACAACATATTCGGCATTGTATGCTATTATATTTCGATCAAGGCTGGAATGCGACCAAAACGACCAAATCAATTTGTGAAGTGTATGGAGCAATGCTAACACCAAACAGATGTCAGTCTTGGTTCAGAAAATTTAAATCCGGCGATAGAAGTCTGACAGATGATCAGAGATCGGGACGCCCACAAAATTTAGACGATGATCTACTGAAGGCCACAGTGGAAGCTGATCCTCGTTTAAGTATTGAAGAATTGTCACAGAAGTTACATGCTCCATGGTCCACAGTGCGAGATCATTTACAAAAAATCGGTAAATCCCACAGAATGGGTGTTTGGGTTCCGCACGCGCTCTCCGAGATGAACAAGGAGGTTCTCGGCCTCATACCGCCAAAATGACCCGTGAAAAAATTTCCTATTTAAATTTTGAAGTTTTGAAGCATCCCCCATACTCTCCGGACCTTGCCCCTTCGGATTTTTACTTATTTAAGTCAATGGAGCATTCGTTACGGGAAAAAAAAATTCAAAATATGCAAGACGTCAAAAATTATTTAGATTCATACTTCAAGTCGAAACCAGCAAGTTTCTACAAAAAAGGGATCGAGAAACTACCTGGGAGATGGCAGACGGTCGTAGACAATGATGGAGATTATATTTTGTAATGTAAAATGTAGTATGTAAGATTTGTGTTAATAAATATGTGTCAAATAAAAATAATGGTTTAATTTTCGGTACCCCTAATATTTCATAATTAGATACCAAGGGACGGCCATTTCAAAGTTTTCTTGCGGGCGACACAACTCCTCATAACGGACCTGAATATAATTACAATTAGTTTATTTTAAAATGAAGCGGTAATTCATAATATATCAAAAGGCTTTTACTATCATTTTAATATTTTTATTGATATTCACTATCAAACCGAAGAAACATTAGTATTTTCAATTGGGAAACATTAAAAAGTTTAATTTTTAAATCACTATTTAAGTGCATTTAACCGACGATAATACCATTTTATATTTCCAATTTTCCAAAGAATTGTGCGCGTAACCAGGGCTGGCGCCACCATATAGACAAAATAGGCAACCGCCTAGGGCGCAAACCTTTAGGGGGCGCCTAAATGGAGTATTAAAATCATTTTTATATACTCTAATAATAATAAATAATAGTAAGTTATACTTTATTTTGATGGTTGTATTTGCTCGTTGTAATTATGTATCGTATTCTACATGATTCAAGAGGTAGTGGTATCCCGAAAAGAGGTTGAGCGACTGAGTAAGAAACAGTTCACGTAGAAAAACTTCTGTTGGGATATCTCTATTAGGAAGCTATATGTTCCACATTGGGAACGGACATGGATTTATAAAAACAAAATATATGGTGATCCTGAATTTCTTTTTTTTCATTATTTCGAAAAAAATGAGACGATGTGTTAAAAACGGGGCGCGCCAATTGCCGTTGCCTAGGGCGTCAAATAACCTCACGCCGGCACTGCACGTAAGTAACCTAACTATTTTGCTTTTTTCACTAATCTTTTATTTTATTTATGGGTTATTTATATCAACTGTCCCAATCTGTTTTATACGATACTCCTATCGAGTACACTCGATAATGAACTTACAGATTATGTTTTGATAAAACTATACAAGATACCATATACTATTCAATAGACGATTTTTATAGCACTTCTAATACATGGTTGTAAAAACTATCAGTAATTTTTAATATCTATCTTACTAACCCGCCGAATTTACTATTTTATGCATAAAAAAAATATATACAGTATTAGTTATTTCAGAAGGTTTCATTAAAAAAACTGTATACATACAAACATTTTCTTTTATATGTATTTGAAAAAGTAAATGAAGCTTACTATTCTTTACAATATAATTCAGCGGTGGGCTACCAATATTTTAACAAGGTGCTCGCTTAATCTCAGTGCTATTCGCGGTATTCGGATACTTTTTATCAACAATGTATAATATAATTATACGGACTATTTAATGTTGATTGAGCCTTCATTGCAGAAAAAAATAAATTCAATGATGGCGGGATGCTGAAATAACCATCGACTTTATGATATTATTTATTGCCATATTATTATTAAGATATACAGTAAATGTCAATTAATTCAGTTGAGATTTTGAAAACAATTTGATTTCTGATTCTTCAGATATGCGGTTTACAACAAAGACGACTTTTTTAAAAATAAACATTTCCTTTCCAAGTATTTTACAAGTTAAATATTGTAAACAGACAGTCTTCGTATTTAACTTTATAATATCTTTATCCCATTGATGTACCGACGTATTACTTTAATTGCAGAGGAAAATCCTAACAATATTTCAATAAAGTAATAAACATTTCAATAATAGAGATAGAGCAATGAAAGTTTATCAAACATAGATAAAAAAAAAAAACACTCATCATTATGCTATCGTAAATGTCAGTAGGTGGGAACATTGTCACTTGAGGTGTACTTATCTAGTTTTTTTGCGAAAATATCAACGATTTCTCAGTATGTACAAAATACAAAGCTCCGACATCCGGGAGACCCCAAATCTCCATCGCATACTTCACGGAGACAATCAAACGGGTATCAACTTGCGCCAACTCTTTTTTCACTGTCAAAATCTACAAGCTGTATGCACCTTCAGAAGATGTCATTGAGAAGATGAACATTGGTGTAGTGGGGTGGCGGCGCGTGAGTACGGTGATCCCACATTTTTTCTAGGCGATTAAGAAATTTTGCGATAAATGTTTTTTTACGTGAATTAATAAAATGATTCTGTAACAATTTTTGGAAGAACTTTTTGTTGAAAACTTGTTGGTGCGTTAATTGCTTAACTGCAGTTTGAGGGCAATAAAATATTACAGTAAATCAGCCCTCCCAAGCTTTTTTAGTTAGCACTACAAAACTGATGGTGAACGACTTCAAACAGCAGCGTAGAAGAACTAAGCCAAATCCATTAGGACAGCCACTCTCTAAAGTCAGCTACAGGACGAGAAAACGTGACATGTTTTTTATGATATTACAATATTAATTGCTTATTACTTGATTACTGAGTAATTGTATATTTTCAATGTTTACTGCTTATTCTTCTTCTTGGCGCTACAGTCCAGAGTGAGCTCTGAGCACTGGCTGCCTCAATCAATTTCCTCCACTCCACTCGATCCTCAGCCCTCCTACGCCAATCGCTGAGGTCCACTCACTTACAGGTCCTGTGACACCCCATCCACCCTTCTAATTCGCGGTCTCAGAGGTAGCAATGTGGGACATTTTTTTAGTTTACAATCATCCATGCGTGATATATGTCCGGCCCAGAGTTGGCATTGAGTTTTAGCATATCTGAGAATATCTGGCTCACGTAGAAGTTACTAAGCTTGTATATTATACTTATTTACTAAGATAAAGCTTTCATTTTGCTGCTAAATCCAAATCAAACCGATTTTAATCTTGTTGACTGTTGGATGTTGACTGTACATAACAGAATCTTTATTAAAGCAGTTTGTACTTATAATGCATACGGGAAAATTGTATTAAAACTTACCTATACGCTGTACCCAAATTATAAATAAAAATAATTATTTTAAAAAGAAAATCAGAGAATGATAACAGTTAAGGCAGAGAAATATGTAATCAATTTTATTATATTACACTCTAACAGTCAAGAAGAGTAAAATTTGAAATTAAAAAACATAAGTATTCTGCCCAGTGGCGGATAAAGTAGGCCCCAGGCGCAATACAATTTAGAGCCATGTTTTTTGGATAAAATAAAAATGAAATGGGACAAGTTATTCAATTCATATTTTTTGTTAAATGTTCACAAATAATAGCCGTAGTTGAATACATAAATGAGAATAATGCGGTTGAAAATGATGACTGACATTTTCTTTACAAATTAAAATATCCAAATATATTTTTCAATGCTGTTTACATATTCTGCACGATGAAATATTACTTGAAATTTCAACCGTTTCAAATTACAAACGTGTAAATTCTGGATATATTATATGTGAATCGAAATAATCAATAGAAAAAAATATTAACGAATTGGAAGTCACGGATTATATACGATTTCTCAAAACATTAGTTTTTCCATTATTTATAGTTTTACCCTTTAAAATGAGAGTAAAACTGCGGTATAGCTTTAATAATTTATTCTGTTTAATATAACTATGTCAATTTTATAAAAAGATATACACCAAACTCGTTTTTTATACGGTAGATACGTTCCACAAAAACTGAGTATCAAAACCGTGTAAAAAAGTGATTCATAGAAATATTGAAGATTGTTTTACTGAATTTAAAAAACCATTTTATTTGAAAAACGAAAAATATTTTGGTAAAAATGATAATAATGAAGACCCAAAAAGTAAATTACAAAAAAAATATTCATAATATGTGTATATTTTAATTAACAAAAAATAAAACTATTCATCACTACTTGCTTATATACGGGGACTTTTATGAGAGACTGGACATAAATCACTTTCATCGCTAGAAATTTCTGACACGTCTAGTATGTTTAGATTAAATGAACCCTTTTATATGTTAATAAAGTTGTTCTTGTGTTGTTGTATTTCTTGTTGTTAGAAAATCTGTTGTTATCTGCTTCCGTGTTGTTTATGCCTGGAAATCGTATTAAAACAAACAATACTTGTAAAATATAGTATTCGTTATTTTTAGTGGACTGTACCACTTAAAATCGTGCAAAAACTAGTTGGAAGTACTAAACAATATCTACTAAAAATTACCCATTTTCTCGTTTGTGTTTTTGCAGTTTATGTGTTTCCACAGACTATACATACGTAGAATAAAGTAGCTAAAATAATAAATTAGTGCAATGTGAATAGGCGATCAATAAAAGGCGTTTTACAGGAAGAAAACCTCCCTTCATACAACATGATTGGTCAAACACCAACCCTTAAATTTTACAACATCGCACGATAGGCGGAGTCAGTTCAAAGAGGGAGTGTAGAATGATAGTGATTTTATTCCAGAGAGCTTAATATTTAGCTATAATAAATTCAGTTTAGTTTTGACTTCTGCGAGTGCATTACAAAAAACCGCCGACGCATTTTTTGTTTAAATAAATGACTCTGTAAGCTTTCATGTTAAGAAAATAGAATAGAGTTTCGTTGTATAAAAAGTTTTAGAGTGGTTTGAAGCGATGTTTATCATTAAATAATGGATTTTTAAATAAACATTTCCAGTCGCCACCGCTGTATTGAATTTCCACTGAAAAGACGGTTATAGAAAATCTCCAAGATAAGGTAAAGCTTTCATATAGTAAAAATAACAATCTTCTTAATTTCACAGCATATTTTTTAACGGATTTAGTATGTCAAGTTTTTACCATACTCATATTATTGTCAATAAAACTTTTTAACAAACTAATAAATGACAAAAAAGCTCTATTTTAAATGTGAAAATACAGGTTTCGCATGTATAAGATTCCTCAAACCATTAACGGATCCAGAGTGATGGACATTACGGTCATAGTCACCCTCTGAGAAGAAACTTTTATATATATTTCTCATTTTATTATTTAGGATCTAAATTTTAAAATTGAATAGCTATTATATATTTTCTGGATCCATCAGTGCCTCAAATACTCGTGAAACACAAAGTAAGATTGTGTATGATGATACCGGTCAAATCGGGACCAATTCCAGAATAATTCATGAATAATTAGTTGAATTATTGCATATACATTTAAACAATTTGCTTCCGTACCATTCAAGCTAAAAAAAGATGTACAAATCAGCTATAAAATTTATTGCTTGAATATTTGGTTTTTTGAAACAAGTTTTCACAATTCTTTTTACAAGTCAAATTCTCCATATCGGACATTGATTCCACATGTGATGATTTTCAATGACTACAAATTCTCTATCTGATTTCATTTTATTTTCAACCAGCGGCGGATTAAGCACTTTGAAGGCACTAGGCGCAATAAATTTTGGAGGCCCTGCTTTTCGAATAACATAAAAGTGCTGCAAACCTCTTCGTAGAATAATAATGAATATTGAAAACTGATATTAAAATGTAAGGTTTCATATAATATATGCTATCTTTGAGGCCCCCAAGATTTGGAGGCACTAAGCGTGCGCCTCTTGCGCTTATGGGATAATCCGCCACTGTTTTCAACAAGTCGTTAAAACGATTTTGAACTCTTAATTATCTTAAATATTTTTTATTTTGCTTTGTATAACTACCACTGTAATACTTTGTTCCCTTATGCTCGTCATACGCGAGACCAGCCCAAATCATTTAAAATAAAAGTGGAATTGGCACAAATGAATATTTAATTTTTTGAATCTTAATTGGTATAATGTAGAATAGGGTTTATCGGTTTTCAAAAACAGGTTTTTTGGCTAAATTTGTGACATTCAAAAACCGATTGTCCCGAATTTTCAATAAACGAGTCTGTAAACAAAAGGAGAGAAAATTTGAATATTTTATTCGATGGCTTAAAGACCATATGCCCCACATCATTACCCAGCAAAAGGGTATTTTCGATATCAGGAAATTTTGTTACAAAACGATCAGTGGACGCTTTGTGTTTTATTAAATTATATTTTCTGAAGAGGAACACCAAATGATTTATTGTTGTGTATTATTTATTATGTATATAAATAAACAATACAAAAGAAATGACTTTTATCTCGCTATTTTAATTGAATTATCCATTTTTTGTAAAACTTCTAAAACCGGATAAAACCGGTTTTCGAACAATAGACATTCGAAAACCGGTTTTGTCAAAAGTCGGTTTTTGTATAAACCCTACTGTAGAATGTAGATTATGACACAACCTGACCTAATATACATTACAGTTGTATTCGTACATTAGAAATCGTTAATTGTAAAAAAAAACAGTTAATTAGAGAATTTGGTGGAAATTTGGCCTCCTCAGGCAAGATTGTATTTTTTCGCACTAGTTACAAAATTTTCCAACTTTCATACAAACTGTGTGTATAATTTACTTAAAGCGAGACGATTAGTGGCCCTTGGGTAAGACGCTAGACATTTGGCTGCCACTCCGGATTTATCGCTACATGTGGTCGCCTGCTCCGCTTGCACGCAGCGCCGGTGCTAGTCATTGAATAAGGTGACATTTTCGTATGCTACATACATATAAGTCCGCTTTTGATAATTAAGCCACAGTCCAGCTCTGTTGGGACTGACGTGCAGAATTTCCGTCGGGCCCATTTTTGATGAAAATATTTTGAGGTGGTTCGCATTTTCATAGCAATCAATTTAATACGGCATATCAAACACCTAGCCAAAAAAAAAAAAGTAAACAGGTGTCTCTCAAAAGCCACCAAGGCAGTGATGCACAATACACGGCCAGTGGGCCACATGCGCTCTCAAATAACATTTATTGCAGCCCACGAACACTAAATTTATTTTTTTACAGACTCTTTTTAGTATTGGCCAATGATAAATTGATTAATAATTATTTTGATGTTCCCCAGCAAAAGTTCTCGAGAACTTAAAATACATATGTGTATTATTGTCTGTAATGTATGTCACTTTTTAGATTATTGTTTTTATATCACACATTTATGACACATGGGAGGCCGGCGGTAGGCGCAATTGAATTTGGAGGCCCTATTTTTTGAAAACATAAAAACGTCAAAAAAATCTATGTTAAATAATAAAAATAAGTTAAAATTATACAGGTGATATAATATAAGCCATTTTTGAGGACCCTGTGATTTGCAAACCCAAGCGCGTGCCTCATTTGCTTATAGAGTATTCCGCCACTGTTTACATTCGTAAGAGATAGTATCATAATCCGTAAAATTTGTAACTACTCCAATTTGCTAACAATTGGGAAATTGGCCCCACCGTCATCACTTCCCTAGCCCTTAAGGCTTTCAATTTCTCACTCATTGCGGTCGTTGACTCCTCATAGAAACGCCACTGGTTTCGTCATCGCAAACATGTTGTAGTGTTTCTACTAGTTCGCGTAAAATGATTTTTCGGCATGCCAAAAAGTCAGCTGTCATCTGGCAGTAAGTAGAGCTCCGTATCGATATCAAAACAAGTCACAGCTGACAGGAAGCTCCCGTCCGCTCGCTTCCACCCTGACATTTATTTTATTTTAAGCTGATAACCACTTTGTTGAGTTGAGGAAGTTAGAAACTAATGAGACACAGATATTTAGCCTATATTTTTTTTGACACTTATGATGGGTATAAAAAAATACTGATAGAAGAATGTGGCGGGTAACAAGTTGATATCTTTGTCTACCTTCATGCAAACGTCACACAAGTTCACCACTCAATGGCCGATTAAGCACATGTGAGGCTCCAGGAGCAATCAAATTTGGATGTCCTGTTTTTCGTATAACATGAGAACGTAAGAAAATTCCTTGAAAAATATTAGAATTCTGAACAAACAGTATATAATATAAACCATTTTTAAGGCCCTAAGGTTCGGAGACGCGCATCATTCTCTCATAGGGTAACCCTCCACTGCCCCACCCCCCACAAGGGGTTGCCAGGTGTCCCGGATTGGCCGGGATTGTCTCGGAATTGGAATCACTGTCCCGTATCCCGGATGAGTACTAAATTGTCCCGGAAATTTAGAAAAAACTATTTAACTAACTAATTCCTGTGTTTTTTAATTCGAAAGTCAGCAAATCGGACAAATGTCCCGGATTGACTTGCAAGAAATCTGGCAAACTCTACCCCCCCCCCCCCACACACAATTTGTTTTATTAATTATGTAGAATTTTAAAATGGGAAAATATGGGTTGGGCCTATTGTCTTTTGAGCTCTTCATTTTAAAGAACTCTTTCCGAGCATATAACCTATTTATTGTTGCTTGACGGCCATAAGCTTTTGGGTCTACTGAGTCTTGGCAAAGACGATATCATGTGTATTTCGAGAGTTTAAACAGGAGTGCTTATAAATTTAACTTTTTTTACTCTTTATTTTGAGCCATTTCATGTTAAAGTTATTTTTCATTTTATCTTGATAATAAAATATTTGTTTAATATTTGTATGTTATGTTATTAGTCCTGTCCTAGCCTTATACATCTTTCCCTACTACTACTATTCTCTTTGAAAAAACAAGGTTGAGCGACTGAGTAACAAACAGTTCACGTAGAAAAACTTCTGTTGAGACACCTCCATAAGGATGCCATATGCTCCAATTTGGTAGCAGACATGAATTAGAAAAAAGAGAAAATGTTATGTTATTTTTTTTTTTAATAATCAATCCTTTATATAATATATGAAGGTATTCTTAAAGAAAATGTTTGTATCCTCTCAGATAATAAATATATAGATAAATATTGGTATGAATTTTTTTGTTTCGAAAACTGTCTCGATACATTCTAATTCCCCCTTTTGATAAAGAAGCCCATGTGATATCGGGACTCATGAAAATATTCCAGGAACAATGAGTTATTTTTATAATCATTTAAAAATAATAGTTTGTATGTTTTTACTGTATAATGAAACATATCAATTAATTTTATTAGTAATAAATAATTGTTTCCTCGAGTAATACATCTAATAAAAACGTCTCAATTACCCATATGTAAATCACAACAACAAAAAAATAAGTTAACAATATGTAATTATATAAATCCAAGGTGTAAAGAATCATTTCTTTTAAAAGAAAAACATTTGTAACAATTTTCCCGTTGGTTTTATGGGATTGAGCTCCTTTTACGTCCAAGTCTACATTGTGCAAGTCTTTTTTTTGTGTGTGCGTGTATTTTTTTTCAAATCTATCTATAATAATGAACGATAAATAGTTAAGTGTTCAATTCCAAAATAATTATTAAATATATTTAAGATCAATTTCGACACCATGCCATCTTGAGAAATATATGGGTAATTTCCAATAAAAAGGTTTTTAATATTTTCAATTGAAGTTGAGTTTGATAACTTTGTTATTCCACTGACTCTGTCACAATTTGTAAAACAATCAAACAATAATGTTTTTGATTAGGTACAAAATAGTCAAGTATTTTCATAAATATACCTTCCCACCAAGAATTGACAGTCAAGACCTAAAAAGTGATTTATGAAAACTGTATCTCAAAGATATCAGTCATTAATTCAATAACACATATGGTTCTTTCGATGAATAGTTAATTATAAATTAATAATACTAAAGAATCACAAAATCCACTGACTTGGAATCTTTCAAAGATAAATCTTCAATTAAAATGAGATGATATATTGGAGTTGGGAGTCGATGTACGTATAACCACCATACAATTTGTTAGTATAGGCTGGGATTCAACATTCTACTATTGGTTTGCTGATTTTTCTACAGTTGTGCTTGGAACTTAATAGTGATATGACTAACCTCATCCTTCTATATAACTCTATCCAAAAAGGAAGATAAAACGTTTATTTACCAATCAACTTTTGATTAGCACGTAAACATTAACATTCGCCATATTATTTTCACTTTATAAAAGATAAATTGTTAGAGAAACCTTAACAGTCCTTTTCTATAGTTTTTCTAGACCGAAATATCTGGTTTTGAATACTTTCTCCAATAAAAGACTCTGTTTTTTAGTGTTCACAATAAATCCAGTAGAAATTATTACTATGGTCTAACAAGTGCTTACTCAAATTCCAATCTTCAGGTGCTGAGGCCATAAACTTTAGATGCTTGTTCCTGAAATGGCTGCACCGGGAACTGATCAGGAGTCCAGTTCCTCAGGAGATGAGAACTGCAGCGAAATGCTTTCCGATGAATTTTCACTTCAGGATAGCGATGATGAGAATGATTCCAAGATGCCAAAATCAGGGAACCTCCCTAATGGACATCAAGTAATAAAGATATCTCTTTTTTTAATATTAGTCAAAAAATCTTTGTTTTTTCAGACTATTCAAATTTATCATTCTCGATAATGGTCAGCATCAGATTTGTAATTTATACAGTTTTGATAGCAATACTATGTCAAAATCAGAATTGTAAGCATTAGAGATGAAATATTTCAATAAAATTTGTTATTCTTAGTAGTCGTTATCTCATTGCTAATGGTCATAATCTATATCGACTGTGGAAAGGAAAAGGACGTAACCCACACGTAACTAATTTTACAGGAGACACAAAAAACGTTTTTTGATGATTTTGGGCCAAAGGCAAATTATGCAATATACACAAACTTTTAGTGCATATCAGTATAAAATGGTTTTGAATTGAATTTATCTGATATTAATTATTTTCTTTCAAAAAAAAACCTTTTTTTCAATCTTTTTTCTTGATCGCAATTTCCACATTCCCTTCGTTTTTAAACTTCAAAGCTAAATTTAAATACTAATTTGGCATTTTCAGCTGACATCCTTTTAATAGAATGTGTATTAAGTTGTATATATTGTGATTATCGAAAAAACTGTGGGTTACGTTCTTTTTCCTTTCCACAGTCGAATGTTAAGCACCCTAAATTAAAGTTTCCTATCTGACGGTCCACAGATAGCTCAAGAAAATAATAACTAAACTAATTTTTCCCTAGGTCACAGCAAGGCCTGCTAGAAAACTGTTCACGAATTGCAGAGAAAGATGGCGTCAACAAAATGTTTCAGGAGCCTTTGCCGAACTTCGCAGCTTGGTACCTACTCATCCACCGGATAAAAAACTATCCAAGAACGAAATTCTTCGAATGTCTATTAGGTAAAATTCATTTATGTATTAATTGACCGTTGAAAGGCAAAAAGACGTAACCCGCACATATTTTTATGTGATTGATGATTTTGGGCCAAAGTCGAAATATAAAATATGCACAATCTTGAAGTGCACAAAGACTAATAAACTGGTGCTTTATAGACTCAATTTAATATTAATTTATTATATTGTAAACAAAAAACCTTTTTTTTAAGACCTTTTTCCGGGTCGCAATTTTCAGACCGTTTGTTTTTTTAATTTAAAAGCTAAATTTAGATACGAACTCGACATTTCCAACATACATCCTCTTGATAGAACATGTATTAAGGTGTATAAATAGTGATTATTATAAAAAAGCTGATTTAAAAGAACTGTGAGTTACGTCCTTTTGCCCTTCTTCAGTCGAATTGCTTTCATGTTTAAAAGAAACTCTGATAAAATTAAAATTTTGATTCCTAATTTTACAGGTATATTCGATTGCTTTGTAACGTATTGGAATGGCAAAATTCTGCAAATGGCCAGCATGCACCTTCAAGAACGAGTTCAAGTGATTCAGTAACCATTAAATGCGAGAATGTCAGCAACAATAATACCGCAAGATTCTTCTCAGCAAGTCCTGTCAACTACAATCAGAGCCAATTTACAAGTATCAAACAAACGCAATTGAGAACCCGAGCAAGATTACGTAGAAACGCAGTTATAAACCGTGATGAAGTTTTTATAAGTGACCACAAAAATATAACATCAAATAGCCACAACATAAATTTAAAAAACATTAAAAATGACAGATGTCTATCTTCGACTGCTCAGAGTTTTATTAAAAAGAATGAAAATGAAGAAGACTGTTTCGCCGGTCGAAAATATTTCTCAACTGACATACAGAAAACTATTTTACCAGCACGCGGAAACACATATGTTTCTTTGAACACAAACAGCCAGAAAATAACCGAAGGGTGTTTGAATATTAATACAGGATTACTGTTTGACCGTAATGGAAATAATCTACTCATGATTGCACCGCCTGGAGGGAATCGAAAGACACAAAACGAAATTAATAACGATTTTAGAAACAGTGCAAATATGGCGGCACTCGTGCAGACTCTAAAGAGAGAAATTATTCCAGGACATAAGTCTGTTAAACTTATCAAAACTGAAATAGAAGAGAGTGGAGATTACCCAACCAAAAAAGAATGATGAATCAATAAATTATATTACATACAATCAAGAAACATGTTGAAATTAACATATCTAATGATTTATAAAATATCATCAATTTTAGAAAATTGAAGTATTTGAGTAATCTTAACAAGTGAAATTATTTTAAGTGATTCAATAAACAGTAGAAAACCAAAAATAATAATTCTGATAATCATTCCTAAGATTTGTGATAAGATCATTTTCAAAAACCCTGTATCAATATGAAATGCATGAAATTATATTTAAATTATTCTTGATTATTTCTACATACTATTTACTAAACAATAAAATTGTATTTCATTTGTATGAATCATTGTTAAATAACTTTAGAAAAATTAAATCAACATATCGACTGTGGAATTTTCAATGTGGCCCGGCAATCAAAAAGTTTGGGCACCCTTGAACTAGGCCATCGATTTAATGAAGCGAATTGATGTTAATTCTTATTAATTTGAGGAAGAGCATACATACATAAAATTATATGGATATTGATTATATAAAAACCATGGTGTATATATTTGCTGCTAAGGTAGATATAAATATAAGGATTATAAACAAAATAACATACAGCTTATTACCTTATTAGAAAGTTTTTTACTAACCTTTCCCTTTCATATGAGCACTATGACAGTCAAGCCTCATATTGCTGCTGCTTTATTCTCGACTCGTTTGAAAATATAGCTGTAGCTACAGAAAGTATCTTTTTATTATTATTCAAATGATATTAAGTGTCATCTCACATGTTTAGTTACAGATCAACCTACATTAAAATTAGTCCCCTTGAAAAAATACGTTGAAAATGGCACCATATATGGTCATTTTTCTACATAATTTTTACACTTGCACATTTTTAATCAGTACCCGCCAGCCTGTATATATTAAACATCCTTTAAAAATAAGTTACAACATTGATAAATACCCAGATAAATGTTTCAGTGGCCAACGCTCTCGGCCTCGGTTACGGTGATCGCGGATTCAAATCCCAGTACGGAATTATTTAATGGATTTCTGTTTGAAGGTATTGATGTCTATATAACAAGAGCAATAAGCTAACCATTAGTTCTGTTCAAGTCCTACCTGTCTATCCCTACTCTCTTAGAAAAAAAAAATGTTGAGCAACTGAATAACAAGCCATTTTTTTAGAAAAACTTCATTAGAAGTCTGTATTTATTTAATGGCTTGAAAGCAAACATAATTTACAAAAGTAGATAATATTGTTTTTTTTCTACATGATAGTCAAACAATCCTTTTTAGTTTATTCTTAAATCGTTTGTAAACTTAAAAGTTACTCAAGTATAATATTTTTTTAATCCATTCTTGAGTTTGGATTGAGAGTAGAGTGTTTTTTGACATTAATCCTATGCATTTTGTTCCACATTTTGAGCAGCATAGTTTAAAAAAAACTGATAAATAAATTTAAAACCCATTTCTCATTTCATAATATTCTGATTGTGGAAATATGATGCGTGTTTCGCGTCAGGGAAAAGGTTTGATGCTTTATAATTTATAGAAAGAAAACTCATCTAAAGTCAACACAATAAAATGTATTTAATAATCATTTGAGTTATAAAAATAAAAATATTATATTCTATGTCCTATATACATATAAAATACACGCTGAGAAAGGTTACATTTCAATAGATAGAAATTATCAATCAAATAAAATAAATTGAATAAAAAGGACAATTCACTTCTCACTCTCAATAGAATTTGTTGATATAATACTTTAAATTTCTATAAATGGAACTACACTCTTTCTAGCATGACATATTGTTTAATTTGATCAAATATATTTAGTAACTAATACTAGAATTTTCTATATGCTACAAGAGAGTGACATCTAGGAGAAACAACTGGATCAAACATTTTGACAATAAAACAGTCTCCTAGCCGGTTTGCGAACCCATTTTCAGCCAAAAACATTAGTCTGTCGTAAAAAATTAAACTTTCTACAACAGGGGCTAGGCACATTCTCAACAGATAAAATATAATCAAATTACTTCTATGATGTTCGTTCTGCAGTGAAAATTCTTCCAAGTCTTGTATGCCAGCGTTCTCCAAGTTCAGCTGCATTTTTTCTGTCGCTATGGCAACATATTCTGTGAAATTTTTGCATTTCTCGCCTACTTTTTTCATTCTGCCTTCTTGAGTTGAAGTATTGTTGTTGAGTTTTATTACAACCTGAAAATAAAATAAACATGAATCACTCTTTTTGAATTTGGGTACATATTAATTTGTAGATTTTAATTTCTAAATAATTGACTATTTTTTATGAACAATAATTACAATATTTATCCACTTTGGTTTATATTTCTGTTGCGAATTGCTTACAGACAATGTTTGTGCGAGTGATAACATGAGTGTAGAGTGAATACTGATAAACGGTACTAAATATTTAGAACTTTAAAACAAGGTAGTGTAATCATAATTCTCTAAATCGATAGTTTCCAAGTCTTTGGGGAGCAACATAATTATACTATTGTTTTTAAAATTCACAATTAAAACATTGAGACAATGATGAAAAACGAAGTTTGAACTTCGAAATAATGTCAATAAAATTAATCATCGGGTTTGACTGACAAAGCGACAACTTTGTCTAAGATGAATAGTCTTAGTGATTAATCTGAGTTAAATTTTCTTAGTGATCCTCAGGAATTAATCACAGTGAAACACATATTCCCAAGCAAATTAAAATAGTCACAGTTAAGACTGTGTAACACTATGGGTCATAGGAGCAAGGTTGCCAGATTTACAAAATCACATATCGGGACATACACTATTTAAAACATGTTTAGGTACCACTTTAGTATGCGGTCTACCTTCACATTTCTACTTTAGTATGCGATCTACCTTCACGTTTTTACTTTAATATGCCTAACCTAACCTTACCCACCTCTGTTACGTTTTCTTGCATTGTGTTGTCGTAAAAATTCAGCCGCATTCTCTTCGCTGCAGACGATACTTTGATAGAAATGCTTCGACAACATTATGGGCCGCAGCAGGAAAAATCATAAATTATAATAGACAGATCGTTGCTACGATACAAATAAAAAAATTAGTTGACTGCGATTCAAAGGTAGACCGCATACTAAAATGGTACCCATGTTTATACATAATCACGTTTTCTTAAGTCAAGGAAAAAGATTGACTCAGGACAGTTCCGCTCAAATAGGGACATCTGGCCACCCTATACGGAAGCAGCGGCGTAGCCAAATAATAGCAGAGTCGTGCAATGCATGAGAGCCCAGCGAAAAGGAGGCCCAAAATTCAAAATATTATTGGCAAGCGTATTGCGATATTTGCATGAGGGGCCCAAATCTCTAGCTGTGCCACTGCGTGGGAGGATAGATGAGATAAAATGAGGAACATAGATATCTTTTGTAACACACCTGAAGTAATGCTCTGTAGAACAGGGAATCTGATGGCAGCTGTCGACTTGCAGTGACTCGATCCACCGATTGGGAGGCAAGCATCCGAGCATTGCGGCCAATATTGACACCTAAAATATTAATTATATAAATCTATACGGTAGAAATATCAGAGTATTTAGTTTTAAAAGAATCATATATTAGTGCCAATTCAATCAGCAATCTAATGAATTACCAGACACTAGAGCTTGAATAAAATAATGTTTCGGTGTAAATGCAAACCTCTTAGATAATTTGACAGGGGAAAGCCGGCTGTGTCATCAGTTGGGCACTCCGTCAATGAGTAGGGATCAGATTTCTCTGTGATCAGATGGTAGCAGCATGGTACTGCACATAATGCTAAAGATGAAGAGCATTCTTGGAATAGTCTCAAAGCTGTAGAGCCCAAATCACCACAGGTGTGTAAACCTACAAGCAAAAATTACTGATTAAGTGGTAATGAATAATTACATTTTTAATACGATGATACCATTGGGAAGTGATTATATTGAGTAAAGCGAAAAGAAATGACCGTTATTTTAGGGCGCTCTTTGAAATCATCATTGGTTCCCGTCAAGTAAGTACGTCAATATTGGTATTATTTTGAAACTCCTATTATCCCGTTTCGGTTTCAATTCATTTTTTTTTTTTTCACTCATAGAAAAAATGTCACAGCCGAAGATCGAAGAGATGCAGTTGCGGTGTGTGTTATTGTTTTTGTTTGACAGGGGTTGAAAGCCAAGAAAGCATTTGCGAAACCTATGGATATATTCTGAAGATTTGTAAGTGTCAACGGTGGCTTAAAAATGGTGACAGAAATTTAGAAAATAAACCAAAATCGGAAAAACTATTTAAATAAATAATATGTGAATTTTTTGTAAATACATTTTTTCCTTGTACTAAAATAACGGTCATTTCTTTTGGCCTTATCTAATATTTCATTTTTTTTACCAAAAAGTCAAAACCTAAGACTTAGGCTACAAAACAAACAAACATGACGGCATCAAAATGAAGTAAGGTAAGTTTTAATGTAAATTTGTTAACGTTGGATCAATAGTGATGCAAAAAGTGACTTTGGTTTTACTTATAATAAAATTAAATGTATTGAAAATTGTATCTATAATATATCAGCTTATGTACTGATTTTGATCATTTTAGAAAACATTAGAAATATAAAAGTGATATAGAAGAAAAAATTGCTTGCATTAATCAAGTAAAATAATTATTTTATTTACTTATAATTTTATGAAATTTAGATATAATTAAATTTAATATACCTGTCAATAGTAACTTAATATCTTCAGATTCTTTATTGCTATTAAAATTGTCAGTAACCAATCCGAAAAGGTTAGTCTTGCTTGTGACAAATTCAGTTACGTGTCTGTAGAGAGAATCAGCAGGCCTTTTTTGATGATCATGGCTAATATTTTCTACTGTAACCTCATTCTTTATTGATAATCCTGATAGACGTTCTTGCAAAACAGTTTCAGACTCAAAATCTTCAGAAATGTTAGTGATATCTTGATTTATATCGACCTCTAAGTTGTCCGATATAGTATTATCATCACCAATTTGCTTAGATTCTGTTTGTTTGATTTTGTTTTCGGCATTATGTTTTGTCTTTCTATAGCGGTGCGATCGACCTTTTCTTTCCGGAATTATCCCTGATTTCAATTGTTCAGCTTTTTTTTTCATTCCAGGCCATAATTTCTACAAATAATTAATGTCCATAAATATGTGTAGTTATAATTTTAAGTCCGGGCTAATCGAGTAATTTCATTACAATTTCACTAAATTAAAAAAATCAGATAATTTTTAATTCAATAAGCAATATTATTGGCATATACATATTACACATTCGTAATCACTACAAGAAATATTCTATTTTTATCACAATTTCAGGCCATTTCCTAGCAATTATCTGCAAGCTTATATCAATCAATTAAAATACGTAATTATAAAAGAAGATTACCAAATCTTGACAATTCTGATTTTGACTGGTACATAAATGGATCATGAAGCATTTATAAGAACAATACAAACAAAAAACTTAAATGCAGTTTACATAAAGGTAAATATGTAATTTTCCAGAATTTAAACATTAGGAAACAGCCAGGCAGCTCCCTGTTAAACTAGTGGGCACGTAGAGACATCGCAACTGGCTCGAGCACATGCCGTGGAGGTTTTCCCCTGGGGAGCGTCAACATTGTCTGCCTTTTCGTCTAACTAGTGGGATTTTAGCATCCTGAACGCCTGTTAGGTAATATCCATAATGCTAGATAGATACTGGCATATTACGAAAGGAAACAAAGTGATTGGTAATCTATACTAAACGGATATAGTCAAAGACACCAGCTCGTTAATCAGGTTATTTTAGAACGCACCTTACACATCAAAACAATCTGTTTTCAAAACACTATTTTTTCAAACAAAAGATTGAAAGCCTCAGTTAGTTCTCGGTGGATTATAAATAGTAATATACTAGCTGATGCAAATTGAGATAATTCACCTGCAATTTGATATTCCGTTCTTCCGCTCCTTTGGCGTTAAGTGGGCAGCAGTCAATATTGAGGACTTTCATTTTAAAAAACATGGTTAACATTGCAGACAAAACTCCTTTCCCACCTCCGAGGTCTACCGTGTGAGTAGTTTGAGCCCAGGAGGATAATGTTGCCACCATCTTAGATAGAACCTCCACCTGGTAATAAAATATTAAATCACTTGAATTAACAAAGAAGCAATTGACAGATTTTATGAGTTCTTCGTCACATCTTCATTGTCTGTGAAGCGTTTGAGATTTGTTGGATGAAAGAAAATAAATAAAACAAAGAAACTCTTATAAATGCAATACGTCACCCAAGAATTTATTATATGCTGGATAGCTTATTAAATCATAAAAAGCTGAATTGTAATTACTCTGATTCGAATTACTTTACTGGCATATAGCACTGCACACTTTAAGTAAAATGCTACATGAAAAATCAGTCTAATATTAAAAATTCATGAACCTGTAACGAGATCACCAATATGAGAAAAGATGACACGAATCTGAATATTTTATTAAGATTGATAAGGATTTATACTTACTTCATGACTTTTTTTGTCAGACATAAACTCTTTGATTTTCAAGGAGTCTTTATTATCTGCACCTAGATTTTCTAATTTCTTTTGGAAATCTTCAGCAGAAAAGCACAATACTCCGTCAGGTTTTAAACAGTGCCTATCAGCCTTTTCAACAAATGCGAAAAGATTTTTAAACTTGGTCTGAATGTCTGGAAAGAGATCAAAATCATTAAGAAATGTAAGTGATTAATTATTCAGCTTTCACAAATCGTTTAACTAGCTAGCACGTATGCGCTTGAGTCTCGTATGCGACGCACGTGTTGTGCTTCTTACCTAAGTGAATAGATCTATTGTTTGTTTCGAGAAAGGTCATTTCCTGTCCATCTCAAAAATTACAAACAACTGTGCGATCGTAAAAACAATTGTCTAGTGAATCCTTTGTGTTAAGTGTGCTAGCTTTACTTGCAATTCTGGTGGTTCAACACTTATTATTATATAAATTGTATTTGTACGCTAAAACCTAAAGCTAGACTGACTTTAAAGTTATTCTGTTGCTAAATGATTATATAGTTCATACCTAAATAACTCAATTCAGTGTTTGTGTTGACTAAAAATCGCCGACGACGATATTGGAGGAAAACATCTTACCACCAAGAAGAATCAGATAACAAATTACCTTTCTATACATTTTTTTTTTTTTTTTTACTTACTTACTTTCTTTTTCCTCTTTTTTTCAATTTTTTATTAGTTAACTTGCTCATTGTTTATTGTTTCCTGTTTCCTAACCTACTGCTTTGTTTATCTCACTTAAACCTGTAACCTATTTTATCTTTACTTTTTTTTTAAATTCCAATACTGTCTGCGATGCGTTCAGGACGGAAAACCAGGAATTCCTCCAAAATGTCGGTAATGAGTGACCAGGCAATGTCGCTAATAAAAAATATTACTGGCTATAATAACCAAGCGGCATTCGAAACCTTACTGCCAATATATGAAAAAATTAAGGATTTTGTTAACGAAGGGGTAGGCAAGTACATTTCGGACGGTACGCTACCACTAAAGGCCTCTACGCCAAAACAGCCACAGAAAAAAACCTCGAAACCCAAAACCATCGTCGTCACTCCCAGTTCACCAACTATAATTGTTTTGCCACCCCCATCACCATCCCCTAGTAGTGTAAACTCTACCAATGACTCACGCATGCTTACCAATGAAATCGCGGCAACCTCCGACTTGATCTCGAATGATGGGTCTGTCAACTTTAAAATGGCTACAGCCAGAGATACGTTTGCTTGGCCGTCTCAATCAATTGACGACCATAATCTTACTGTTGATAGGGAATCGTCTAAAAGTAATATTACCGGAGAAGAGGTTGCCGAAAACCCATGCTCGCCTATTTTTAATGACTGCCGCGATAAGGCTCCTAACACACCAACAATATGTCTAAACTCTTCGCCCAGCGCTGGTTTGCCAGAACCTTCTAACTCACCTAAAACATACGACAAAAAACAAAAAATTCCCCCGATTGTCCTTCATAAAAAGGAAAACTATATAACATTTCTTAGGGATGCTAAACTTGCAGGCGTATCTATAAGACATGCAACAGATCTCAAAGATGGCATAAAAATCGAGGTTTCTTCAATCGACGCTTTCAGAAAAGCAACCAAACTGTTAGACGTAAGAAATGAACCATACCACTCATACATGGCGCATGAAGACAAACCACTCAAAGTAGTTCTGAGAGGCGTGTCAGTAGGCGTTGGGGAAGAGGACGTTTTGAACGAGATTAAACGGCTCAAATTTCCCATTATAAAGGTACAAAGAATGAAGTGTCATGTCAAAAAGACCACGATCCCACTTGTTCTCTTAAGCCTCGAACGAAATGTGAGAGGGAAAGAAATTTTTAGCCTACGTAAATTCTTTGAAATGAACATTGTCGTTGAGTCACTGTGGCGAAAAACCTCAGCGGGTCAATGCCACAAATGCCAAGGGTTTGGCCACTCAGCATCATGCTGCCGTGGTCAAGCGCGATGTGTGAGATGCGCGGGTGACCATTCTACTAATGAGTGCACTTACACTAAGGATAGCGGCCCAGCTAAATGCGCAAACTGTAGCGGGCCTCACACGGCAAACTACCGTGGATGCCCAAAATTTCCAAGAAAATCCGCTAATTCTAGGCCGCCGACACACCAACCTAACGAGCGGCCCATGCCAACCCTTGCCAATAACAGTAGATTATCGACAGCTGAAACTCAAAATATGGCGAAACAATTAAAACCTGTTCCCCGTATTGATCAGAGTGAGGCTAACTCTGTCCGCTCAGAATTGCCACACGCGCATGTTGCTCTGGATTATAAATCCATGCTCAATGAATGGCGCGAAATTGTGAACATCGGAAACCAATTTCTGGTTAAATATCCCGCCCAAGAGGCGCCCATTGATACAAACAATGGCGAATAAAATCCGACCGGCATCCTTACAGGTTCTTCACTGGAACAGTGGAGGTACCCTAAGACATGACAAACTGGAGATAGTTGACGTTTTATCAAGGTATAAAATTGACATCCTCCTGGTGAATGAGACTTTTCTCAAACCTTCACACCGTCCCACAATACCAAACTATTCTTTGTACCGCTTTGATCGCACCCGTACCTCAGGAGGAGGGACCGCAATATACATAAAAAAACACATAGACCATTGTGCAGTTCCATTACCAGCACTTGAAGGCAAACTAGAAGCAAACGCGATAGTTGTAAACACGAAGTATTCAGGCCTCATTAGATTCGTTTCTATCTATAGCCCTCCTGATGGGCAAATATTGACTAGGGACCTAGAAGTAGTTATTCCTATCGGTGTACCTACAATTGCCGCTGGTGATTTCAACGCGAAGCATCAAGACTGGTACAGTAGACTAACAAACTCACGCGGACGACAGTTAAAATCTTATATTAGTAATATTGAAGCAATTGTAGCTGCACCCTCCGATCCAACAACTCTACCAAGAAATGGAGGATTACCGGATGTTATAGACATTGCTATTCTGAGTGGAGTCAACCTTCCTTATGAAACTCATATAGTACACGAGCTTAATTCGGATCACCATCCTGTCATATTGAGGTTAGGTGATCCAACATATTTTAGTCATAATAACTTAAGTCAAACGCAAAAAATAGTCCAATGGGACGTATTTGAGACTTTTATTGACGATATGATAATTCCTCAGTGTGATCTTAAAGATAACCAAAGCATTGACTTTGAGATTCTTAATCTCAATACAAACATTAACTTAGCTGCCGCGTATGCTACAACAACTTTACAAAATACACCTTACAGTAAACCCCTGCCGATAGACATTAAAATCCTTATTAATGACAGACGGCGTGCAAGAAAAGAATGGAAAAAATTCTGTAACCCCTTAGTTAAGCAGCGCGTTAACCGTCTGTCTGCTGAAATCCGACTCGCTATGAAAACTTACCGCGAAAAAACTTCTGACGACAGATTAAGTGATCTTGTTAAAGGAAGTGACCCATATTGGGCCCTCTCCAAAGCCCTCCGCGCAGAAAAACACCCGCTGATGCCGCTTTACGGACCAAAGGGACCTGTTTTCACCATCAGTGATAAAGTTGAAGAGTTTGCAGATAGCCTTGAAAGCCAATTTACACCTAACTCAATTGACCCAAGCAACTTAGTCATGAATAAAAATGCGTTTGATATAGAAATCGCTGCAAAGTTAATTCTAGATCAATCTCAAGATGCAGACGGCGAAATTATCTATCCCACCTCATTTGCAGAAGTGGAAAGTCTCATCAAAAACCTACCTGACAGGAAAGCGTTGGGCAATGACAAAATTGGTAATAAGGCTCTCAAGCAGCTTCCGGAAAAAGGCATTAATTCGCTAGTAAACATTATCAATGCGTGCTTGAGATTACAATATTTTCCGGCAAGATGGAAAGAAGCTGATATTATTCTCATTCCAAAACCTGGAAAAGATCATACTCTTCCAGTAAATCACCGTCCAATAAGTCTGCTCCCCGCAATGAGCAAAGTCTTAGAGCGTGTAATTAAGATTAGGTTACAAGAAGTAGTTACAGTGAAAAAAATCATCCCAGACACTCAACACGGCTTTCGTGCTAGCCACTCGACAAACCACCAACTCCTCCGAGTAACGGAGTTTATCACAAGTGGATTCATTCTTAAAGAAGTCACGGCTGGCCTCTTTTTAGATATCGCAAAAGCCTTCGACAGAGTATGGACCGAAGGGCTTGTTTTCAAAATGTCGAAGGCTGGCATAGGGTCACCGCTGGTAAAAATTCTCAACTCATTCATGACAGGCAGATGTTTCAACGTTAAAATGGATGGAATTCGATCCTCATCAAGGTCAACTCGGGCGGGAGTTCCGCAAGGCTCTGTTTTGGGACCCATACTATACAATATATACACCTATGACATTCCTTCCGGCGGAGAAAACGACGCAATTATAGCACAATATGCAGATGATACGGCTATTTTAGCTAAATCTCGAAATCGACAAGGCGCTGTCACGCAGGTTCAATCTGCTGCCGATACAATAGCAGACTGGTGCGACAAATGGCGAATCAAAATTAATACCGAAAAAAGCGCGGCAGTAATGTTTTCAAAGGGTTTTATTAGAAAATCTAATTTTTCTTGCATACGCATGCACAACGCAGAGATCAAGTGGTCCAATTCGGTTAAGTATCTTGGACTCACGCTAGATAGTCGACTTAAATTTAATGAACACGTCGCGATTAAAAAACGTCAAGCTAATGCTACAAAGGCAAGGTTGTACTTTATGCTTAACGCGAGAAGCAAACTTACTCTCAAAAGCAAGCTGCTCCTCTACACAGCAATTACTCGTCCAATCATGGTGTACGCTGCCCCAATATGGACGTATGCTCACCGTAAACATATGAAGACTCTCCAGATTGTCCAAAATAAATCACTGAGACAGATATGTAACGCCCCGTGGTACGTGCGTAACTCGCTGCTTCACAGAGACTTGAAAATACCTACCATCCGCGAGTTCGTTCGTGAAATATCACAAAAGTTTCACAGCGAGGTAGGAAAACATTCTAACCCAACGATCTCTGATCTCCACAACTATGACGAGACACTGCCTGAGAATCGTTTTAGACCCAGAGCAGTCCTGCTCGACGACCCTCCATAGATCTTATGTCGTATAAAATTGTCAATTTTAGAACGAACTTAGCATCACGAAAATGACTCTCTTTGTTTAAAAACAATCTGTATACTGTATGTGTGTATGTATGTATCCGCATGCGTGTGTACATGTACGGATATAGTATGGAGGAAGTATATGGAATGTGATTTGCAAAATGATGCATATGGAGTTCCCGTGAACTTCTTATCTCTGTAGTGATCGCGCCCTTCCGTCTGCGAACGACGGTAAGGGGATGCAATTTACAATTTTTCAAAATCTTTATCGATGAAGGAGACTGGAAGAACCTTGACGCTGGCGCGTCCTGGTACTTGAAGCTCCATAAATTTGATATCCAAAAAAAAAAAAAACTAGCTAGCAGAAATTAAACAATATGAAAATATTTATTTTCCATTTGCCTTGAACTGCAAATATGTAATTATGATTAAGAGTCATAAATCCGAAACATCTCAAGATCTGTGAATGCATATAGTACGCTGGAACTGTTTTTCACCAACTTTCACTGTGAAAACTGTAATGCAACTTCATATTCTGTTATGACAGACATAATGGGAACTTTATACATTTAAGTTATCCATTTACATTTATGGGATTTCAGCACAAAACAAAAATGACTTACCTTTATATTCATTACTTGAAAGATAAGTATCTATTTTTGAATCTTTCTTACAATAATTTCTATTTGATATTTCTTCCCGAATGCTCCAGAATGCATTAACAGTTTCCGGCATGCCATTCTCTTTTATTTCTCTTGTGACCTCTTTAGGAATAAACTTCTCAAAATGGTTTTCAGTTATATAATCCACCATGTGACAATTAATCAATGGCAATAATGGTTTTAAATATTTGAGGATTTCATCGATACGCTTTTGAAGTAATTTTACTTTCATTTCGGACATAATATATTGTTTGCAAACTTTGCTATGCTACCTCTACAAAGAAAAGAAGAGCATAAGAAAAAAATAATGAAAACCAGATGACAGCAGTAATAATCATTTCGTGAAATAAAATAAAAATATATTTATTTTGAATCAGTTCAGTAACTTACATTGATGTCATACATAAAAGATTATATTCATTTCCGAGTTTAAAAAATCATGGCACATAACGTTTTTTTAACTGTTTCCACTTTCAATATAAAGCATTTAAACAAAACTGGTTATAATTCATTCGCTCGACCTCTCTATTTTAAAGATAGTAAGGATAGATGAATGGGATTTGGACAAGATTAGCAGTTAAGTAATGGTTTTCATTACACCTTGTATTTAGGATCAGATGATTCGGAAAGACATCAGATATAATATTATAAAACATATGAAAATGTCCATAGGACTTCAAGTGTCAAATTGATATTTTTTATGTGTTTATGTTTCAAAATAGACTTATAATGTGTTTGAATAAATTTAAATGAATTTGTTTCGATTAAAAACATGTATGTGTTTCCTATGTAAAACGGTTACTAACCACATATCTAAATTTATGAAAAAAAAATGAAATAACTAATTTACTAACCTTATACATTAATATAGATTTTTAGTTGATTAAAATGAAATGGCTGGTCCAGTTTGATAAATTGCATCCAATTTTAGCAGTGAACAGACTCGTTTGTATATACCCCGGATTTGTTCCAACGAGCCAACGATATCAGCCTCCTGAGAATTTGTACGAGGGAATCCGCCAATCAATTCCTTTATCCTTTTCAATTGCTTGGAAATCTTTTCAGAATAAAGGCCTGGATTCTTTTCTTCAGCAGACAAATATACTGATACCACACCGAGATAAAAGCCTGAAATAACAAATCGGAATAAGTGCAAAATGAAAATATTACCATTGCGCATGATAGTCCGATATTGTATGTAAATTCAGATTGAAACAAATAAGAATGATTCAATCATTTTCATTAAATTTGTGTATATTAGTATAACTTAAATGTAGTAATTGCAGCTATCTTCACTGTTATTAAAGTCGATCTGTCAACTGCCATGATTAAGAGAATTTTGCTTAATTGTTTAAGTCATGCCATATGTGTATTGTAATAATATGTACTCGGCGGAACTAAGGGATGCTGGCATGTCTTGGGAGGAAGCAAGCTATTGGCGAGGGACAGGAAAAACAGGGAGACAGGTGCCACGTGGCCGCAGTAAATAAAACATTGACACCCTCTCCTCTTTATTTCGACTGTCGAACATATAATGGGTTGATTACGCTCTTTTCCAAACGCTTGCATATAATTTTTTGATCAAAGTAAATATTTTGATCAAGTCAAAGAGCCGCATTAGAGTAGCCAAGGGGCCGCAGGTTCCCCTCCACTGGTCTCGGTACTAATAAATTTGAGAATAACCCCGGCACATCCCTTTATGGAACTAAACAAAACACTTCAAAATTCCATTACCCACTAATCAATGGTCACTAGTGTAACATGGCACTTTTGTCTGTTTCCTAGCCTCTAAATTCTTGACAGAACAAACCAAAATACCCACCATATACCACGCAGTGTATATTCCCAAGTTCATCTACGGTTACCCGAGTTCATCTACATGTGACAGGCAGTGCGTATTTAATTAAATGTGGCTCTAGCTACTCTCGAGCGAGCTTCTACTATGAGCATCACTCTTCAGAATGTGTACTCGCCGATACGAGAAGTTGTCAGCCTTTTCCGATTTGTCCCGCTCTGATTGAATGGACATGATTTTATGTAATAAGCTGGTACCAATGAAGGCTTAGTATTCAAAACAGTGTAATGCTTACCTAGCTCGGCTCCAACCTCAGCACCTCTATGGTATCCTAAATGAAGTCCTTCTACGCTTCCTTCAGCTATGCCAGCTTTCAAACCCTCATCATATCCTTGTTCTACCAGTCTCTCTTCGCTAAATACAATATCATCAAATATATCATTAATGTCCTTAGTATCGTCTGTCATGGCAGTGGGAATTAAATATCTGCAATATCTTTTTGAATTGCGTCATAAAATATAGAACCGAAACACTTGCTTATCTTTCGACTTTAGAAGGATTAATTTAACCACAAATCAGAGACGTCAGTTTGACACTAACTTGCTAGTCTATGACACTAGCTTTGGGTGGCTTCTTCTTCGTTTTCTTTGGAATGCATAGATAATATACTAATATCGCAAATGGGAATTTATATTTTTTACTGATCACTTATTATTTTTAACTGACCGTTTTATTTATTAATAATTGAAAATTTCTTCAATATTTACTGACCATTTATCGAATAAGAAATTGACCAAATAATTACTTGCCTTTTTTAATTTCGTTTACTTTTACTGATAGTGGTAACACTAACTTAACCGTCAAATTGAATATTTCGTATCAAATCCCGCCAACTGTATTTTGATGTCAAAACACACTTGTATTTTTAACAGAAAAGTTAAAAATTCAATTACATATTTGATTTGTAATGAAATAAAAATACGGTAGGTACTTATTTTATTATTTTTTCTGTATGTGCTTCATAAAAGAATCCATATCCACATTTTATTAACGACATTATTATTGAAATGTATCTTATAACATTATTATTGTGGCGGCATAGATGCTACCCTTGTCTTGGCTATTTCATCTTATTGTTTTTCAACTACAACAGTTCTTAATTCAAAATAACTCTCAAGCATCCATATAAGTACTCAAGAACTAATTGTTCATTCCATTTACACATTCATTGATCTACAATGCTTAATATGGAAAATCTAAGAGGTAGTGTTGATTAACTTTAAATTAAAATCGATATATTTCTCCGTGGTGTAAGGAACTTTCATTGACGGTTAGTTAGTTATCATACGTGAATTTCGTGACATGTTTAGTATGACAAAATGATTGAAACGTTTATTGACTCAGCATCACACCAAAGAAAAGATGTTATTGTTACTTGTCATTTACTCAAAACGATAGCTATTCTCTATAATACTAGAAGACCTTCTCAAAGTTAGGCAATGTTTACAACATTAATCCTCGAGTGTCCATGGGTAGCAGGGTTCTGTGAAGTCAGGTCATTAATATTGATTGTGCAAATTGCCTAGTGTTGATGAATGTTGTGTTATGTGGGCAAACAAGATGTTACAATATATGAAGCTTCAGAGATAAATTGAGGCTCAAGGCATATATATTTTTAAACTATTAAGAAATAAAATATTTGACCTGTGGTAAGGTTCCTGTACTGCATGAGTAAGTTTACATATATGTTCAGAGATCCAGCAATTTACTTGAAGTGTTTCCGTTCCATTAAGTCGCTCTTAACCTTTTGGCTACCGTAGAAAAAAAGTACGTCAGTACCTAGCACGCCGGCCATAATTTGTAATTATTAATTAAGTATTGACAAGATAACTTGTATCTGGCCTGTTGAGCATCATTTGACATGAAATATCATATATGGCAGTCATCCAGTAACCATAATGCGGTGACGGGCGCATTTGAGGCAAAAAGTAATAGTGTTTAGCGCACACCAATTTTGTACAATTTCAGGATTCAAGTAAAATATGGTACATTTGTTATATTATTATTGTGGTGTGGAATTAAACCTTTTTCGTAAAGCAACATACATGTTTATAAATTTATAACTTCAATAAATAATATTAAAAAAATATATCATATTAAATTTGGGTTTTTCCGTTGGTTAATACATTGTCGTGGGCACATGACAATGGCTTCGGCACAGGGTTAAGAACCCCTGAGTTAACCCATTATTGATCTTTGAAAGTTTTTGGCACTTTTCAGTACGCTAAAGCAGTGCTCCGCAGAACACCAATTTTTTTCCCGAAATTTCCACAGTACGCCAAAATTTTAAAATATATATAAATAGGTATACACAGAAATTACATTAATCTGCTTTTCAATTGATAAATACATGTGCCAAAAGAATTTATTTTTTATATGGGCAGAGTAATGCATGTAATAAACATACAATTACATTTTTTGTAATGTGCTATGAGACATCTAGGATCATATCATGGCACAATGGTTGCAGAGCATTTCACTAGAGTATCTTTCTCCTTCCATACTTGAATAGCTTAAAAAATGTAATTTCTTTAGCATGTATAATTTATCAAATGTGACATCCCGGTAGAAATGAGGATCATCGCCTCTTTGTATCAGCCTGTCTATAGAGACTAGATTATAATAATAAAATATGTATTGCAAGAATTATGTCAATAAAATACCCAAATTTTCTTTTTGTTTTAGATGAGTTCAAAAAAAAATATATCTATGCCTAAAGACGCAGATCCTGTTCCGATGGAAGTTGACACTCCGGAAACTGTTACTAAGGTGGTGAATAATACACCACCGAGTATTTCCGATCCTGCATCTTGTGCCAACGTCAACGCTCACAATGACGACTTAGATAACTTGTCGGATGATGAGGAAGGCGGTGTTAGAATTGGTAGATACTTTTTGTATGATTGTTCAAGTAAATTTTTCAAGGTCAAACAGCCCTGCTTGTTTCTGACTGGTGAATTTCTGGTGTTCTAGAATCTAAACCATGGTTCTTCAACCGGGGCCACAATATGTTCCAAGGGGGCCACGGTCAAATCCATAAACTAGCAAGTTTTTTTTTAAATCGGGTAGCGACAAAATATTTTTAAAATCTGGAGAAAAATAGACCGGTAGAATGGGCCATATCAAATTTAGTGGGTCACGAAGGAGAAATATTAAAATAACTGGGTTGTGAGGGGGAAAAGTTTGGGAAACGCTGCTCTAGACAAAGATCAGGTGTCAAAGTTGTTTAGGATGCCTGTGATGTCAGGAAATTCTCATCTACCCATCTATCTTAACAATTATGTACCAAAACGTTGAAAATAGGATCGATGAGCGACAGGGTACAAATTGACCCCTGACAAATTTGCTTTATATTTGCATTGCATTTATTGAGGTATCATTGAAGATTACAATAAATATCAGTTGGATATTTTTGGTATTCGGCATATGTTTGAATTAAGAAGAATTTTGCAATGTGAATGACCCGCTAGGAACTTTAAGGGTAAAAATCCGGTGAAGCGAGAGCAATTGGCTAACCATTGTACTGTCCTAATGCCATCTCTTTGTACTTACTCTAAAAAAAAGAGTCGGAGCTTCTGAGTAACAGCCAGTTTAAGGATAAGCTCCTTATTGAAAGCAGACATGGTTACAAAAAAAAATGTGTTATAAAATTGAAATTGTTAATTTTACTTTTTCTTTGAGACTCGTAGTCAAATCAACTTTATCGCAAGATTTTTCTATGTCAATTCCTTACTTATTTTAAATATATGGAATTAAGTTTTTGTCTAAGCAATGGAGAGGGGGAAGATGCAAACAATACTAATAATACAGTTAGTGCGAAGACACTTCTCAAAAAGACAAAATACCAGCCACATCTGGCTACACGAGTTAAATATTTTTTTGTCTCTGTTTGAATTATTTCAGAAATGAATTTCTTCAAAGTCACCACTGGAATCCATCAAATAATCTGTATTTTTTGTTTATTTACAATCAAAGCTTGTTGCAGGTGATATTTATATTCCTCCTGCCCCGAAACCAACGTTGTCTATGGAGGCCACCGGACCTCGTCTGATAATTACAGAGATTGTAAATGAGAATTTCAAAAGCTACGCTGGTAAACAAATATTGGGGCCGTTTCACAAGGTAAGCTCTGATGCTGGTTTTTTCTCTTCTGTTTCTATAATACGTTTGTACTTTAAATTACTATCACGAAGCTTTACAAGCTGATGGGGGCATAGGGAAAGCTGTTGGCTTACTACCAATTCTTTTCTAGCCTTATTCTTCTTTACTTAACTTCTCCAAAGAGATGACCGACTTAGATACAACTATGTCTAGTTAAACAATTACTTTTAAGACTATTAACCCTTTCCGGTCCTATGTCGAATGTCATTCGACATTTTTTTTCTTTATTGGTATCGAGTTAAAATAAGTTCAAATGTATTGAATATATTTTTTTTCCACTCGTATCTATTACAGCGGTATTCTGAGCAAAGAATCAAATGGTTTTTATGAACATTGTAATGTGAAACCGTATGCCTGCAATGGATACAAAAGGGTCGTTTTAGGGGCTGGGTCGGCTCACGCAGCTCGGGCGCTAAGTTCTACATTCTTCTTTCCAACAGTAACACTTGCCACGTGCACTTGAAAATTAATACCGATATTTACTATTGTTCTAATAATTCTAACCTTGCAAAAATGCCCAAAATTACAAAAAAAACGCAAAAAAGCAACTTGATACATATATATCATACTTGAATTTTTTTTAAATGTAAATAATAAGGTTATTATTTTGATATTTAGAAAAAATTATACTGTTGCTATAAATCTAGTAAAAAAAAAAAAATTGCAAATATTAGTTTCCCTCGTGATACTGTAAATCTATTGTGGACCAGGTGGAATATTTTTTTTATTTTTTTGTGGACCGGAAAGGGTTAAATGCCTATATATTTCACTGTGGAAACTAACATTATTATGAAAAATGCTTTTGCAACATTTATGATTTCAATATTTCACATAATATTTGTATTTATTTTATGTTACATCTTAATGCTTATTGTTTTATTTCAGAGTTTCACAGCGATCATTGGCCCCAACGGCAGTGGAAAGAGTAATGTGATTGACTCCATGTTGTTTGTGTTCGGTTATAGGGCGGCAAAAATCCGTTCGAAAAAAATATCGGTCCTTCTTCATTCCTCAAAGAATCATCCCAATATTACCAGCGCCAGCGTGGCGGTGCATTTTGTAGAGATCATAGATAAGGTAAATAAAGGCACATTTTCTTAATGCTGTTATTGGTGACTCATCCTGCAACAGCAGACCACTCTTTCACCACTCAAAGGGTGATGAATTTTATTTTGGGGATTGAGACACTGAATAATATCCAGTTTCCATTCAACAACTTCTGTTCAGATGCAATAAGAGCGGACATGTTATTAAAAACAAACATGAAATTACATGTCAAATTTACTTGATTTAAGCATACATTTTTGTATTGTATGTGCATAACCCCCGAGATCTATTTGCGGAACTAAATATTTCATCTCAATATGAAATGATATGTTTAATAATATAAATCGTTTCGAACATACCTCACAGCTGTATATTATTTATTGTTCCAGGATGATGCTGATGGATACACAGAAGTGCCCAATACAAAGCTGATCATCGCGAGAACTGCTTTCAAAGATAACTCTTCATATTATACTCTCAATGGGCGTAAAGTGCAATTCAAAGAGGTAGCCAGAGTTTTAAAATCACATGGCATTGATTTGGATCACAACAGGTTCCTTATATTACAGGTAAAAATTTTATTACTACTTGCATAGCATTGCTCCGTACGGGCATCACCTCGTACAAATGTTCATATTTTTCTACTATTTCACAGTTGAACTGGGAACTATTTTGTTTTGCAAGTGAAGATCACTCCCAGCTGCTTATAGGCTAATTCATATAAGAATAAACACGATGGGCTTCATTTGTATTACCTTTAGCCATATTTTAGTGCACATAGGATAATTAATGTCATACTTACAAAAACTATGTTGATTGTCGTTGACATGGTTACCCAAAATACAAAATAGAAATATCACCAAATTGATAATACTTGATGTAAAACTATAATTAATCATAGTGAATATTAAACAAAGAAAGTTGTCTTTAACTGCTCTGACATTAAATATAAAATAATAAACAAAATTCAGCTCTCCTTGCCTTGCTGTCTACTACTGACATCATTGGTGTTTGACAGATCGACAATTTAAGTATATGTATCACTCTACGAAAACAGTTAACCTATTCACTGCCCAAACTTTTCCGTAAACATTGGCGCGGTGCTCCATCGATAAACGCATAAAAAATGTCACCGGTCGGTTAAGCTTGGTGCACACTCATCTTACGTGCAGCTTTAGTGAGAAAGAACCGAGTGAGATGCATCGAACTACAACTGAGCGTGTGAGCCACGTCGAGGGCACCACTGCAATGTATTAGTGGACGCATCCTGGACACTGGATGAGTTAAATGTTTGACAGATTGACTATAACAACAGTGAACATAGCTGCAATTATTCATTTGTGTTATACCAACGATAAAAACTAAACGCAAAAATTAGACACCCATCTTAAAAGGTGGATAGATACTATTAAATTTGAGAATAACCCCATAGGGAATTAGACTTTCTTCTATGAAGTGTAAAAATAAACAAACTTCAACACAGAACTCGGGAAACAGAAAAACACAACATTACAATTTAAATATGCATCAATGGTAATTCAATTCTGTATACAAAGTGTACTGTATTGCACACGGTCCCAGGCTTTATTCTATGGTCATTATAACTTCTATAATTATATATTGATTATTTTTGTTTCAGGGAGAAGTTGAGCAAATAGCCATGATGAAGTCGAAAGGTCAAACGGAACACGAGACCGGCATGCTAGAGTATTTAGAAGACATTGTCGGTACATCAAGATTCAAGGTTTGACAATTTTGTATAAACCCTATACCTGTTTTACACATTGACTGATCTGTTGATATGTTGATAATGCTGACTGATATGTTGATAATCAAAAATATTACTCGAAGATTTATTTTTTTGAAAACATATCACCTGATAAGTCATGCTACCTTTATGTCAACTATTGAAAAATCAATCTCCATCACTGGCGGATCTAGAAAATTTACGAGGGGATTGCCATTCAATTTAAAAATATATATTCTACATAATAAAATGAGAAATTTTTTGAAAATAAAAACATTTTAGCCAAGATCGCTGTGCGGTGCCTCTGGATTTGTGGGGCCCGAGATAGTTGCCTCTCAATTCTTCTCGGGAGATGACCATGGTCATCATGACCATCCCGCTGGATCCGCCAATGATCTCTATACTGGTACAAACGAAGACAGCGATTAGCCAATCTACAGAGATAAAATATGTTGAAAAAAAGATTGCAGACTGTGGAAAGAGAAATTTGAAAATTAATTATTCTTCTAGGAAGCTATTGAAAAATTATCTGTCCGTGTGGAAGAATTGACAGAAGCTCGCAAAGAAAAGCTGAACCGTGTCCGCCTTGTCGAAGGAGAAAAACAAAAACTCGAGGGTCCGATGAAAGAAGCCCTCGCACAGCTAAATATTGCCAACAATTTGACCAGAGCCAAAAACACACTTCTACAAAAATACATGTAAGAAATTTAAAGGATGACAGCTACAGCAGACGTCTGTTCTGTCCACTGCTACCAGTTTTCTGTAGTTCTATTGCTGATGTCTTTCACATTTCTCGACAGATCCTGATTACTTTGGCTTATATCTGTTGACTGACATTCCTTCTGTGACAAGATTTCAACATTTAATCTTTCTTTTCAAACCATTTCTTGAAATACTGATCTTTGAAAGTCAAAATAATAAAACAAATAAGTTGTATGCGTCTGAAAAGAGCTTAAAACAATGTTCTATGTATAAAATTTTAATAATCATAAAACTTTTTCAATCAGTTCATGCTTTGTGTTCGAAAAGTGACACTGAATTATTATGATACTCTCTATGATAACTAAGAGCTTACATTTGAGTTGTATCGATACAAAATGAATAACTTTATTATCAAAATTATTTGAATAATATTCATTGTTTGTCGCCTCTGTAATGTGATTTTATTTCAATAGGTACACAACTTCCAAAAAAATAACAACCGTCAAGGCGGATCGAGAAAAGCATCAAACATCTCTTAATGAGCTAGATGAAAACATGACTCAACTTAAAACAACAAAGAATGAAAAGAACGCAGTTCTCGTTCAAGGAAATAAGTAAGACAAATCATATTCCAGACATAATTGGCTTAACTGAATTTATTCACAATATTTACTAATAATTATTGCATTGCTTAACAGGAAATATGAAAAGTTAGAAACGCGTAAAGAAGAATTGACAGAACTCTTTAAAACAATGAAAGGTCGGGATGTGGCATTGCAAGCAGATGTGACGCAGACCACAAAAAGAAAGAAAAACATTGTAGGAGTATTGGAGCAGGAAAAATCAAAACTCATGGATTTGGAACAGGTGACATTTTAATTTGTGTTTGTACAAACACCAATTCTATTGGGCAAACGGCTGCATATTTATATATATATATTAATTAGTATGGGTGAGGACTCACATTATCATTGTTTTCAGGTCCCTGAAAAAAGTAAAAGAGACATAAAAGATTGCGAGGAATTAGATAAAAAATTGGCTCAACAAAAGGAGACCCAAGAAGCCGATCTTCAAAAGTTTATGGCCAGTATAAGGTGAGAAAATTGTTCAGTCTGTGAAAAGTTAATTTTAAGGAGAACGATTATATAACTTTATTCATGCTTAATCAAAATATGCTCACAGATATTAATCTATTTTTAAATATTAACATGCCTTTGATATTCACCTTGCGGTCAATGCGCTATGAAAATCCCTTTGAAAATAGCTCCGAATAATACTGGAGTAAAGAATTGTGATATCGATAATACAGATCGAACTTGCAGTGGCAGGTTTAAGCCTTGTCATTTATAATGTTTTCGTAACTGATTATTAACCGAATCTTTTGTTTTAACGGTGTCGATCAAGTTTTTTCTCAACATTTCAGAACGGAAACAATTGGTCTTCAGGATGCCAAAGATAAAGTTCAATTAAAGCTTATTGATTTGAAGAAAATTGAAGATGAAAAAAAACAAACATTCAAGTTGGCAGAGTCGGAGATGAAAATCTACATCAGTACTGAAGAGAAAGAGAAAGAAAAGCTTACAAACTTAAAGGATGCTCTTGAAAATGTTACCTTCGGTATACAGGATAAGAAAGAGTATGTAAATTAATATTCTCCATTTTTTTTTTTTATTGATTTCTCAGGCGATTAATCATTATTTAAGCCAACTTTGAGTCATCAGATAAATTTACAACTTCATGGGGAATAGGATATTCTCGAGTCCTCTCAAGAAATTACTCTACCGCCACGGTGGATTCTCAGTATAAGGATACACAGGATACTCAATATCACTCAAACTGAATGACTGAGAAAGTCACCACGTTTAAGCACAGGATGCAGGAAATGCAGGATTAAAAGATAAATCCCGTGTCCTGATCGGGTCAAAAATATGAGGAATAAAGTTTAGTCTTTTCCCGATTGTTATTGCGTTATGGAAGGCACCCTTGAAATAGTGGCTACATACATATAACGTTTGACTGTGGGACAATCAATAAACAACTTGTCAATTATTATTTCTAATTCTATAATTACTGTTTTAAAAAACAAACCATATAATTGAAAATTTTATAAAATAATATTTTTGATGATGCTTCTCAAAGAGCCAAAACAAGTGGAATAACAAAGTTTTCATTTTTTTTAATGGTAAAAATAATTCCCAGAGTGGACTGTCTCACAAACTGATTTTTCTATCAATTTATGAACTTCTATTCGAAGGCATGAATCTCTGTGATGTCCACAAGCTCCATGTTGGGAGCGGACATTGTTCAAAAAAACAATAATGGTACAAATGTTCATACAGTAAAGAATAAATCAGTTTTGTTTGTTTTCAGAAAACTAACTCAACTTACTACATCTATACCAGCCAAAGAAAAGGCGTTGGTGTCTGCAAAGCGAGAGCTGGAAACTCTCCAAGCGGAGGAGCATCAAAAAACAGCAAGAGTCCGAACTCTAAGGGGTCAAGTGGAGGAATCGCGTCAAGCTATGACTGCAAATAAATCCAAGGGAAGGGTTCTGGATTCATTAATCATGGAGAAACAAGCTGGTCGATTGCCCGGAATCTATGGACGACTCGTAAGTCACATATGAATATATATATATATATATATATTTAAATTTATAATTTGTCAACCTTATGCAATGTTAATTAAATAAATAAATAAATGATTTGCCCACATTTTACCTGAGAACCCAAAATGGAGCGTTTAAATATTAATTTTGAGATTTTGAAAATGCCAAATAACGATATATTAAAAATTTAATATTTAAAACTAAAAAATAAATTTAATCTTTATAAGAGCTCGAGTTTGAATGAAATCAATAAACTTTTGCTAATATAAATGCATTTTTTCAAAGAGCATTTTTATCGCATGCTGTAAGTTTCATACGGGCTTAAAGTGTCACAAAGTGTAATCTAATATGACAATAAATTGTCGTGGATGGATAAGGTAATATGAGCTTTATTTCTAGGGCGATCTTGGTGCTATAGATGCCAAATACGATGTGGCAATATCTACATGTTGCGGCCCTCTCGACAATATTGTGGTGGACACTGTAGCTACTGCTCAGTACTGCATTGAATATCTCAGAGACCACAATGTTGGCAGAGCTACTTTCATTGTTCTCGAGAAGCAAGAGCATCTTCGATCACAATGTTATAAGAAAATAAACACGTTAGTAAACATAATGTTTGTTTATTGAATTCTAAACAACCACATCATATTTTGTTTTCATGTTTTAAATAATGCTTTTTTGCATGGTTGATTGCGTGCAATTGGCAGTAACACACTTTTTGTGTTATATCGTACAACATTTTAAATAAATTCTATACCCTATTGTCACTCTTCTGGCAGAAGTTGGTATCAAGACTGACAAAAATTACTTAAGTATACAAAGGGATAAAAATCTTTACTGTACAAGTTATTCAATGAAGAGTTTTCTTTTTTTTTTAGATCTGAAAATGCTCCGCGTTTACTTGATTTGATTAAAGTGAGTGATGAAAAAATCAGACCGGCCTTCTGCTACGCGCTGAGGGACAC
This sequence comes from Himalopsyche anomala, assembly GCA_031772345.1. Classification (NCBI taxonomy): domain Eukaryota; kingdom Metazoa; phylum Arthropoda; class Insecta; order Trichoptera; family Rhyacophilidae; genus Himalopsyche; species Himalopsyche anomala. The sequence goes on along the minus strand of CM062833.1, from coordinate 14,408,017 downwards.
CCTGGTGGCAAACGATTTAGAACAGGCATCTCGGATTGCATACGGAGCGACTAGGTTCCGAGTGGTCACCCTCGGTGGAGATGTGATCGAAATAGCAGGTCTGTTGTCATTTGAGGGAATTATAAACACGTATTATTAAAATATTAATTTATCGTTAGCGTTATATGCTTACACACATCAGCGTAAATTTAGAACTCGTCTTTATTCAACCAACACTAGCAGTGGTGCATCATTTTTCTTAAACTATGGCCACAATTATAAAATAGTAATTTAAAATCAGTATTCTGTTTCTCAAATAATAAGACGAGCATAGGAGTGGACTATTGGTCATTAATGACTGTCCACACGCCATTCTAAGAAATTAGTAGAGAAAGAAAAAAATGTGACAAGCATCCTTGATTTGGGTTACAAAATCAACAGAAAAATGTCAATTTGGCAGTTCAAACCTTCTATCACAATATATCACCACCTTAATAATACTATTAGCATGGCTATTCTAGTGTGCATAAGTACACCTATTTTGGACAGTCTGAAATGTGTAACTATTTGAAGTTCTGACTTATCGAGTTATCGATAAAACGAGATGTACTTTTTTCATTTAAAGTGCCTGGCTAAAATTTCAGCCAAGTGGAGTCTCAGCATAAGTAGTGTAGGTCAATTAAACTTATTAAAAGCTACCACTGCATGTATTGATAATATGTATTAAACTATTCTATGCATTTTCATCATTCAGTGTTATATTGTTAGGAACGATGTCCGGTGGTGGACGATCCATGATGAGAGGACGAATGGGAAGGACTGTTGAAGTCACTAACGAAATTGATCCCCGAATAATTCAAGCCCAAGAAGAAGAACTGGCAACACTGTCAGAAAGGTAATTCCACAACGATAACTTGCCCAACAACCCACCAAACATATTTTGTATTTAACTAAATTTCCCTTTAGCAACCTCGTTCGTGTAAAGACTTGTTTAGATGATAAGATCGACCATATATTTTGGTAATTTAATGTCGATGTAAAATTCATATTTCTTTTGTTAGAACGAGGGAGCTCCGCAGCATGCTGCCTGAGCTAGAAAGTAAAGTGAACGCACTTACACGAGAAATCGCTCAAATGAAGATGGACAAAAACAAAATGGAGATGGAATACAAAAATCTTGTTGAGCAGGCTCCGGGACTCAAGGTAAATTGCATCTCTTTCTTAATTTACGTATTTGAATCAATTAAAATGTGACTTCGGTCAAAATGATCCCGATTATTTTTGTTCTCAGATCCAGGTAAAAGAGCAGACTAGCAAAGCTGCGAGCAGCGCGGTCGATGCAAAAAAGAAGGCCGCTCTGGAAAAAAGAACACTGGAAGCGGAGACTTTTTATGAAAAAGCCAAATATGATTCTGACAAGGTGAGAACTATTTTAAATATCGATGAGAAATATTTTACTTACACGATCGTGGCTGATATCTATTTTGAGCTTTATCATATCATTTCAGATTGAAAAGGAGGTTCAAGAAATTCACGAGAAGATTGTTGCAGTGTCCGGAGGAAAGGTAAAAACTCTTCAGAAAGGAATCACAGAGATCACCGGCAAGATTGATAAAGTTCACAGCGAGATTACCAGGCTTAATGTGGCCATTAAGACCAGCGAAAGGTGCAGTGGAGTTTACAATATTTTATTATAAATTGATTTCCTAATCACATACCGCAGATACACTATATTCAGCAGTGAAGATCACCTTAATTTGTTTTTTTTTTAACATATTCTGAAACATTCTAATTAATTCAGGCTTCTAATTATTTCTCCTAAGTTTTTGAAGACAATTCTGAAATGTCTGAACTTTGATAGTCTTTAAATAAATATATACGTTCAATTATTCAGTGTAACTCTCTCTATGTGCGATATATATCTTATATTCACGCCAATTTTTTTTCTACCCTACAACATATTCTCGTACTGTATTTTACTGTCCCGTGGATTAGAAAAAGGAAAATGAAATAAAATGAAAATTTACGGTACTTCTATATTTCCACGAATCTAGCTATTGCTATATGTCCCCTCTATTAGAGCAAAGTATGCTCCTGACATACATTCATTCAATGTTCTAACTTTATTTACTCAATTTACAGAAATGCGAAAAAGTCTAAAGAAAAGATTGCGCAAATGGAAAAGGAAATAAATGATTTGGAAGAAAAATTAAAGAAGATGAACGAAGAAAAGAAACAGATCACTTTGGATGGATCTTGGATGGAAAAAGAACTGGACGATGTGAGTTTTTTTTGTGATAAATAGTCGGCAAAAGTCAGAACTAAAATTGTCAATCCAAGTGCGTGTAGCTGTCAAAATTAAGTTCACTAGTACCATGAAAGTTACATGTCGAGTATTTCTAAAACAATTTTTGAGATTGCGGGAGGTTATTCTAAAAGTTCGACAGTTCTGTGAATCATGTATTCTATTAATAAAAACACAATAATCCTTTGTACTTCATTCCACTTTATTTAATATGTCAGGACCGGTTTCGCTCATTACGAGCATCGTCAACTGATAAGAAATATAATTTAACAGTGCTATTTATACAAAAATGAACAGTTATAAACAACAATTGGCATTGAAAAGAAAATACCAATTACATTAAAAGTGATTCTAAAATAGCACAAAATTAAAATGTTTAACACATCTAACATATAATTAAAAAGTCATCTCAGATTAATAAATTTAGAATGGGAATTGAAAGTAATTACAAACATAATTAAAATTTGGGAATTCTTTGACAAAGTGATACAATAAAAATAATGACATTAATAATGACAATAATATAGTGAATAGGCTTAATGATAGTTAAGAAAATTTCCCCTCTTCCAAGTAGTTGGTAAGTGTACATACTTAAACAAAATCGACAGCCAGGAAGATTCTGAAAAAGAAATTTTTCAAAGACCATATCAATTCTAACAAAGATATATATATATATATATACATACCTATATATATTTTAAATTATATAAAAGAATAGTTAACAAGGGCTAATGCAATGGATAAAGTAACGGGGAACTAGCAAATATTAATTGATCGTTCAAAAGATCTGAATCAGGTAAAAATTTGAATCTATTGATTTCTAGGATTTCCTGTTTGTCTAGTTTGACAGACTTGTTATTTAAATGTAGAACTTTAAAATTTCTACTAATATCAAAAGTGTGATTATTTTGAAACAGATGGTTTCCAAATGAAGACTGTTCATCCCCTTTCTTAGCACAACTCAAATGCTCTTTGATTCTAATATTAAACGATCTACCTGTTTGACCAATATATTTGGCTTTACAGGAATCGCAGTTGAGTAAATATATACCGCTTTGGTTCAAAAAGTTTAACTTATCTTTAGAATTAACTAAAACACGACTCAAGTTGAGTGTGTTATAAAAGGTTACATTAAATTTATTTCTATCAATTTTCCTAGCGATTTTTTCTGTAACTCTACCCAAGTAATTTAATTTAACCCACTGTTTTATAACAACAGGTTTATCCAACACCAGGCCAGAGCTAACATTTAAAAGAGCAAGTTTTTTAGTTTTATTAAATAAAAGACGATCTACTATATCCGTAGCATAACCATTGTTAACTGCTATTTGTTTAATGGTTTCTAATTCTAAATCAAAATTTGCTTTAGTCATCGGAATCATTAGAAGTCGATGGATAAAACAATGGAAGGTAGCTAATTTATGCGAAATATGATGTCTAGAAGAACTACTAATAATATTGTCGCTGTAAGTCATTTTTCTAAAAATTTTGAAAGTATGACGATTATTTACTATTTCAATAGTTAAATCTAAAAAGTTGATTTTATTTACACCCAACTCCATGGTGGTTTAGTTAATTCTAAAGATAAGTTAAACTTTTTGAACCAAAGCGGTATATATTTACTCAACTGCGATTCCTGTAAAGCCAAATATATTGGTCAAACAGGTAGATCGTTTAATATTAGAATCAAAGAGCATTTGAGTTGTGCTAAGAAAGGGGATGAACAGTCTTCATTTGGAAACCATCTGTTTCAAAATAATCACACTTTTGATATTAGTAGAAATTTTAAAGTTCTACATTTAAATAACAAGTCTGTCAAACTAGACAAACAGGAAATCCTAGAAATCAATAGATTCAAATTTTTACCTGATTCAGATCTTTTGAACGATCAATTAATATTTGCTAGTTCCCCGTTACTTTATCCATTGCATTAGCCCTTGTTAACTATTCTTTTATATAATTTAAAATATATATAGGTATGTATATATATATATATATATCTTTGTTAGAATTGATATGGTCTTTGAAAAATTTCTTTTTCAGAATCTTCCTGGCTGTCGATTTTGTTTAAGTATGTACACTTACCAACTACTTGGAAGAGGGGAAATTTTCTTAACTATCATTAAGCCTATTCACTATATTATTGTCATTATTAATGTCATTATTTTTATTGTATCACTTTGTCAAAGAATTCCCAAATTTTAATTATGTTTGTAATTACTTTCAATTCCCATTCTAAATTTATTAATCTGAGATGACTTTTTAATTATATGTTAGATGTGTTAAACATTTTAATTTTGTGCTATTTTAGAATCACTTTTAATGTAATTGGTATTTTCTTTTCAATGCCAATTGTTGTTTATAACTGTTCATTTTTGTATAAATAGCACTGTTAAATTATATTTCTTATCAGTTGACGATGCTCGTAATGAGCGAAACCGGTCCTGACATATTAAATAAAGTGGAATGAAGTACAAAGGATTATTGTGTTTTTATTAATATAATGCCTTTCCACCAAGTATTGACAGTGAACACCCTAAAAGTGATCATGTATTCTACATGATTCCAATCATTACCTGACACTAGCACTCTTTCTAAATGAACAACTTATGACTGATAAATAAAAGTGAAAATAAGTACAATGGAATATTGTATTTTTCTCAATTCAATGCAAACTGTCTGGGTCACGCGGCTGTTCAAGACTCAAATCTCATTTGTTCTATGCTGCATTCTACCAGTGCTCTTTTATGGTAGTGAATTATTTTGATTTTTAATGAATGATAATTTTAAACTATAAACAAATGCCTTTTTCAAATTATAGATAGCTGAGAAGTTATCAGAAGGGGTTGAAGAGTTTGCCGGACTCAAAGAAGAAATTGCTAGCCTCGTGAAACAAGAAAACAAATGTAAATCAGATCGGCTTGAGATTGTTAACACTATTTCCAAAGTCGACAAGTCTATAGATGACCTGAAAGCCAAGATTCCTTCATGGAAACGAGAGGTATGTTCTACCTTAACAGCTTAACGACCGCGGACGCGTATTTGAGTCTTTGAAAAACAAAGGTTGCTGGCCGGCGGACTCATATATGCGTATAGGCGAAGTATCTGGAAGCTAAGAAAAATAGATTTGGTAAAGATATCTCAATAAGTTTACAAATTATAGTGAATTTAGTAAAATTACAATTTTGAAAAAATTGCAAAATTGCCCGGCCGCCAGGTGAAATTCTATAAAAAAATACGTACGGTCGTTAAGCTGTTAACCTAATTTAGTAGACTTACTGCATGTCTTACTTGGACGAAATCAAAGCGAATGCAAAGCGTCTCAGTGCAACACGAAAATATCAAATGGTCTTCACCACTATAGTGTCCTATGTGACAAAAATCATGCTGTGATCAGTTTATTTGATTCGCTTTAAACCGCTTTCTAATCGTGTTCGCAGTGACTTCGCCCACACAAGACATTGCGTTAGACATTAGTTGAATGGTATGATGATTAGCGGACTTTTTAAGCATTATCAATAAAAGTTTGACAATGTTTTTTTTAATTTTTTATACATGTTCGCTTCCAATGTGAAGCAAATGGCTTCCTAATGGAGGTATCTCAAAAAGGGTTTTTCCACGAGAACTGTTTGTTACTCAATCGCTCAACCTCTCTTTTTTTTCGAAGAGATTAGTAGGGATAGAAAGGATAGGACAGAACAGAACTAGTGGTTGACTAATCACTCTCACTACATCCTGTTATTTTAGGATTGAAATGGTGAAGGGAATTTTTAGACATGAACATCCGTGCCTTCGAACCTGTGAGGTCCGGTATGGAAATCAACGACGTTGACCACTGTGCCATGGACCCGTCAAAATGGTTTTTAATAATAATTTAATATTTTTAACCATATCTGCTTTCAATGTGGACCATATATACTCCCAATGATGTTATTTCAACAGAAGTTTTTTTACAAGAAGTGCCTTTACTCACTTGCTTTTTCAAATAATGACAGTAGTGGTTAGCTAATCGCTCTCGCTTTGCCACGTTTTCAGTATCAGGTGGGTGGGAGAAACACATTAGAAAAACATTGGCTTTGGACATAAATCGATTAAAATCATTTTATGAATTTGTTGGTACTGGGATTTGGATCGATTAGTCCCACAATCGAAGTCAACGGCATTGGCCTGAAGTTCAACACTAGTCACTCTTCATTCCATACCCTGTTCAAATGTTTGAAGAGAGGTTGACTTACACCCAGTTATTATGAACAACCTATGTCCAGATTCTCCATCAATTCGTATGCTACTCATGGCTATGAATATGGTCAAAAAATTTAACAGAGACAAAAATCACATAACAGAAATTATATGGTGTTGTTGCAATATCTTACATTTATGATTTTTGAAAAAAATTATTTCCTGCGCAGTTGGCGTCACTAGTCCTGGAGATTATCCCGTTGGCCAATGAAGAACCCATTCCTCCTCTATGTAAATACTCAGATGAGGAATTAGAAGTCTTCAAAGCGGATGAGTTGCAAAGCAAAGTTCAGATTCAAGAGGAGCGACTTGGCGAGCATAAACCGAATTTGCAAGCCATTCAGGTAATGTTAATTTTTCACCTTAACACTCAAGCAACCGGCAGTTACGCTTAAACCCGCACATTTCGCACATGCAGCCGGATCTGCACGTTTTTTCTTTAAAAAATCATATCTTTTTATTTCATCGACACATTTCTTTAAAACAAAAAGGACTCGGAAGCAAAGAGTCGTACCTATGAAAATAAACAATGAATGGTCTTGTGAACGAGTATGTGATGCGATAAAAATGCATAATTTAACTGATGTTGACATCATTGAAAAGAACCGAAAATAATAAAAATTTGACACGCGTAATTAAAGTAAATGCCCATAAACATGTAAAGCAATAAATTATAACCCTTAATTGTTTATTGTGTAATTGTGTCATTCGCTATTCTTTGAATAATAACAATTTCTGAATATTTTATTTGACAAGAAAAAGGAGGCCTAAAAGTCAGACAAATAGTTTGTACTACCTGTCCAAGTCCCAGACGCATTCTACTATATTTTCAGTCACATGATCTGTCATACAGTATTTATAAGATCTACTGTTGTTAAGAGTACTTCATTTTATATTAAAATAAATACAATTATTATTGGTAGGTATGTACCATTTCATTTAGATTGTCATAGATTGTAAAACCAAAACTTTATGACTTTTAAACCATAATTTTTTTCATTTGGCCTCTTGCTAAACGCTGGTTTATTCTTTTGAAACATCTGATCGTAATTCGAAAACTAATGGACTGATCTGAATGTGTTACTGTATATCACTTCATTATCTGTTTTTACAACATTTATTAACACAATATTTAGGAATACAAAGCGAAAGAGGAAATTTTCCTGAAGCGGGCAAATGAGCTTGAAGAAATAACAAATCAGAGAAACTCTATGAGAGAGCAGCACGACAAGTGCCGGCGTATTCGTCACACGGAATTCTTGGCCGGCTTCAACACCATTACTGCGAAATTAAAAGAGATGTACCAAATGATTACCCTCGGTGGCGATGCCGAGCTGGAATTGGTTGATTCACTTGATCCTTTCACCGAGGGAATAGTCTTCAGGTACGTTATTTAAAATTATGTAACTCAATTTATCTTTCCTCCAATACATTATCTAGAAAACCTCATGGAAGCTTCATAACATATCTCAGATGCTTTACTATATCTGTTTTTTTTCTAGCCAACGAGGCATTAGATTGTGACTTCTCAATTCACTCTAGATAGATATGGACATTTTTAGTTACCCGTTTAGTGCTATGTGTTTGCATCTTAACTTTTATAGGAGTGAATAGATCTACTTTACTGGCTTTTTTTAACATGACAATTGTGACTTTTTTAATGAGCTGGGTTAACAAATAATAGCCTTTTATGTGAATTATACTTAAAGCATATACATGCTCTCAGAGGTCTGCACGGGCAAAAATTTTACAAAACTACCCGGTCCGAGCCCGAAAAACTCACGCCCGACCCAGCCCGGGCCCGAGTCTAATGCCGCACTTGTTACCCGAACCCGACCCGAAGCACCGAGAAATTTGAAATCCTCGATTTGGTATACTTTTTCCCCAGATTATCTCCGAAAGTCCTTTTTTTTTTTTTTTAGCTCACCGAGGAATTTGAAATCCTCGATTTGGTATACTTTTTCCCCAGATTATCTCCGAAAGTCCTTTTTTTTTTTTTTTAGCTCACCGAGGAATTTGAAATCCTCAATTTGGTATATTTTTCCCAACATTATATCCCAAATTCCAAAGCCCGGCCCGGCCCGAGCCCGACTCTCGATTGCGCTTACCCGCCCGAGCCCGTGGGCCAGGCCCGGGCCCGTGCAGACCTCTAATGCTCTCAGACAGACACTACTGTGTTGAGTTAAAAGTACATCTTCACTGATAAATGGTGCCGACTTACATGTACATCCATACTCCTCTAAAGGTTCATTTTTGTCCGCAATTAAATTCTACCTTTTAACAAATTAAATTATTTTTATTACTGCTATAATTTAACTTCGTTAATAAATATTTTTTTAAAAAAAGCTTCAAAAATCATGAAAAATGAGGATATATTTTATGGAAGGAAAATGATATCACATATCAGTATACTTTACTGTTTTACGTTTCAGTGTTCGTCCGCCTAACAAGTCATGGAAAAATATCTCAAACCTTTCTGGAGGAGAGAAGACATTGAGTTCTCTGGCTTTAGTATTCGCCCTCCATTACTATAAACCCACTCCGCTTTATGTAATGGATGAGATCGATGCTGCGCTGGATTTCAAGAATGTCTCCATTGTAGCCAATTATATTAAGGTAAACAGTTAAACTTAATGGCATGCGTTAGAATTGTTCATAGCACTACACCTAATATTTTTTTTGGCTGTAGCCCCTTTTAGACCAACTAAGTATGTGGCCGAGCATCCTCGACCAAGTAATATTATTGACGAGTATGCGTTCATATGCTGGGGGATTTAATAATATAGCATAATTTGTACAAGTAAAGTTAAAATCTTTGAAAATAATTTTATTGCCGTTTCTTGGTTTGCAGGAAAGAACGAAAAACGCCCAGTTCATCATTATATCTCTGCGGCACAACATGTTTGAGCTAGCCAACAAATTGGTTGGCATCTACAAGACGAATGATTGTACCAAATCCGTCACTTTGATGAATACTACTGAATCTACCCAAACGGAAGAGAAAGTTGTTTAGCTTTATTCACCAAGTCGCCTATTTGAAATATGGAAACAACAATCGTAACCACATGAAACCTCATCCTCGCTTAGCAGTACTCGTGTTATCTTGTCTCAATCTAATAATGAATATTCATGGGTTACAAATTCTTTATGTTTTGTACAAATCAATACTTCTTTATGACTAATGAAATTTTATAATATAATATAATTTAAATAATCATTAACCTATAGAAAAGGTTTAAGTGGAAGACTCTTTGAAGAATAAGTGTGCTTTAAATTTGTATTATTCCTGTTTTATAAATATATATCTTTTTTCCTAATCATGTGTTGCGTTTCATTTTATATCTATCAGATGTCTACATGTTAGAATACCCAGAGTAATTAAAAATACAAAATAGACGAGATCTTCTATTCATTTTTTCTAACTAGTATCATTTGTATCGAGGATGCACAACTCGCGACGCGTTTGAAATGTCTGTGGCCTTCGAATGTTTCATATTACATATTTTTTTAAGTAAATCTTTGAATTTAATAAATTTGAGCAAGCTTTTTCATTGATGAAGCAGAATAAAACAGTTCATAAAAATAGGCCTTCCGATGAAATTTTTAATTTGATTTTGCATCTTAATTCAGTTAATATTAAGTCAAATTCTAAAGATTAGTTTAAAATTTACGTAGACAAAGATCGCATTAACGTTTGAATGATAAATTCAACATGTATACCTAAATATTTCACAGTAAAACCATTTGTTGTAAATAAGTACACCTGATCTTATTTTTGCACTCTTTCGAAATAACAGTCAACGAAATAGAACCTGTCTTTCATTTACCATGACACGTAAAACACATGGAATATCAACAAATCAAACGACTGTGCTGACGCAAGTTCTTTAACAGCTACAATAAAAATTGCATATTATACTTAATAATTTCTATAAAGGGTCACAGCACACATGAAAAAAAAACAGTTTTTTTAATAGAACACAATATTTATTCAGATATTTATAAACCTTAATCACTGTAATAAAGCCTTATTGATTAAATTATTATAAGTGAGAATAAGCAATCATTTTTGTGTAACCTGATGTGTCACTATTGGCCAAAAAGATGAATCACTGATAATGTCACTAACAAAACCTAATAGTTGACATAAAGCTATTATGGTATTTTTTCATGTAAATATATAATAATAATTTTACTCTAACTCTTAGTGCCAAAATACTCATTATCTATCAAACCTCAATCGACGAATCAAATTTATATTTGCCAGTTCTTAAATAAGAATAATTTAAATGCAAAACACGATAATTTAATTATTTAAACAATACAATGAAAACTTAAGAACCATCAGCATACTGATATTTTAATAAAAATTCATCATCAAGAGTAAGCATGTTAACATCTTTTACTACCATTGACTTCAAGATTAAATTTTTTCGTCAGTTTTATATTTGTTCAACAACAATTCCCAGATTTTTTGTCCATTGAAGTTTGTAAAAAATATTTATCAATAACAGCTTATGATTTAAATATTTACACAGTAGATTCTATCCTGCCGAAGATATTTTAAACAGATAACACATTCTACATTCTTCAATGAACATTTTAAAGATCTGGATGTTTAATTAACATGATGGAATTTTATTCATATTAACTAGTCTTTACATTAATTTTAATTGGTAATGCATAGCACGGTGGACTAATAGGATACGTACACATTTACAAGTGTTTAATAATACTCTCAAGCTTGTTGCACGAGGACCATAATTTCAGGCTTTAAGTAGACGTCTTTTTGGGCAGATTTTTTGACCTCATCGAGAATCGACTGGTCCCAGGCGAATGTTAGAATGGTAGCAGGCACCAACCGAAGATCGACGAGGGTTTTATCGAAGTCTTCCTCGTTGATTTTGGTACCGGTCGGTGAATTCAGGACAAACGGTAATCCTTCGTGTTCTAGATTGTCTCTGACAAAGTTTTGAACTTCCGAATACTTGTCATACACGGAAAATGTGCCCTGAAAAATATTTTATAACACAATAACTGGCTATGTTAAAATATCATCAATTTTTATGTAAATGCATTCCTACACGAAAAAAATTGAAATCTATAAGAGAACGGTTGTTATGCAAATGTATGAAGTTTTCTTTTATAAACGCCGTTTGGCACATTCTATTTAAAATCAATTCTTAGAAGTGGCATGAATTCATCCGGAAAAAAATAGAGAAAGGATGGAAAACACCCAACCACCAATGAAAAACGTCAACAATTAATCGGATACTTTGAAGGCCCACACTGACATATGTAGTTGAATTTTGCAGAAGCAGACAGAGTTCTAGGGGCTGAGGACCGACTGCAGAGCACAGGCAGTAGTGGAAGGTACCAATACCAATAGTGTGTCGTGGGTGGATGATGAATAAATTTTACTGAAATCTTTTTGTATAACTAAATATTCTAACTTTTAATTAACCAATTGTCCAGGAATATAAAAACATATTTCAAGTAAAACTAATTAAGAATCGTACTTCCAAATCTGGTACAAACCTGTAAAAATATGCCATCGGGAAATCTAACTCGGATAAGAGCGAATTTATACTTTCTCAGTTCTCTCAGTTCATCCTTGTCTCTCATTGCTTTGGTTCTTAAAACTTGACTTTTCTCTGCAGTCTCCGCCCTGTAATCGTATTAAAATTATTAATACATAATAATTAGCTGTTTAACTAAGCAACGATAAAACTAAAAATAAAATCTTCAGATTAAACTATGATCTTTTCTCAGCTGTATTAACTTCACCATAGCCATAATAAATTAGACAAATATGATTTTACTAAATATTGAAGTTTTCTTTATTGAAGATAAGTGGTGCCGATAAAATACCCGTTAAACTGAACCCGCCTTAAACAAAGAGGAATATAGTGATTTGAAATGATATGTGGCACGTGAGATTTAATATGACAGAGCTATTGTGCACGTTTTAACACCTTCATAACTGCGAAGACTCAGTTAAAAATAATGCAAGGACTCCCTGTATTATTTTTAATTGATATTTCTTTAATCACATGTCGATTTGGATATTTTTAAAGTAACGGAAGTTTTATTGTAATGAAAGTTTTTTTCAGGTGTCCTGAATAAGAAAATTCTCAGATTGAAGAATTTTACAATAGCATTACCTCAGTTGATGTTCCCTTTTGATTTCTGCAGGTGTGATTGAATAAAATGCATTCGGAAGATCTACTCGTCGTGCGGCTTGCGATGGTAATAGAACTTGAAGATTTCTATCCAACTCTAAATGAATCGGTTCTGCAGATCCAAGTGCGTCGATTAATAGCTGAAAAATATTACAAAATCCAATCATTGTTTCATATTCAACAACCATATTAAATAATGGTTCGTTAACAATGACTTGACTTAACCTTTTGACCGCGGCTCGGATCCAGATCGGTTCAGATTGAATTGCTATAGCAGTCAACCGCGGTCTAAAGGTTAAGCGTCTGTAGTCCTGAAAGGCCGCTAATGACTATCCATAGAACGTGGGCACATGCTCCAACTAGGTAGCGGACATGATATAAAAAATGTGTGATGCGCTCACCGATAAACTGTCGATGGACTCGACATTTTCTGCATTGAACACTAAAAAGGTTTCTTCATTCCCATTTTCACTATTTGGTATCATTTGCTCTCTGAATCCTGCGGCGTGTAACAACTCTTTGGAACCCTCAATAGGTTGAACTTTATCACAATAAATCCTAAAATAAATATTACCACACATTAGACAGTACGCCCAGATGATGAACTTAAATATATTTATAAAAATGATCACTGAGATGTGGTTATGAAGTAAATAAACACAATCCTCATCAACAATTAAATTTTCAACCTGCACGTACCTATTAGACATACGAATTTTATGGTATTTTTCTTCTTCAGGATGAGATATGATGTTATTCAAATATTTACACAGAGTATCTACACAATTATCAATCTGGAAAGAAAAAGGAAGACACATATTACTAAGAATTGCTGATATTTTTGCATTTCACTTCCTATATAATTAAGTGTAAAACGTGTTTTGCTTCATTACGAAGCACCTACGGATTAAACGCATGTTTTTTTTATATCATATGTATTTAAATATAAAAAAATATTTTTGCAGTGTTTCACACTCATCAGGTATTGAAGAGATAAAGATAATAAATTACTGAAACAAAAAAGGATTACCTTATCTCTTCCATTATTGCAAGACTGTATTATCAGACATGCGGTGAGTCCTTGTTCCTCCGCAAGTTGCTCATAAAGGAATGTCTTAATATTTGCTTTCCATTCATCTTTTGCTAAGATCTCATCACTTATCATTGGACAGCTAGATAAAAATAAAAACATCAAATTAATATTACTGAGTATATTTATTTCTCTAAGTCTGTCTTTCCACTAAGAATTGACAACCGGAACTTTAAAAGAAATATCAAGTCAAGTTATGGAGCAGTGATTACCCAAAGAATACTCCATTGACAGCGAGATGCGGAGACGCTTCTAAACTGACAACCTGTGGAGTGCTTTCTACAATTGTTTCTGGAACTGCATCAGGTTTTTTCTCCATTTCTAATTCTCTCTTGACTTGAGCCTAGAAACTCAAGACAAATCTATTAATATATTTAAATCAGTGTCTTATAACAATATAGTCATGGCCATTTTAATTTTAAAATATCTGACGCGCGTTGGCTGTAAAGGAATTACATTAATTATAGAATGATATTCTCATCTTTTTACCTCATATTTAAAGTTTCCGACATGTAAATTTGATCATGTAATATGAGGGATATCGCAATATTATTCATTTACATTTTATTTTGGTGATGTATAAAATGCTAAAGAACAGGTTATAATTAAATTAAATAAAGACCTGTATCGCCGACAGGGATGTGTTAAAGGAAGGGTTCTCTCTCCTTTGCCCTTGTATCCGAAGCAAGGCGGCCTGAGCTGCCAGCTTACTTTCTTCCGACATCTGTTGCCTCGGTACCGCTTTGTTCTGATTGCCCGTTGCTTGCTTTTTTGAAGTGTCATCGGTCAATTTGTGACCAGGCCCTGCCATTTTGAATTTGGCATCTGTCTTCTTTCTCGCGAAAAACTTCTTGATTTTTTCCGCCATTTTTGATCTTCACTTATTAGTTGAGTGCGCTTTGAAGTTGATAATTAAATACGCGGTGTGTGCTCTTTGGGTAGTTTTAATCTTGATACACTGTCTTTTAGCTCTTGAATGGCAATCGAGGTTGCTATAAAAAATAATAAAATAAAAACATAATGCCGGTGTACGGAAAAGCCGCATAGTCATACAGTCACGCTCGTTCTTACAGACCCCGTGCAACATTGTGTAAGGACAGTGGTACCGACAAGCGTGACAATATGGTCACGCAAACATTTGGGGTTGAAATACAGTTTATCGTGAAATATTAAAAAATATTATTTACAATTTGGATCAACATAATTTTAATACAAATATATGAGTAAAGGAAGTGTTAACAATTCAAAGATTTGATAAAATAATTGCTAACAATTTCAAAAAGTCCATTTCCAAGAAAAAATAAATAAACGGAAATTAAAAAAAATCACATGGGCTTTTAGGTAATTAACCGATAATTTACGTAAAATACGAATATAATATCAGTATGAAAAAGTTATCATAACTTATTAGATCATAGATTTTCGATTTTTTCCTATCCACAAATAATTTTTCTAGAGCACTGAATTACTTTTAGAAGGATTAAGTAAACTTGGTAAATTTTCGGGGAGAAGAAGAGTAGTCTATCTTCAGATTTTTGTTACATGCCTACTGTAAACAGACAATTTTACGAAAATAATAAATAGCTATTATATAGAGTCGTTCCTGTCAGATTAAAAACTAGTCCAAATTAATAAAATTTTAAATATTAACTAAATACTTCATAACTTTATGGCTTCGGAACTCATTGTTTTCGATACACAAAATTAATAAACATGTGACGTTACGAGCACATCATGATGACTTACCGGGTTTCATAAAACGCTCAGATATTCTTTTCCCGTATACTTTCCAAGACAAAAATATCAATAGTAGGGTAAATACTTGCATAAGAAGAAATGTTTTTAGTAAAATCGCTTGAAATTCATCGAATTGAAAGAATTGGCCAAATTGATCGTAGAATGTGACAGCTGGAATAAATTTTGGAATGTCAGTAGAACCGAGGGATACTGCCGTAGATATTATGAAATTATACACTAGCAGCGACGTTTCGGATGCTTGTTTAAATAATTCCTCAAATAGCGTGGAATTTAAATATGTTAAGTCAAATAAGGATGTCATCCCACATGAATAATTAGAAATAGGTAGAATGAAAAAGTCAGCCTTATTTCAACTGATAAAAAAACACATTCAGTGCTGCCAGCAATGATGATAATATTTTCCAACTTTTGACAAAAAAAAAACACAATTGTTGTAATTTTGCTGGCGTGTACAAATACATGAATAATCTGCTTTGAATGTAAATTACAATTTTCATGACTCCCGTAATACACACTCATTTAAAATGAACAATTCTAACTACTGTGCTCACAGCTAGGGTTACCAGGTGTCCCGGAATTGGAATCGCTGTCTCGTATCCCGGATGAGTACTAAATTGTCCCGGAAATTTGAGCAAATCCCGAAAATTGATAGGATTTTTACGAGTTTCGGAGATCTGGAGAAAAACCATAGCGAATTGAGGATTTCGAATTTCTCGGTGAGCTAAAAAAAAACGAGTTTTCGAGATAATCCGGGGGAAAAAGTAAGGTAAGGGATTGAAAATGAATCAATCACGAAATCCCGGATTACAAAAAGGCTTCGGTATTGGATACCTTAATTCCTGGGTTTTTGGATTCAAAAGTCAGCAAATCAGACAATGTCCCGGATTCACTTTCAAGAAATCTGGCAACTCTACTCATAGCTTATGACAATCTATCTTAAATATCTTAAATAAAAAATAATCTTAAATATTACAAAATTTACACCTGTGAGTGAAATGTAAAATTATACATGTCGTCATATTAATTCTAACATCACGTAAGTCAGTACCAGAAGGCTACGTTCACCCGAAGACTATTCAATGCGAGATTTTCACTTTACGGTTTTTTCGTTTACTGATCATCTGTTCACACTAGCATGTCCATGCAATAATTCACTATAGCGTATGTAGGGCTGCCAGATTTCTTGTGCTTGGGCATGTGCCAGGCTATACACACACAGGCGGGCGGCTGTCTGTGTAGTATATACAGTGAAACATTGGCGAACGCTATGTATTTTACCACTAGGTAACTAAATATTTCGTCCATATATTTTTTTCATTTATTCTTAGTTTTGGCAGTTTTGCATTTTTCACGAAAAAAAACGTTACCACTAATTTTTGTATGATATTCACTCCCCCAATTACGCGACTCTCGGTCACGCAGTGTTTCACTGTATAACTATTTAAGTAGTATTGTCTCTGTATTTAATACTAAACAAAATACATTATAATACTTTTTTTTTTTAGTTTCATCCTTGTGATGCTTAATACCCGAAATCAAAGTCATAATTAATTTGAAAAATATCTTTATTTCCTAAATTTTCTTACATATCAATAAAAAAAGTTTATTAAGGATATTGACACTTTTAATACAACTCAATATTTTCAAGCCGTATTTGATAAAACTACAAATCAATAACAACATTACTCCAGTACGGTGGAGAAGGATAAGCTAGCCAGGAAAGTAAGCTTAAATTTATCAAAGAATATGAAACGGAATGATAGATTAGATTGTTATTTTAATAAAAAAATCTAAAACATTGTATAAATATTGAAACAATATCAAAATTTCTGCAATTTTATTACTCTGGTTATATAATGATAATCATAATACTACATCATTTAAAAATATTAAATATCTATATATAATTTCAAACTATTGCACAATGTAAATATAAAACCGAGTTAATATGATACACCTCATTGATTCATCTCATTAAACTATTTTCAAAATTATCGCTGAATCATAAGCTCACTGCACATATTCATAAAACAAAAAATAGTTATTTTTGTAAAAACACGATGATGTTGATCCAATGTTTCTTATATTTATTGATTTTTTTTTCTACATCAACTAATGTGTTATGTTAGTATGTAAAGCTGAGGAATTGCGTTGTCTCAAAATCAAAAATCATGCACTAAATATATGCACGCATATACACTCGGGTCTCTTTTTATGCGGATCTTTTTTATGCAGTTTTTAAGTTATGCGGATTTCAAAAATAATGCAACGTATCCCTCAATTTTCTATGTAGTTCAAGGCTTTTTTTATGCGGATTTTTGAATGAAACAATGAATAAATTGAATGAGTCTTCAACAGGACAATATATTCACACCATTCACGGATCTATTGAATATATACATAATGGATTGAAAAATACTATATCTTTCAATAATAGATACATTCAATTGGACTTGTAAATTGGAGGTATGTGATGAAGATAATAAAATACTTTTAACAATTCAACAGAGATGGCAAGTGATTTAAAAAATACATCAATCCTTTTGAAAATCACAATACACCTACATAATTCTCTTTTTATACATTCCGTGTAAAACGGGTGTCCAAAAAAGATAAAGTGAATACAGATAAATGAAAGATAGATTCCATTACATTTACCATGTAATTTCAAATTGGGTTTATCGACAAAACCAATGTAATTTTTCCAGAAATGAATGTATGACTTTATTATACACATTTTATAAATTATTACATTATAAAGTACACATTGTTTATTATCAGAATAGGCGTTGATTCGTTGTTTTAACAAGGACATTTTTAAATAATTCTTTATATCACAAAAAATTGCTTTTCTTAAACAGAAATTATCAAGTGTTAAAAATAACATTTAAAAGCCATAATTGGGTTGAGTAAAGCAAAAAGGAGATCAAACTTTTGCTTAGCGGACGAATTCTCTAAAAGTAACATTTTTTTTGTTATGAAAAAGGAACTGGGTGCAAATTATCCGTTATTTTAAATGAACAAGTGATCTAAAGATGATAACATTTTAAGAGAATCATTTACATTCATAACATTTACATAAAGTATTTAAGAACGTATCCAAACTTTGAGGCTCAACATCTCCATTCTGCAAATTTTCAGCTGGTTCCGTTTTGTTTAACTAAACTTTGTTCTCAAAAAATTGCCACAATTATGTATTATTTACACAAGGCTTGTAAATTAAAAGCAACTAGACAATTAGGTTGATTATCCACTCACTTCTTCTAAGCTCTTTGGATATTACTCTACTGCAGTAATTCCCAAACTTATTATGCTCACAGACCCCTTCATAGAGAAAAATTTGACCACGAACCCCCAAGTGAAATAACTCCCAAGGGAAATAACACCCCCAAATTAATTTTGACCGGCCACGGACCCCCTGAGCGGTCTCACGGACCCCTGGGGTCTGTAGGAACCACTGCTCTACTGGGTCCTGCCATATATTAGGTAAAACGGAAAGAAATGACATTTTTTCTGGCGCGTCACTTTAAAATCTGTTTGTCAACGGTTGCCGTTGAGCTAACACGTCGGGGTTGGTATTATTTTAAAGCTCTGTGTGTACTCTTTCCATTTCAACATGTTTTATATTTTTTTTGCCGTTGTGGAAAAATGGAGAAGCCTGAGATTGAATAAACACATTTGCGCTGTTTTATGCTGTTTTTATTCGATAAAGGATTAAAACCAAAAAAAGCTACGAAGACCATTTGTGACATTTACGGTGACGTCTTGAAACTTTGAAAGTGCTTTAGTTGGTTTCAAAAGTTCAAAAGTGGCGATAGGGAGTTAAAGGACAAACCAAAAACAGGAAGACCCCTCAAAATCGATGATGACGTCCTAAAATCATTGGTGGAAGCTGATCCTCGTAAAATAGTGAAGGAATTGTCACACGACATTGGCTGTCCAATAACAACTGTGCAAGATCATCTGAAAAGATTGGGAAAAAAACACAGGCAAGCTCTCTCAAAAACACACACTCTCTCAAACGGCCTTGGAACAAGCGTGACCATCTGTGCTTCTCTATTGTCCAAGCACGAAACGAATCCATTTCTCAGAAAGATAATTACCGGGGACAAAAAATGGGTCCTTTACAGTAATACCAGGGGAAAAAACAATGGCTATCACCAAATCAAGTACCTGTGCCTACTCCTCGGCCAACATTGACGTTAAAAAAAGTTTTGTTGTGTGTTTGGTGGGATGTTTCGAAGATAATACATTTTGAATTATTGAAATCTGGTCAAACAGTTACGGCAGAGCTATACTGTGCTCAACTAGAACGATTAAAAGCAGAGTTATTAAAAAAATGATCTTTTTTGGTCAATAACAATAGGCGGATTTTACAACATTACAATGCGAGACCTCATGCGGCAAAAATTACTCAGCAAAAAATAAGAGAACTTGATTTCGAACTTCTGCCACATCCTTCATATTCACCGGACATAGCACCTTCGGATTATTATCTCTTCAAGTCGATGAAGCATTCACTTCGTGACAAAAAATTTACAAACGCTGACCGGGTGAAAAATCACCTGGATTTGTATTTTTACGAAAGAGTTTTACGAAAAGGGTATCAAAAAGTTGCCTCTTTTATGGAGGACGATATAAGACAACGAGGAAAATTATATAACAGAATAATATTGTTTCATTTTTTTTTTTAAATAATTTTTTTGTCACAATAACAAAAAATGTCATTTCTTTCCGTTTTACCTAATATATCTATGCAAATCAAGATTAAATAATTATCTTCTCTAGTCATGTAAACCAGTCATGAGAGTGCGATTTTCAATCAAACACAATCTTGACAATTACTTCTATCTCTATTTTTGAATAAATCAATTCATTTTGTTGAGAATAATTAAACCTTTAACCATTTAGGCTCGGCAGCCTGAAATTGATTTTCAGTCCCAGTGTGACATTCAGGTCGATCACTGTATGACACCAGTGGTTATTGTACCGGTAACCATTAAAAGCTGCGGTCGCCAACTCACAGGTACTCAATAAAAAAAGTTCAATTTAACAGATGATAACAAATCAAACCAAATACGATATAAAATAATCACAACTCAAATTTTAATATATTCTTTATAGTTATCAAGTTATTTGAACCAAGTCAGTAAACTATTGCTCTTATAAATGAAAGATAAAACAGATCCGTACCTGGCAGTGTTTATTGATCCGAGTGCACAGACAACTGGGCTTGAAGGGTTAATAACAGTTTTTGAAAAGAAGTTGGACACTAATTTTTTCCCTTTTTATGAAATTTCATTAACTATTCACAAGCTTCTGACACAAACAATGTTTGAATATGTGCTGCTGACTTTTTTTTAATATATAGTTTAACAATCGCAAGTTTAACACTGGCGCGAAGTCGTCCACGATTTGGTGATGTGTGTTCCTTATGCACATTAGGCTTAAGGAACACACATCACCAAATCGTGGACGACTTGGCGCCAGTGTAAAGCTTGCTAATGCTTCTGACGATAGTCAATTTAAAAAATAACATTGATCTCCATTATCATATCTGTCAGCACTATGATACCATTTATTAAAAATAACAAATTTTCGCTAGTAAAAAATGTGATATGACTTGTTACTCAACTTTAGACACCCTTATGCTTAGTCAGCATTTTTATACAAATTCCCATTATATGCTAAAATTGTTTATTTCCGAATATATTACACTTTTCCACATATATACAATTAAATTCAATTAGTAAGTTACCTGTAAAAAAATCAATGAAACAGATAAATAAATACAGCAGTGAAACCTCTTTCTATTTCATCCATGTA
Organism: Himalopsyche anomala; assembly: GCA_031772345.1. Lineage (NCBI taxonomy): Eukaryota > Metazoa > Arthropoda > Insecta > Trichoptera > Rhyacophilidae > Himalopsyche > Himalopsyche anomala. Next base: position 14,386,638 of record CM062833.1, on the reverse strand, counting down.
TCGTTTTCTCACAAACTTAATCTCTAAAGAGTCTATACCACAAAGTCAATGCCATAATTCGTACAGAGTAAGTTATTGATTGGTTGGCAACATTGTTATCTGAGTATCACACTTGATGCAATATGCCATTTGCATTGTTCAATTTTGTTAAAATAAAGTAGTGAGCATATTTTTTGTTTTTCCACTTGTTAGACATAGATGGAATATAAAGGTTATCAATTTGAATCTTATATTGAAATAATGGTGAAATCATACAATGTGAAATTGAATAATTAACAAAGCTAAAATTATTGACAAGTGATGAGAAAAAAAATTCAAAATCGTCATATTTATATATTTTTTCATATTTACATACTTCTTCATATATTGACAGGTTCCTGGAAAAACAATAGATTTGGTAATCCACTGTGATGAAGTAATTCAAAGCATAATCATACAGCATTTAAATAAAAGTAAGATTATATAATTATATAAATAAAATATAAAGAAATTTTAAATATTGCAATGAGTAAAATAATATAAGTATAACAATTATTTTTAAAACTAGATAAAAATAACACTAATATTTAATACATAAATCAATTATACATATATTTCGTGACGCACAATTAGTTAAGATGATAATGGATTGCGTGATACATTCACCGATATTTTTAACATCCAACATATTATTCGTCGCTGGTGGCAAATAATATTTCAAAATGCCATTTATAAGTTAGCAATGTTTACCAATCATTATAAATACTTATTGTGCTAGCTAATGTTTTATTAGAGCCATCTTATTTATTTTTATATCATTCATTGCTGATGGTCTGCGTATTGTAAAATAAATTCACAGATTTCAATAGCTAATTTTAATAAGGCTAAAATTCAAACGGTAGGAAGGACTATTTTGGTGACATATTGAGAAAAAGAGTGTTTTTTTTTACAGATTACGACTTTAATTCTGACATTTCATAGTGCTCTTTTTAGTCCAAGGATATTTCATTTTCGGATCTTTTCCAATAAAATAGAAAGGTTTCAATTGGACACGGGAAATGTGTAACTTAGACCTGAATCAAAGGCTGAAGCAAAAGCCTGATTGTCATCACCCATTTGTTTACTCGGGCCGTATCACTGCATAATGCAAATGACTCAAGAATTATATTTAATTGGATTCTCCGCGAGTCTCAGAGGATTCTGACAAGCAACTCGATGTATTTTTTTTATCGATCTTTTTCATTCTTCAACAGCATTCAATAGTATGAGAAATAAAATAAAAAGTTTTTCTAAATTTTTACTGCGATAAATTGATACTGTGTTCGAAAGCATGGATGTCTATGAAGTACAAATTCCCATCCGATCCAAAAACGAGAGCAATTGGCTAATCACAAATGCTGTCCTAGCCCTATCTTGCTCTCTTTACTCTCTCAAAAAAAGATTAAGCAACTAAACAGCAAGAAGTTCTTGTAGAAAAACTTCTCTTGAGATAAACTCGATCGAGAGTCATTTGCTCTACACTTGGAGAGGGCATGATTACAAAAAAAAAAAAATGGATATACGCAATGCAAGTGGTGAGAAAAAGGCCAGGCTCAATAGATTCATTAAAATATCAATGTTATTGCACTATCAGTCGGACATGGCTTCTTTTCTACTCCGTTTGTACTCTGCATCGAATTCCAGACCACGGTGGTTGTTCCTGAAGTGGCTTTTCATGTTCGAAAGTTGGGAGAATCCTTTGGTGCAGATCGGACAATTGTAGGGAGTTTCTCCTGTGTGAATTCTTTCATGCTCTTTGACAGTCTTTAGGGCTGAGAACTTCCCATCGCAGAACTTGCACGAGTATGGCTTTTCCCCGGTATGAATTCGCTGGTGGAGAGTGAGGCTGTATTTGAAGGTGAATTTCTGGTTACACACTTCACACTCAAACTCTTTTTCTCCAGTATGAGTTTTCATATGCATCTAAAAAAAAACGGGATACAAATTAAGTCATCATTCATCTTTCTCATGTGGTCATTAACACTTCAGGTCTGTATACCTGAAATACATTTTGAATAGCAGCTGATACATATCCATGCTTGAAAGGTTAACAGACAATAATATGCCGAATGAATGGACTAATACAATGAGATGGATTTTTTACAAATGAAATCTTAAAATGCTGTTTGCTTGTTCTCTTTCATAGGTATAGATTTTTATTAAATGATAAAACATGACTATATAAATGATAAGAATATATATTATCACTAGAGAACCTTAATTTAAGAATCTATCATTTTATCTATTTGCATTTTGATTGTCAATTTCAACATTTCATAGCAATATAAAATTTGAACATTTATTGAATGGAGATATTAATTTGGAATAATTGAATCATTGAATTGCACAATGCACCCCTAGATTTTTAAAGCGAGGAACACTGATTCACATTATGTTAATAATTTATACCTTGTATCCAAAGTTTGTAGCAAGTCTTTTACCGCACAGCTTGCATTGGACGACTCTCGATTTTTTGTGAACAATTTCAGTGTGCCTCCGAGCATCATAGGTTGTTTTGAACAATTTCCCGCACACTTCACAAGGAAACTCCTTCACCTCGCAGTGGATCTTCATATGCTCTTTCATTTGCGACTTGTCTCGGAATGCTTTCGGACACACGGTACAACAGTGGGGCTTCTCAGTGCTGTGCTTTTTAATATGGGAATTCAACGAATGAGCTTTCAGGAAGACCTTTCCGCAAAATGGACACAGATTACTTAAACATCTAGGTCCAGTGACTCGCTTCTTTCTCTTTTTTAATGGTTTTAGATCCTCATTAATTTCTAGGCTTTTTGTCAGTGATTTTGATTTAGCTCTTTTTAACACGGCCAGACTACGTATTTTCCGATGTTTGTCTTTCGTTTTTGATTTTTTCTTACGCTCTAATTGATAATCGAATTCATCTTTAATATCAACCCGTTCTTCAAAATACGGAGCTAAAAGATGATCATCTATGTTATTTTCAAAGTCTGAATCATATTCTTCTTTTTTTATCGGGACATCTAGCAATCCGAGTGGTTTCGACGTCGTTTTGTGTAAGCCGTGATTTGTTCGCAATATTTTGTTGCTCTCTTCGCATTGATGTTTGAAATTTACCGCCGTATCTAATGTACTCATGCATGCTAAGCAAATACGATCAGGAAATCCATCATTTTCAAAAATCTGTAATTCATCACAATATTGTATAATGTTATTTTTCAATTTTCGTCATTTTACACATAATCGATTCAAAATCAATTGAAGAATAAAAATACAAACATAATGCTTTAATTTTGACAGTTTTTCTTAAATAGCTTAAAAGAAAATCTTAGAGTTGGTATCAGCTATTCCACACTTATTTTTTTAAGATATAGACACTTATTAAGGAGGGTCTCTTATACTCAACATGATTTTTGTTTTTTATAGTTGGTATAACTTAAATGTCGGGTCTATGGCACAGTGATCAATGTCATTGGCTTTTAAGCACGGACGTCACGGGCTCAAAACACAGTTAGAACAGCAATCAATTTTTCGATTTCTGTTCAGGGGCATGAAAGTTTGTGATGTCTAAAAAATTTCCTCCTAAAATAATGAGGCGTAGCGAGAGCGATTAACTTACTACTAGTCCTGTTCTAACCCTATCCTTTCTATCCCTACTCTCTTTGAAAAGAAGAGAGGTTGAACAACTGGCTAACAAGGGGTTCTTGTAGAAAATTCTGTTTAGATACCTTCATAAGAGGACATATGCTCAACATTGGGAGTGGACATGGAAAAAACCAAATATGATTATTGCAGCTATATTCACTGCTGCTTTAGTTTATCTGTCAAATGCTTATTAACAGATTTTTTTTATTTTTTCAAGTTTTTATGTCTGGTTAATCATGTTGACTGCAATTATTATATTTAGGTTATATCGACCGTAAAAACTAAGTACGAAAATCAAATTGAGTATTAAAAATCCCCTCACTTTGTGTCAGGATCTTAAAAAGTTTGAGAATAGCAGGTTTGTCAAAACCATTGATAAGAGGGAGGTGGTGGACTCTTTGATTGAAATTTTACATCAATCAATGCACAAAGCTGCCAGGCCTTTTTTTACTAGAGGTAAAATATAAGGCACCGATTAGTCAAGTGCTTGACTGACGATAGAAACAGATGTACTTGCTATCCCAGAATGTATTAATTTATGACAGCTAATATAGGTAATTGTTTGTAAATCTTATAAGTCAAACAAGGTTAATATAATGCAGAGGACGACCTTAAACATAGACGATTTGGGAAAACTGTAAAACAACCCCTTTTAGTAAACATTCAAAGTATCCATTTGCAATGAAACACGAGCCGCAAGTGGACTACTGTAACCGAATGGTTCAGAAAAACGACAACCGGGTGGGTCACAGTCTATTTATCACTTATAAAATAATACCATTCTCTTTTCAGTGACAAGGAATCAATATTGAGAGCTTTATTGTGATAAATTTCTAAACACATTAGTGATCACAATTACAAACTCCTTCATGATTAGAAGCAATGAATGTAAAAGAACACGTATAAGGTGGATAATTTCTATATCTATGAGAAATTTAACAATTCTGGTTCTCCATCAATAAATTTAATTTAATAAGTAACCAATCCATTGGAAATTTTAGATAAATCTATGTGTATAAATATGAAGGGGGTACGGTTACTTATAATATATCAATAATAAGACCAAGAAATTTATAATTACTAATATACAATGGTTAATATTTCGAATGTAAACTAACCTCGAATGTGCAACAACTTTGTATTTTGGTAAGCACTGCTTGATCATTGGCAAAAATATCGATATTTGAATCATGTTTAAGGCATAGCCGGCACATCTGTTTATCCCAATGAAAAACATCACTAAAATCTTTGATTATTGCCACTTTTGTATCTTCTTCTGACATTTCTACAGACGCTTTAAACTCTTTTTGTAATTTATTTTGGAATATTTAATAAACAAATGTCAGATTGAATGGATGTCAGATATTGTCTATTGTAAATATTTTGGATTTGTATTTTATGGCATAATGAAGGTTTCACTATTTAGATTGGTACCTTCCTAGAATCTAGGTAATCTAGGTCTTAGGAAATATCAGCAATTCGTATTGTAAATTCTGCTGTCATAAAATTATTAATAAAATTAAATGAAAAAATATTTAACGAATGACATTTGACAATCAACGCTTATCGAAATAATTTATTTACAGATTTTTTTTCAATACAATGCATGGATAGACATATATATTTTTATGTAAAATATATTATTAGTATGAACAAACAATATTCGATTTTATATCCTTAAATAATAGATTCATTAATAATGTATCAATACGAAATAGTATTAATCCGTAATAAGCAAAATATCGTTAGCGACAATTTTATAGAAGGTTTTCTTAAAATTACTCTTTTATCAAGTTTGTTAAAGAAATTCTTTAAGTGCGGTTAGTAAATAGTAATATATGATCAATACTTAAACTTATATTATAATAAAATTGTCTGACTACTTTAAGTTCTCTAGATCAGCGTTTCTCAAGCGGAGTTTACGTAGAACAAACAATAACAAGTCAAAACACTAAAATGTACAGGCCCTAAAAAAGATAAGTGATAACGCTTTAATTAAGAATTTTGTCAATGACACCTTAAACTATATTGAACATAATTGGCTTAAAACAAATTTTACTGAATTGTTTTGTTTAAGTTTTTTTGCCGATTATGGATCAATATTTTGACATAATATTAACCAAAAGTTTGTCAAAATATTTGTAAGATAATATCTTGATTTATAAAAACTTTAATCATTTGCCTTTCGAACTAAATTTAATTTTTGGTTTTTAAAGCCGTTTCAATTATGGTAGCCCAATAAATCATTTTCACCATTAGTCTTTTGGGGCTGATTTGAAACTGTATAGTAAGTTGTAAGCTACTACAAATTATATGATTTTTTACTGCAACTAATTGCATAGCTCTAATTAGTCCATAGATAATATATAGAATTAGTCTATGCATAGCTCCAAATTTATGATGGTCGCGCATACGTCAAAAAATAAAACTAAACATTGAAAATTCTTGTCTTCTCTGATGGAACCTAATACTCAAAGTAATGACAATGATTCAAAAAATGATGCTGAGGATAAAGGAAAAATTTGTAGACTGTGTCTGGGAAACGAAGCGAACTTTAATATATTTGAAGATGTTATTTTTGTAGATAAAATTTTAAGCATTTGTAAATTAGAGGTAGGCAAATCCTGCTGCTGGACTAAAATACTTTATATTATATTTTATAACAATTTAAAATCCGTTGATTATCATACATACATACATTTATTGTAGGTAAATAATCGTTTCGAAGTCATAATAACTTTTGTTTTTTTATTGGTTAGCACTCTTGTTTATTTAATGAATAATATTGATATACTTCTGTAATATAATTATTTCTATTGTATGTTTGCACTCATAGCTATATATTTTTCTTCCTTAAATAATGGCATTGCTAATTTAATGCAGGCAACATAACTTGTCAATAGTAATAGTCTAATGAAACTCTTGCTGATTGTTTTTGCAGATAGTTGAAAATGATGGCCTCCCTGACCATACTTGCTGGCCGTGCTTAAATACTCTAGATATAGCGTTCAATTTCAAACTCCAGTGTGAACAGAGTGACAAAACGCTCAGAAGAAACCTAACTCTTTGTAACGAAAATGAAAGTGACAACAAAGAGCCTGCTGTTAAAGAAGAATGTTTGTCTGAATCAGAATTACCCAACTATTACAGTGACGATTTTAACAGTGCTGATGATTTAAAGCCTCTCAAATTACGCCCCAAAAAGCTTAAATCAACATTAGAAATAGGTATTAACGGTCATAAAGTAAAAAGAAAAAAGAAATCTACTCTGAAAAAGCATTCGAAAAGAATTAAATTAAAAGGTGACTTTGAATCATATTTGAAAGACGAAAACAGCCAAGATGAAACGGCTAAAAAGGAACGAAAGGCTTCCTCGAAAAGCTGCCTGTGCCCATTCTGCGGGAAAGTTTGCTTGAAACGCCACGCATTAAATGCACATATCAAAACGCATCGCACAGATCGCCCATTCAGTTGTGATATCTGCGGAAAAAACTTCACGGAAAAATGTCACCTTCACGAGCATAAAAAAATACACGTGAATACGAAGAATTACCCGTGTGAAGTTTGCGGTAAGCTGTTCAAAACATCAAGAGATGCAAAAAGGCACATGGAAAATGTTCATAAAAAATCAAGAGTCGTTAAATGTTTGCTGTGTAAAAAAGAATTATCGTCCAGTTCCGGATTGAAGGTATGGTGATTCAAAACATTTAATAAATGAAGATTTCTTTTAAACTTAACTTATTGCCCAGTCATCAATCTGTCCAACTAATTGTCCTGACTTAATTTCGATACTAGAGACTCCAATTACTGGACATCTCAACTACTCGAGTATCGAGTTGTAAAATTTAAAAATAATTGAGTACACGAGTATACTCGAGTAGTTTCAGATGTACCAAAATATAGATTATTAATTCAAATTTGTGTATATAAATAGATGATAAATAAATAAGCTTATTTAATTTCATTAATACATTTATTTCAATTTATAAAACACATCTTTCAAAAATAATAGAGAAATAAACGTCTCAAATTTTAAATTGGTTCGAAGTTTTGTTTTTATAATTCCCGCAATAGAAAAAACTCTGTTTCTGTGGTATCGGTTTTATAGTTAACAATGAATTAAATAGTCCATCCAGTTTTTCTGTCCGCTGTTTAAATGATTCCAACTTTTTAAAATATTCTTTTAAATTTTGGCTAGATATATATAATTAAACATTATATATATTTTTTTAAATAAGTAAATAAAATTTGGAAAAAAAATCATTAATAAATTACGAGTATCATTAATATATTTTTTTTTTCGACAGCTTCATATGAAAACCCATACTGGAGAAAAAGACTTCCAATGTGATGTGTGCGCCAAAAAGTTTATATCGAAGCCTTGCCTCATGCTACATCTGCGAATACACACTGGAGAAAAGCCTTACGCATGCCACTTTTGCGAGGGACGATTCTCCATACTGAAAACTCTCAAAGAGCACGAGCGAATCCACACCGGAGAGACTCCTTATAACTGCCCCCTTTGCATGAAGGGATTCTCGCAGAGGTCCAATATGAAAAGCCACTTCAGGTATAATCACAAAGGCGTCGACTTCAACACGTTGGCCGAGAATAATAATTGATAATAATAACACGGTTCAATTTTATGTTTTTTTGTTCACAGATTTTATAGCATAAATTAGTCGTGATATTATAAATATCACATGTAATAATTTTCTGTCAATCGATTTGGACATATCGCTTCTCTGGCGGAACAACGCAAATTTTGAAATTTTTGAGTGTGACAAAAGTACTAAAACAGATTAATTTACCTGATGCAATTTAAAATAAATAAAAATATATGTATTTGATGTATAAATTTTTGAGCCACACCGTATTTGTTGATTTGAAGTCGATAGCCAACGAAATTGGTTATAAATAACAGAGAAGATTAAATTAACAAATTTGAAAATGGTACGGTTTATAAAAGGAAGCTATTTATTTATTTATTTAATTAACATTGCACAAGGTTGACAAATTATAAATTTAAAACTTTTACAGTGAAGAAAAAAAAAATAGTACAATTTAATATTAAAAGAAATAGAAAAAAAATAGCAAGGAAGTCAACTCAGTAAGCTCCGACGAATTCTACTCTAATACATAAACCTTTACCTTTACCATAATACCTTTACAAAACCAGCTACAAACAAACAACCCGGGGAAAAGCTCAGTGATGGTAATAAAAATTTATAAACATTATCAACATTCAAAATTATCCACAAATACTATGAGGCATTTTTCAGCAAATTTCCAAGTAAATTTGCCATATTAAAATCTACATCCATTCCGAAACTATTCTATAACGATTCATTTGTATGTAAAATATGTATGAAAAAAACGGAATTGCGATTTTTGAAGAACTATGCATTCATCAATTGTGTCATTGTTTTTCTGGAGAAGCGATATCTAAATGATTTTTTTTAGCTATAAACAAATTTATCTGTTGTCACAAACAACATTGGTTTGCTACACTTAGTGAGGCGCAAAAGTTTCTGGTCGGCGGTTATCAAAGCGGTATACAATCAAACAATCCTTTTTACTTGAATTCTTGATTGAATTTTTGTCCTTAAATTTCGCAGTTGAATTTTTTTGAAGATTCTCGCATATGCTGAAGATAACTTAAGTTAAAAGGGAAAAGATTGGGTTAGTGGGTGTTATGATAGATCTCTTTAAATTTCCAACCGTTATGTTTGTTTGAACCTACTTTACCTCTAAAATTCGCCTTATTTTTTTTTTATTGAAATAATCATTTAATTAGGTATTTTCATTCCTTGTTTATACTAGTAAAGGTATAATTAATACACTATTTTATATATTACATTCTTGATTAAGGAAAAACAAATTGCCATAGTAAATATTGGTGCACAAAAATAGATGAAATTTATGGATACAAATATCCAATAACATTGATTGTTTCCTTTTGCAATTTATTATTGGTTATCTTTTAAAGTGTACATTTATTTTTCCTCTTTTAATTTGTCTCTATAGCCATTTTTGCACCTAAACGCCGATTTCTAGATGGGCCTTGAATGTGCTAACTTTACAGCGACAATCTGGCATTGTCAGGCTATAAGGGCAAGTGTCATAGATTGTCCACAAGTGTGATGGTCTCGGCGCATTGAACCCTTCTGACTAAAATATATATATGACTTCTGACTAAGATATATAAAAAATGATAAATTACTTTGTTTAATGTTCCGTAATTTACATATTTCATATCAGTTGTATTTTCAAAATAATTGCTGTTATATCGTTCTTTTTCTTTCATATAATTTGTAAGTGTGGTTACATCAAAAGACAAATAGACAGTGGTAAAAACCTTTTTTAGAAAGCATGAGGACATACAGGTTACCGATTGTTTTTACAGAGAATAAGCCCCCAGAAATGGAATTGAATTATAAAATATAAAATTCACTCTTTGCCTATTATTGTATAACATATTAGGAGTTCTCTTTAAAAGACATCGCTGATACAATCTTTGATGGCGATGGGAGAGGTTGTAGATTATGAGCAATTTAAGAATTAAAAGTTTTGTTAAAACTTATTGAATTATTGAATTATTCTTAGCATATAATATTAAAATATGTTTTATTATTAATAATATTGATACACACTATTCTACAGTATTTATACTTCAGTCTTATTTTATTTACAGACTTAAAAAGGGTACATAATACTTGCAATGATTTTACAGAACTTCAATGATTTATGAAGACTTGTATGTTTTCTGTTTTTGTTGTATGTTAATACTGAATTAGTAAATTATATATTGTATAGCTAGGTTATTTAATTGTAAATATTAATTTAATCGCGAAATTCTCCATTATTAAACTATTATAAAATTTACTTAATAATTGTTATTCAATATTTTTGTATTTTTATAGATATACAACAATCAGAAATATATTTAAGAGTTTATGGTGAGGTTTAAATTATATACATTCTATAGATTTGCTATATTATATTATTTATAAATCAATTAAATATATGAATATTTTATTCAAAATGTGAGCTTTTATTTTTTGTACACATCAATTTCTAAAGTATTAATACGCATTCCATGGCCTGTTCTGTACACGGGCAGAAAGATCATCATTAACGTTGGTTAACCTTCAACTTCCTATGGGGTGAATTCACATTGCGAAATTTTTCTTATTTCAACCATTCGCTAAATACCAACAATATCTAGCTGATATTTATTGTCATCTTCAATGATAAATGCAATGCAAATATTCCGCACATTTGTCTGGAGTCACTTTGTACCCTGTCGCTTCTCAATCCTATTTAAATGTTAAACAATCACCAAATAAGTTGACTACTCTTGATATAATTCATCAGAAATCTTATCGATGCCTCAAGTTTTTAAATAGGTTAGGTGATTAGAATTTGCTAAGTTAATTTTAAACAAACCATACTCCTTTCTAAGACTTTAGAATAATTCAGTTGAGTAATTTTCTAGACGCAGATGTTTTACTGCATCAATATGCTTTCCTCCTGGATTTCTTTCAACTTCTTGAATTATTTTCACTCTAAACTTGATTGATTTTATGTGACATACCTAATATAACTTTATTTTATTTGGCAATTAAATAATATATTGATTCAAAGATTGGAGAAATGAAAATTAGATAGTAAAAGTTACAATGCGTATTGATATGGTCCTCGCTATCCAAGGGTAAGTGGTACTGAAAATATATCTTGAAACAAATATGCTTAAAACGAGAATCAGAATTATATAATAAATAGGAAAAGGTAATTAACCCATGGAAATAGAGGCGGGCTTACTAGATAGGAATATAAAGTGTGAGAATCAAAGCGACTGTAGATGGCTGTATTATTGCTCATGGTTTCAAATATTTTGTTCTACTTTGTAACTGCGGGTATTTGAATAACGAATACTAAGGTATCGGGGGCCCCCTGTCAATGAAGAAAATATATAAAAGTGCCGCTATCACAGTTTCTGAAGTTATTTCAACATCACAGTATGAAGTAAATTTCACTTGTCATTTGTATCCATAGGTCATCAATCATTTCTTTGTCATCTTCAACACTAATCCTATTGGCTAGAACATTCTTTGGGTCATTAAAACATAACCCTTTGAAGGTTGAATATTCTAATAAAAAGTGCTATCAATCAAAGTATAATTGTTGATTAGTATGATTGCCGACAGCCACAATGTAGTGGTAGAATATGACATATCGACTATGATATATAACACGCATTGTGTGCTACAGTCTTTCTCAAATCTCTAGCCTAATATTTGAATGTATTAGTTTTAAATAGCTAGTGTATAATTGCTAGACTGCTAACATGTCAATGTCATGCTCTTTGGTTGCTGTGAAAATTTCACAAGATGATTGTGTTGATCGATTTTTGAATTTTTGTTTAAAGGCATGAGTGTCTGTGATGTCCACATTACCTCCCACCCACTCTACAAATGTGACATAATGAGTGTGATTAGTTAACTACCGATACAATCCTTTCCCCATTCTATCATTACTCTTTCCACCAAAAGAAGGTTGAGCTACTGCCTAACAACCAGTAAACAAGCCAAGAGAAGTATCTCCAGACGTAATCAGTAGAATAACTATTTTATCAAATTGATTTTTATATATAATTAAAAATAAATTTCTACAAAGATACCACTGAATACATTGAAAATATTTAAACATCTACGCTCCAAATTTGTGTTAATATTTTCAGTTACGGAGCAACTCTAATTTTAATAACAATATGTATGATAAATATAAATTATTTTTTCAAGTTCATAAATATTTACGGCTGAGTATACGTAAGTTATTACTTCGATAGTTTAACTCAGGGTTTCTCAACGGTGAGCCATGTGGCTCCCCAGAGGGCCACAGCGTGTTTTAAGGGGGCCACAGAGATTTATTTTTGTTTTGGGAGTCACTACACAGTTTAGGGGGGCCACGGTTATTAATAAAATGATACAGGGAAGAGCATAATGACGGACGTCACGCAGTTATTTTTTGGCATTCTAGATTTGAAAATCTCGGAAGAGCTATAACAAAAGGTGGGTTTTTGAAATTATAATTTTCATGGGAAAACAAAACAATGGTATGGGGGCCACAGAAAAATAAAGACACTCAAAAGGGGCCGCGCTCCCAAAAAGGTTGAGAAACACTGGTTTAACATTACTGAGCATTCAAATAATACTGTGTTGTCACCCATTTATACTGTGGACATGATAAATAGCATTTTTTTTTAATAATCAGTTGTCATCCTTGGCTCCGCTGCGTCGAAATGTACAATTTACTACTTCATTAGTTTAATAACATAAAACACTTCAATATTACTTATTAATATCTTTCGTACAATCATTTTTCCATTATGACCCACTCTTATAAATGATAGCTCCACTCTAATGTAATTATTTTTGTAATTATATAGAAAACAACATTTCTAGTAATTAACCAACTTTGTAAGAAATTACATTCATTTCATCAGAGTTCACTGTAATAATTGTATTCGACTCTAACGAAATGGTTAATAAAAAGAGTAGATGTGCAATGTTTACGAAAATATTCCAAGCTGACTCGCCACGCGAAGCTATTTCTCCGACATTAACAATAGCTTTGTTGTTTGGATTAGCTCCTTTTAAATACTCAATCAAACCTAAAAAGTCGACTGTTAGCATTTGCTACGGCTCATTGCTGATAACATTTGGCATTTTATCCGTTTACGTTTCATCATTTGTAAAACAAACATTATCGGGCGAGACCATCGTGCAGCTTATCAGCGAATCGAATATATTAAGATACGGCGAATATTGTCGTTCGGCCATAGGTTTTTTATCTGTTGCATTATTATCTTTCTCTATTTTCCAGAAGTCCAATATTTACGCTATAGCCATACAAATGCTGACCGACATAGATGCTAAGTTTAAAAGCATCGGAATAAAACGAGACTTTACTAAATACAAAACGAAATTAATAATAGTGTTATCTTATTACTACTCCTGTCACGTGGCTTATGTGGTCCTAAGTCTGTGGATCATCAGCTCGTTGAAGAATGAGTTTTCATATGACTTATTTTTAGTTTTATATGTTCCGAGTATCTTTTCCACTATGGCCGTTGCCATATTTATATCATTCGTTACCCTGGTGTCAGGAAATATTGTATTAATCAACGAGGAGCTGTCAGATTTATTGCAAAATTCTTCAGGCTGCAATGATAACATACTCAATGTTACGCCGGCTGATTTTCATTTACAAGGACAATTTGTCACAGTAAATAAAGTCACAAAGTTTATAAATGAAGACGTAAAAGCTCGTATATCTACGATAATGATTATCTACGATGAAATATGTGATCTGACAATACAGCTGAATGAATTGTTCGGCTTTAGGAATTTAATTGTCATACTGCTCTCGTTTATATCGGTTGTTTTCAACTTATTCAACGCCTTTTCTACTGCGGTTATTATATTCCACAAAAGTTATCCGGATGAATTTATATTCTTCTTATTATTCTGTATCGATCAGTGCATTTTAAATGGAAGCGTTATCATAATTACAGTTAAAGATTGCAATTTCTGCCAAGCGCAGGTAAACAATCATTGTATTTAAGTAACATGAATTTATTTTGTATTATCACTTTATAAAACCTAAAATACACAGTTGCAAAAGCAAGCGACGAATGAGAAGCAAATGTGTAGTTGACACTATGTATGTATAGAAGTCTACCTTTATAAGTTGGAAATGGTTTGTTGTTAATAATAGATCTACGTTAGTGGTTCCCAAAGATAATATGCCCATGGAGCCTTTGTTATAATAAAAACCTGACCATGACTCCCAAGTGAAATATGGTGACCACAAATACAAATACAAAGTTTTGATATTTAAAGTAGTATTTATTGAAATTATAAAATTTGTTTTAAAATACTAAGCCATGCTATTTTTTTCTGAATGAAATGAGATTATTTATGTTCAGCTCTATTTTTGTGAGTAACCTTCATAAATCTCTACGAGCTCTCATTTCTAGTTGGCTTCTTTTTTTCGTGATTAGGCTTATAACTGCAATAAATCCACGATCTACTTCCTACTATATATTTAAAATTTCGAGGACCCCCCCAATATTGTCCACGCACCTCAAAATTAAATTAAATTTGCCATAAACCCCCTCTGTGGACAGAATGTAGAATGAATTTTTCATTTTTATTTTTTTTAAATAAATAAAATATCCAGATGCAACTCTGCCACTAACTTTCAATTTGAAACTTATCAATTTGTAATACAGATGGGTGTAGATTTTTTATTTTATTTTTTTGAATTGTTCAACTTTCTAGGCAAAGAAAACTGCAATGCTCATTAATAAAATGCTCGTAAAAGAAACTGACAGTGACATTCTTCTCAAGGTAAGTTTTGATTTCATTCATTATTTTAACTTTGTAAAATATTGGATTTAGCATCACCAACGTCAAAACAAACTTTAACTATTTGTGGACAAAAATTCAGAGGGAATTGTCATTCAAAAACCATAACATGTTCTCTAGTACATTATTCGTGTCGTTCAACTAAGAATATTCAATATAAAAAGCACATTTAAATTGTTTGAAATAAAAGTCTGTAACATATCGACTGTGGAAAGGAAAAAGGACGTAACCCACACATATCAAATTTTACAGGAGGCACAAAAACGTGTTTTGATGATTTTGGGCCATATGCAAATTATGAATTATACACAACCTTGAAGTGCATGGAGACTTCTAAACTGGTGTTCAATTGACATAATGTAATATTGATTTTTAAAAAAATCCAGGAAAAACCTTTTTTCAGTGTTTTTTCATGGTTTCAATTTTCTCAAGCTCATCTTTTTTCAAACTTAAAAGCTAAATTTAGATACTAATTTGGCATTTGCAGCTTACATCCTTTTGATAGAACGTGTATCAAGTTGGATACATTGTGATAATCGAAAATAAGCTGTTTTGAAAAAACTGTGGGTTGCTTCCTTTTTCCTTTCCACAGTCGATATGATATTGGAAGATTCACAAATTTATGATAAAGGCAAAAATAAAATGGCACCGTCTTTTTTTAACTTTGTAGCTCAGCCGATTTTCTTTGCACATGCTACATCGCAGTCCAAATTTTACTGCTTATGACATGTTCACAATAGACAACACCATACTCATGACAGTAAGTTTATAACAATGAAGATTTGTAAATTTTAGAACTGTTTTTTTTTAAATAAATTTGGTGTCGGCTTACATTTTGTTGGCATAAATTCTATTTAAGGTGAAGTGTTATAATAGACTCTTTCTTAGAGACATGTATTGATGAGAATAATTAGTTATGGAGAATTATGAGTGCTAATTTTAGTGTTCAGATAACTGAAATGCTGGCAATGTTTCAGTTGCGTTATTTTTTAATTGTTTTAATGATTTTTCTTGTCTTTTCAGATTAGTGGATCAATAACCACTTATTTTATAATCCTTCTCCAGTTTTCTACAGCATCAATGGATGATATACCAAAAGTCTTGACAAATTTAACAAAATCTCTTTGAACTTCATTACGGTGTTTTACTTGTTTCAACAAATTTTATTTGTATCAAAAGTGCAATAAATAATACTCAAAAAAAATAATATTTCTAAATATATTACACGTTTCTTGTGAGTATCAAGTGAGAGTTTCATTCTTCGGGGTGCTTTGGTAACCGACAACACTTTACTCAAAAATATCAAAGATTGTTTGTTGCAGCATTTATCAAATTTGCTTAGAGTACATAGCCGCTAAGTAAGAGAAATACGATGAGTTCGACTTTCAATTGCTTTCAATAGAAACAAAAAACATCTAAAATACTGACTGAATGAAAATTAAAGATAAACAACAAACAATTTGTTGTAATGAATTTTTTTATGTAAACAGCACGTCAAAAAATGCTGTTTTGATATCCATTTATAATAGTAAATGTAAACTGATGTCATTCACATAACTCAATTTCTCATAAAAATTAGATTAAAGTTTTAATTATAAACACTTTTTATCGTATTTTTTAAGCCAAAAAAACTATGGAAAATTCAAAGTATTTTTTTATACATTGCAAATTCATCACATTCTAAGCACATTAAGAACTATTTTTATGGGGCTATAATATATACAAGTATTATTTAAAATGGTGAAAAAAGAATTTATTCAATACTATGGTCGGAGTTTTTTACCGCCAATGTTGGTTGGTATGTGAGTAATAAACTTAAATACAAAACTTCACTACAACTCATTTCAAATTTATTTTCCAAGAATGTCACCAGAATTTTTTTTCAAAACAAAAAAATCATTTTTTTATTTTTATCTATTTGTTCAGCTGCAGCCCATTCTGCATTTCATTGGCTATGTGTTGCTATTAAAAATCTATTTCAGGCATATGTACCTTAAGGGTTAAATTACAAATAAGTACCTTGAAATTGTTAAACGAGAACTCAATTGCATCACTCATATTGTTACAATGTATATCAATCTGTGAGAGGTCTATCTCTCGATATCCAACAACAAATCAGAGATGACAATATTGTGATCCAATGATTTCTCTGGATGTAAATAAAACAAGCGGTAGCCATATTCGATGTTGTATTTTTAAAAAATATTTGTTGCCGGTACACACTTCATAACAATAAAAAGATTATTTTTTTTGATCTTTTTCCACTTCCTAAACTTTTTTTAATTCAATCTCCTTCCAAACGGATGTATTCTGTCACCTCGGGAAACTGCTGATGGCCATCCATAGGATTTACTAAGTTGAGCTAGGAGATTCTGGCACGAATTATGATACTGGAAAGAGATTGATGGGAAATAGAGAAGATCGTAGGACCTGTGTTGTGGCCTAATGATTTAAATATTGCCAAAAAGAAGGAAATCACTGATTTACATCAATACTCTTCAATTTTCATTTGAAAGTTCTTTGCTTAGAACTTTCATTCTGACTGCTGGAAATAAAATCAAAATGTAAAGGATTTTTGTCAAATTACTTTATTCAATGAAAAAAAAATTTTGAAAACAAAGATAACTATATTTTCTCAATATAACTGCAATTAATTATCACGTATATGAGAAAAGTATTTCTATATTACACAACAGCAAATATACTAAAGAAAGAAATTAAGAAAAGCAACTCGAACATAGTATACCGATAATGATAATGTATTTTGAAGATTTGATATGAAAAATAAATTATCACTGAAAACAGGACTGGTATGGCTTTTAAATGAAGACATTAGTAATGGTTATGTTGCTTATAATCATCTGATAGGTTTTTATATAATTTTTCCCATTATACTAATTATATCTAAGATATTTTAGGTATCTAGAATCTAAAATTATCTCATTAATATTAAAAAAATAATTTAAGGGCAATAAATAAACAAATTATCCATTTAAGGTATTCTGTTACAACTCGAAAAAAAATTTAGACCCTCTGGGTAAAGTTGGAACAAATATCAAATTGAAATTTGACTAGCTGTTGACAATAAAATACATACAAGACGTTGATATTTTCTGTAGGTCAATTTTTTAATAGTTGTTCTTTGGTAAACTCAATCTTCTTAAAAAACAAGTATTTTGGCAACACTGTAATGACTAATAATACAATTGACCATATATATATTATCTGATTTTAAAGTAAATATAATGAATACCATATTACTTACAGATATAATAATTATTTTTTAAATTAGGTTTTTTTCCACTACTTAAGTAACAATTGGACGTAGTTACACAAAAATGTATTCGCCGATATTGGACAAATTTCAAGCCACAGTGGGCTAAGTGTTTCATATTTGTTATCTTTATGATAGGAAAATAAAATCTTGCATATAAAATTAAAATAAACTGGACTTATTTTTTACCTGATTTCAAAATAACACTGCTTTATTTCTTGCATGTACTAAGTACTCGGTACTATACATAGAGTGGTTTATTCCTGTAAACCAGAAAATTTGAAAAGAAATATTGCACAGGCCTAGATATTACAAGTGATGAAAGCAATGTTATCCTAAATGTGCGTAAACGAGTTTGTCTATTGTTTGATAATGACAGTGAATAAATAATCTTTGTTGCGATTTTAGTTTAGTTTAGAAGTATTCCTTTGTAATAAAATCAAGATAAAATAAACAATAATGAATGTTATTTTTTTCTTATCCTGAATTGATTTTTATACAAGGAAACCTATTCACCATTTTTTTTTATTTTAGTATACCTTTATAGACGGTATTCTGTGAAACATACCCACCGTGTAAACATATAGTCCAGTGTATTTAAAATCCTGCAAAATATACCAGACAATATTATATTATGATTATTTTTTTTAAATTTAACAGTGCCAAATTAATGAGCATTCATGAAACATTCACAATACACAGACAAAATGGGTCACCAATGTTTATAAAAACTTTACTTTTACGCATAAGCATAAGCATAAAAATGCTAACAATGTCCATTTTATATTGATCCATTTTTTTTAATGATAGTAACATTGATAATTAAATAATGATTGCTTTATTTTACAAGTGACAGCAATCAAGTTGTTTTGTCTTGTTATTTTGCATATATTTAGTAATTGTAAAAAACTAAATTGTAATAAATTTTGATCACACGCTCATCAGACCGTTTGTTGAATAGGTCCTTAGTACATGAACACATTGTAATACATAATTAAATCCAATTGATTAATTACACTATAACTATTATACAATGAAATATAAATCATATTTATCAAGATATCGATAGTAAAAATTAAAATAACAAAAAAATAATTCTTGTTTGATCAAATAATAAAAAATGTTATCTTCGATAAGAATATAAATATTATTAATGTTTATACATACGGACAATATTTAATTAAACTGTTTCTTAATATAATATTTATTATAAACTCATTAATTGTAATGAGTAATTGGTAAGTGTTTTTTTTTTCTGTACAATGGCAATTTTTTAAAACACAGGTAAATAAATACACAATATGTTGCAGAGAATGATACAAACTATTATACAATAAATTACATGACATGTATGTCAAAAATGTTAATATTATCCAAAAAAATCCATGAAAACTTTTTAAAATACTGGTTTATATATTTAATTTAAAAACTGGGATATGGCAAGAAGAAATTATTTCATAATAAATATTTAAAATTTACATAAATTTTTGCTTGAAGTCCATGTTTCTATTTTTCATTGAAATTCTTAAATATGTAGGAATATAAGTTCTCATTATTTTCTCATTGGAAAGCTATGCTTCTAAATTATATATTTTTCAATCTACAAGATGTGTGTAAACAGCACAGATTTTATATTGTCTCATCATTCAGATGTTGTTCTTCCACAAATTTCGCAATGATTTACCACACATTGCATTTGTGAACAGGGTTCATATTTGAACCCAACGGACATTGGAAATCTTCCGAGAACTGTGGCATATTCGAAATGGGGCCCAACACCCTGAAGCGGCCCGGAGAATGAACCTCCGTCTGGATTTGTGACTGTAGGGACTGGGGTCGCATTACTGAACACCAAATGTTTGCGGCGCTCAACCAAAACAGCTTAAAATAAAACAGAAAGTTGTACACTGCATATTTCAAATATTTATTATTATGTCGGAGCCCTCGACAGTAATACAAAAGATTATTTTTCTTATTATATTTCTACCTTAAATATTTAAAAAAAGTACATACTTTAATAAGATTTGACATATTATAAAAAAAATACTTCAAAAGATTTACCTGTTTAGGAGTGAAAGGTAAACCTGGAAGTGCTGGCTCTTCACCATTTCTCTCTACCCATTTCAAATACGCTGAATAAACTTCCTTGATGCCACCGTTGTCAGCAATGTTTTCTCCTTGGGTGTTTATCCCATTCAACTAAAAATATTAGATGACGTCTAAGTTATGTAATAAGTATTTGTGACAATAGCAATAGATTCAGAAATGATTCAGATTGGTATGTTTGGAATCTACATAGCTGTTGACATAATAAAAACAGTTTTCAATTGATATGTAAGTATTACTATTTATATTGATAATAAATTTATTTATGTTAAGCTTTTCCAGAAGTATACATTTCCAGATACATGAAACTTTAAGCGGAATGCTTTGATGAAATTTCGAACTTTATTATAGTATAATATATCGATTGAATAACTGCAATTATTATAGAAACTTGCAATCACAAATTGAAGACAATTATTAAAATATTAAAATTCATTATACATACATGCAATTTAACTTCTTTGACAGTATAGTTTGAATATTGCTCAATAATACAGTTGGCTTTTTCCAGATATCTTGTCTTTGTCTGCTCTGCCCACCAATCAACCAGATTTCCATCTTTATCAAATTGGCTTCCCTGTAATTTAATGAGATCATTTTCAATGTTGTAACCATTTTTTAATCTATTTATGTTCATAATTATAGTAGATAGACTCACTTGATCGTCAAATCCATGAGTAATTTCGTGTGCTATGACAAATCCGATAGCTCCATAGTTCATATATCTGGGACGCTGCGCAGAAAACATGTCACCTTGTAAAACACCAGCTGGGAATTCTGGAACATATACATATTAATTATTATAGTATACTGTATTGGTATGCATGCTCTACTAGTAATTAAAATGGAATAGCATTATGCAATATATATATATAAGGCTGGACAAATAAACACACGAGGCAGCCAAACAGATGGAACAGAACAATAATTGCTCGCAAAGCAACCTCAATACTATGCCATGTGAAATGTAAACTAGGCATTATACTACTTGAATTCACTGTATCAATTAACATATTTACTTTTGTGCTTTCAATTAATTCAATTAAAATTTAACAGTGTTTAAAAACTGATAACTACAAAAAACTTAGGATTATTAAATCAATAAAATGTAGACAATCAATAATAAATCTACTTCTACAGAACCATATAAATAATATTCAATGTGATGTGCAACTTACGAATGCTGTTCTCCACTGCATTATAGAAAGCATTGACAACAGCAGGTTGGCCGTGAGAGATCCACTCGGTTCTATTGATGGGTTCTCTGAACATTCTATTTTTGTAGTTGCCAAAGAACACTGAATTGTTCAGCATAGAATATAGGTATGCTTTTGGTGATACTTGTAACTGAAAAAATATAAAATAAAATCCTTTTTACAATTTCCATTATGAAGGATAATTAATGCCCCAACATAGTCAGGATTATCTGTCACTCTCCATTTGTTTAACTTTGTCAATTATTAACTATAGTGAGTAAAATATATTATATTTTGTCAGCCAAGTGTGCAATGTTCCTAGCTCACAAACTTCTTAAGATGGAATTTCACTTTCAATTCCAATATTTTTACGTTAAACATTATTTTTTATAAACACAAATTCCACAACTATTTATTAAAATATGATATACGTAACTTCTGTAATACAGTAAAACCCCCATTTACACTAATGTCGGGACCGTGTAATTGGAAGTATTGTAATTGGGGGAGTGAATCTCATACAAAATTAAGGATTTGGTTTTATCCGCGAAAAATGCAAAACTAAGATTTCCCTTAGTTTTGCAAAAAAAAAATATGGACGAAATATTTAGTTACTTAGTGATAAAATCCAAAGCGCGCTAAAATCCAACACATAGACAGTCGTCCGGCTATGCGTGTATAGCCTGGCACGTGTTGAATACACAGACGCTAGCCAAAATTTGACTGTATGCACCGCACAGACGACCGTCTCGTAGCAACGACAATGGAATGCGACCGTGCAATTGGGGGATTTGCGGCGAATATTTCAAGCCAGCGTGTAATTCAGAGTAGTGTAATTGGGGGTTCCACTGTATATATACAATAATCACATCAAAATACAAAATAAACGAGGTAAACTTTGACAGAGTATCCTATTTTTACTCATGTGTTGAAGTTTATTGAGTTTTACACTCTATATGTGTGTCTAATATTTCATAAATATATATTTTAAACAAAAAAATACCAAATGACAATGCCACCTGTCAACATTTACTCAGTGGGCTTAATGTGAATAGTGCACATACAAAGAAAATATCTGTGTGTGTATTTGTGTATACATTTGGCTTTACAGATGGACGGACAGACAGATAAAACATAACAAATATATTAATTGAATTCCTTATATTTTTCATTATTAGTGACACTATTAGATATACTTGAAACAGGATATTTGGTGTTGAATTTCGTTAATACTTACTCCATCATAAAACTCATCGATTTTTTGATCATCCAGCAATTCTTGTGGGTATGCAATGTGAGGAACCACAGAATCTGCCTTCTCCAAAGCGGCAGCTCTCGTTTTGTCATCCATCCATTCAACTTCGTGAAGAATGTGTCTGAATTCTTTACTAAAATCGGCATTAATAAATTACTCATTAAACTACTAAACAGGATTAAAATGGTGGAGTCTAACATTACAAATTAAATGCAAAATCAACATAGCTGAGGAACGTTCAAAAGGTTCAGAAACAGCCTTTTTCCTTTCCAGTCGTTATATTTTTAGAAATAAAAAAATATTTTGTAAATCATGGAAACTACTATAACAACTTTTGTTGAACATTTAGTTGGCTTACAAAAAAGGCTTCTGAAGGATTTTGCAGGTTACCCCTAAAGTAAAGTATATTAGTTTATGGGTTACCCATTTACTCCATGTCACAATAATTAATAATGATGGGGTGGTGTTGGAAATAAAGAAAGAATGGTGATAAACATTACTAAACTTACATAATAATCATAATTTTTTAATTAGAATAGCTACACAAGTAATGTTTGCTCATTATTTGTCTATTGAGAATGAGAGCATGTAGCTCAATCTTCTACATCACAAATCCCATGTAACATTAAATATGGTAAATCAGTTTTACAACAGTCAAAAGAGGAAATTGGTTAAGAACTCACCGTATGTCGTTTACCATGTCAACTGCTATGTTCTTGGATTTGACATCAAAGTATTTTCTCACGTACATTGACCCAGTTGCTATTCCTAAGCTGACAAAAAATCTCTTATCATTAAATATTATCACTTAAAATTGTAGAAAAATAGCATGAAACTATTTCTGTAACAAGTGTTAAGCACACATTTGTAATTTAGTTTTTGACAGCATATTTTTTTAGATGTTTATTTGGTAGAAATATTGTTTTTCATAGGTTTTTACAACCTATGAACCTGCTGTTGTTTCGAACCTCATTTATAGTCAATAAGAAGTCTGCTTTAAGTTGACTCAACATGTGCGAAATAATAAATTTCAGTTCATTTAAATCAAATATTAAAACTAGCAGTGAAAAATACATGCTTCAAACAATAATCAATAAATCTTCTTTGCTGCACCGACAAACATCTATATTACATTTGGGAAAAGTATTAGGCGTTTTATTCACTATTATAAAAATGTAATGAAAAGCTATTCAGGTTGAAAGGCACATGATCGTAAATAATTGTGATAATTGAAAAGCACAGT
The DNA here is from genome assembly GCA_031772345.1 of Himalopsyche anomala. Lineage (NCBI taxonomy): Eukaryota > Metazoa > Arthropoda > Insecta > Trichoptera > Rhyacophilidae > Himalopsyche > Himalopsyche anomala. Next base: position 14,362,487 of record CM062833.1, on the reverse strand, counting down.
AGCAGTGTTTACCCCTTGTTGACCATTGAAGAGCATTCTTTCCATCTCGGCAGCTTGGCAGTGACTCCTGTCATCACTCCTTGAAAGATGAGATTCCTCTGTTTGAATTTTTCACTCACAAACGGGATTGATATCTCAATTGTTCTCCAAAGTGCATAGTTTGCTATCACCCTCTTTGGGGTTGTTTTCATTAGTTCCTTTCAAAGCAACAAATAAAAAAATCTTACTTCATATGTAGGATTTCACCTGATCAATCTGCTGTAATAGGATTTTAAAAGCTAATAAAGTCGGACTTCTAAAAAGAATATTAGTGCAAGATAAATACATTCTTTATGAAATCTATATATATATATATAAATCAATGTTTGTTTGTTTGCTTAATTTTCAGCCTTTATACATTTAAAAACTGCTGATCCGATTGCAATAAAACTTCGACAACCTTTTAGCTTGCACTTCCGGGAAGATTATAGGCATATTAAAATTAACTTACAATCAGGGCCGGCGCCACCATACCGGCGAAATAGGCAACCGCCTAGGGCGCAAACCATTAGGGGGCGCATAAGTGGAGTATTAAAGTTATATTCATATACTCTAATAATAATAAATAATATGTAGTACATTTTATTTTATTTTGATGTTTGTATGTGTTCGTTATAATTATGTATATTTTTCTATATGATTCGAAAGAGAGGTTGGGCGACAAACAGTTCAAGTAGAAAACTTATGTAGAGAGACTTCCATTAGGAGGCCATATGCTCCACAAAGGGAGCGGACATGTATTTATAAAAAATATTTCTAATGATTCCGAATTATTTTTCATTTTAATCATTTCGAAACAAAAATGGGACCATTTGTTAAAAAGGAGGCGCGCCAATAGCCATTGCCTAGGGCGCCAAATAACCTCACGCCGGCACTGCTTATAATGTCAAAAAACTAAAATATTCGTAGATTTAAATGTTTTTTACCGTTCAAACTGCCAAGTATATCAAAACAAAAATAGACGTCGTTCGAATTTTTGAACGGCGGCCATTTTGTTTTAATATATTGACAATCCAACAGCATTCAGAAAATTTAAATTTTACGTTCGATTGTTTGTATTAAAAATGGAATGTTTCAAATCTGTTAAATCAAATTTTGATCCTGCATTAGGTGTGATTGTTTGTTTGTATTTTATGCGTTGCCACACCGTTCATCCATTTGTAATAAAACTTTGACAAACTTTTTTACGTATTACAATTAAATTACAGTAGGTGACGCGTGTGTCGTACCATAGACAATCAGCAGCAAACGTCAAACGGACAGAAAAAGAAAGCATGCACTTAAATAAATACAATTAAAACACACTTTCTTTCTTCGAGTGGCATTGCAACGCTTGCCGAGTATCGGCCAGTCAGAAATAAAATATAGCGCCTGACAAACAGTAATATGTTGTAACCAGGGAATTTAAATATTTTGAAAAATTATTATTCTATTCATCATATTGATTGGTAAATAGATGTACTAGAATTATTCTAGTAACTAAAACGATCTGATGGTAAACAGATATGAAAGTTAAACAGAAATGATTGAAAAAATCAATTCGGAGTCGCTTTTTAATTTAAAACCGAAGTCGAGAGTCGGAGTCCATATATAAGGTTGTAGTTTATTGTGTATATAATAAAGGGAAATGTATTCAATATGGCAAGAGAAAAATTTGCATAATTATTTTATATTTATTTTTATCCGTTTTATATACATATAATACCACAAGAAAATGTTTCATAAATACCTCATATTCAATAATGTATTTAGGATAAGAAATTATTATGATGTCCTCATCGGTTATTGTTGAATAAGGATTCATGATTGAATTGAAGAATTTTTTCCACTGTATACTGAAAAATGATTAAATAGTTAATATGTACGATTAATTTGTTACATAAATTTTTATTCTCTAAGCATAATTTCAATGCCAATTATACCTTGGATAATTCTTTTGCATCTCGTGTACAGTCATCGGATTGTAAAGAGCAGTTGCGTTTCTCATCTCTTCTAGAGGAAGGCTCATCTGTGAATAAAAACAAGAAGTTCTAATATTATAAGTAAATAAATTATTCAGAGATGTCAGTGCAAGCTTTTTAAAAAAATTATTTCAGCCATAATAATAATACATATATACTTTGGATAATTATTATTACAGTGACTGCTTAAACTAATAAAATTGGGATATTAGATATAAATATTTACCTTAGCAAGTTGCATTTCAAATAGAAGTGATTCTTTAAGTTCCTTTTCAGCATAAGATCGGTTTGCTCCAAGTAAGACAGCTATATCAATCATATAACTATAGTAAGCTGTAACTATTTCATCATCGAATCCGTTCATGAAATATTTACGATTGACTCCCAAGCTTGCTTGATCCAACTGAAAGTAATATATTTGAAATAAGGTATTTATAATCTAGAAGAGTTTTCTGTTTTATAACCTTGTTAATATTAATATGTTCCATTTGGTTAAAATCATTGTTTTGTTTTGCAAAAATTGTTATAAACGTTTTTATAATTCTTCCGTAATTTAAAACTCACAGATAGCACTCGCCGGGTTGAATTTTTGCAATCCGGTCCGATGCTAATTTCCATAAAGAATCTTGCACTGAAACCGGCATCGTTCATTTTGAATGTCAGGTCTGTCCAAGAGTTTCCACTATCTGACCATGCGTTTCCTTGGAGCACAGGCCATCCTCCCAGCATCTTCACAACTTCTAGCAGAGTTTGGTTACCAGTTTCCTCAATTAGCTCTGCAGATCATTAATTTATAAAATATGTTTTAACCATATTAATATATGAACACATTTATTAACGTATATCTAAATTCAATTGAAATGGTCTTTATGGTGACTTTATTTGATTGTATGGTAATAGTTGATGTCCCGATTTGTGATTTTGGAAATTTAGTAACTTTACACGTAGACGTTATTGAGCTGATTGAACATTCAATATCCCAGAAACTCAAAAGAATGCCAGTGTGTTACTATTATATTTATAAGTAAGTCTTCATAAATTATTTTAGAAGACAGTTTTCCGAATTGGCTAACAAGGAAATCCTAATACTATCTGTGGACCACGATAAAAAGATTGTGGAATAATAAACTTAAAATGAAACATCTAAAAAATGATAATGCAGTTAATCTGCAAATTGTGTATTGCCGAAAACAGGAAACGGCAGCGAACGGAAATATATAAATAGGTGAATAACAAATTTATCAATTTTATATTCAAATTAAATTTGCACAAACTAAGTGTCAAATTCATCAGAAATAAGTACATCCTGTGCATTAAACATAAACAGTAATCTATCTTTATTGTTGTTTTTTTATAAAATTTCTATGATATTTTCGTTTGTGATAATATTATATATTAGTTATCTAAATCAATTCACAAAGTTTTTGAAAGAAGTAAAGAGTCATGTGCTGTATCAAACGGTGCTGTAGTGGAAAGAGTACGTTGTGCACCCTTTGCTGTATTTGTAAAAATAGCATACATGCTAAATCAAAATATTCTACCGTCAGACAATGAATAAAATGCTTTTTCGGTAAGCAATATTGTTAACATACTGTTTATTTTCGTTTAGCTAACATTTCCTCTTCTTATCTACGGTGCGGTAAAGTACAATTTGGGAATATGTTATGGGGCAAGGGTGCCCGACCGTTTTTACGCTGGTAGCTATTTTTCAATCTTAAGCTTTCTCACAATCGGCGAAATTTAATTTAGTGTTTTTACCCTTCTTTAAACTTAAAAATGTTTATTTTAAATGCAAAACATCATTAGATGTGTGCTTCCAAAATAATTAAATTTTAGTATTATCTTAATATACTTAATTTTGGAGGGAACGGTTTAATTTTGATTGGGCATAGGTGGGCATCCTTGTTATAGTGTATAAATATATACAATATCACTCAAAAAGTAGTATCGTATTGTCTTACTTGTATTCATACACGCTTTATAGACATCTTTGGCAATCCCAAAAGCTTTTGGCTCATTCGGTGTCGTCTCCTGTTCTAGTACAGTTCTCAACTGGTCCTGCAGAAATTCGCTGATAACAGAGAAAGCGTCCACCGTAGTCATATCATCAGGGATCCGTGTATTTTTAATGAAGTTACCGCAGGCGAAATCATAGAAATCATCGCAGGGGTCGACCAGCATGTCCATGTTTTTGATCAAATTGTTAGCTATACATCAACAATGAAAAGCGTGAATGAAAATTTTGTACCTTAATTTAAATATTATAAAGATCTATCAACATTTATCCATTACCTGCTAGAACACATCCCGGGCTTAAGCAGACAGAGTTGTCGAGTTTGTCATCCAATCTCACTCTTTTATCCTGAGCTATCAAATACTGGTGATTGATGAAAGGTCTGTCAATCAGGAAATCTGTTTAAAAGATCCACATTCGTATTAATTTACTGAAATAGGTGTTTTATTCTTATCCTGTAAGTTTTATATCACTTTTAATCCATAAATATTGCCTGATTTATCTTTTCAATGCAAAGAATATGTTATGTTACACTTAAAGATTGCAATATTGATATTACCAAAACCGGTATCTCAGTATTTGTGATGTGTTTTCAATACTAAAAAACCAGTTTTTAAAGAGAAAAAATACCCGTATATCGGCATTGAAGATTAGCCAAAATAATTGATGACCCTTTTTAATGGTGTATTATTATTTTTTTAAAAATAAGTTATAAATGAAAATCAACCGTTTATGATTGTGAATATTTTTAATACCATTATTTATTTTTATATGGAAACTCGTTCGGTATTGAGATCCCAATTGGTTGTTAGCTTTATATAAACTTTTTTCTAATACCGATATTGATATATTTATCGGGTTTTGCAATCCCTAGTTTCAGTGTAAGTTTAGCTTCACTTACTTTTAATTCAGTGCATTAAATGTAAAAAGACAAATAAGTTTTTGTTTCATATGAATTTTATTTTTACAATACGTATGTACCTAAATGCTTTAATCTATTTAATACTCAACAGCTTGGTGATTATTATTACCTCTCTTAGGACGATCTTCTGTGTTCATCACGGTGGCTAAACCTGTGATGAGGCAAATGATGACCACGATTAAAAACACCATCATAATCGACAAGATCTTTTCCAGCCGGTTTCTTCTTCGCCACCATCCTGGTTGTCTAAAAATGAAAGCATTTTGTATAAATTGTCACGTTTTTTTAAGTGACACATCTCCAGACACTAGATTCATGAAATCGGTGTCACCATTTTCCTGTATATAGGAATTCACAAACTAATTGACAATTTCGTAAAATATTGTAATTTTCGAAAAAAATTCAAATTCTTATTTCAGAAACTAGACAACTGATAAAAATAAATCTAAGACAGCATCAATAATTTATTGCACGTCTTCGTTAGTATTAAATACTTTAAGTTTAATATGATGTTCATTATAAATATCCAATCTAGATCCACAGTATATTAAATTGTAAACATCAATATGTCGAGTATATGAATGACAATTTTATTATTACAAACTCTATGATCTTAGCAAGAAAGAAACTTTTTATGCAATAATCAATGGTAGTTATAGCACTGTAATTAATTGAGAACCTGATGTCAGTCATCATGAGTACACCGTTGTACTGCTTTTTGTAACTATACTCAGAACTAATTTATTCATGAATGTTATTTTATTTAAACTATTCTCTCTAGATAGAATACTTTTCCTTAAACCACATTACAATGATCGTCGTATTTATTTAAAAATATTTAGATAATAAAAAAATAAATTTTTATATATGGGTAAAAAAATGATTGAAAATAATATAATCTAGTAAAAAATTAGTTCAGTCTGGTGGACTATTTTTTTAAATAATCAGTGACCAACGAATAGGTCATCAATCTTGCAGAGTGTAATACTTTATTTTATCTCAGCAGTGGAATATTTCATTCAAATATTCTCGATTCACTTTGAAAAAAGATGTTTTTATTATAATACTTCCAGATTTTTTCTTTCATTAATCTTTAATTAATAATTGATAACTATTTTAACCTTTTAACCTATTTCAGAATGAATCATGAAAGAGTCTCGTTTGTGAAGATTTTATACATCTGCATCCATTTATCTTCCTTGTCTCGTTTTAATATTATAAATGTAAATGAAGTTTTATCTTTTTATTGCACTTATCTATAATCTATAATATTATATTCTGTAATATATAATATCATTCAGACTTCTTTAAATGCTAATGAATTTACGAGAAATAATTGGTTATTATGCTTAGTATCATTTAATATTTTTAAGCTATGTTAATTTTTATAAAAAAACCCATATTTTTATATTCCTGCTTTTAGAGTGTTATGAGTAGAGTATAATAATTATGTTTTATTTGACTCTCTTTAAACATAAATAATTCAAAGCTTCTTAGAAATAGGATTGGCTATTTTTTTAAAATTCCAAATCTACCATTATGTCATCATCAATATTGTTTATGCTCCGTTTGCATTTTTCCATCTAGTAACACTAATGTTGGAAAATTCGAGGGAACATCCCTCTGTTGCCGCCATTTCTTTCTATTAATATCAATAACCATCTTGTTTACGCACGAGACATATATTTGGTAGTTGAGTGTCTTCTATCATTCATTGGCATGATTTTTAGATATTTACGTCTCAAAAGACCATATTTTTTCAAAATTCACCAAACTGCTGTCATCTTTTTCAAAAAATTTACGATGGATTCGTTGGAAGATAATTTTCAATATGAAATTGAATTTGAAAACATAGGACAGGTGGCTCACCATTGTTGAATGAATTTCCTTTGAGAATTACCAATCCTCATATAAGTAATTACTTTTTAATTAGTACTATTAGTGTTAGTAATTTACCCTACTCCCACCAACGTCAAATAGAAAAGAAAAATACCCAACCCATATTTTGTAATTTTTAAGATAAGAATTATAGTTTGTTCTTAAATAACCTTACGATAGTTTGTCTAAGATTCTTCTCAAAAAGGCGAATTACGTGTTAAAATTTGTTACACAATCTGAGGAATAACTTATTTATATAATTTTATTTGAATAAATGGCAATATTAAATATTAAAATGTGACTTACTTAATGACTGTATCGGTGCCATTGTTTGCCATTCGAAATATTTTCCGTACGATCGGCTGCAATCTGTAACAAATAAATAAAATGTAGTAAAAGTATTTTTCATTAAGTTTCCATCAAAACTATATTTATAATCGTGCTCACATTAGATTCGCGATAAAGCGAATTGTAAAAAAAAAAAAGATAAAAAAATGTTTAGGTATAGTGTTGAATTTAAAAATGCCCGCCGCTGCTTATTTTGATTGACCGTGACCTTCCATTAAATTAATTTTCTTTTTTTTCCGAACAATTAAAATCGAAAACGTTTGAATATTTTGCTGATTCAATTACTGACGTAATTAACGTATTCATATTTTTTTTCTATTCTCTGATTTTTGTTCTGTCGCACTGAACTTTGATATCATAAACACCCATGTCTTCAAACAGAAACCGAGAAAATGAATTGAAACAATTCTGTTGAAACCCTTGAGATTCGCCACAAAAGCCAACGACGCTTACCATTGCGCTACGGTACCGACATTTTGTAGTCATAATTTGTGGTAAATAAAAATCTTTTTTTCAAGTTTATCTATGAACCGCTCATAGACTTACATAATAAAAATGTCGCTTTTTGTAGCCCCTAGTAAGAGTCGAAAGATTGAATTAAATTGAAAATCCTGGCATTGAAACTACAGTTCCGGATTGTTCAAAATATGTAAAATATGTTTTTACGTATTTGCTGATTTGTCACCATAACAGTGTGTGCTAATGCAGCAGGCAGACATAGAATACCACTGTTTATCATTGAAAAATCACAGAACCTTAGGTGCTTTAAAAACATCAGAAGTCTTCCGGTTGAATATGATCATCAGAAAAAATCATGGGTGAATGGTGAAATTTTTAAACGACGATATGAAAAACAGTTCATTGTAGAATTGAAAAAATATCAAAACTCCAAAAATAAACGAAGAAAAACAATATTACTACAAAGCAATGCACCGTTCTACCCATCAATAGAATGTTTAAACCAGATTTATGACATTTTTACGTTAAAATTTCTTCCACTAAATTCCACGTTAGTTATACAACCGATGGATCTGAGTGTAATAAAAAACATTCAATTCATAATATAAAAGACACATGCAACTGAGATTATTGCTAGCAGACGAAAATAACGAAGAAACAGTTATCAGCATCCACAAGAAAATAAATTTTAAAGACTGTTGAGTTGATAGTGTTGATACATGGTAGCAGACTTGGATCTCTTTAGATTTCAACATTGAGAAAATTATGTAACAAAATTTTGAAAAGACCATTAGTAAGTCATTGCGCAAGCAATAGCAAAAATTCCAATGTGTACTGAATGTGACAAAAAAGTTGTAACCGAGTGGTTAAATTGCGATGTGAAGCATCCTGGATTCCAAATTTTAATAAATCAGAGGAACAAGATCGAGAACACGATATTTGAAGAAAGAGAGAAGAAGAAGAGATTTGCTAGGGAAGAGGTATCGGTCCTACACATTTTGAATCTGTTCAGTGTTTAGATGTCGCCAATAAATAGTTTGATAGCCAAGAAGAGTGTAATTCAGGACAACTTATTAGTCTTAAAAGTATTCACGATCTGGCAGCTTCAAAAAAAAAACAGCTAACTGCTTTAAGCAAAACTCAATAATTGAATTTCTTGATAAAAAAAATAGTACTGGAGCTATATGTAAATCTAGAAAAATAAAAAATATTCATACTGAATGTTCATGTAAATAATGTTTTTTTTCGATTATCTGGATTTTTCCTTATTCGGACTACCTTCATCCCCAATTAGTCCGATAATCGAGGTTCTACTGGATATTATAATTTAATTTTAATATCACCGTTGAGGTTTCGGGCAAGGGTTCTTCCTACTCGAGTTTATCTCGAGTGATGTCATTCAAATTGTAATTCGGTTCATCTCACGCAGGGGTGGGCTGAAGGGGGCTCGGAGGGGTTCGAGCGAGCCCCTTGTTAGATTTTACCACGGCCGGCGAGCCCCTTAGTACATAACTGCAATTTCTGACATATACTATCTACGACAGCTTCCAGTATACACAGTAGTACATTTTTAGCCATGTACATTGATTAGTTTATGGTAAACTGCATATTGTTGCATATTTCAAGTGTATTAAGTAACAATCGTTTGCTAATTTAAAAGTATTTATATAAAAGCACATGACTGATAAATTACTTTGATATTAAGCGAGCCCCTTGTTAACGTATTGGTAGCCCACCGCTATTCTCACGTGTTTAAATATAATATATATATATATATATCTGTTTTATAAGCAATAGCAATAAGCTACAATATCAAATAATATATTGTAAAAATACGAACATAATAAATAAATATATGCGAACAATATTGTACATAAAGCCGTCCTATATTTAATGAAATAGTTCCGGAACTCATTTCATTTCACTAGACATCTATTGTCTTTTTTTAATTTTAGTTTGACGCTACGTTCTTACTTCAGTGACAGTCGTTCTTGAGAAAAGATTTTTTTATTTAGTACCTAATGAAAATTTCAGAGCGACGCTGCAGGCTTTTTTAATTCCAGTCTACGTCTTCTTACATTTAATCTCTTTCAATGGAGGCCAATTTACTACAGGGCTGGATTTAACCTTGAACATTATTAAAAGTGACTGGATAGGTTGCATGATTAAATAACACATTCTATTATTAAACGTCAAAGTTTGACAAATAGTTGATATTATTTCATTATCCCCGCCAAAAACATATAATAAAACGGAACCACGATCAATTAAATGTATCGCTAGTAAGTAAGTATATCGTTTGCTTTGAGACTTTTCCACATTTATCATTTTTTATGGGCCCTTCTTATGAAGTTAAGTATCCACTGTATATGTACTCAATTCTAAGGGGGCCTTTCGCGTGAAATTTTTATTGTATTATACCGTTTATTTTTATTACATCATACCCCTTGTCGTCATACTGAATAGAAAGTTCGATGCAGTTATGGCGGAGAAAAATGTAAACTTAATCGTTTACGTTTATATTATACATTTTATTTGATCCATACGCTATTGACACCAAATAATTTCCCATTATATCTTATAATATATTTGTTTCTTATGGTAACAAAATTGGGAGTAAACTAGAAGTCATATTTTTATTGTAATGATTCTTTTATAAAACTGTGTTCTTTTTTTAAAATATTTATGTGCATATTTATTGATCTCAAAATGAATTTGCTCTGCTGTAAAATAATTATTGTCTATTCCAATTAGTGTTCCAATTTTAATTTACTTTTCGTCAATGATAGTTAAATTTTTGTTTCTCTGTTTTAAATGTTGTATAGATAGGAAGAAAAAAAAGTTTATTTATACAGAGATTTATGAAGATATATAATATACGTAAAATTTTTACAGTTTTACTATTTTATTTTATAATACTTTACTTTTGTTGTAACCAATTCTTAAATATCTTAATCATGAAAGTAACACTTACAGGAATAAGATATTTAAGAATCAAAGTGACGTACTGTAGTATGCCGTAGTTATTTTAAAAGTTTAAAAACTTTAGTTTTAACGTTAAAATTAATTGCGGATTATAAAGGTGATTCATTAAGAGGTACTTTTTTCAAAAGACAAAAAAACGTTAATAAAAAAAAAATTATTGCATAGTCTTTAATATAATAAATAGACCCATTTTTTACATTTATTTTTTAAATATTATTTCTTTTAAATGTTGGCCGTAACTACGCCTAACATGGTCCATTTGAAAGTTCCAATTTTGGATGACGCGTTTGAGCATTTCGACTGGTATTTGAGTAATGATGCGAGTAATGTTGGCCTCCAATTCCTCAATCGTAGTCCGTTTAATTATTTAGACTTTCGACTTTACGTAGCCCCAAAGAAAAAAGTCTAGAGGTGTTATATCGCAAGATCTAGACGGCCAATTCACTGGTGGGAAGCGTGAAATTATTTGTTCACCGAAATGTTCTCTTAATAAAGCCATGCTTTCACGGGCTGTGTGGCAAGTAGCGCCATCTTGTTGAAACCAAGTGTAGTGGAGATTATGGACTTGAATTTTAGGCACCAAATAGTCCGTTATCATGGAACGATAACGGGCGCCATTCATGGTTACGTTCTGGCCAGCCTCATTTAAAAAAAATATGGACCGATTATTCTACCAGCCCATAAACCACACCAAACCGTTGTTTTTTGTGGATGTAGTGGCAGCTCTTGAACCTCTTTGGGTTGATCTTCAAACCAAATACGGCAATTTTGTTTATTGACATATCCATTAAGCCTGAAATGGGCCTCATCGCTAAACAAAATGTTGTTCGAAAACAGTGGATCTTCATCAATTTTTTTACGCTGATTTGCGTAATACAGCTGAATAGTTTGTAGGCTCTGTGCCGGCGTAAGTCTTTCCATTATGAATTGTAAAACAATACTGAACAAAAATAAAATAACTCTTGGGCACAACTCACGTGTTATCTATTGTCAAATCCCAATAAGAAAAAGTACCTCTAAATGAATTACCCGTTACTATATAAACGAATGAGGCGCGCGCTTGGGGCCTCCGAATCTTAGGGGCATCAAAAGAAGCTTATATTATGTAACCCATATATGTTTTATTCACATTTTTATTATTTTACATGTAATTTTCTCACGTTTTTAATATTTCCGGAAAACAGGGCCTCCAAATTGTATTGCGCCTGGGTTACCATATTACGGATATATCATATAAATTGATGTTATCATCGCTCCTTTCTCAATTCAATCCAAAAATAAGGCACCAATCCTGATCCTTTTATCATATATAAAACGAGAGGGTTAGTGAGTATTTTACACCCGATTCTCATGAAATACTTACTGCCATAGTTTTAGCACATACTTAATTTTGGCGGCGGAAATAATCCAGTTTTTAAAGATTGAAATATTTAGCGTGAATCTATGGAATATTTTATTTCTATGTATAAAATAAGACGTAATTTTAAGATGATTCTTCCCAAAGTGACTTAATGATTGTAAGTCTAAAGATAATTCTTAAAGAGACGAACCTCGTGCCAAAATCAAAACAACAAAGTTATCAAATTGAAATTTATTTGAGATATTACCGCCGAATCCATCGATAATGTGAAATAATTTACCAGTTTACGACATTGTATCGACATTGTCTCTCAAGGTAAGTTTGTTTAAATTTGCCTCTTTTGGTCGATTATTATTCCGCATTTACACTTCAAATTTTTTAAAGGTGAAAGAAGACGACCTGTTCCAGAAAAGAATCAATTTGAAAATATTAACAATTAATTTCATGTTCCAAGGAACCAAATATTTCATTGCTACTTGATAATTTCGAAGGGAAAAAATATTAACTTGTTTATTTGTGTCAGGAGCATGAATAACGATCTTGAAAATCTTTACAAATACCCCAATGCTTTCCTCTTATTGTGTAACAATTATAATAAATATAAATTTAGTTTGATTTTTCATGTAATTTTATTACATTTTTTTGCTTATTAAAAAATAATACACCTGATTCTCTTTCAAGACGAAAAATATATTTCATGTACCAACAAAATAATAAGTATTACATTATATATAAATCAGCGTTTCCCAAACGATGGGTCACGACTAGGGCTTCCAATTAACCGGACATTTAAACTAACCGGTTTTCGGTTTTTTTCAAATAAATAAACCGGGTAACCGGTTTAAACCGGATTTATTTTCAAAAAACCAATTTTAGTACTACACTAACCTATGTTTCAAAAAAAAGTATTTTGATAACTTAAAAACAGTCACTAAGTGCATACAATTAGAAAGTAGATAAAAAAAATCGCTGTTTTTGTTTAAGAAGGTCACGGGTTCGAATCCCGGTACAGACAGTTTTATATATATTTTAAAAATTTATAAATCGATTTATGAATTTCTGTTTGGAGGCATAGATGTTTGTGATGTCTTGAAATCCCCCCTCCGACCCGTTCTATTCTGAGCACGGAGCGTGACGAGAGCGACTAGCTAATCACTTGTCCTGTACTAGCCCTACCCTTCGATTTTTACCTTCTTTGGAAAAAAGAAATGTTGAGTAGCTGAGTAACAAGCAGTTATTGTGAAAGCAATTGAAATAAACTCCACCAGGAGTCCATATGCTCCACATTGGGAGTGGGCATGGTTAAAAAATATATTTTTATTTATAGAAAATATTTATTTTTAAAAAATCTTGTCATTTAAGTGTCATCAAATAATGATTTTTCTGGTGTTTTGCTATTTAATCCTTTAGCTTATAAATGGTATTTTTAAATAATAAAACACTCCTTTATACTAATTTCACATTTATCATGTTAGAAATCAGTTAAGAATACTCGTCATGAGTGATTGAGTGAAATATAACTAAAACAAAAAAACATTTTTTATTGAATAACCATATTAATATACCTTATTATACAGGCTTAGAATTAAATGAACTTTCGGTTAGATCATTTTCACTTATATGTAGTGTAGCTCCCCATAGAACTTAGTTTGGCTACAATATTTTATTTTTGAACTAAAATAAAATATAATACGCACAAATGGTTGTGATAGCATATGTAAAATATATTAAATATGTATTTTGTGATATTTTCAACGAAATCAAAAATCAAGTTCACTTTGTACCATTGAAAACCATCCAATCTACAAGCTCTATTATTTTTAGTATAATATATATACCCTATTATAAATATTAGTAATTTTGTCAGTAACTACCAATTTTCACTATGCAAAAACACGCATTCGTGTCCTAACGATTGTATGAATAACATTGTCACATTTTTAAATAATTGTTTAAAAGAAATGTAATACATGTTACATCTAGTGTTCAATTGTATAACACTTCGAATACCCACTTCCGCGTCTTTATTTTTTCTTTTGTTTGCCGCATGTGCATATTGGAAAGACATGGACCCTTAAAAGTAGCCGATGATTTATGGCACCGATTGTTTGAAAATAAAAATAAAAACATTTTAAAATTGAATTGTTTTATAACTTGAAGGAAGTAATAAAACATGGGTTTGGTCACTTAACCTTTTTATGTATGTATGCTGCAAAAAAAGTGAATACAAATTGTCATCTCTTTAAGTTCAGGTACTGTTCGTTCTCGGTTCGTTCACGTTCTCGGAATAATAGCAATCGTATATATTATACAATATTTAAGTTCTATATCCAATATTATATTGTTTAGAATTATAAATAATCCGACTTATAAAAATCAAATGAATACGTGAAAAAAATGTAGATTATAAATTTGTGTTTACTGATATTTAAATTACTTTGTATCAGTACAAGTTTTCGGTTCGGATATTTATTTCATTTAAAAGATATAATGATGAACGTATTTATGTGTATTTTTGGTTCAATAAGGTTCACTTGTTTTATTATCATTGATCTATTGATTTGGCATTTACTTGGTAGAACTCCATTTTACTAAGGTAAAAATATCAAGGTATTTCAGTTCTACAGTTATTTATATGTTATACGTTGATAGCTATTTCTGTTAGTAGTAGTAGTAGTTTTCTGATAGTTATACTACTAGTTCTGACGATGGCGAAAGCCGAAAAAGCTATCAACGTATAACATATAGATAACTGTAGAACTAAAATACCTTGATATTTTTACCCTATTATCATTGATATTATGAGCATCCTTTCGTATTACAGATATTTGATTGAAAGCAGTATGTCTATCATTACGACTACATACTTATTATTGATATGGCACAGAAATTAGACAATTGAACAGTACAATACTTTATTATATTGTACTATTTATAATATGTACTATTATTATATACAACATTTTTAAATATTTATACTCTACATATGAATAGTTTAATAAAAGCTCGTGGTGTTCAAACCAGAAAAAGATTTTTTAATTAACCCGGTTAACCGCCCAAAATAAACCGGGTTTCGGTTTTTTTTAAAACACCCGAAAAACCGGTTAACCGGTTTGGAAGCCCTAGTCACGACCCCGTACCGGGTGGCAGAAGCAAAATGCCGGGTCACCAGTTTCCTGAAAAAAATCTGTATATTTTGTATTATAACATATCGACTGTGGAAAGGAAAAAGGACGTAATCCACAGCTTTTTCAAAACGGGCTTTTTTCAATAATCACAATGTATCAAACTTGATACACGTTCTATCAAAAGGAAGCTGCAAATGCCGAATTAGTATCTAAATTTAGCTTTTAAGTTTGAAAAAGATGACCTTGTAAAAAGTTAAAACCAATAAAAAAGACTGAAATAAAAGTTTTTCCTGGGCAATTTCTTTAATTAATATTAGATTATGTCAATTAAACACCAATTTAGAAGTCTCCGTGCACTTCAAGGTTGTTCAAACTGGCTTAAATCAGTGGCTCTTAATCGTATTAACCCTCTTAACTCTATTTTTTTAAAGCTTCGAGGTAAAAGCAAAATTTAAAAACAGCTCGATTGTTTATATTGCATGTCATGCGCTGGATTAAAATGCAGAAGAACTCGGATATAAGAACAAGAAATTAGCACTATTTTCTCATAAGTGTAGTAGTGAAATGGATGACTGATTGCATTATCGTAACATGCAATGATGAAATCATTTACTTGAATGTCAGTAGCGCCCCCTTAATTAATGTTTAAAATAACAAAACGTGCCCATGAAGTAATAATGGATTTAACTATATAGATTGTTCACTGTTCACAACTTATATCGTGGAAGGGCCTTCCAAGTCATTCGCGCCATCACATTTAGGGAATATACTACATTCACTAGTTGCGCGACTGTTAGTACTCTCACTTGTATCGTATAAGAAGGTATTTACTAGATATTTTGTGTCGAGATAACCCGAGAATAAATTTCCGGGAAATCTACGCTTTTTTCAGTCTCGTTTCCTGGGATATTTAAATAAAACAACTCGAGACTTGAGACTTCAGCTAAAATATTTACAAAATTAATATAAAGTAGATTGTATTCATTTAATACAAATATAATTTGAGAATCTCTTTATTTTGTGAACTTTTGTAAATTTCAGAAGACATTAAAAAAGGTAAGAAAATTCTAAAATCTTAAATTTATTTATTCAAATAAAATATAGCCATTGTTCGTAAGTGTGACAGGTGCTTGTTAGCAATAAAAAGCATACAATTACTAACCCAGTGTACTATTGTCAGAAGAAAATTGTATCATTAGCAAAATCCAAAAAACTCTTCGAATGATGAAAAGCAATATAAATATACAGGCGGACCTCCACTTTTGCACACAATTGGTTCCTGAAAATGTGTGCGAATGTTGAATGTTCGAAATTAGAGGGATGTAAAAAAAACACCAAAAATTGTCCTTTAAAATTTTCATGTATCAAAATTTACTTATGTATTTGATAAATATTATAATTTTTTTCTTCCTCACTTTCATTTGTGCGAAACAGCGAATTGTGCGAGAGTAGAATGTGCGAAAGTAGAGGTCCGCCTGTCATCTATTGCAATAATTTTGTGCGAGTTACCGTTAATGTTCATGTATATTTAAGAAATATTTGCTTAAACATTTTTTAATAAAAATGACAACAGTACCTACTACGAACTCGGAACGCCGGAAAATCTACGGAACAAGCCATTTTTATGTCTCGTGTCCCGGGAGATGAAAAAAACCAAGACTTCAAAATCCCAAGTGCATGCATTCACGACGTGGGTAATTTCTGAGCAGTGCTTTTTCCCACGCAACGCGGTGGATCGGCGTTCCGGTACTTTATTTTTTTATTTTTTAGGTCTTCAAATCAATATTCGTGAAATTTTATTTTTATTTTGCTGTGATATCGAAAAAAAATTCTGCCACACTTCCAATCCTTAAATTTACGGGGAAAATCGAGAGTGATTATTTAACCACTCGTCCTGTCCTAGACCTATTCTTAACTCTCTTCGAAAAAAGAGTTTGAGCATCTGAGTAACAAGCAGTTCTCGTAAAATTAACTTATGTTAAGATGTCTTCATTAGGAAGCTATTTTTTCATACATAAATAAGAAAAAAACTGGAGTTAGAGTTACAATACATTTTTTTTCAAAAAAAAGACTGGTTATGAGTAGTGTGAAAAATTGTGACTTTGTTTTAGTTCTTTAGTCGGCTTACTGAAAACAAAACAAGTTATAAATAGTTAAAGCGATGTTTTTTTTCTTCTTTTATTAGTTCAATAAAGAAGTCATAGCACTGTTGCTCTAGAAAATTATAGCCTCGCCAATGTTAGATTGGAGGCATGTTTTATAAAATATGCGATAAAAGTACACGCAGTTCATATAAATTGCTTTTTTATCGGTTAAATTTATCGATATTTTGATTAAAAAATATTTCCAGATTGTTTGCGAAAATTCCAAGGATGCCTTAATTTTCCGCGCGATAAATAATTCATTGGTTTTTTCTGATCTAACATTTTTCAAAATATTGTAACAGTATTTTAGATTGTGTCCGTAAAAAATTGGCGAGTGAATTTATTTAGACTTATTATTTAGATACATAGTTGTTAAATACATAGCTTGGTTGTCAGTATTTCATTATGATTGATCAGTATAAATCTCAAATTGGTCAGAGGAAATTTTGTGTTTGGTCAGTATAAACAATAAACATACAAAGGTCAGTCTTTATCTTAAATTTGGTCAATATCCGTGATCAGTGACGGATTAAGCACATGGGAGGCCCCAGGCGCAATAAAATTTGGAAGCCCTGTTTAACGGATAACATAAAAACGACAGAAAATCCCAACTAAAATTGTACTTACGGTTTCTTAAATTAATATGTCATTTAAAGTCTCATCAATTCTTTTAACTGTACAACTTTTATCAGAATTAAAATATTTTAATACATCGCGAACCGTGTTAATAAAATATATTCAAAATTTGGGTTTGGTTCATTTTCAATACCGGTATTTTTACATTATCAACATCTATCATTCAAATCTGTGGGCATTCCCATGGGCTAATCCTTTTCGTCAGCAATGGCTTTAAACTAAATGATATATTTATTTCTAATATAAAAACGAAACATTCATTTACTAAGCGTCAGTTCAAGTTCATCCGTGCACTTGAACGCCTAAGGATGTCAAAAGGCGATACCCGGGTCGTTAGTGACAAAAATTGTGTGAATGTACATAATTTGAACGATTCAAATTTAACTATCAACATCGGTAATAATACAGGGATTCCGGTTTCGATAATACCGATATTGAAATTCCCTTTTCATTTTAACCCAGGTCGTCTTTCATTACCGTCTCTGAAAAGAGAGGTTGGCCGTCTAAATACCAAAAAGTTTTCAATAACTTGTGGTCGTAATCGATTTGAAATTTGGGAGCAAATATGGCTTAAAATGAAATTCAGATATGACATAACAGTTAATTTAAATCGTTTATGCACAAGAAGTTCTTAATATTGCAGGTAGATCGCGCAATCAATAAATAATTCCCATCCTACATTCTATTCATATTTGTTTTTAAATGACTCAGGTAGTAGAATAAATCACTCCATGGTTATTGCCAGTGAGTAATATGTAATTTATATTCATTAAATTAATAATCCCGATATGCGTCTACATTAATTATTCAAATAACATCATACGAAGAATTGATCACATTGATGCGGAAAAAGCAGTCATATTTCGTGACTTATAAATAGTAATTACACATTGGCTGTTTTTACTTGAAAATGTTTAAACGACTATGTTTACTACCGCATGCAGATATACCTTAGTAGTAATAAATTAAATTGTATACTTCCTGGACACCGATGTCACTGGATTGAGAAAAAACTTAACACAACCGTAAGTATTGTGCTAAAAATTAAAAAAATGGACAATAAATCTATGAAATGAGCGGGCTCTAAATATCATTTGAGAAAAATCTTAAACATAATTGAGTTATTCGTTATGAGTGAAGATTTCAGCGCAGTCCATTCGATTAAGAGAAATGACAGTAAGGCTGGCAAAAAACAGTGATGTCGGGCAAACTAAGTAGAAGATGAGGCAGGTCGAAGATTCGCTGGGTCTACCCAAGGAGATCTGCATGATTGTTGTTTGCTTAGGTAACCGAGCTGGAGGACGGCGGCCAAAGAACGTTGGAGAAAGATTATGGGGGCAGTTCTGACGGTTCTGACGGTGATGATATTAAAAAAAGGTGCTAATCAAAATATTTCTTAAAACAATATATGTCACTTGATATATTATTGTGGTGAAGATTTCCTGATTCGATCAATTAACCAATCAGGCGTTAATGAGGAACCAAAAATCTGGTCACAGTAAAATTCAATCCAACTCATTGTGCAAAAGAAACATCAGGGGTGAATGTAGGAACAAGTCCATGATTATTATATTGAAAACGTTGTATTTGAGAAAACTTATAAATTGCAATTGAATCGTCGAATATTAACAGCAAACGATACTAAAATATATTTTTTTACTTCATGTTGAAATTGTAATTTTATATGGAGCCAAAAATAATAGGGTCAAAAATATTGAGTAACACTGCTTTACAGCATGTATTTTATTGTATACTATTTCACTAAGGGTTCTCTGAGGTGAAGATTATGAGGGAAAACAACGAATGTTTGATAGACAACTAAGTCCAAATTTAAATTTTTGATGTGCTTTGATTTGAAACTTAAAGAGTGAACTCTGACTTGCTCAGTTGTTTACTGACTTAAAAGGCGGCACACAGCTATGGTAAGCGTATTCTTTTTAAGCTCGTTTCAACAAAATGTAATGGCACGTTAAGTGACAAGTCTTGTCACTGGAAATCTTATATAGAGTATTACGAATAATTTTCCGAAATTGCCGAAACTCTTTAGTAGATAATAAATATTTCGCTTTCTTAAGAATTGAAAGTATAATGTTATATATTTTACCTTTTACCGCCATACGGTGTATTTATAAATTATACTTAGCCAATAGACAAACAGATAAAGCATTCGTAATACGAAGGTTGATATTACATTACCTAGTCATCAAAATTTCAGGAAATCTTTTTTGAATGTGCAATTTAATGTGTTCTTAAAATAATTGCAATGCTTTTCAAATGACAGATATTTATGTTCTTTCCATGACAATCTTAATCTTGCTACCGAATGTTTAGTTATTTTTTTTGCAAGAAAATGTGAAACTAATTTGTATGTGGAATATTATTAATATTTGTAAATCATAGAATTATCCATAGAGGGTGTAAGCAATGGCGGATCCAAGGGGGGGGGGCCATGGGGGCCATGGCCCCCTCCTTGGGAGAATTTATTTTAAATTTGTATAATTTATTAACACTTTATTTTGAAATGGGCTCTTTAATTGTTTAGTTTACTATGTTTTATAGAATACATACTTACTTAATGATATATTGACTATTTTTATAGACACCCAATCTGTTTTTTACGCGATACATTGGAGGAAGGTGGCGCGTAAAAAAACCTCACTTTCGTATGATTTGATAAATTGGTTCCAAAAATCAAAATATCGCGTAAAAAAGGATCAAAAAAGTATGAAAAAAAATTGTTCCTCAAATTAGCGCAAAAAATATTTTTTTACGGTGCCGTCCAAAAAAATCGCGTAAAAAAGGCTTTCATCCATTTTTTAATGTATTATTTATGTATCATGCTTATTTTCAAATTGAATGGCCCCCTCCTGGGACAATTTCTGGATCCGCCACTGGGTGTAAGATACACCTTTAAATCTATTCCACACACCAGGTAAATCTCTTAAGCTAGATGGCCAGACCATGAACAAGTGGTGCTACTCAAAGGTATCCTTTACACCAGCGATTTCCAAACTGGGAGACGTGGACTATTGCCAAAGGAGGCGCGAACAGTCCAAAATATTTATCTACTCTTTAAAATGTGTCTTCAATACAATATGAAATAAAGGATGGGGAGGCGCGAGGATATTTTTTTCTTCAAAGGGAGGCGTAGCAACATAAAGGTTGGAAACCACTGCTTTACGCACTTTAATGATTCAAGTGAAAAACATGAAAAACAACAAAACATGAAAATTATTGACAAAGAATGGTCTCCTGCAGGGGAAAACTTATAAAGATGCATTTTAGTATTACCGAATTGTATGGATACTTGACAAATTTATGACTTTCAATTCCTTGAAATATGTCAATGGGTTAATCATAAATCTAAAAAAGATAGGGTAACAGGTCGAAATTTACCTAACTGGAGAAATTCCGTGGTCTTCGCCCAATATATTCCCAAGAATGACATCACAAATTATTATGAAAAACTAATTATATGAAAAAAAAACATGACTGAATGAATGCAAGATGAAACTATTGATTAAAAAAATGACTAAGCAAATAAATAATCAAACATATGTAATGGCATACATTTGGATATATTAAAAAACCGGTTATCAATTAAATACGTATTGTAATTTGTAATAAAATTGTATAAAACAAATAAAAAAATGTGTGTTATTTATATAAAAACCCCGTCCACATTTGATTTCAGCAAAACATCACTCGATATACAAAAGACTACTTTTTTGATGTATTACAGACTTATAATTTTGATGTTGATTATTTATCTTCAAACCACACTTTTGTGAGTTATTCAGCTTTTCGACTTCAATTCTCAATAAATCGATAATTCAAAAGTACAGATTTGTATTCAAATACGTGATAAGACGTAAACATTGATTTATATTATATTCGTGATTTTTCAATCTAGTCATATCCAGACCGACCTTCTGACGATTCGAATAATCCACATAAATTTATGTGTATGCATCGAGAATATTGCCAGGTGTCGTAGCGGAATAATAATTAAGAGTTCTGGGCAACATCCTCGCAAATCCCATTGGCGCGAAAGTGACACTTAGAGAATTTTAATGAGCTTATTTGAAATTGCAATCTGCCAGTTCTGCCGCCTGAATCAGTCGAGTGCCACTGCGACTTGAATGTACTATAGCGAAGCGATTCGCAAGCTTTTATTTTCCTATATTCAATCCTCCAATACTAACTTATTATAATTTATATGTCCTCACCAATACCACCCAATTTATTTAATTTTACTAAACACAGAACTGTAATATATTTGTGAATGATACTTTAATACTTAATAGTTAAGTTGTGTAAGCTTAGGTTTTTCTGAATTGTTTTGATTGAATATGGACAATATTTTTTTTATCTACATTGCATTGACAAAAATAACCACTGACACTTGAATCAACTTGGAGCAATACATTTGTGTTTTGTGATGAAAAATACCATAACGCACAGAATAATGTAATTTAGACATAGGTCTTCGGTCATAATATCTGAAAAAAAGCCTATACAGTCCTTCAGATTTTTTTTGAATGCAAACACATACAGATACATATCAATTTTCAGATAACTAGTAATAATTATAAAATCAGAAATGAATCAAAATGGACAGAGCAACTAAAAAGGTTTTTCATCAATGAGAAACCTCTACGTAAATTACATCAGAGTAATTCCGTTTTTTTTTTTATTTCATTAACTTGAGAAGAAATTACGGAATAATTGGGTTTATGAAATAAACTTGGTCGACAAGATATCACCGTGACTCGTGGAAGAAATTTTAGGTTGTAATATTCAACAATTTTGAACAATCAAAATAAAATATTCTTAATTCCAGACAAATAAAATTTTACAACTCACGAAAATTTTTAATGCTACTTAAAATATCATTCTCAAACACTCATGTCATAGATTTCGAATGTTTCATTTAAAAAATCGACATTTTTCTGGAAAGCTGGCACCGCTACCGGCAATCGGCGAGCTGAGAAAATAATTTAATCTGTGTAGGTTTTCGATTTGTGTTGGTCTGATTTTTACGGTCAAATAATCAATTTCATACATATTTCAGTATGATTAATTTTTCAATTTTTATCCGTCGAAGAAAATTCTACAAAAAATCAAAGTTGCGGCATTTTATGAAATTGTTTTTAACATAATTTATGACGAATTGCTTATCATGTTTTCGAATATTGAAAATGACAATGATCTCTTCAGTTTTGGCCTCCTCTACCGTTTTCCTCGATCCAACCTGTTTCGCAATGCTCTTTATCCAATTTACCTATCACCACGCTGTTCTCAGATCGACATCCCATGCCTGGCCAGTTAAGTCTCTGCAGTTTTTATGGAGGAAGATCATTTTGATTGTTGGTATAAGAATAAGCGATAAAACTTGTCATTATACCTGATTCTCTACAGTTCACTCTCATTTATAGATTAGTATAATATGCGCCTCAAAAACGTCCTTAAAATAACAGTATTTTGGTAGTATAATATTATATTTATTATTACAATACAATTATTTACAAACTGTTCCTTGACTGTGAGTCAAAGGACTTTTTCTACTGTTGGCATTATTTGCACGAAGATCTGATCAAGCGATTGGCATTTTTTTTTGTACCAGCATTTAATATAAAATATTGAAATACTGAATTGCGTTCCAATTTGAAGAGTGACATTCCAATTCAGTCTAATTTTTAGATAATATTACTTTTGTGATTAACTATTTAACAATGAATGTTTCGGTAGGCACTTTTTTTTTATTTTTATTCGATAAACTTGTTTTCCTTTCTGCATCACACCGAAGACGCTATCTCATCAATGATACAGTTAAGATACTTGTTTTAAGGCACAATTTGAGAGGCAACAATAATAATAATTAAAAATATAAAGATATTAATAAAGGTTAATTAAATACATTGAATTGGTATAACTACACGTAAAAAAATAATTAAATAATAATAAGCAAGAATGATAGTTAATGGCACTAATGAGACAACTTTTAATTTTGAAACAGATATAATATGATTAAGGATTGAATGGTGAGGGGCAGGGAAGGTAAACCTTTTCTCCAAAAGAAGAAGCAAATTTCTTGAAGTGAGCGAAATTTTCTGGAGACGAAACTAGATCTGGATGCCCAATAGGACCATCACGGTTATTTCTACATAACGAAAACAATATACCTCTTTCAACAGACATAATCGAACAATTCCAGAGAATATGCTTTGAATCTTGATTACTGTCACCACATAGACTATAATTTTTGAGGTAGGTAATTATAGAGGTAGGTACTCTAATTTTTGGCAATTCTATATCAGCATTTCCCAAATGATGGTTCGCGACCCGGTACGCAGAAAGCAAAATGCCGACTCGCCAATTTCCTAAAATAAATCTATATATTTTGTATTATAACATATAAAGACTGTATGTACATAAATATAATGTTTTATTTTACCTATAAGCCAGTAGTATAGGCCATAAAAAAAATAGTGAGTCACGAAGGAAAGGTCGCGGGGGGAAAATTTTGTGAAACGCTGTTCTATACCATATGTAAAGACTCAAAAGCATACAATATAATGTCACTCTTCAATTGCCAGTTAAAATCAATTGTAATAATTTTATCTACTTTTTTAATACGAAATACTGAAATATCGCTATGGATATATTTTTTCGTTATTACAATCCTCATGTACGTCACTATATTTAGCCAAGACTGTGATATATGAAGTACTTTCGATGGACTCGGCGGTAACTTCGTGGAAGCTCATTTTAATATAAGATTTAAAATAACTTAGATTATGCTACAAACTGTGACACGTCTTTCCCCACTTTCAGAGGCAACCTCAGACAATCTAACTTTCACAATGCTTGTTTAAGTACAAATGATTTTAATTTTACTATTCTGACATATTATATAATACAAATAAAAACTGGAAGTAAGGAGGGGAGGATAGAAAAACAAACGATCGATAATGATACTACAAATGACATTTACATTAAAACATGATTACCTAATGAGTTGCATCAATTAGTAAGGGTTAAAACCAATGGAAATAAATTTAGCAGTGGAAAGCAATCTGTCCTATTTAAGATATTATTTAATAATAATTCTAAGCTATTCATTTTTAAGCCTTTTTTTATTTTGCGATGGAGTATTTCTACGTTACTATTCCGATTAAAATTATGATGTAAGCCTTACTTGATATAAAATTATTTCATAAACTGCAGTGTGTGTTTAATCATTTTTATGATTTATCTCGGATCATAACAATACTTGATATCCCATAAAACAGCCATAAAAAATAATCAATCCTTACTTAATCCTCAATTGTGTACAATACCTTTGATTTTGCAATGTAAACTATTTATATTTATGGTGTGTGTAATAAAAAATATGATTTATAAAACATATCGATTTTAACGGATTTAGAATTTTTAAACATTTTATTGAATTGTAGCATTTCAGTGTTGCTCGAATATTTTATTGTGCCGTCCTCAAGAAGTATTTTAAGGCTGAGATTTTTTTTGACTTGTACTTATTTCGTCAGTATAAAATAACGTTTTATTCCAGTAAATTAAATGACTTGTCAAAAGTAAAAATAGTTATATCGATATGGTCAGTATCAAAAGGCTGAATATGACTAATTTAAAATATTGGTTGATTATTATTAGTGCATAGATAAAAAAATGGTAGACGTGATTAAAAAAAATAGGGGAAATATTAGAGGCGGCAAATTCAAGAACCGCCCCGGGTGGCAGGACCCCTTCCTACACCACTGATTTTAATACAATAATAATAATGACAGCATAGAATTTTATTGAGCGTGATATTTAATCATTATGTTATTTACTAAGCGATTTATTTAAAGTTCGCCATCTGACAGTATCGCTTTCATCTTTTGTCGACCAGCTCTAAGCGATCAAGGAGTATCATAAGATTTGGTTAAGTGGAACTAAGCTAGCGAAGGACTTAAAGAAATTTTAAGTTACAAGAAATCTTTTAGGGGACGCGTAATGAGCATATGCTCTATATGTGGACCGATTTTGATCCAAGAATAATGAATCACCAGAACTTATTTTCTTTTTGGAGAAGGTAAAAAAAGATAAACGGAGTAAATAAAAAACTAGTATTTTCGATGGATTTGACGGTAACTTTGTTATCTCCATTGTGATTTATCGTCCCTTTTGTTAGTATTTAATTTGTAATTAGTATTATCAGTGTTTGTATCGTAACCCCTCCTTGTGTTCAGTAGAAAATGATAAAGCCCCAACTTTTAAGACGTATAATCAATTTTTAGTTTATTCGGAAACCTTACAATGTTATGTCTGATGATGCTTCCCAAAGAGGCGATACACGTGTGACATTTTGTAAGTGCATAAGATAGGATGGGTGGGAGTGGGGAATTGAAGACATCACTTTATCCATGCCTACGAACAGAAATTCATTAATGGATCGAAAAATCAATTTATAAAACTGTCCGCACCGGGATTTGAACCCGTGCCCTTCGTAACCGAAACCAACGACGTTGACCACTCGACCACACAGGCGGTAATTTAAATTAAATTCGTGTGAAAAATATTCAGTTATTTAAAAAAATGTGATCACCGCTCTCTAAGACTTGCCGCCCGTAGGCAACTGCCTATGCCCTCGGTACGTCCCTGTGCCTGAGTATAATTTGTCGGCATGCCATGCCATGATGACACTCAAGTCACTATGTCGATCCTGGACGAGTTTTATTAGACAATATTGTGGCATTCTTTATTACTATTAGTTGTAACCGAGTCATGTAAACACGCCATGTTTACCCGCTACGTGTTAATGATGATTAAAAAGTATTATAACGTATACGCGGACCACATAAACTGCAGACAAAACTGTTGTGTTTTGGAAGGGTGTGCCAATCATTGATATATACATTTACTCGATTGAGAGGATCGGCGTAATTACATACAATGTGTGATATGAAATAAGGGTTGCGAAAAATAGAACGCATTAAAAATCCAATAATGAAAATTAGTTACAGTTTCTTTGGAGTTCTGGAAAAAAGTATACATGTTTGGAAATACATTTTTTAAATAAATAGATGGTGAGTATTTTTGTTACCGTGTGGTACCGTGACCGAGCGGTCGAGTGGTCAACGTTGTTGACTTCGGTTACGAAGGGCACTGGTTCAAATCCCGGTACGGACAGTTTTATAAAATTGATTTTTCAATCGATTTATGAATTTCTGTTCAAAGGCATGGATGTATACAAAGCCCCCTATAGTGAAAGCCATGCTATTGAGTTGAAAACAGGTACTTTTTTCAGATGAGCGGGCCGGCGTCATAATTTTCAAAGTAATATCACATCATTATGAAACCATTGATTACTGTTATTTTGAAGCAAATACATATATATATATTGTAATTATATATCTTTTCAATTGAATCTTTTTAAAAATAAGAAAAAAACACATTTTCTAAGGTTTTTTAATAAAAATCTCTGAGAACAAAAGCAAACAAAGATGCCAAATCATTTTATTTAAATTATTTTTTTTACAATATTTCAATACAGAATATGAGGTTGGATAGTTCATTAAAAAAACCAACGTCATTATTGGGATTTTAATCAATTAATATTAATCTCGAAATTTATTTGTGCACACTGGTTCGTCACTCAATCTTTCCATAAGATTTCTCAAATCATATCATTAATCAAAAATCAGTAATAAAAAATCAGTAAGTCAAACTGGGGTAGCACAATTCACTTCATTATTTTTAAATATTGTTTTTGATTAAATCATCATTCACTTGGTATATTGCCATTATTTTATTATATGATAAAAGACGCAGCATTTATTTAATAATAACACAATAGGCATCAAAATCTTATATTATATAATATTAATTCCGCTTGTTACCGTCGTTTATGTAATTTATAATTTATATTCTATATAACTGTGATACTTAATAGTGGGATGTTCAATTTTATTGGTTTTTACCACACGTCGCATATCTTGCCATTCGCTATATTTCTTACAATCATTACTTAATTTGCATATATGGCCCTTCCGATGTATCGTAAATTGTAAATTAATAACACCAACGAATAACAGAATATCCATACGAGAAATCTTTCAAACATACATGTTACATTTAACGAAAAATAAGCTCATAAATTGGAATTTAGAGTTGATCTACGTATAACCGCCATACAATTTGTTAGTAAAGGCTGTGATTCAACGGCCAGATCAGAATTTGCTGATTTTCTACAGCACTGCTTGGATCTTAAGACTGCTATGTTGTATGTGATGTCTTTAATTCCCCCCTCTCAACCATCCCATCCTATGAACGGGGCATATCGAGAGCGATTAGCTTACCACTAATCCTGTCCTAGCCCTATCCTTCTATCCCTACTCTCTTTGGAAAAAGAGAGGTTGAGCAACTGAGTAACAAGCAGTTCTCGTAGAAACACTTCTGTTGAGATAAACTCCATTAGGAGTCCATATGCTCCACATTGGGAGCGGACATGGTTTAAAAAAATGTAAAAAATAAAAAAAAATTGTTTGTATATCAGATACAGTTTAATAAGTTGTTGTTGATATATCATCAAATAATAATTAAGTTCTATTAATGCGGTTAAAAGTTTTACGGTACGCGTACACCTAATCCGTCATCGGACTAACTATGCTCGGCCGTCGTCGTTTTTGCAGCCGTAGTAAATTTTTTTCGTTCTTGGGTGAAGATCGTCCGTAAACGATGTGTCACCTCTGATACGCTTGTCATAGATTATTGCACTAGTAAATTAATATTTTAGTTTAAATAATGAAAAAGAAAATTGAATATTGAGCTGACCAAAAAAGATCTTTTAACACGAAATGTTAATCGTAAGATTGATTATATATATAATATATAATAATTTTGTTTTAGTTGATTTCTGAAAATTTTATCTAGAAACATGATATTTTTATATTTTAAAACAATTGTTAACTTTTAAGCATAACTAACTAGCGTAACATAAAACTAAATTAAAATTTATCACTCCCTTTAGGGGTTGGGACTGCAGAATAAAGACGCTGTTTGGTCATGGAAAGTATAATAGTACAACCCTACCTGCGAGGAGGGTTTCCAAAGCCTGCCAGAATGTTTCAATTATCGCGGTTAGTGAACGTTCCAATTATTTGGTGGCACCTGCATCTGACATAAAACGGCAACGACACAGATAGTCATTGCGACAAATAGAAGTTTTAATTAAGAATGTCGCAATGGAGACAAATGAAATTAAAACCGCATCAAAAGAGTTAATTTACTAAATTGACAATAATAATTAACACTGGCCTCAACCCCTGTAAGGTTGAGGGATCGAGTACACTCCTTTCATTAACAAGCTCTTCATGTCGCTGACTTTAAATTGGAATATATTTCAGGAAAACTTCAGTCCAAAGATGAACTAATTAATATCAATAATAATATAATTTCAACGTTGAAGTTTCGGAGGGAAACAAAAGTCATCAATCTTCAGAAGTGTATAAATCAATCACATGCCATGATTCAAATGATTGATGCATTCATAATAAATCATATTATTTTGAATTATTTCATTAAGCTCAGTAAAGTGAAACCTCACTTTAATTAACGTGCCTGTAATTCGCGTTTGTGGGTGCAAATTCTACTGTGCTGTTTCATTTTAATACATTTAATAGCAGCTTTTTAGTTTTTATTTCCCGCAATTCGTGTCGGAAATGTTCGAAATTCAACTGAAATCATTAACAACCCTTTAAGTAAATTTTATGAATCGAATGAATTTAATATGATTTTGTTTCCCCTTTACTTAATTTTTTTTCTTCGGTCTTTTCAAAAGCTCAAAAAAGAAGTTTTCCTTTATAGAACTAATCGCTATCTTTAAGTCTCGATGGGCAGAAAGGAATGTTTAGTTCAGACAATCCACACATCTAATAATCGATTGAAAAACTCGAACCAGTGACCCGTAACAACCAAATTCGACGGATGGCTGCTTATTTCTCTTTCAGTTAAACTCTCACTACAATTGCTTTTCATTTTTGGGACCAATTGGTCAGTGATAAGTTTACGAGTGAGCAAATTTTGTTGCAAATTGTACCATAGTAAAAAGATGTAAATAATCATAAAGACAGTACATACCTAACTAAAAAGATAAATGAGATATAATTCCAATTGAAAGTTTATTTTTGCACATGTTTTGTAGAAACAAAATCACATCAACATATCGACTGTGGAAAGGAAAAAAGACGTAACCCACACATACCAAATTTTAAATGAGGTGCAAAAAACCTGTTATGATGATTTTGGGCCATATGCAAATTATGTAAAATACACAAACTTGAAGTGCACGAAGACTTGTAAACTGGTGTATAATTGACATAATCTAATAATAAATTAGTATTTTTTTTAAGTATAACCTTTTTTTAAGTCTATTTTACTGTTTGATATTTTGACAGGTCCAACTTTTTCAAACTTAAAAGTTAAATTTAGATACTAATTCGGCATTTGCAGCTTACATCCTTTTGATAGAACGTGTATCAAGTTGTATACATTGTGTTTATCGATTACCTATTCAAAAAATTTCAAATGTAATATAACGAGATTTTCGTAATGTACATATATTTTTTTTCTACCGATTTTTATTTCCTATTTTTATATATATAATGTTACAGTTTGACTACAGGTGAACTTACAAAATCAATCAAGTGGATTTTTGAAATTTCTGTATTCTTGCAATAAAGGAAATATAACGTTTTTACGCTTTTCAAAAAAGTTTTCATTAATATAAGCAGTATGCGTGGCTCGTCGATATCAAAGCTAAGAAGGCCAACAAAGAGTTATTACAAAATGTCTCTAAGCATAGAAAAAAATAATAGTTCAGATAAGTCACTTCATAAAAATATGCTATCTTATGAAAAAATTCTTTGTGCCAAACTGTGTCAAGTTTCCTTAAAATGAAAATAAAATATCAATCTACTTTTTGGTTTTCTATTTCGCTATTTTTTATGAGTTTGAAAAAGTATATACAAGCCATTAATATTTGCAGCTTTGCTCGATAAATATATCATTGAAGGGTTATAGAAGTCTATGTAATTGATTCGACTAAATCCATTTGATTGCAATTCGAATAAATTGATTGAAACTTTTTTCTGATTATGCACACATATCAAAAAGCAAAGTCGGGAATGAAAAAAAAATATTCTACCTCAGTTAAGATAATAAAATGTCATAAGTCCAATAATATCAACGAGGAAAGATAAAGGACTCTCAGACTAAACCTAATTTGATGTCATATATTATACGCCATTGTGTTTGTGAAACATATAATGGCTAACATGCCAAACAATTAACATTTTAATCCGCCGTTTCGCATATCAATTAAATATTTATAATGACTGTTTATTTATGTTTTATTATACAATACATTACAACCAGTATCAGGTCCACCTCAAGAAAGTTACCGCCAATTTATCCGATTTGTTATGTTTGTACAAGAGACATGAAATTTATAAAGTAACCAAACAATTTACCACACAAACAATTGGTTTTTAAGACGAATTATTGTCATGCCGACAGATCATCGAGGTGTCAATTGAGCGGCAGAAATTTTATTTATCGCGTGATTATTATGATGTTTATTTTATCTGAAATATATATGAAATATTTAATTCGTGGAATATACCTGTGTTCAAATAAAACTGTAGCTGTCAATGTTTATCTTCTTTTACAGACAATAAATAACATCTTCTTGTGATGAGTTTTGTCGTCATACTACATTTGACAGATGACGGAAAAATACATTTGCTCAGCAATAAAATAACTAAATATTAATTTAACAAAGCTTTATTTAAACTTTGTTCATTTCCAATATAACTTATCACCCGGGTTTGGTTTTTCGGCAACTTTACACATCACGTCACAGCTTAAGCTGATACTTGGTGTTAAAAACTTTATGTCGTGTATAATAGACCATGGAAACAAAAACAGCAGTCTCCATGCCTTGTTAAAAATCAGTTAGATTTGTCATCGTATAGAGCTGACACATCCGCATACAGAAGAAAGGATTTTTTTAAATAAACTTCTAGCATGTTCATATTTGAAGAATTAATATCGATTTTGTAACAAAAGCGGCAGTTAATTTAGTTCTGTAGAGCAAACATGGGAGTTATTAGATAGAATTCACAAAGGTGTTAAGAAAAAAACGTGATAAAACAATGTACATTTTATTGAAATAGCAATTATACAAATAGGAATATTTCACATTACTCATTTCAATCGTTTTATCTATAAAACAATGTTTTAATAATTAATTTGATTATGACACTGCTGCTTCAGTTTCCCGAGCCGTCAAATATTTATAAGAAAATCTGAACACTAAATTATTGATGTGCAATCTGGATAATTTTTGCTGTAGAGTTGGTATTAATTATGTTCAATAAATTGGAAAGTAATCGCGTAAACAATTAAAACTCTAACTATTATCCAAGACTGTATGCGGCCGATGCTTTATTCAATATTAATAATTTTTATATACATAATAATAATATTGATTATAACTTGTATGCGGTTTTTTAAGAATGTACGTATGTTCATTGTATGAAAAAGATTTTCGATGCTTTTGAAATGTTGTCATAAACATAAATTCATGTTCATGAGTGTTCTTTTATTAAATTTGAATAAATTATGTATCCCTTTTCCTCATTTGATTTTCGAACGCGTCGCACGTGTGAATATGGCGGCCCTGTTTTCGCTATTGTGTCTGGTATTTATTGTGAGGTGGATATTTTAACGCTTCAGATCAAGGGGCTGGACCTAATTATTCTGCCATTGGAATAATTTGTCTGTCAGGCCGATTCAATAAATTAGTTTTATTGGCCTCTTAAAATCCCCGCAGTGCAATCAAGTTGGTAATTAAAGATGCTCGACACCAATTTACAATCATAAATTAATTGTGAGTAACTGCTCACTGACAGTTCTCACACCTACTTAAACGTCAGGGTTGAAAAGGGAGATTTATTAAGTTATTCTTTGTAAACAGCTATTTATTAGAACTAGAATACAATTCTACAAACAACTTAGCAAATTAAAATTGATTATTTTTGTGTTATGTTTCGTGGCACGTAATTTGATAATTCAAAAAGACATCAATTCCATATTTTCTACATTAACGACATCTATAAATAAGAACATTAAATACAAGTTGGAATTAGCGAAAATGTTTTTTATATTCAAGTAAGTTCAAAAAGAGAAGTGTTCTTGGGATAATCAAACTATTTTTTTTCTCAATTTCTATCGATTCGATCGTGATTATTCACTGCTTATTTTTTACCATTTTAAAATAATCAGAATTGTCATCCTTAAAAGTAACTTGTTCTTATACAGGGATGACAAATAGGACTTGATCGGAGTGCTAAAACATTTTTTTTTAAATTTGTTGGACTTACCTCTTCTATTAAAAAAACAAAATAGTATATAACCTTAGCCGTATTTATTTATTATTAAAAAAAAACTCAATACTTATGTCGGTACATTGGGAACTATATTTTATTAAATAACTATATAAAAAAGTGATCACATCAAATAAAATAAAAAGCTGACATTATATATCGACTGTGGAAAGGAAAAAAGACGTAGCCCACAGTTTATTCAAAACAGTTATTTTTGCGATACTCACAATGTATCAAACATGATACACGTTCTATCAAAAGGATGAATGCTGCAAATGCTGAATTAGTTTCGAAATTTAGCTTTTAAGTTTGAAAAAGATGACCTTTTAAAAAATTAAAACCAAGAAAAAAGACTGAAATAAAGATTTTTCCTGGACAATTTTTTAAATTAATGTTAGGTTATGTCAATTAAACCAGTTTAAAAGTCTCCATGCACTTCAACGTTGTGTATAATTCATAATTTGCATATGACCTAAAATCATCTAAACACGTTTTTTGCGCTTCCTGTAAAATTTGATATTTGTGGGTTACGTCCTTTTTCCTTTCCACAGTCGATACAGATATAAGTATTTATGAAAAAAAATGTTGGAAAATACTTATTTTATATTATTTGTGAAACTTTTTATATATGACTGATTTGTTGTTGATGACAAAATTAATACATGCTGCTGATTCATCCTTTTTCGAATTATTTATTTAAACATAGATAATTCAATATGAAAAAAAAATCATTACATGCATATGTTATCTTAAAAAATACAACAATTATTACTTTAATCAACTGAGCACATTCTAGCGAGATGGAAGAAACAACCACACAAATATTACATTACAAGTTTTAATTTATAATAAGTATCACTGATAGATGTCACTGCCTCTAAAGCTGTAGTTTAACGCTTTGCCTTAAATGCTATTACTCGAGTTACGTTTATGTTTTGGAATAAGTGCAACGGCTAACTTCTCAAATTAGTAATTAACTTGTTTTCGCTTTGACTCAAAGCCAGCAAATTAAAATTACGATGAGAAAATACTTAATAAACAATATATGAACACCGATATATCCACTCTGTGAAGTTAGTAGTAAATAACGTTTTCGTGTTTCACGTTTAAATTATTAGTTTATTAAATTTATATACATAGCTGCGTGGTCGAGTGGTCGAGGTCATTTGCTTAGAGCACGGAAATCACGGATTCGAATCCCAGTACGGACTGTTTTTATAAATTGATTTTCCAACCGATTTAAAGATTTCTGTTCGAAGGCATGGATGTATGTGATGTCCTGAATTTCCCAATCCCACCAATCCAATTTAATAAAAAACAGACGTAGCGAGAGCGATGAGCTAAGCACTAGTCCTGTCCTAGCCCTATCCTTCTATTCCTACTCTCTTTGAAAAACAAGAGAGGCTAAGCAACTGATTAACAATAAGTTTTCTTAGAAATTCTTCTATTGAGGCAAACTCCATGAGAGTCCATATGCTCCATTTTGGGAGAGGACAAGGTTTTTTTTTATTATAAATGTATATTTCTAATAGAGAGCAATATACCTATTTTTACTAGTTAGTCGACCGATAATTGCAATACTGTGTGACTTTCGTGGCACACGAAAGAGTTTTGACATATTTTTATGCTTTCTTCGTGTTTTAAAAGTTTTACATATAAAGTGTTATAAATACCCAATCAGTGACGTTCCTAGACTATGTGCCGCTCCTAGGCAGACCCCTAAAATAGCGCCCATTTCGTATCAAATATTGATTTGTTATTTCGTTAATCAAAGACATTGACGCATCATAATTATTCTTAATCAAATTCGTGTCAAAAATATTTAGTCATTTAAAAAATCTGTGATCCGCCCCTAAGACTTGCCGCCCCTAGGCAACTGCCTACTCGTATATGCCCTCGGGACGTCCCTGTACCCAATGTTATAAATGTACGCCTTTTTGTTAGATTTTTTCAAAATGTGAACTTATTAGTAGTCGCTTTTAGACACCTCATATCGTCATCATTTGCATATAATAACATTGTTTTCATTAATATCGATATCTTGATTTTATTAAAAAAAAACCGTAATGTTAGTTTATAATCAATTTAGTCAATTAATAATATCAGTTATAGTCAGTGGTGAGCTGGTTAAATTTTATCAACCGGCTCGCACCTTGGTCGGCGATTTTGGGATTATCAAACAGTTTCATGTCAATTTCAGAAATCTCCGAAATCCCAAGAATTTATTGATTTGCCCAAATTACCGACGCGGGAATTTTTTAGCTCTTTCAAGAATTTTCGAATCCAAAATCCCAAGAATTTACCTATTTGCCCAAATGATTAGCGTGACTCGTTTTTTTTTTAATTTACCGATATACTTATAACCGTGACGGGTCTTATTCGTCTATCTTTTGCTGTCATCGTCTTCTGAGACATGATTTAAGAAATGGTAAATTATTTTAGTATTTTAGGAACCGGCTTGGCAGGGTTATAATCAGCACACCACGGGTTATAATCTTTTTTTTACAATATGATTACCATTATCCATTTTCTGTTCACGATACGTGGTTGAACTAGAATAAATAACGTATAATATAATATACTTGTAAGTTAAATGTAATATTTTATAGTGATTAGCAAAATAGCTAGACTGTAGTATAATGAAATTATGATATATTACGGTGTAAACAGTGGCGGATTAAGCCCACGCGAGGCCCTAAGCGCAATAAAATTTGGAGGCCCTGTTTTTCGAATAACATAAGACAATCAAATATGACACTTATTCAGTTAAAAATATAAAAAAATCATTGGTATCTCTCAGGTACGTTTTTTGGTCTTAAGTCCATAATGTATTTATGTTTTTTTATATACGCCATTTAAAGTTACATTTTTACACACAAAACATCAAAAATAAACAGTGAATGTGTAAAAATATTTCCATTTATCGGCAAATAATAATTATTTAAAAATTCAGCAATGTAAACAGATATGTCCTTGTTCGTCTCGTCATGCTATGTGAATTATTTATGTTCGCAACAAAAAATATAATTTCAATCAAATACGTTTGGTGTAATAAGCCTAAGTCTTTGATTACGTATGTATAAAAGGTATGCTCAATATTGCGTCAGAGAAAAATCCAATTCAGTCAATAAGAACTTGTATCCATGTGTTTGCATTTATTGTCAATAATTTACTTCCTAGTTACATTGTCTGGTTTGAGTGCTTTTAACACAGCCTTGATGATTCACAAGATGACAGACTAATTCGACAATTTAATTTTTAAATTATTCAATTTGAATGTTTGACATGTCTGATTTGCATAGTTTTATAATTTCGTGACCAAAGACAGAACAAACGATGCTTTTTCAAATTCGCTTTCAACATCAAAGTGACTTAGTGCGTCCATATTATTAACTTATTGTTACATTTTATGTGTCACCCTTTTTTAAGTTTTATGAAAGTGATTGATATCTTTTTTTTAATATCCACGTCTTCTCCAAATATGAAGTATATGGCCTCCTAATAGAGGTATCTCAGCAGAAGTTTTTTTATGATAGCCTTATTTATGAACCGGTCTTACCCGAGTCAAGCTTTTCAGTGAAGGTACTTAAACTTAAATTGAACAAATACAGTAAAGGTGCACTTAAAATTAACAGCGGGGGAATACTACCAAGACCCACTGAATACTAAGCATACTCCACATCGGACTCATCAAGACTGTTGATACCAAGAGTATGTCAACAAAAAAATGTATGTATTTTGGCGGAATTTTCGAGTAAACTGATTTAAAATGCTAAGCAATAAATAGACAGGTTACCATTCAATCGATTACCATCGAGATACATGGATGACAGCTGAGCAGAAGAGTCATATATTTGGCGGACATAGGTCCAGACAGTTTTTTCGGTATGAATTTATGTTTAAAGCGATGAGGTTAATGTAAATTTTAATCACTATGCTCTTTTCAAATATACTGTTACAAAAAAATATCAACTTCAGTTTATGACCGAGATACTTGCAATCTGTAATCAAATAAACATCGACAATGCAATTAAAATTATTTTATATTTGAACGACTTGCCATTAATTATGATGAATTTGTTTGTAATTAATAATTTAACAATTGTTCTATTCCAATTCATATCTACTTCCAGGGCAAACGAAATCAGTATTTTTAAAATTAATCAAAAAGAAAAGAACAAAAGGAAAATAAGACCGCCGCGTTAAGAAGGGAGAAAAGAATTTGCTGCTGCGTATGGTCTATTAATATCACCAATTAAATAATTCGATTTTTATTTGGGCGACCAAATTAACGAGTTGGATGGTTTCCAAAACAATAAAAATAACCAATAATAATAATTCAAAGGTTTTATGTTTATTTCCATTGTGTTTTTATTGCCATTCTCAAAATACGCACGTGTAGGATATTTTAATTTAGTAACTCAAATTTTTGCTTTACGAGAATCTAATAGTTCGTCTGAACATTCCGCAATTTCACTTTGAAAACATTTTATTGTTGTTATTTTATCACGACAGTCTACAACAAGTAGCATATGAAGACAAATTGCTGTATTTCAACGTCAGATACATTATAATAATACATTTTTTAGTTTGTATGCCCAGTGGCGGATTATCCCATAAGCGCAAGAGGCGCGCGCTTGGGGCCTCCAAATCTTAGGGGCCTCAAAAATAGCATAAATTATATTTTAATTTCAGTTTTCAATATGCATTATTATTGCGCCTGGGGTCTCCAAAGTGCTTAATCCGCCACTATGTATGCCAAAAGTTTAATTTACATTTCGTAAAAGATAAAATTGCCTATTTTTGTCAAAATTCTAAATTCGTTGTGGACCAAATTCGCTCCATATGTGGATAATATAGCCACAAATTCAATAATTCTTGCCACCCGTTAATTGCTTTACTTCCTGCTATGATATGGCAGTAAACATTAGTTCCGCCGAGTACATCTTAAGGATATAAGGTAGTAGAGATTCTATATCCCGTGTTCGAAAATTGGATAGACTATAAACACACCCTTTGATCTTTAAAAGATCAACAATAAATATAATATGATTAGCTTTACGAATCACAGGTCATGGCGATCGAATTAGTTTAAATTCTTCGTGATCTTAATCCAGGATGATTTCAGAAACCGGTGAATTATTTCAATCACTGATTTTGTTTCGATTGAAGAAAGAATTTCGTATTTTTTTAAACAGATTGTTGAAACGTTTTTGTAAAGGAATAAATACTGAAGCCGCTTGAATACAATACGACCTGTTTATTCGGAGCAGGTTTGGTAGGGACATTTCAATTAATATTGTAATATAAAAGTAGTTGTTCCAACTCCTTCAACGACTACTTTTTTGAAGTTCATGAAGTTCATTTGAAGTATAATCCTCGAATATCATTATTGTTTTGATTGTAAGTTGCTCTTTATTTCCTTGTAACATTTATTAAATACAAATACCACTAAATACTTCTTAAGACTTCAATATAATATACACAATATTGTATAATGATAATAAAGGAGGCTTGGCAAGGTTTTTATAAGTGGTGACGAAATATCACACATATAATACTAATAATCTTTAATATTCCACAATTTGTAAACGACATTTTTTTTTCTAAATTGATGTAAAAACAATCTCTTCAAATGATAAAAAAAACATTATCAACCATAAGGTCAACAGTTCGACCAATTGAACATCATAAAACATGTAGTTCTTTTTTAATGTAAATTATAAAAAAAAAGTATTTGTTTTATAAAAAATAAATATTATGTCAGAGTTATCTTACCGTTTATCATACACTCATTTGTTTTGTATGTTGGAGGCCCCTATTTTGACAGTTTTTTTTATTATAGAAAATATATGTTTTCTTGAAACTACATTCCTACCTGATTTTTGTAATCTCATATCTGCAACGAATATGGACTACTGATAGAGTTAAACTAAACACTAGTTTTCTACGAAAGCTACTTGTTACTCAATTGCTTGAATTTTATTTCTTATAGTACAGGGGTGGGCTGGAGAGGGTTTGAAGGGGCACGCGCGAACCCCCTGTTAACCTTTTCAGTACCGCGATGTTTTAAGCTTAGGAACACTCACATACCGCATGTTTTTAACTATTTTTTTAAAATAGGGCTCATGGATTTTATGCATTATGTTAAAAGTTTACGTATAAAGTGATATTTCAAGTTGTAATTTTTCAAGTTGCATTATCGAAATTTCGTATATTTGATTTTTCTTTCAGGGTTGTCACAAGCATAAATAAATATAATTTTTACATTTTTATAAAAAAATATATAAAAAGTAAAAGGGACAAATTCTTGAAATTCAGGTATAAATTTAAAAAAAGAATGGATCCTTCATGTCGATTTCACCATAAGTGGTAGTCCTAGTGACACCTACCGCTAGACTTCTAAAATAAAACCTTTTACAATAAGATCAACCAACGGCAGAAGGTTCATTTTTCTTGCAGAGATAGTGTATAAATGTAGCTAGCCACACAAAAAAAAAATATTGTTAAAATTTCTACTGTAATCATTTTTAATACAAATTGTCCTTACGGTATTAGTGGTGCGCTTATGTAGCGGCCACCAGTGGCCTTACGGTACTGAAGCGGTTAAATTAAGAAAAATAATATTTTAGGATATTTGTGCTATACAATATAATAAAGTTTAAGAATGCAGTGGTGCAAATTTAGAGTTTCTAACAAATTTCGATTTAATAAATAATACTGTCTAAAACGGCTTAACAAGTAAAACTTCTGAATCATGAAATTAAAGCGAAAAGAATATTATTTATGCACCAAATTGAGAACTTTTGACTCTTGCAACCTATGCTAAGAAAGCACATTTTTTAACTATTTATATTAATTATTATTCGGACACTTTAAGTTTATAAAGAAGCTTCGATCGATTTGTTTAATAAATTATTGCGTATAATGATTTAAAAAATCCACTCTTGTCAGTAGACCAAGAACAGTTTTGAGGTTAATCGAACCCCTTGTTGAACTATTGGCAGCCCACCGCTGATATAGTATAAATATAATGGTAGAGTAAGATAATAATCGTCACAAACCACCCCAGGCACACGACACATGCTTACTTACTTATTCTTGTTTGTTAATTTTTTTTTATATTATCATTGTTATTACTTGTTTGTTAAAAATTAAAAAAGGAGGGGAAAAAAAAAAAAAATATATATATATATATGTTTATATATATATACATACATGTCCATCCTGTCTCAACAAAAAAAAAAAAAAAAATATGTATCATACAAAGCAGGATCGAACACTATAAAGGGAAAAAAAAAATAGAAATCCCAACATGAGACGAAAGGGCAATTGGAGTAATCCATAAAGCCCCACACCCAAGTGTAAGACAATAGTAGTAGTAGTAGATAATAATATCGACCGATACTCGGAAAAAGAACTTAAATGACACAATTCGGTAAATTGCGTTTTAACCCAATAATTGTTCAATATCCATAAGGCGTAAGTGATAACAATTTTAGAGCTTTATCTCATTTGCGTGATCGTTTTTAGGGCCTGCGCATTTTAGTATTATCGTATGTTCCCCGTGGACCCCGGTTGAGAAACACTGATCTAGAGAACTGAAAGTAGTCAGACAATTTTATTATAAAACCAGGATAAGCATTTGACCATATATTACTATTTACTAACCGCATTAAAGGAATTTCTTTTTCGAACTTTATTTAAAAAAACGTTATCCTGTAAAATTGTTGTCAGATACGATTTCCCACCTATTACGGGTCGATATATAAAGAATAGGCCTTGGAAATGGGAAATAACTGTTTTCTGCAAAACTTGGGTGGGTTGCATTCATCATTATTCATCGTTGTTGCTATCTTATCTTATACTATATTCATTACATTTTAATTTTTTAAATTGCTTAAATCAACGTAATATCAATAGAATACCGGTTGCCGTTCCCTTAAAAATAATTTAAATAATTCAAAAAAACATGTGATGATATCTTAGGTAATCAATGTTTTTCTCTTCTTATTTTTTTAAGCCTTGTTAGCCACCAAAGTGGAGCATATGGTCTCCTAATAGAGCTATATCAAAAAAAAGTTTTTAACGAGAACTGCTTATGAATCTGTGGAGGAAGTATGGATAGAAAGTATAAGGTTAGAACATAGGTTCCCAACCTTTTTCGGGTGGCAACCCCTTTTTATAAAAACCGTGTGACTAAGGACCCCGGGATTGGGAACTCTACGTAAAATCGTGTATAATTTGAAAAATGTTTTGGTGAGTCGTTTTTTTTATTTAGCTCACCGAGGAATTTGAAATTCTCGATTTTCTATACTTCTTCCCCGGATTGTCTCCAAAACTCCTTCTGTTGATCAAATCCAAAATTTAAAAAAGTTGGCGACCCCCAGGTTGGAAACCCGTGGGTTAGAACATGATTAGTAGTTAGATAATCGCTATTTAAGTAATAAGATAATGTGAGCTATTTTTTAACCATGACAATCATCCATGTCTTCGAACAGAAATCGATAAATCGGTAGAAAATGCTGTTCTTACTGGTATTCGAACCAGTGAGATTCGCTACGGAAGCCAACGACGTTGACCACTGCGCTACGAATCCGACAAAATATATATTAAATAACAACAATAAATTGTTTGGCGTATGTACTGCAGCTATGCATTTCGTCGGTAATGTTTTATGATTGCTAAACAGATTTTTAATTTGCATCCAAAAGCATGCATGTTAATTAGAAACCTATTCACTCTGTCTGAACCTGAGAATGGGGTGTAGAGAGTGGCTATCATACTTTTCGCGGGTTAACTTGTACGACCAGATCCTGTTTAAATCACTTATCATTATAGACGTCCACACAAAGCGCAATTTTGGGAGCAGTTATGGTTAGTAAAATACAAAACCCAGATATATCGTTTACGCATTTATCATTTTTCTGCATGTATCGTTCATTTTTTATATTTCCAGCCAAACACCCACTAGAACAATATTAAATAATCCCCCCTGTTGAGAGAAAACAAGTGAGAGGTTTTTGTTAAAACTTGTATTACAATAAAAGACATTTTTGTGAAAAATCAATGTGTTTATTTTATTATATATAGTATTGTGAAAAAAAAATAATGATTGAACAAGATTGTATACAATTTCAAGTAAAACGTGTTTTTCTATTATTCATGAGTTTTTTAATCATCGAAAAAAACGATAGATCGGGATTCCATTGTATATGTAAACATTTTTTTATAATGTCCTCTCATAATATAGCTTGACTACAAATATAGCGTCTTGGCAGATTTTTTCATTTACTGAGAATTGTTAACATGTCAGTTTCTTTACTTCTGTCGTTGGTATGGAAAAAAGTTTGGAATGAAAATTTCTAGGAACTGATCGATTTCAATTCGCTCCGTTTTCAGATTCGGATGGAGGAATGAAAAGACCAAAGGCATCTTTAATTGAAAAAAAAATCTATTGGAAAATCACTGTTTAAAAGTTCAGTGCATAAACGTTTAGCCGTGTTGAACGAAAACATATTTACTAACAAATATTGATGAATGTCTTAACTTATCACTCGGCAAAAAATGTATTTTTGCCAAACCGACTGCAAAATAACAATCAACATGTATGCAAATTTTACTATGATAAGTTGGAATGCCGCCTGTGTGGTCGAGTGGTCAATGGTTCGGCTACGGAGGTCACGGGTTCGAATCACAGTTTTATAAATTGATTTTTAAATCGATTTATGAATTTCTGTTCGAAGGCATGGATGTATGTGATGTTTTGAATTCCCCCCTCCCACCAATCCTATCCTATGAACGGGGGCGTATCGAGAGCGATTAGCTAACCACTAGTCCTGTCCTAGCTCTATCCTTCTATTCCTACTCTCTTTGGAAAAAGAGAGGTTGAGCAACTGAGCAACAAGCAGTTCTCTGTAGAAACACTTCTGTTGAGATAAAGCAATTATGAGTCCACATTGGGAGCGGACATGGTAAAAAAAAAGTTGGAATGCTTTCACATTTTATTTAAACAAAAAAAAAACATACACACATATTTTACGCGTTCGGTCACCAATTCTATTCTTGAGCAGGGGTGTGCTGAAGTGGGCTTGAAGAGACTAGCGCGAGCTCCTTGTTAAATAAAAAATATACCTAAAGATATATCTGCTATATTACGTATAGTTCTGCATTTTAACAATATGTAAAATCGTAGCAATGTACATACTGTATGTGATACTGACAAGTTTCTAGCTCATAAGTTTTCTATGACGGTTCAAGTTTAACATTTGAAACATCGAATTAGATAGAAACGAATAGTACTTATTTCTCAGTACGATAATCTTGTCAATCTTCACTCTTGCAATCTGAGGTAGGAGAGTATATTCTTTTTCAATATACATTGCATATTGCTATAAAATAAGATGATATAAAATAACATTCGATTGCTTTATAATTATTTTTAATGCATAGTTGCGGATAATTGTATATATATATATATATATTTACCATGTCCGCTCCCAATGCGGAGCACATGGACTCATAATGGAGTTTATCTCAACAAAAGTTTTTCTACGGGAACTGCTTGTTACTCAGTTGCTGAACCTCTCTTTTTCCAAAGAGAGTAGGAATATAAGGATAGGGCTAGGACAGAACTAGTGGTTAGCTAATCGCTCTCGATACGCCCCGTTCATATGATTTGATGGGTGGGAGGGGGGAATTCAAGACATCACACACATCCATGCCTTTGAATAGAAATCCATAAATCGATTTAAAATTTAATTTATAAAACTGTCCGTACCGGGATTCGAATCCGTGACCTCCGTAACCGAAGCCAACG
Organism: Himalopsyche anomala; assembly: GCA_031772345.1. Taxonomy (NCBI): domain Eukaryota; kingdom Metazoa; phylum Arthropoda; class Insecta; order Trichoptera; family Rhyacophilidae; genus Himalopsyche; species Himalopsyche anomala. Next base: position 14,318,345 of record CM062833.1, on the reverse strand, counting down.
ACGTTGACCACTCGACCACACAGGCGGCTAATACGCTATATACGTACGAGTGATAAAAAAAAACAGTTTCTTCCCCGCAACACCGCAAACAGCTTTGACAATAACTGGCCCTCTTTTTGGCGTATCGCTGTCTGGGAGGGCCACGGCTTATAACTTTTCATGACACATCCAAAATAATATTAATCAAAAAACCCGAATTCATTATCATTTATCGGTTTATTTAGTAGCTCATTTTTGATTTTGTTTTAATAAAGATATGGTATTGTGTGGCCCTTGGACCAAAGAGTTTGTATACCACTGCCCTATTGGATAGTTCTATACACCATACCTTACTTGATTTCTTAAAATAATATTATCCGGAATGCCGGAGAAAACATGAATGCCATAAATTATTGTTTTTCGCTTATTATGATAGTAAATCCTTTCAAACTGAGAAGCTCTAAATATCCAGCTGTTCTTGCAATAATATATGAGCTCGAGAACAAGAGATTTTCATAGATTTATTTGTTTTCCAGCCGCGTATCTCCCTTCTTTGTTCCAAATTTATGACGTATTCATTTTAACGTTTTCCCTAATCGGCCAGTAGATCAATGAACAGAGCATTCCAGATGGTAGTTTTAATAGTGTATTTATGATTTGAACAGATTATGAAGTATGAAAGGTATTGGAAAAATAATAATTCGATTGCGGAAAGGAAAAATAACGTAAGACACACATCAAATTTTACAGGAGACGCAAAAAACGTGTTTTGATGGTTTTGGGCCATATGCAAATTATGAATTATACACAACCTTAAAGTGCACGGAGACTTCTAAACTGGTGTTTAATTGACATTATCTAATATTAATTAAAGACATTGTCTAGGAAAAACCTTTATTTATTCTTTTTTCTTTGTTTTAATTTTTTACAAGGTCATCTTTTTTAAACTTAAAAGCTAAATTTAGATACTAATTCGGCATTTGAAGCTTGCATCCTTTTGATAGAACGTGTATCAAGTTGAATACATTGTCGAACAAAGCTGTTTTGAATAAACTGTGGGTTACGTCCTTTTTCTTTTCCACAATCGATATGCTTTGAATAGAATTATTTTACAACCAGACATTTTTCTATGTAGCAAAGCCACCTATCACTATTCGCTGAATACGCTTGATATTAATGAGGTGTGTCAAAAAATCACACAGCACACACACACACTCTCTCTTTGTGAATAAGCTGTCAGATATTGTGTGCTGTGTTATTATTATTTTTATTCATGTCCTCTACTAATGTGGAGAATATGGCCTCATAGTGGAGGTATCTCAACAGAAGTTTTTTCTACGACAACTGATAACGATAACTTTTCTAGGTAACGTTAGGACAGATCTAGTGGTCAACTAGTCGCTCTCGCTGCGCCTGGTTATTAAAGGATCGGAAGGGTGGGAGGGAATTTTTAGACATCACAAACACCCATGCCATTGAACAGAGATTGAAAAAATGATGTTTGTACTGGGACTCGATCCCGTGAGATCCGGCACGGAAGCCCACAACGCTAACCGCTGCGCCATAGTTAAGACCATCTTTTTTTTTCAACTGTGTCCGCTCCAATATGGAGCACAAGGACTATTAATGGATTTTTTTTTCAACATTAGTTTATCTACAATAACTGCTTGTTTAACCTCCCTTCTAGGAAGAGAGTGTGGATAGAAGTATAAGGTCTAGGACATGACTAGTAGTTAGCGAATCGCTCTCGCTAAGCGCCGTTTTTTAGGATAGGATTCTCTCGAACATAAATACATAAATAATGCTAATTTTGTTTTATTTTTATTGAAACTATACTGTTACTAAAGTCAGACTGATTAAGGTTGACTATTTGTAAGTAATTACACTAAACATTTAAAAACATTAAATACTGTAACCAAACATATTAAAGTACATGCTTATCAATTGATTATGTGAACATTAATTTTTATATGGTGATAATTAAAAAATATATTCTTTTATCTTTTTGGTTTTTCATGCATATTTTCTTTCTACTTTCAATTCAATAAGATTTTATATCACTCAATTGGTCGTACAACTCCGAAAATAAAAATTGTAATAAAATATGCAGTTTATGGGTAAAATTTTGCACTCTATCGAGCCCAGTAATAAGTTAATTTAAAAATGAAGTCTCGTTATCTCGTTCGTGAATTTAAAATCCATATTTCCTTTTCATTTCTTGTGAAAGTCTGTATCGAAACGTCCAGTTCAATACTCAGACAACTCTGAATGGGAATACCTATATTAAAATGGTCACTATAAATGAAGTATGTATTTATAATTGATCTTTCGCCCGAGGCTAATACATTTTATCAACAAGTGTTTGCATATTATGTTTTCATGCTGGACCCAGTTGTAGGACATTAAGAAATATCCAGCCAATACCATTTTTTCTTCAATTATTTAGATGTTTATTGGCATATTTGCATTATATTTGTGTATTTTTTTAAATTATCTGATTAGTGCAAAGTTTAAAACATTACCCCATTTTCGGAATCGACCGACTTATGAACTGGACGATCGACATTTCTTATTTTAATTCCAATTAAAAATACTCACTATTAGTGAGTATTTTTAGATCGTATTACATCGTACTAGATCGTATTATTAACTACGATTAAGCGGATCGTATTTTAATTTGCGTAATATACGATTTATTTGTCATTTAATAATTATAATTTTTCAAGGATTAGCGGTGAACAATCTTAATTGAAAAAAAATATTAATTCATTTGCAGATATAATATAAAATCTAGGCTTAACTGTGCCCGAACTTAAATATTTTATTTTTTTGATGATTCTAGCAGAAGTTTACTTTGAAAAATATAATAAACTAATTCTAATTGAACAGCAGAAAAACATAATTTGTAATCTTTATTAAAACAGCAATGGATATTTTTCGTCAATTGATAAATAAGCCGCCTGTGCGGTCGAGTGGTCAACGTCATTGGCTTCGGTCACGGAGGTCACGGGTTCGAGTCCCATTACGGACAGTTTAAAAATTTATATTTCAATCGGCTTATGAATTTCTGGTCGAAGGCATGGATGTTTGTGATGTCTTGAATTCCCCCCTCCCACCCATCCTATCCTATGGGGCGTATCGAGAGCGATTAGCTAACCACTAGTCTTGTCCAAGCTCTATTTTTCTATTCCTACTCTCTTTGGAAAAAGAGAGGTTGAGCAACTGAACAACAAGCAGTTCTTGTAGAAACACTTCTGTTGAGATAAACTCCATTAGGAGTCCATATGCTTCATATTGGGAGAGGACATGGTAAAAAAAAAAATACAAGTTTAGAAGATAAGTTCGGCTTAATAGTTTTAAATCAATATTTTAAAATACGACTCATAATTTTGAAAATACACGACACCGATTTAAGTGTTGTCGTGTAATTGTTTCGAAATCGACGGTAAATTCACAGTAACTTTTAACCGTTTCAAAGGTTTAGTTAGTATATAAAATAAACAATACAATCATTGGCGGATTAAGCACTTTGGAGGCCCTAGGTGCAATAAATTTTGGAGGCCCTGCTTTTCGAATAACATAAAAGTGCTGCAAACCTCTTTGTAGAATAATAATGAATATTGAAAAATGAAATTAAAATGTTTTATATAATATATGCTATTTTTGAGGCCCCAAAGATTTAGAGGCCCCAAGCGCACGCCTCTTGCGCTTATGGGATAATCCGCCACCGAATACAATGATTATTAAATATATATCATTAATTGATAGTAAATTAAAAGTACTTACATTTGAAGAAATCTTTTGCGGAATAAGCAATGAAGTTAATAATAATAAATTAAAAACACAATTATATTCACATTCACAATTGAGTTATTAGTATAATATACAATTTGACTTTATTTGGTATATATTCTGGCAAATAGCGATGAGAATGGTAGCGAAATCCGAACGGAACCGCTCAACGTCGTATACGATCTTAAACTGAACAGAAAATCGTTTTACATTCGGTTTTAACGCTTTCGACCTACTGTACGGGCATGCTTAAAAAACCCGCGGGTTGCAATTAAAGACCGCTCTCACGACGCCAGTCGAAAAGATATCAAAGTGGGGCAAAGATAACTCAACTTATTGCAGAGGGTGCATAATATTGAAGACCATATTTTCAATAAATAATTATGCCTACTATACACGAAACTATAAGATATGGTTTGATTGAAATTTAAGGCGAATTGAAAAATTCTGTGATATTGACTAAAATTGTTATTTATGAGAAATAAAATGTGTTTTTTTTATACAAATATTCGAAACGTCTACAAAGTGCAAATCATCGTGTACTATATTCAGTGGCAGATTAACCCTCCAGAGACAAGAGCTTTTTTTCAATAAAAAAAATATTTGTTAATCCATATTGGAGTCACGGATAACTTTAATTCCTAACAAAAAGTCGTTGTATAGAAACCCCGCATGACTATATGTTCATGTTCATCCTTTTATTACCGTGTAATATTGTGTACGGACAGTTGTAAGGACAAAAGTGACCGTATGGGCTCGCAAACATTCGAGGTTGAAATATAGCTAAACGTGAAATTTTTAAAAATATTTACAATTTGACCTCTTTAGATCAACATAATTTCAATACAAATATATTAGCAAAAAAACTGTAAATAATTTGACGTTTTGATAAAAAAAATAACTAACAGTTTCAAAAAATCCATTAAAAAGAACGGAAATTCAAAAAATCGCATGTGCTTTTGGTTGCAGTTTCTGTCTCCGCGGCTGATGACTAACTGAAGTCTGTACACTTCTTAACCAAATATGAGTAAAAGCAACGATATTCAGGTAGAAAAGGGATGAATAGTGGGATCAATATACAACGGTGTTTACTGTTACCATATCGACTGTGCAAAGGAAAAAGGACGTAACCCTCAATTTTTCAAAACAACTTTTTTTCGATGATCACAATGTATATAACTTGACACACATTCTATCAAAAGAATGGAGGCTGAAAATGCCGAATAAGTATCTAAATTTAGCTTTTAAGTTTGAAAAAGATGACCTTGTAAAAAATTAAAACCAAGAAAAAACACTGAAATAAAGGTTTTTTCGAGACAATTTATTTAATTAATATTAGGTTATGTCAATTAAACACCAGTTTAGAAGTATCCATGCACTTCAAGGTTGTGTATAATTCATAATTTGCATATGTCACAAAATCATCAAAACACGTTTTTAGCGCCTCCTGTAAAATTTTATATGTGTGGGTTACGTCCTTTTTCCTTTCCACGGTAGATATGGTCACGCTCGTCCTTGGAGGGTTAAGCACTTGAGAAGCCCCCGGCGCAATAAAATTGTGATGCCACTTTGACCACATAGGACCACTTTCAATGAAAGGTTTTTTTTTATCGAATCTTTCATTAGCTAAATGCCGCTAATAACAATGCAAATTTAAAAACAAATAGGTAAATTCTAAATTATCATACATGGGTTTCAGCGAAACCGATTATTTACGTGAAATATGTATCTAATATCAGGGAAAAAGACAACATAACAAATGGAGCATTATAGAACACGCCAAAAAGCATATTTGAAATATGGCGAAGAAATGTCGTAAAAATATGTTATATGTATACTAAGCTTCCCAGAGAATGGCATTGTTTTAGGGGTTTGGTTAATTTTAACTTTTAATTTTAGCTAAAAAAAGACAACTCCGTCTCCAAAGATTTTTTCAATCATTCAATTTTAACTTTTATTTATGTTTACCGTCAGATCATCTTTAGTCAGCCTAGCACGCAGTGGCAACACTTTGGACCAATGGTCGGCAACCTTTTGGGAGACTGGGTAAAAAAATACGATAAGCAGTCTGGGGTTTTTAAAAACATTAATTAGGATAATTTAAACTGATATTTACATTCTTTGAAACACTAGAATCACATTTAAAAAGTGCAATATTGTAATTATACTTTGAATTAGTATGTTAGAGTGAATAATATGATGCAGTGTGTATCTCTTTGGAGCCAGTATATATAGCTGAGCAAAATTTACGTTTAAGCATAGTTCTGACGATGGCGAAAGCCGAAATAGCTATCAACGCATAAAATATATAAAAAAAACTGTAGAACTAAAACACGTTGATATTTTTACCCTACTATTAAATTTAGATACTTATTTGGCATTTGCAGCTTGCATCCTTTTGATAGAACATATATCAAGTTTGATACATTGTGGTTATCGAAAAAAACGTGTTTTGGAAAAACTATGGGTTACGTCTTTTTTCCTTTCCACAGTCGATATATATATTTTAAATGGGTCTGAGTCGTAAGATTTTCCAGACTCCAACTCCAGACTCCAACTCCGGACAAAACCCCCGACTCCACGACTCCCAAATCCGACCCTACAGCCCTGGTATTTTCACGCAGTTTTATATACCTGGTATTTTAGGTGGATGAAAAATTGGACGTTAAGCTGGAAATTGTTGTATTTAAAAAATAATAATTGATAGGGTACATTTAATCATACCTGATATATTTTTTTTGACAGCGATTCGTGCACTGACGAATCCTGCCAAAACGTTAGGTTCGTAGAGGTTCATCGTAGTGTAACCAATTTTCCGCGGGCGGGTGCATTTTCCGAGGAAATTTAAAAGAAAAACGACAAAATCCTTCCTTAATCATACGCCCTGTTAGTCCCAGAAAGTCGTCGTAGATATACGTACCTTTAGCTATCCTCGTAAATTTTTTAAGCTTATACAAAAATTGCAAGGGTAAATTGAAATAATCATCATATAATATTATTAATTTCGTGCTTTATTGAATAAGCACTTAATGTTTGTTTGAATAAAATAATAACAAAATATTCAAATTTTTATTTTGACAGTTTCCTCTACTAATGCGGAGCATCTCTAGATTTCCACAGAAAAATATTTTTTACGATTCTAAATACAAGTATGTAATCAACTAGTAGCAATCATAATCATAATCTCTCGCCTGCTGTGGCCCAGTTGGTTAGAGCTTGCTCTATCGATCACGCAGGTCTGGGCTCGATTCCCGGTCAGATCACAGTGAATTTGAGAATTATTCAATTCAAAGTTGCGATCGAAGACTGGGTGTTTGTGATGTCAATTAACATTATTTCCTCTCCTCCCATCCTTCTTATCCTTTAATAACTGAGTGTAGCAATACCGATTAGCCAACCACTAGTCCTGTTCTAGCCTTATCCCTCCTTCCCTATTACTCACTTTGAAAAAAGTGAGGGTGAGCGACTGAATGTCTTACAACAATAATTACTATTGACTGCAAACATTATCGAGTTTGGCTGTGCTGCAATACAACCAATATGGTGATGGTTTTTCAGCAAATACAATATGATCGTCGCACCAGCATTATATGTAGGGCATTTAATTTCGGGATATTGATCAATATTGCGATCCCGAAATTCCGAGATCGGTATTGAGACGATCCCGGAATCCCGAACACTAAAAAATGTAAAAATCAAATTTAAAATCTTAATTATTCCCGATTTACTTCCATATATTTTAATGACAAAACAATTTCCAAACAATGTATCTCAGTTTTTTAATATACATACAAACATATTTTTGTACAATACCTACATGTGAATAAATGAATTACAGCCTTACTCAATCTCATATTTTGTAGCGGCTGTTGACTGGAACATGCAGTTTTTTCATATTTGTATACAAAATTCATTTGCAATATTTTTTTTCAATTTGAGATCTCGAACATGGGTATTTATGATATATTTTCTATTCCAATTGATCTCAAGTAACTGAGATTTAAGAATAAAAAAAAATATCGCTTTGGCCGTAATGTCAGTTATTTTTTGTATCGAAATTAGGGGCAGGTAACAAAATGAACTTCGAGAACAGATGCTTGCGTCGGATAATGGGGATTAGGTGGTTTGATTTTGTGAGGAATTCAGAGATAAGGGAGCGTACAAGACAGCGTCCTGTCACATCAGTGGTTATGGAGAGACGTTGGAACTGGCTGGGTCACGTGCTGCGGATGCCTCCGGAAAGCCTCAATCCTGCCTGCCTTTTCTTTCGACCAGTGGGATTCCGGCGTCCCGGACGTCCGTCGGGTACTATCCATAGGATGTACTCGGCGGAACTGAGGGATGCTGGCATGTCATGGGAGGAAGCAAAGCAATTGGCAGGAGACAGGGAAACATGGAGGTGCCGCGTGGCGGCCATATGCTCCACATAGGGAGCGAACATGGCTAAAGAAGAAGAAGAAGAACAAAATGAAGACATACGATTATGATTCCGGGATTGAAAGATTGTGAATCCCGGGATCAAAAAAAGGTTTCGGGATTTAATTCCCTCTTTACATCATCATTGCTAGAAATATGCTACACGGGCTTGATATATTTTAATTTATATTTATACATAAATTACGTTAAAAAAAGTTGTCAATTTTATTTTGAAATTAATGTGAACTAAAAATGGATGCTAAAATTATAAATTGTCCGTAATAAGCCGTAGAACGATGGAATAAAATATCGAAATGCTGTAATCGATAAGATTATAATATGCTTAAAATACGGGTCTCTACTACTCTTTACTAATAAGCAATGTTTCCTCTATTTTTTCAATAGTTATGTGCGCTAAAGACATTGGCTGTGTAACTTTAAAAAAATGTGCGCCACATAATGGTATTTAAGCAGAAGCGGATTAAGCACTTTGGAGGCCCCAGGCGCAATACATTTTGGAGGCCTTGCTTTTCGAATAACATAAAAGTGCTGCAAACCTCTTCGTAGAATAATAATGAATATTGAAAACTGAAATGTAAGGGTTTGTGTAATATATGCTATCTTTGAGGCCCCAAGCGCGCGCCTCTTGCGCTTGTAGGGTAATCCGCCACTGTATTTAAGCCAACTAAGAGCAACGGTAAATTGTTCATAATGACAATAATTTTATTAACTACACTATATATTGTCAATTAATTTATTCTGTTGGTGGTATGTAAAACTGTTGTAACTTTTGTGCGCTCTTTTGTAATGTATATGCGCGCTCTCGGTGAGTTGTGTGCGAGCGCACACGCGCACAGCTTAGAGGGAACACTGCTAATAAGGTATGTGATTATAGTTTTACTGAAATGAATTATCTGTCTCGGTATCAAAGGTACAATCTCGTTGACTGTAGACTCCACAGGTACTGTTTCAAACTCCTCAAAATCCCATTCGACAACGCTCTCTGGCCAAAGCTTCTTACAAGCAGAAGTGAGGGTCCTCTTGGTAACCCCTTCCCACGCTTTGTCATTCATCTTGAGGCAAGCAACGATGTGAAAGTGATCTTTCCAAAACTTGCGTCACTCGTTATGCGAAATATCGCTCGTTAAGGGAGCATTTTTTTCACAATCTGTTTTGCTCGTTATATGAATTACTCGTTATACGAGGTGCTCGTTTCACTGTATATATATATATTTATATACCATATCAGTTTCCAGTGTGGAGCATATTGTGATATTTCAACAAAGTCGCATACTAAGAACATACCCATTAAACTAGTAAAGCATACTAAATGATTTTATTAAAATTATTTTTTTTTGCTCTTAATTAATTTACGGTGGTTTAAGTATTTACTCGAATGGCAAGTCAAGTAATGTAATTAATTACGTTCATTTTTATAATAATTCGTATGAAATGAATTATTTTTCTAACTTAATTTATTCGAAGATCTTCTTCATTCGTCAGCCGTTTTGCATACCGCGATTATGCAATGACATTGTCAAGTGTAAAGGGTTAAAATGTATTATATTTTAGGTGGATGATTTAGTAAAAAAATCACCAAACGACTTCTTTTATATGTGAATTTGTTCTTATTTTTACATGAAGCGATATTTCTTTGGTATTTTCCACCCATACCCGCTCTTAATGTAGGTCAGTGTCTGCCAAACTGTGTGCCGCGGCACACTACTGTGCCGCAAGAAGTCTCAGGTGTGCCGCGGTGGAAGAAGCCTTAAAAATGTAAATTTTTAATAATGCCTATTCGGTAGCAAATCGAGGATTTCAAATTCCTCGGTGAGCTAAAAAAAATCTTGGTGTGGCGCAGTACTAGTTCCATTCATCAGTGTGCCGTAAAGGAAACATGTTTGGCAGACACTGATGTAGGTAGAGCATATGGAGGAAGTAGTAGGCTTGTAACAGGGACGTCATTTCAGTTATTTTCTGGATAGAACGAAAGTTGCCAGTTTGTTATTTTTATGCTCATAAATATGTGCAAGCCAGTGCAACAGGAAATGATGTAAATATTTCTTTAAATTCGGGGGTGGAGTAAATGCTCGCCCCTTCCCACGTACAATCAAACGACGTTACTGGTTTGTAAGTGCGTCGCTCAACCAACAATTCCAGCTGGGATAATTCTAGAGAAATTGAAGTGTGGGTGGTTATAAAAACAAGTATATTTTTTATATTTGAGATTTTTTTTGATTAGTGGATTGATGTCATTTTGGTAAAAAAAAAATGGATATTGTTTTGCGTATGTATGCTCCATTCAAACCATACTTCCGAAAAAGCAGATGTCATGAGTTACAAATGTGTTTAGAATTCGTTCAATACCATTCATCCTGACATCTAGTGTCTCATGGTTAAACTTTTTCATGGAGAAACTTTCACGTTTTGCCGCAAGCAGACGTCGTATTACTCTATATTTTTTGTATGAGTTGTCTATGATAACTAAATAAAAAAACAACCACACCTAAGATTGCCTAAGATGATCTAAGAAAGGCTGGTACCTTCTACAAGCTCTAGTCATTGAGAATCAAATCTGATCAAATCAACGCAATGTTTTAACATTTGCCAACATAATATTTGTAGGCAACTGTGGCCATTTTTATTCGGAATACGTTATTACTGCCAAGTAGTTGATAGCAAAAAGGGGATAAAATAATGTTACTTATGTTTGCACTATAGACATAAAATATAATTTAGTCATATTTTCAGACGGATCTGAACTTAATGAAAACTATGTACCTAATGGTTAGTTTAAGGAAATATGTTAGTAAAGAGGTTGGTGTGTTGTGAAAGTAGCTAACAATTATTAAAATAAAGGGACTGCCAATAATTTATATAATTTTTACAGTCACTATTAACAGTATAATTTACGCCGTGTTGTAATTATGCAAATCACGGCCATTCACTATGAACATCGCTTAATTTTATTCAATAAAGTAGGAAAACAGATGTTACATATGTGATAAAATTAAAAACATAATGTCGAGGTTTGGAAGATAATTTTGCTTTTATAATTGACATTGGAGGGAGAACCTCCATGAATTGGAAACTGTACCATTCCCAAATGAATGATAATTTCATGAGGTAAATATAATAGAATAGTTTTGTAAATCCCTTAAATCAAGAGAAGATAATTATTGTCATTTTCTGATGAGCAAAGTAAAGGGTCGGGAGAAAAAGTCCAATTCAAGAGCAAGTGAGTAAAGGGCCAGCGCGTGGCGTGTGCAGAGTGCGGCGCACAGAGGCTCATAGGTGCCGCACATTTTGCCAAATCCGCAAGATTTTGGATTTGGAAATTCTAAGAGCTAAAAAAAATTCTCGTACCTTTTCATTTTGGGAGTAGTTCTGTAAATTCCTGAGATTTTGGATTTGGAAATTCTTGAAGGCTAAAAAAAGGTCTCACGCCTTTTCATTTTGGGGATTCCGTATTTTTTATGGGATTTTGGATTCCACAAAAATAACAGCACAAGAAGAACTAAAACTAGATTAAAAAAAAAACTTTCGAATGTGTTTTGTATTAAAATGGAAACTGTGCTAGACAAGCTAAAATGAAATAGACCCCCCCCCATTCTAGAAAACGGCAACAAAGATTACAAATGCACATCTACTGAAACTTATACGATATAATTTCTCTGTGGTTTCCTTTTCTTAATACATTTTATTTCCAAAAATATATATATATTATCTTTTATTACGTTATATTAATTTTGGGAAGTTTTTTTTAAACTTTGGCTGAATTTCGTGATATTTTATTTTCGAATGAATTTATTCACCTTTTTGTTTTAATAATTTTGATACTTACGTTAGGGCCGGCTCGAGGATTTCTGCCTGTGTGCGCCGCACTCTTTGCACACGGCACGAGTCGGCCCTGACTTACGTTTATAAGACATGTTCAGAGATCATTGTTTGTTGTTGACGATTTTTAAAAATTTAAAACTCATTTTGTAGAATTCGTTTGAGAATTGTAACGGTTACTAATTGAAATTTTATCTTAAAATACTTACATATATTTTTATTCCAAGGAAAATATTTAGAGGGCTACCAATTTTAAAAGGGCCGTATGCAGCCAGCAGTCCTCGGTCAATAGTGAAGTGGAAACTTTTACAATTTCGTACATTTCATCATCATGAAATAATATTAATTATAATATTAATAATAATATTCAAAAATAACATTTATACCATTCTCTCATTTTAAATTAAACAAAATAAAATTTTAAATTAAATAAAAAAAAAATCTAAAATATTTATTATATACAATAAATACATGAAGAATTTAAAATGAGTGAATGGTATAATTGTTATGTTTGAATAGTGTTTCATGAAATGTAACCGCCCCTGCATATACAAGGGAAGCATTGATCCAATGCCACATTGACCGGCCGCCACTGTTTACAAGACTTTGATATCTGAAAAACAGAATCTCCAAACCATGTTACGGCTGGGGTCTAACTAATTGCTTAATTCCTCACTGTTTAACCTATAACACCACACGATACTTACTGCAAATACTGCTTTGAACTGTTTTTCATAACTGACATACGATTAAAATTTACATACGAGACATCAGTCATAATTCCAGTGGCATAGCAAGGGGGGAGGATCGCCCCGAGTGACATTTTTGAATAGCATGTAGTATGCACCATTAGATTAGGTGACAAAAGATTATTTTTTTTTACATAAAAAAACTTCTTCTTCTTCTTTGGCCATGTTCGCTCCCTATGTGGAGCATATGGCCGCCACGCGGCACCTCCATGTTTCCCTGTCTCCTGCCAATTGCTTTGCTTCCTCCCATGACATGCCAGCATCCCTCAGTTCCGCCGAGTACATCCTATGGATAGTACCCGACGGACGTCCGGGACGCCGGAATCCCACTGGTCGAAAGAAAAGGCAGGCAGGATTGAGGCTTTCCGGAGGCATCCGCAGAACGTGACCCAGCCAGTTCCAACGTCTCTCCATAACCACTGACGTGACGGGACGCTGTCTTGTACGCTCCCTTATCTCTGAATTCCTCACAAAATCAAACCACCTCACCCCCATTATCCGACGCAAGCATCTGTTCTCGAAGCTCAGTATACGGTTTTTCTGAGTCTTCGTCAGGTGCCATGATTCGCAACCGTAAAGCAATACCGGCAGAATGCAAGCGTTGAATAAGTGGCATTTGGTTTTAATCGAGTACAGCTGTGTGTCCCAGACAGTCCGCATTGAGTTGAATGTTACTCCAGCCATTCCTAAACGAATGGCTCACATAAAAAAACAATTCCTTACAAATATACATCAATTGTTTTATCGAAATAAATATATGTGACTTTCAACTAAGAATTGGCAGTTCAACATCATAAAAGTGAAAACTGTTTGTTCTATAATCAATTTAGGATTTTAAGTAAACCTTGCGACGCTCCTTCTAGTGATATTGTAGAAAAATACACAAAGGATGATTAAAACAAATAGTAGATTGAAAACCAGTTATTTTCCAACACTAAGCTTCACGAAGAAGCTTTGAACAGCCATAAGGCTGAAATAAACTGCCAATTTTGATTGATGATTTAGTTTACCTCCCATGCAATGTTCCCTCTAATTTTCGGAAGGTTGTGTGCAAGACTGTGCATCTTTGACAAGAAATAAAAAGATTTATGCATCACATAACGGTATTTGGACCTACTAAACGAAAAGGTTGATTTTTAGTAATGACTTTATTTAACAACACTATTTAATGTCAATTAATTTATTCTGCTGGTAGTATAGCTGACGTAACTTATATGCGCTCTGTTGTAATATATATGCGCACGCTCGGCGAATTGTGTGCGAGCGCACACTCGCACAGCTTATAGGGAACACTGCTCCCATGTTTAGAAATATAATATCAGAAGTCAAAATACATAAGGTTATAGAATAAGACATTTATTTGAAAAAATAATAATTGACAACACAGTATTTCATTTTACACAATGAAAAACACAAAATATTGAACCTTAAACCAGAGTGCTGATCCATCGGTGTCATAAGACAATTAGCATGACGGTTAGTACTAATTTACTACCACAAACTTTTAGTTATCATATAAAAATCAACTATAAATAGTTTATATTACAAAATTAAAATAAAATAGCTCACTGGAGACATTTTGATTTTTTTTTAAATGGAAAATATTTTGATCCTCAGATCGAAAGCACATATTTCTGCGTTAGAAAATAACATAACTCTATAAAGGTTTACAGTTGCTGATCAGCATTTATTGTTAGCCTGATCTGTGCCGTGCGGTATTCACATGGCCGTGCATGGAGGGCCGTGATTTTCTTTAAAAAAATAAAACCTTATAAATATGTAATTTTTGGACTTATAATAATAATACCTCACAAATACTTACCATTGTGTTTTTACACGATGGGTCATTCCCGCCATCATTCATCGAAAAACACGGAAATTACCGCCACGTTAGAATAGCCCTGCTAGCAACAAATTTGAGCGCAACAAAAAAGCTTTTTTTTAAATCAATGTATTATAGATTGCAAAACAATATCTTTAAAGTTCAAGTATCACACTATGATTCCAAGAGATGTCACTGAATGCATATTTTAAAATTATTAAATACGTTTCTTGTGGCTTTTAAGCTGCGTCTCAAGTACTGTGTGTAAACACGCACATTTTGTATGGCCAGCCCTACGAGCACGAAATTGTATGGCGTGTTAACATGTTCGTGGCAGAGAACCAGTTAATTACGAAATATGCAAAGCGTACAATTTTTTTTTTTTTTGGTCATCTATCAATCTGTGATGTACATTACTTCAAGAGCTAAATTTGTTTTTGAACTTTAAAATGTATAGTTAAAAGTGTAAATGGACGAATTCCAGGAAGGGAATAGAGTTACGCAAATATGACTTGCACTACTGTGGCTAACAACAAAACTAATATTGCCTTACGGTACTTGAAGCTCCATAAATTTGATATCCAAAAAACCTGTGAAACTTGTAGTTATTAACCGATAATGCTGTAAAATTGTGGCTCACCTTTCACTGAATTATATTAGTTTGTGTCGATATCAATTCTAGTAAAAATTAAAAAATATTACTAATAACATACAACTTTGGCTATAACCGGCCCAATAAATATTTCACAATTCAATCATCAAATTTCCCATATCTCAATCATGTACTTAATAAAAAGCTCCAAAATAAACTGAATAACATTTCTATAGTGACTCTATTGCGATTTTTGGTAAAAATGTAGTTGTAGAGTAATTTAGAAGTTTTAACATTTCACATAACTTAGTGTTTTTATCTGCTCTATACATAAATTATAATTTTACTTACGATTGGTTGCAAGTAGGGCTTATATAAAAACCGACTTTTGAAAAAACCATTTGTCGAATGTCAATATTAACAGATAAAACCGGTTTTCGAAGTTTTACAAAAAAATGGATAATTCAATTAAAATAGCGAGAAAAGGTTCAATATTTTTATGATGTTTATTTATATAAATTTACTCTTCAGAAAATATGATTTAAGAAAACACAAAGCGTCCACTGATCGTTTTGTAACAAAATTTCCTGATATCAAAAACACCCTTTCGCTGGGTAATGATGTGGGGCATATGGTCTTTAAGCCATCAAATAAAAGATCCAAATTTTCTATTCTTATGTTTATTGTCTCGTTTATGGAAAATTTGGCACAACCGGTTACGATGTGAAAAACCGGTTTTCGAATGTCACAAATTTAGCCAAAAAACCGTTTTTTTTTAAACCGACAAGCCCTAGTTGCAAGCTTAGTTCAGACCAATTATTTCCAGCATTAGGTTAAAAAAAAAATAGCTAAATCTCATGCCAGGCCAAAAATTGTGGTGGAAATTGTTTGTTGACTTCAAATCTCATATAAAAAAATAATAGAATACATTTTTATATAATGCTAATGAACTTTTCTGCTAACAGTAAGAGCCAAAACATGTTTTTCACTTGGTTCTTTAAGGGCCAGCAACATATTGGAAGTATTTTTAGCACCATAGGGGAAGTGTTAAACAAATAGTCTTTGTAGGATTTTGTTTTACCCTATATTACAGCGGTCGGCAAAGTGTGGTCCGCGAGAAAATTTTGGTGGTTCGCAGAGAAATCTGACATTATTTTATGAAGTTAGTGCATTTTTAAATGCATTTGATCACTTTTTTTTCAATAAGTAATATTAACCACAAAAGTCCAGTTACTGGTCTGCTGGATTAAAGTTGTGAATTTAGTGGTCCGTGAGCCCAAAAAATTTGCCAACCGCTGATTTAATATTATATATTTAAATTAATATCATAAATCGTATTAATTAATCAGAATCAGAATCAGAATCATTATCAAAATTAATAAAATCACGATAATCAACAATACCATCAAAATTAAGTCTGCTTTTTCTGGGTCCATTATAAATGACCACATATTTTGGAAAGAATTCGTCATCGCAATACTTTACTATAACATTGCCATCCAAACTCTTCGTGGTGTCGATAAAATCACGTGGAAAGTCTCTGTTGTAACTATATGACATATTCTCCATCAAGACGTCGGCGATGATCATAGCTTTCTGTGTGTGAAACCCATTGCTGTAGCGGTTAGCATACTTGGCAGTTGTTGCAAAGCTCACACCTAAAATAAATAATTGCATTTGCACACATAAAGATTGCTTAATCTTCTTTTTTGCTATTTTCTATCCAGAAATGAGATGCTTACATTAATAAAGAATGAGTAAAATGTGTCCTATAATACGTACACGCTTGTAAATTACATACACGCGTTAGTAAATTACATTAGTTTACCATTTTAATATGGATTTGGAACAAGATTATTATGGGGATATGTTTTAATTTTTTTAAATTATAAATAATAGAATATTTATACTAGATTTTGTCATTCTCTTCTATATAGCGAGATATTTTATGTAAAACAATATTTTTAATTACCGTGTGCTAGGTTATATTATATTGCCCTGTACACAAACACGCACAACAGGCATTCGGGCGACGGACATGTATTATAATTACCAATTATTTGGTCAACATTTTTGCATAATTTCCAGATTATACACCGTCATTTACCTAAACCTCAATTAATGAATGAAAATGGATTGTACGCTGGAAATATAATATTTTTATAGTGCAGTGTCTGCCAAACTGTGTGTCGCAGCGCACTAGTGTGCCGCAAGTAGTCTCAGGTGTGCTGCGGAAGAAGCATGCTAATTTTAAATATTGCCTATTCATTTAAATTGTTTTCAATTTTAAATAAATTCAACATTAAGATGAGTGGAGGGGAACCTGTGGCCTTTTGACTTGATCAAAATATTCACATTGATCAAAAAATTATACACAAGCGCTTGAAAAAAGAGCGTAAAATATGCTCGAAAGTCAAAAAATAGGGGGGTTGTCAAAATTTTCTTTGCTGCAGCCTTATGTTGAGTCAGATAAACGAATGTGGACTTTAGAAATTAAAAGGTTCCCCACCCCTGAGCTAGATATTCAAATAAATATTTGTCACGTTCGTAACTAGTGGTCGACGAGACACATTTTCTACATTTTTTTTTTAATGAACATTTCTTTTTTTAAAGCACCTTTATATGGTGTGCCGCGAAACAAATCCCATTCACCAGTGTGCCGTGAAGTAAAAAAAGTTTGGCAGACACTGTTATAGTGGGATCCAATTTCGACAATATAGAGCCGTTGGGAAAAATGGTAAGATGGTGCAAAATTCAAAGGCAAATGGTGGAATTCAATGTCTCAAGACTGCTTATAATGGGTGGCGCCAACCAAATGGATCGGTCTATCAGTCTTTACCGGATGCCTATATGAGAAATAAATATGGTGGGTTATCTTTAGCTAATTGATGGTCAATGGCTGGGGGTCCCACGTGGGCATGTCAATGCCAGCTGATGTGCCTACGCTAAAATGGTGGGAAATGCCGCACACCAGCAAATCCCATCTGCTGGCCTCCCCGTGGCGTACATCGTGCAATGCAACAATGTTGTAGCTAACAGCAGGGGTCGCAAGGCGAATGTCCTGCGCCTCAAAACTGGGTCACTGGCTAAGGGAAAGAAATCCCCGACAGAAAAACCAGGGTTGAGCCGACCCTTAGAGCCCTTGTGACCCAGGCCTCAGGAGCGCAGGGTTAATCACCCTGCATCCTTAAACCTAAAACCGATTAGAACACCGCCACAAGCGTCTCGGACACCCAGAATTCAATACAGACAACCCAGCAGAAACATGGACTGAGAAGATAAAATCCTCTCCAACAAATACATTATGTGCATCGGTACGTACAACGTTCGTACCATGCGCACTTCTGGAAAGGACCTGCATGCTACCCGTATCTTGCAAAAGTATAGTCTTGACATCCTAGGACTGAGCGAGATACACTGGAAAGGCGCAGGAAAGAAGCTGTTGGAGGGGTGCACGTTGATCTTTTCTGGCCAGAGTCAATATCATCACCGGGGGGTGGCAATACTGATGTCTGGGAGAGCGGCCCGTTGCCTTGTGAAATGGGAACCGATCTCTGAGAGATTGATACGTGCCACATTCAGGACTAGTGACAGCTCTGTGACTGCCTTTCAGTGCTATGCCCCCACTGATGACGCCTTCTACAACTCCCTTCACGCGGCAGTTGCAGCAATCCCCCCGTAGGGATCGCGTGATAATAATGGGGGATTATAATGCGCGAGTAGGAGCTGATCCGGCTCTCGGGTCCTCAGTGATGGGACGGCATGGTCTGGGCACCGCAAACGACAATGGTGTGACAATACTCCCGAATGACAATACTCCCTTAAAAAAAACAGTGGTTGAGTAACTGAGTAACAGTTATTGTAGAAAAAACTTCTGTTGAGATACCTCTATTCGGAGGTCATATGCTCCATATTGGGAGCGGACATGAATTGAAAAGAATATACATATACAATACTGTAGTCCGATATTATAGTGTTACAATATATTGTCGAGTAAGCACCGGTCAGTAAATCAGAACTTTAAATTAAAATAAACTCGACAATCACCGATGTCTTGCCCAGAATGTTCCCATTAATGATTTACAAAATATATATATTCTTTTTATTTTTATTCATTTGTTCATTGGTTATGAATGAGCAGATATTCAAAATCAATTTCAGGCATAAGTGCCTGATGGGCAGGGCTGTGTAGTAATTAAGAAATAAGAAGACTCCAACCTTAGACTTAAACATGACTTCAAACTATTTTTAAGCTCTCGCTGAAACTTAGATGCGCGTTCAGAGTTTGAATCATTTGAATGAAATGATTTTATAATTTATTCCAAAGTCGACTTTGACAAGATTAATGGTCTACTAGGTCTAATGATTATAACTTCTTTTGTAGTTTTTAATGTAAAACAAGTGTTAACAAATTTAAAAAATGCTGCCTCGAGTCCACGATTTTATGCCGATTTATTGAGGGCTGTGAAGTAGAGACTCCAATTCGACTATCGAACACTCAATATTTGAGAATACTCGTCCATTTTTCAAGTACTCGATACTCGAGTATTTTGAAAAATACTCGAGTTATTTATAGATGAAGTCTTATTTCCAAATTTTATTTACTTATTTAAAATATATATATAGTGTTTAACCGTTGCGTTTAACTGAGTCTTGCGCGTGTATTTTATTATCAGGTAATATATATTTTGAAAAGGTTTTGCTTAATCCCTTAAAAATTATTGTAGCCAAAATTTAAAAGAAGGTTTTAAAAAGTTGGAATCATTAAAACAGCGGACAGGAAAACTAGATGCACTATTTAATTATTGTTAACTATAAAACCAACATCCACAGCAACAGAGAGAATTTTTTCTACAGCGGGAATTATAAAAACAAAACTTTGAACAATTTAAAATTTGAGACGTATAATTCTCTATTATTTTTGAAATATATGTTTTATAAATTGAAATAATTGTACTAATGAAATTAAATAGACTTATTTATCATCTATTTATATGCACAAATTTGAATTAATAATGTATATTTTGGTACATCTGAAACTACTCGAGTATACTCGAGTACTTGAATATTTTAAAATTTTACTACTCAATACTCGAGTAGTTGAGATGTCGAGTAATTGGAGTCTCTACTGTGGAGTCCAATGTTCTCGCTATCACGAAAAAATACTTTTTTTGAAAAATTAATCAAATTGATATTGGGTAAAGTCAATTAAAAACCAGTTTATCAGTTTCCGTACACTTCAAGATTATATATATGACTCCTGTAAAATTTGGTATGTGTGGGTTATGTCCTTTTTCCTTTCCACGGTCGATTTATATGCATGTATTCCATCAGATCATCTTTAATCAGCCAAGCATGCAATATCAACACTTTGGACTATGTTGTTTGAATACACATCGTTAAATGTTTTTTCAAAAAGTTTTCAAACCACTCATTTTTCATGACTCCGACTCCACAGCCCTGGTTTAATTAGAAGGGTGAAACAATCTTCCATTTAAAAACTGCATGGAACCAATGTCGTTGGCTTATAGAAATCTACACTGTTCAAAAAGGATTTAAATGCTCGTACTCTACTATTTTCACAGATGGCAGTAAAGTAAAAAATACATGTTTTTTTTTCTCTTTGTGCTTGCTTACTCCTTTAAAAGTTTGGATTCGTGTATAGGCCGATCGCACTCTGAAGAACTTCGAATAATTATTAGGATCTTGGTACATATTGGCACGATAATTTGCGAGAGACAAGATTTCGAAGACTTAGACGTAAGTAACGAAATAAAGAAAAGAGAATCAACTATTATTATTTTTAAAGTTATGGTGAGCTACATCAATATAAAAAAATATTTTTCAAAAAATCCTTTAAAAAATCGGGTAGATCTCGTCAGAAAGGTGCACCTAGTATTATCATACAGGTGACAGGTGTTTGAGAACTGAGTTATTTCCCGTTGGCTATTTTTACACAAATTTGTGATGTACCTAAAACAGGTTACAACTTGGTTCTCTGCAATGGAATGTGTTCGGGGGTTCGATAGAATTGAGATTGTCGAATATTCTATCTCGAGCAGAACTGCGTGTCAATATGACACTTAGTTTTTTTGCAAATAACTGAACCGAGATAACTGATGTTTAACCTTAACAGGATCATTTTCATCCAATCTTCAGATTAGTCTAGATGTCCCTCACACTAAAACAGTTTTCCCGACACGCTTTTCCGTCTTGGTATAAACGTAAAAAGCGACGATGGATTGCTTCTACTTATTACAGGTGATGCTTACCGAAGCTTCAGTTTTGAGATGTGACCCGTGGGTAGGGTTGCCAGGCGTCCCGATCAACCGGGACTGTCACCAGTTTTGAATATCGTGTCCCGGTGTCCTGAACAAACCTCTCGGGACACCCAAATGTCCCTGTTTACAACCCACACTGATTATTTGGGGAAAGTGGTAATTCTTAGGATATTGGAAGTCTCAAAAGAGCTAAAAAAAAAACAAACGAGCCACGCCGATCGGCAAATCGGACAATTGTCCCAGTTTGACTTGCAAGAAATCTGGCAACCCTACCCGTGAGGTAATAATTGCAATTTGCATTTCTTGTAAATTATGCTTGCCACGATCACATAGCTAAAACAAAAACAAAAACAAAAATGTGTTTAAATTTTATGGGGATTTTATTTATTTGGTAAATTGTGCATACATTCTGTTTTATAAGAACATCGTCCATTACAAGAATTCTTTTCAACCGGTAGCAATTTGAAATTTTCACAAGTGATTCTAAATACCCTTTTTCAATTAACTGTGCTATTTTTAGCTTTATATACAAATAATATCTCTGTTATTATATAAATATTTTGAATATCTCGCTTTGAGAAAACCCTTACATTGCATCGAACCATACCGATGGTATTTACAATGAGGAACTCATCAACCTTGAAGATAAAGTTCTTCTTCTACAGGTAATCAGATTTTTTTGTCAGTGATTGGCGTGTTATGTCCTTGTCGTATCTTCCATCTCCAAAAAAATTGCCGTATGACTCAATGCTTTATATCGTGCATGGTACAACTCAAGAAGTTCTACACGACACAACAAAAATGTAGATGGAATTATTTTTATCGATGCATTGCGAAGAACCGGAAAATAATATAAAAAGGTTTTAATTCAGACAAAGCCACAAGCTATCATTGGCGGATCCAGAAATTGTCCAAGGAGGGGGCCATTCAATTTGAAAATAAACAAGATACATAAATAATACATTAAAAATAGATGATTTAAAAATAATATATCTATATAAAAATAGTCAATACATAATTTAGTATGTATTCTATAAAACAAAGTAATTTTAACAATTAAAGAGCCCATTTCACAATTAAGTTTTAATAAATCAGAAAAATGGGGGGGAAAATCTCCTCAGGAGGGGGCCATGGCCCCCATGGCCTCCCCCTTGGATCCGCCAATGCAAGCTATCTTAAATCAGGTTTAGATTTGACTGATGGTATCTTCTCAGTCTTCTCACATTCTCAAGGACGAAGGATCTCTCAGCATTGTTCATCATTGTTGTTGATCAAACAGAGACAAAAAATATTGTATTTAGTATTAGAATACATTTGTAATGACATTATGAAAAAAAAAATGAATTCAGTCACATTTAAAATTAGTTATGAAATCAAGAATGAAATTTATTGCAAAATGGCAGTACTTTCCGTTGATACATTATTTGAGCAAATCTATAGATAGCCGTTCTTGAAAACGGGAAAGAGCCGCCATTTGTTTGACGTTCGTTTAAATGCGTTAGTCTGTGTTGTTCATTAAAATTTTGCATCGGTATGTAAAATGTCTACGCCGTGGCTCTTGAGGAAGTGGATAGTGATATGACTCGGTGCATAGGCCATCCAGCTTCTGAGTTTCCTCGGCACTTAGCGCAGATTAATGGTCCGATTTATTTCGTCCTGCGGCAGTCAGCGGTAATGTGTGACTCATCGCATCGGACATGTCTCGAGGGGCTTCCATCGTTCACATCTGACCACACTAAAGGGTGAGATAAGCATTTCGATACACTACAGATATATAATACCAAATAGACTTTAGAGCAGAGGTGGGGAACCCGCGGCCTTTTGGCAACTCTGGTGCGGCTGGTGTGGTTACGGGCATGAAGAATTTAGCCCCTGAGTGGTGTTGCCAGTAACGTAACGTTCCTGTTCCCTGTGAAGTATTTATAGGGTTATTGTTTTTTTATGCCGGCTCAGTTTAAAATTGTAATACAAAACACAATCGAGAATATGATTGTAGGTAGACGTAACATTGTCTTATATTGACAGAGGAAAATTAAAACAAAGATATTATATTCATTTGGGAAAGGTAAGTTATGCTTATAAATGTATTTATTTTGTTCAGCGGCCGAATTGCTGTTCATTTTTATTCAGCCATCTAATGTTTTGGGTGAAAAATGCAGGTCGGGCTTAGCCCACCTAGCCCAGTACCTAGAACCGCCACTGGTTTGAAGACATCTGGGGAAAAAGTATAGCGAATTGAGGATTTCAAATTTCACGGTGTTTACTGCGGCTTTATGTCGAATCAGAAAAATGAATGCGGCCTTTAGAGAAGAAAAGGTTCCCCACCTCTGCTATAGAGTATCGAAAATTACAGGTTTTCGTCTAGAATAATTTCCGCTTATTATTTTTTTTACATTTATTCCGACCCACAAAACACGCCACAGATTATGAAGTAGAGCAAAGGCTTAAAACCAGTCGACCGCAAAGCAAAATTTGTTTCGATCCTTATTATGATTGTTTGAATAAATTTAAGCTGCGTGCAGATTTTTAATCCTCCTTGGTTACTTGAGTTAAAAACTAGTAGGTTCTTCAAATAATAAAGATATTTTACCTACATAATATGTATAAAACATCAACAAACATTCTTATAAGATTATTATTCCAAGTTGGTTTGCCATGAAACATTTGGATATTGGAAGTATGCATGTCCCATTTAGACATTTTGAAGTTTCGGTTTTTTCCATGTCCCGGGACACGAAACATATCATTTTTATGTCCTGGGAAATTCTCATGAACCGAGAGAGTAGTACTTAGGGACTCCAACTCGGATATCCGGATATCCGATATCCGGATATATCCGCCCCTTTTTAACCATTCGATATCCGGATATCTGGGGAAATATCCGGATACTATTCGTTATAATTTTTAATGAAATATTTTACAAAATCGGCGAAAGATGATATGAATACTGGGGCATTTACTACCTGGGAGAAACCATTACTTAAGAGTAGTGTTTTTTTTACCTTCCCCAAACTCCGGTATTATGAATAAATATCTCATCTTGTTATCTTAATACTTAAAAGTTCGACGAATGGGCTCGGACGCGAGGCAAAAAAAAACTTTTAATGCCGAAATTTCATTCATTGAAGAAATGCCGTTGCAGTAATCTAATGCAGCTGCAAATTTTCAATATTTTAATATGATGGAATAGTATTGAAATGTGTATTGTCTCTATCTAAGACATTTCAGAAGTGGGAAATGATTTAGTGAGGATAATAATAAAGAACTTATGCAACGTTATTAACGGCCGAGGGAGTTTATAAATTTGTATTCAATAAGTTGGAAGTTCATTAAGTGAAGAATTTTTACATGCGATTAAAAAGAGAATGAACGAACGCCGACATAAAAAAATAATAACACTCGTGATATATCTACAAAGTGAAAATGTTCCCAGTTCTAATGAACATTTTCGATACTCAAATAAATATGAGACTATTTCTTTAGCACAAAGTATTATTAAGAGAATTCACCCAAATCTGTTATCTAGTAATGATGAAATCTCTCAGGACTCTGATGTAGAAATAACACCTCTCTCTTTTTCGACTTCCGAATTGCAACATGAAATGCTTAATTCTATTTTATCTCTCGTGGAAACTGACGACAATACAAATAATCTGAAAAAAGATTTTAAATACTTAGATCAATTAAAAAAAAGTACGGAAAAGTTGGAAGTGTTGCTTAAAACACTTCTAACAATAAAACCAACACCAACTGCAACGGAACGAGTATTTTCAACAGCAGGACAAGTTAAAACTAAATTAATATGAAATTTTTAAAATATTCTCTTATTTTTTAAATATAAATTGTTAAAATCTGAATAAATGACTTATATTACAAATGAACTCGTTTTTAATGTATTATTTTAGTACATAAATTTATATATGTAGTAATGTTTTGTTATTTTTATACTTACTGAAACTATCCGGATATCCGGATATATCCGGATAGTTTCAGTTTTACTATTCGATATCCGGATAGTTGAAAATGACGAATAGTTGAAATCCCTAGTAGTACTATAGTATTTTTTTTTTTTATACTTGAACAAATATTTCTTTGCATGAAGTACAATAGCATTCATTAAATATATATTATATTATATCTATATATTAATAGTCGATAATGTCCGTCCGTCTGTAAATTGTCCCCGATTTCCCCTCCCCCTGCCACTCCCCTTCACTCCTCACCAGCTCCGCTTGTCGCCATTTTTTTATTCTTACTAAAGACATATTTTTCCAATACACTCTTTATTTCACGAAACAAATCAAATCGCTGAAAATTTGAATTCTCATACAAAAAAGCGCCGCGACCGTCGATCGATCCCATAATTATGAATTATCAGCCGAGCTCTTTGTCAACTGAGCTAACGTCACAATTATCAGAATCGATGAAAATAGATAATATATAATATATTAAATTTCGTTTGAAAATGGAACCTTTCGTTTTTTATTTAAAAAACAGCATGCATATTATAAGTTTTATTTTACGCGCTTTCCTCAATTCTACTGTACCCTAGAGGTAGAGCGCTCGGCTGATAACCTGTAAGTAGCTGGTTCGAATCTAGCCTAGAGCGCTTTTTTTTGGGTTTATAACAATTTTTTTTTGAAAACTTTCTTTTTAAATCACAGTACATCTTGATCGTATGAAAATAAATGCTACCAAAATAACAAAATCCGATTGACTAGCGAAATATGTTTTTCAAAAAATAAATATAAGACGCAATTATTTCAAGATTTGTTTTTAATCTAGGTACATACGTGGTATAGTTAGTTGTTGGCGAAAGCATAATTTCAGTATGTGTAATAAAATAACTTCAGTAAAAATCATTATATATATTTTAAAAAACAAGTTCTATTTGGAGATAAGTCAACATTTTGATAATTTTGTTTTGATAAAATGTGCAATTAATTTATACCACTTTGCGTGTGAAAAATGATTATTAGCAAACTTAAACATTATTTCAAAAATTAAGTAATTTACAATTTAAAACTGCAGGGCTGTCGATATATGCGCCGAGGTCGATTTATGCTACTATGAAAAATGATTATTGGCAAACGTGAACATTATTCCAAAGATTTAATATTTTACGAAATTTCTGCCACTACGAAAAATAGTTGTTAGCAAACTTAAACATTATTCCAAAAATTAGGTAATTTACGAGGTCTATTTCTGCTAATAGGAAAAATAATTGTTAGCAAACTCAACATTATTCCAAAAATTAAATAATTTACAATTTAAATACTACAGGGCATGCTGTCGATATATGCCCCGAGATATATTTATTTTATTTTTAGAATTTCTGGCTTATTCAATAAATAGGTTTGTAATTTTCTGACTTCTTAAAAATGCAACAAAAATCTCCCCGTTGAGGTCAACTACAGCTATTATTTTTTTAATGCAAAATAATAAAAAATGTTTTGAAATAATGTTTAGATATATATTTTTTTTTTTACCATGTCCGCTCCCAATGTGGAGCATACGGACTTCTAATGGAGTTTATCTCAACAGAAGTGTTTCTACGAAAACTGCTTGTTACTCAGTTGCTCAACCTCTATTTTTCCAAAGAGAGTAGGAATAGAAGGAAAGGGCTAGGACAGGACTAGTGGTTAGCTAATCACTCTCGATACGCCCCGTTCATATGATTGGATGGGTGGGAGGGGGGAATTCAAGACATCGCATACATCCATGCCATTGAACAAAAATTCATAAATCAATTGAAAAATCAATTTATAAAAATGCCTGTACTGGGATTCGAACCCGTGACCTCCGTAGCGGTAGCCAACGACGTTAACCACTCGACCATAGAGGCGGCTAAATTAGATTATAATCGCAAAATAATATTATTTTTTTTGACTGAACATTGCCAATTTTTTCATTATAGTTCAAGATCTTAAAGTCAAACAACACTATCTATAGAATTCTTATTTTTCAGGAGAGACAAAAAACTCTTTTTATTATTTTGTAACCTTACAAGGCAGATTTGAAATTGAAGCCGAATGTTTTTGGGTACGATCTTAAAATATATTACTAAAAAGCAACTTTACGTAGTTGACGTTAAACTTCAGTGATGATTTAAGAAGAAACTAGAAAAAATAGACATAAAGTTGTTTGACAATAATGAAAAATAGCACACTCAGCAAAAAAAAAACACTTTTTTGTAGATAAAATTTGACTTTAAGCCTTCGAATTGTACATCAAAATATTTATTTGTTTACATTTTGTTGCTTATCCCTGCAGTGGCAGAGCCAAGCAGGAAGGACATGTCTGGTGAATATTAGTATCACTGCGGTGATATTTCTTATTGTAACAAAAAAAAAACATGTCATACCGAAATGTAATAATATACCAAAATGATGTATATTATAATTCAATCATTGATGATGACAAAAATAATGCAAAAAAATAAAATGATAAAAAATAAATAACTTAATATTAATTTTAAAGTCAAAAGATTAACTAAGCTTACTAAGTTTTCCAACATACTCGTAATCCAAGATTAAATGAATATGAAAAATTCTTACAAAAATATTTCTGAGTCATAAATATATCATTTTGTCAGAGTTATGACATTATAAGACTTCATTTAATACCAGAAGTAAAGATATCATAATAAATTTGGTGTTTTAATTCTACATATTGTTATTTTTAATTATTATTAATAATCTGTTTGCAAACAACAATAAATACAATCATCTGATCCTTATGACTTTTGTAGCATTATAAATTGTAACATTAAATTGCTGGGATAAAGTAGGAGATGGGGGTCAGCGATAACCTATATAATTATCCACTGGCGGATCCAGAAAAAATGTCTGGGGATGGTCATTCAAATTGAAAATATAAATATTCAGTCTAATCAAATGTTACCGAAGCTATGTAGTTTTTATCTGGATATTACAACTGAAATTGATGCTTATCTTTAATATCAATAAAAATATGCATCAAATCACTTTTTTTATCACATACAGGAAATAAAATAGACACTAAGTACCAAATTTTTTTTTTTAAAAGTGAGTATGCAGAAATGTTCCATGTCACACATTTTTGCATATTCCACTATTTTCCATGTTTTTTTGGTACACAGTGCCTATTTTATTTCTTGTGTTCATTTTGACTTATATACGCAGAAAAGATCCAAGGATGATTGAATCTTTTTAAAAATTTATTCGATAATTCGATTAAGAGTGTCTCATAAATGTTATAAACAAAAAAATCTTCGGTCTGTAAAGTTATTAATTTCGCGTCAATTCATTTCTAAAATAATGCGATAATGCAAAACATCTGTCCTTTTGTCATTTGTCCTTCAGATATAAAATTTTCCAATTCCAGTGTATAATTTTGACTGATAAATAACTGTTTATTGATAATTCTCAGCTGATGGGAAAAATAAAGGATAATATAAACTCTCTGTAGTCTTTTAATAGTAAAAACTGTATATGAGATAGAAGATATAAAAGAGTCACTGACCCAAACCTGTGGATCTTAATTAATATCAAAAACTAAGCCACAAATTTAAGAACATGACAGGCTTTAAATCCAGCGGGGTACATAACTCTGTTAAATACACTGTAACCACTTAATAAAAAATAATAAAATGCACAAAATACGTAATATAAAAACGATCACCGGTTTGCATAAAAGATAAATCGATGAAAAATTCTTTCAATAAAGATTTGTATGTTTCAAAGTAGTAAGGAACCACTTAAATATTTACTGGAATTGGATTACCAGTAGAGATTAAGTTTATTGCTGTACTTATATATATTATGTAATTTTTTTATCTTATCATTACAAGAATTATTACAGATTGGTAGGGAAACCACTATTTCATTTCAGAATTGAAATTTTGTTTTCCATTTTATCAATTTTACTTTTATGTTAAAATGAAATTTCTCTGACTACTTTTGGATCTATCGAAAATACTGAAGATTAATAAGTCTTCAATGATCTGAAAATCACTACAGGTGTTCTTTTGACACAAGAAAGTGGCGGAAATTTTATTTTTAGCTTAGCAAACCAATGATTATGAATGATTGTCGCCTGAGAATTTGATAAGCCAATTATTTGAAACAGAGAAAGATACAAGAGTTGTCATTGAGTCTGTTTTAAGCTCATTTCAAAATTATAACTGGACACGCTCTGTGTTGTGGTGCATAACATCAGTGCTATTTAAAAATAAACAAAGAAGTGTTGAGTGGAGTGTGTTCGTGGAGGGTGGTTGACTTATCAACCCTTGACATTTTTTTACTCAAGAATAGGAACATAAATTAAAGTAAGATATTTAAATTACAGTAACATTTTATTACGAAAACCATGAATTTTTATTTCTTTGCGATTATATAGTACTTACATGTATAAAATAATATCAAAATAAAAATACATACTACAAAGTGTGTTTTATGATTACAAATATAATGTCTCTCTACCTAGAATTGAGTTTAGTTAACCATAAGCATTTTTAATAATTATTTTTAAGGCTTACTTTTATAAAAAAATAATTCTTGTCTTAAAATACATATTTATACTTCATCATCATTAAATTATTTATTAAACATTATTTTTTTAATATAAAAGACCCATTAGATGTTACAGAATAATTATAATAGTTGGATATTTTTCAGTAAGTACTATTACATTTGATGGGAAAAAATATGTGAAAATAATGAAAAAACTCTGTACCTTTTGGGAATCATGCATATACTACAATTAACAAAAAAAAAACAGATCGGTTTTACTTAGCTAGTGAGAATTTTCAGAAATATATGTGGTCTATATAATATCATTTCTAACTATAGAAATTTTAAAGATCTTTGTATGTTTCTCATATTTGAGATATTGATTTCTAAATAAATAGCAAATTTTTATATTGTCAGCTTAGTGCAAGAAGACAGAAACTTCTATTTACTTAACATTTGGAAGATTTCAAACTACATAAAATCAATCTATCATTAGATTGACATGGACTACAATTAGGACTATCTTGTTTAAAGTAATGATAGTTTTATATTGAGCTAGTGAGAAAGAGAAGCAAATAAGTTTCAGAATAAATTGTATGAAGGAATTCTTTAGTTAAACCTTTTGTAGTAAAAGTGTGAGTCATGTGATTACCATGCTCAACCTTCAGAATTCATTGTCGCCTTTCAATCTCATTACTTCCTTCTGTAGCATGTTCGCATCTGGTTTGCTCCACAATGTAAATAAATCCTATTGATGGTAGCTAGGCGAAATAGGCAACCGCCTAGAGCGCAAACCATCAGGGGGCGCATAAATGGAGTATTAAAATTATTTTTATACACTCTTATATTTTTATTTTTTTTGATGTTTGTATTTGTTGAGAGCTTGAGCGACTTAGTAACAAACAGTTCACGTAGAGATACCTTAATAAGGAGGCCATGTGCTCCACATTGGGAGCGGGCATGGATATATAAAAAAAATATTTCTAATGATTACGAATTGCTTATTTTTCATTATTTCGGAAGAAAAATGGTACGATTTATTAAAAAATGGAGCGCGCCCATAACCGTTGCCTAGGGCGCCAAATTACCTCGCGCCTGCACTGCTAGGGGTACAGTTATTTTTACAAAACCACATTATTATGAACATTTTTTAATTTTACAGAGATAACACTATTGCAATGTGTATTAACTGAGGTTACTTCATTATTATGATACTTTATGACGTGTAGAACTTTACTACGCATCTAACATAATTTTTTCTAAAATACCACTTGGCTCACTTCACCTCTAATGTGCCCATTTATAAACAAATTAAATAATAACTACAAATAGTTAATATATAAACATAGATAAAGTTTACTCAAAATTTACTTACAAATAATTCATTGGGTAAAATATCAAGGTATTTCAGTTCTACAGTTTTTAAAAAGTTAAAGGTTGATAGCTATTTCGGCTTACGCCATCGTCAGAACTATGCTTTAAACGTACATTTACTTGGCTATATATACTGTCTAAGAAGAGATACACAATGCATCATATTATTTTTTTAAAAACCCAGACTGCTTATCTTTCTTTGTAACACTAAAATCACAGTTAATAAGTGCAATATTGTAATTAGAATTTGAATTAGTATGTTAGAGTGAATAATATGATGCATTGTGTATCTCTTCTTAGACAGTATATATAGCCAAGTAAATGTACGTTTAAAGCATAGTTCTGACGATGGCGTAAGCCGAAATAGCTATCAACCTTTAACTTTTTAAAAACTGTAGAACTGAAATACCTTGATATTTTACCCTATTAAAATGGAGTTCTACCAAGTAAATGCCAAATCAATAAATAATAATTCATTGGTTAGTTTTTTTTGTTTAAAGTATTTAAATCATTGTTACAGTCCTAATTTTGACAAATTGGATATGATTAATATTATTTTTTATCATATTTAATATAAAACACTTCCCAAAACAACTTAACAAAATTCGATTATAATAATTACATTAAAAGAAAATTTGCTAATCCATTGCTATCTTTGGTATTTTGTATCTCTTGCAGGGTCCAATAAAAGTTAATCCTCAGTAATCTCAATTCATACGTCTTCCATTTTTGGGTAATTTTAAATGATTGTTGTTTTTTGTGAAAAGGATTTATTATTATGACATTTTGGTATTATATCTTATTCAAGTAATACTTCAATTTCATTTGAATGATGATAAGAATAAATAAGTAAGTATTGAATTTGTGTCCATACAGATTTGCCTGTTAATGTTTGGTAATACAATAATATATTCATTTCAATTGATGCATAATTAGTGATATAAATTATATCAGGGTAGACCATTTTCAATCATTCTCTGCTGCTGTTTTCAAAGTACTGATTGATATATCTTGCCATTAATTACTATTATCACTTTTGTTTGTACTAGCAATATAGTACTGAAATTTTAAGCAAGACTATAATTGTTATTCAATGCCTAAGTTTAAATAAATGACAAATATTGGAAACTGGTTATACATATTTTGAAAATACTCATATAGAATTCATTTCCAATGGGCATATTGATATTCTGGAGCACGCAGAAGTACCCTTGGTTCGACTGGAGGATTTTATTGTTGAGTCACCGAGTGGCGTAGGTCACGTGCTGCGGATGCCTCTGGAGTACCTTAATCCTGTTTGCCTCTTCTGGGAACTTGTGGAATTACATAGTCCTGGACGACTCTCATGTACTGAGGGTGATTACATAGGGTGTTCTTGGGGGAACTGAGGGATGCTGGCATGTCACGGTAGAAAGCAAATTAATACATGGGAGACGCGAAATCATGAACGCGCCAGGTGGTTGCCATATTCTTCAAATTGGGAAGTGAATACGGTCAAAGAAAAGAAATTCTATTTACACTGATAACTACCTAACAAACTCATACTCATCTCAAAAGAGATGGATAGTGAAAAAAATAGTTGTTTACTTGTCTGTTCAATCCACAATAACAGTAGATCTCAACTCACAAAAACTTTCTGTGACAGTTTTTTGTTTGTGTATGTCTTGGGTAATTACACCTGTGTCTCTCCTGGCACTCAATTGGGTTCTTTTAATGCCAACATAGCAAGTACGTTATTGAGTAGTTGAGTACAGTAAAACCCCCATTTACACAGTCGGGACAGTGTAATTCAGAGTAGTGTAATTGGGGGAGTGAATCTCATACTAAATTAGGGTTTTGGTTTTTTCCGCAAAAAATGCAAAACTAAGATTTCCCTTAGTTTTACAAAAAAAATAATATGGACGAAATATTTAGTGACTAAGTGATAAAATGCAAAGCGCGCTAAAATCCAACACATAAACAGTCGCCCGGCTATACGTGTACAGCTTTGCACGTGTTGAATACACAAACGCTAGCCAACATTTGACTGTATGCGCTGCAGAGACGACTGCTTTGTAGCAACGAAAATGGAATGCGACAGCACAATTGGGGGATTTGCGGCGAATATTTCAAGGCAGCACGTAATTCGGAGTAATGTAATTGGGGGTTCCATTGTACCTTGGGAAGATTCAGAATCAAGCATATATAGTCTGTAGTGATTATCCGTACATAGTAACAGCATACAAGTATGACATGTAGAGGAATCAATAATAACATACGACAGTATACTTAGATGGATAAAAATTGTCGCATATTGTGCCTTGCTTAAAATATAAATTTTTCACTATTTTTAACTCAAATGGTCAACGGGAAGCAATACATTAGCAGTTACTAATTGTCAGAAAATTAGCTAATCTAATCTTAGTGTAAATTCTGGTAAAAAATGATTTTATCATAATATTATATAATCAAATTTTAGATTAAAGTTATTTGCTGAATCATTTAATATTTTTCAATAATTAATGCACTAGAAATATGCAAGGCCAAAATGAGAATATTGCTATTTTCGAAAATCTTCAATTGTCTATTCTTAATAAATATCTAGTGGCAAAAATACTGGGTTGAAATAAATGTTTTTTTTTCACACGGCTTCTGGAGAAAGCCTTAGAAATTTATAGAGACTATTACAATATCAACAGCTTTTGTTAAACGAGATTTGCTTGAATACTTTATGCTTCCAGTTCTTGCCGTTTAATCCAATTTTCAATCTGAGAACAATTTGAGCAAGATGATTTAAGAATAATGGTTTTTGTTTTTAAACTACAAGCATTTCAATGAAGGTTATTCAACGAGAACTGCTTGTTATTCAGTTGCTCAACCTGTTTTTTTTTTTGGAGAAAATAAGGATAGAAACATAAGGCTTGGACAGGAGCACTATGTATAAAATGGCTCACTACACATCACAGACGTTAAATAGAAACCGGGGATGTGGACTGGTGACAAAATACCGCCATTCTAACTACATTTACATAAAGTGCGACTCCGACTATGATTTATAAAAGATATAAAATTTTACATAGTTATGGATTTCGACTGAAGGTGCTTAATGGAATTTCAATATCAAATTTTGAACAATTCCATGCATTTTGTCACTAACAACCCAGGTATCGCCTTATGGCATCTTCAGGAATTCAAACTCATCTGTGAACGATTCAAATTAAAAAATTGATGTATATTTATTTTTAATATCTATTTAAATGCATTACTTTTTATATTTTAATTTAATCCGACTACTGCCCTCACAGAAATTCTCAAGACAATTTTCGAAAGTGTCTTTACTGGGATTTGAACCAGTGGACACGGCAACCAAGAAGACAATTTTGGTAATTTGCAAAAAACCACTACTTGGTAGTTTCAAAAAATATTCAAACTATCGATACACGTCGCATACAAATTAAAAGGTTATATCACATTTGCGCAGCAGCTTTTTGTCTTTCACTCAAACCATGAAAAGGCTTCCAGAGTGCTTTTTGCAACTCAATGATTTAAATACAACCCTTGAAACCAGCTACCAATATAATCTTCCCAAAATGATAATTATTTTTATTAATTTGAACCCGAATAGATAATATAATCGATATACCGCACGTGACAAATATTTCCTCAATAGATACCCATTGACACTGTCGAAAGCTTTTCAGTATAAATGCATTAACTTAAAATCAATATCACTGATACAAGATAAAATTGTTATCTAGCTCTAATATTTGATGTTTGCCGATCGGTAGCCATTATCCACTAAGCTGACACTAATAGTTTTTAAATGTCTGGCTTATTTTTGGAATTGAACTTATTACTAAGTGAATTCTCAGTAAATTACTCAATACATGTCATTTGTTTTTAAACCTGATGTATTTTTTTTAGAATTGTAGGTATGATTGTATCAATATTTTTTTCCTCGAATGCTTTATGTTATACATATCAAAAATATAGCAAAGAAAACTATTAAATGAATTTTTAACTTATTAACTTGTAAATCAGTAGCTTCCAAACTTTATGTTACTACGCCTCCATTTGAAAAAAAAATCACGGTTTCTCCTTTGTTTCATATTATAATAATAGGCACGTTTTACATGGTTGAAAAATATATTAACACAAAAAATAATCACAATTGACAGAATAATAACGACGACTGTGTAAAGGAAAAAGGACGTAACCCACACGTAACAAATTTTACAGGAGACGCAGAAAATGTTTTTTGACAATTTTGGGCCAATGGCAAATTATGAAATATGTACAACTTTAAGTGCACGGAGACCTTATACACTGGCGTGAAAAATAAATTGTAAATAATATAATTTTTAGAATATTTGAAATGTTTAAGTTTGCTAACAAATATATTTCGTAGAAGAAGAAATAGATCTCGGGACATAACGTCTTTCTTGACGTCATCGAAAAGGCGAAATCGGGGACATACATACGGACGGACCTTATCGACTATTAATATGTAGATTATGTTATAAAAGTTACAAAAGTTTCTGTCCATTTTTTGACGCCTAACAATATTAGATAAGTTTAGTGAATTTATTTATTTACCTTTAGTTTAGTGTTATTTCGAAGACTGATCATTATTATAGTTGCTATATTAATTTCAATTACTCTCCTTCATTTCAGGTGAAAATGTCACAGCGGTCCAGAAATAGCATGGACCACCATCCCAACACAGACAGCAGTCGGTTGCATTCCGTAGAAGTAAACAGTAACCGCCGGCCCCGAACTGTCAGACTCCACAGCTGTGAAGGCGACGGCTCGAAGGTTCCCCGACACAACATACACTCAATGTCTTGGCAATGGCCAATCCTGGTTCTAGGCTTAGGGTGTTTTATGTATTATTGTCTGCACTTATTAGACCATACCCTTCCTACCGTTCGAACATCCGAGGACTTGGTGAGTTCGCACATTCAATATATTTTTTCACCTTTACAAAACGTGTTTTTACATTATATAGAAGAGGCTTATGGGGAAACTGTGAAAAGTTGGGCAGGGTATGAAATGTGATATAAAACCAAAATAATGGAAAATTTACTTTTTTATTTTTAGAATAAAATCAATAATTTTTTTCATAATAATTCTCATTTCGATAATTAATTACCCACCATTTGAATCAGTAGGCATTCCCATTTTATAACAATTTAACGTTAATCACATGTAATTTCAAAGTCTACAGAGGTGATTATTTCCCCAACAAATTGATCGTCATTGAAATCAAATTGTTAGTAAAACAAACTTATATCACCATCAATAGCTATTAATTAAGTGATAAATAAATTTATTTCTTATATATTATATACAATACACTTATTTACCAAGTGTCAGTTTAAGTAACTTCTTGTACTTGAATGCCTGAAGATACCGAAAGGTGAACCTCAGGTCTACAAACATTTCCCAACTCTGCATAGCAGCGAGTTTTGGTTGCCAACAATTCATATACTATCAATTCATTCTAATTCCACCGATTGTACTAAATTTTTATTTTTGTATTTTTTTAAAAATCTATTTATAATTGAAATTTTTATCTGAATGCAAAAGATTTGAAGAATTTATATTTTTATAGCTCACTGTATCAGAAATAATCAATTTAAAAAATCTTGTATTGCTTATTATTATCAAAGGAGAAATTCCTCACCTACATTAGCTCTATAATAAAAAGTTTATTGTAGTAATTAACTGGGATTTACGATGGATAAAGTTCTGTAGGCTACTGCAAACAATAAATCAGTAACATTGGACTGACGTTATTTTGACATTGCATTTTATGAAATAAATAAAAATAGATTAAAACAATTATCATTCTTTTAATCCAATTTAATCGGTTGAAATTTCTTGATATGCTGAAATAATCTTTATCAAAGGTTATTTATAACATCGCTATATTGTGAGAGGTCAAAGTATCTTTCAGGAAAAGTGCATAGTTCAATAAGAGTAGACCTGGGCGAAATTTTTGGTGCGTGGGTTGTACTACAAAAATATGTTATTTTAATCATTCTATTTCCATACGTTTTGTCATTAACGACATTAACGATGAACTTGGACTGACGCCCCTTAAAAACTTTTTATTATTTATAAGAATAAAAATATTATTACCAAATTTTAAAGTTATCATGATTCATTTTGCTATTGAGTTGATTATAATGACTGATTAATAGGATTGATCACCATTAAGGTCATAACATATCGACTGTGGAAAAGAAAAAGGACGCTACCCACAGTTTTTTCAAAACAAGTTTTTTTCGATAATCACAATGTATCAAACTTGGTACACGTTCTATCAAAAGGATGCACTTGCAAATGCTGAATTAGTATCTAAATTTAGCTTTTATGTTTGAAAAAGATGACCTTGTAAAAAATTAAAAACAAGAAAAAAGACATTTTAAATTATGTCATTATGTAAGAGATATTAAATTATGTCAATTTAACACTAATTTAGAAGTATCCGTGGATTTCAAGGTTGTGTATAATTCATAATCTGCAAATGGCCCAAAATCATCAAAACACGTTTATTGCACTTCCTGTAAAATTTGATATGTGTGGGTTACGTCCTTTTTCCTTTCCACAGTTGATATAAATGCGTACTGATTTAAAAAAGGTAGGTATTTTCAGGTGTCTTATTATTTTAAAAATCAGGTTATTTTGATAGCTGGACAAATTTAATATTGAAATTTCATCGAGCAAGCACCTTCAGCCGAAATTCTAAATAACAAAAATTTATGTCTGGCTTTAG
Source organism: Himalopsyche anomala (assembly GCA_031772345.1). Classification (NCBI taxonomy): domain Eukaryota; kingdom Metazoa; phylum Arthropoda; class Insecta; order Trichoptera; family Rhyacophilidae; genus Himalopsyche; species Himalopsyche anomala. Next base: position 14,280,251 of record CM062833.1, on the reverse strand, counting down.
TTTGAGTGCAATTAAATTAAGTTGTTTTTAAGAACTGAATGTTAATTTACCAACAAATAATATATTGTTTAGTATAATAAAATACAATGTATCATCATACCAGCAATAATATGGTCAACCAGCAGCGTAGCCATGCAATATATAAGAGCCCAGTGAATAGGGAGCCCAAATTTCTACATACTCAGTATAACAAATTGAGTGTGGGGGCCCTTACGTGACATTTGTATGAGAGCCTCAAATTTATAGCTACGGTTGGCAACAATACATTTTTTAATTTAAATTAATGAAACTTTCGCAAAGCGTTGTCATTTTTTGCCTTACTTACCTTATCAACTGTTGTTTATATAGAAAAATATATAAATTTGTTATAATAAATAGTATAGTTAATTGATTCGGAAAAAATACTTCTATATAGCCAAAAGCACAGTATCATAACAGACTGTGACAAAGACGGCTTAAAGTTGAATCCGGTTCAAACCAGACAGGTATTTTAGTTTTGGTTGTAAACCTATTTCAATGGCTTACTGTGAGAATATTGCACTTCATACATTATTCCTTTTATCTTGATCCGGTTGTTTTTGTTATTGTTAATGCTTAGTAATCTTTTATCTTTATTGCTCAAATATACACGATATTACGACATAATAGCTGTGGAAGTAGTTATTAATTTTTGGTTTTTATGGCAGGCAAATAAAGAGGGCTCAATAACCCCTTAATCAGAAATAACAATTGATTCACGTAAGTGGTTGATAACATAAATATATTTATTGCCATTGGATTAAAGTCCGTTGAAGTCAAATATTACAGAGGGCACGAGCACAAAGGAATCGTATTTTGGTTATATTGGCAAATATTATGTTTAAGATCAAACTGAAGAATAAGCTAAATAATATTAAATGCGTCGTGAATTATTTTAAAAATAAAATTGATAACATTGTTATTTTGTTACAACAATAACAAGTTTTTAATTTTTATTCTGTAATATATTAAAAATATTTTTTTCCAAAAAGTCAATGCTGAATCGATTGAAAATAATATATGAAAAAAAGTTTATTAAACATATCGAATACTATTTTGTAGCATTGCATTGTAGCTCAAAAAAATTATTGAACTTGTTAAAATAAATTATATTATTCAAAGAGTTGTATAAATTGTTGGAATTTTAAAATCTCTTTTCAACATTTTATGGAATCACTTTTAAGGTGTTCACTGTCAAAAATAATAAAACATTTTTTTTTTAGTACTTAGTAGAATTTCACTTTGTTAAGAATTTTCCAAATTTTAATTGGGTTTATAATTGACATCATTTGCCACTTATATTTATGATTTTTTGATTGTATGTTATAGGTGTTAAGCATTTTAATTTTGTGTAATTAAAATGTAATTTGTAAATCCTTTTCATTGTTAATAGTTGCTTACACCTTTTATTTCAATTTAAATTTGTATAAATATCACTGTTTATATATTTTCCTTATCAGTTGATAATGCTCGCGATGAGCGAAACTGGTCCTGATCAAATAAATTTTATGTGGAATAAGTACTAAAAAAAAAATATTTTATTATTTTTATTTTATGCAATACTTGATCACCATCTATCTGATGGATTACATTAAAGACTACATGTAATCCGTATCTATTTTAAATTTCCGATTACTATTTAATTCATATTGATTACAGCTGAAAACGCCACATATATTTAGCGGAGAGAGATCTCGAAACATTTTAAGACGACTTACGCATATGGGTCCTAGAGTTGTAGGAGATGCTGCCAATGAGATTGAAGCCCCAGAAATTATTATAGAAGAGCTGAGGCAAGTTAAAGAGGCAGCACATTCATCGCAGTCACTCCTTTATGAGGTATTCTTACAATGTTGAATGTACTTGATGATAATAGTATTATCATTGAATACAAATCTACCGATTGATACATTTTTTGAATAGATCATTATTCTAAGCACAATTTTATTTCTAACACCATTAGTGTATAGTCATGAAAAGGCAGAAAATCTCTGTTTTCTTTAGCTTCATCCATTTATCAGTGTCTGCAATGTAATCGTGTTATATATATTTTATGTATAATATTATCAATATCTCAGTATTTGTCGGGTTCGTGATCGTTGGCTTTGGTTACGAAGCTCAAATATTCAGTTGGCAGATTTTTAAATCGATTAATGGATTTCTGTTCGAAGACATGGATGCCTGCGATGTTTAAAATTTACTCTCACTGTCTATCTGATCCTAAAAATAAGGTATAGCAAACAGTGGCGTATTAAGCACATGAGAGGCCCCAGGCACAATAAAATTTTGAGGCCTGTTTTTCGGATAACATAAAAACATCGAAAAAATTCATGTAAAATAATAAAAATATATATATGCAATTTTGAATAAAGAGCAAATGGATTATATACTATAAGCCATTTTTGAGGCCCCAAACGCACGCCTCGTTCGCTTATAGGGTAATCCGCCACTGGTAGCGAAAGCAATACGATAACCACTTGTCCTGTGCTAGACCTGTTTTTTTATCCATATTCTCTTTGAAAAAGAGGGCTTGAGCAACTGTGTAAAAAGTAGTTCTTGTAGAAAAACGGTTGAAATAAACTCTATTAGGAGTCCGGTAGGGCTACTCTCAACCATATGGATATAGACACTTATTTTGGACGGTCTGAAATATTTTTGTATTAGTTTTTAACAGTTGGTATAAAAAAAGAGTAGTACTTGGATATTTTGATCTGTCAAATGCATACAATGTTGTAGTCTACCACATTAATTAGGTAAGAAGAATGAAATTTTGTATTTCAAATTTTTAATGTCTACGCAGCGAATGTCCATTTTTATCAACAATGAATGTTTTTAACAGATCAACTATAAGAACCAAAGTATCTTCTTTGATGACAACAGTGAAGCGTTAGACTGATAAAATATGACAACTGTGAACATAGATATAATCGTGTTTCCATCCGTCCAACCGTCGAAAACTAGTACAAAACAGTGTTATGTATTTCATACTGTCTAAAATAAGTGTCTCACATATGCTCTACATTAGAAACGGACATGGTTTAACACATTGATACCAAACAAGTTTAATTTTAAACGATTCTTTGTTTTTAAGTATTAATTAATTGATTATATTTGTTCATTTTTAGGCAATTATTTTTATTTTTCTGATCACTTCACTGAAAAAATTCACAGAAAGCGTACCCGCTTGCTTGAATTATGAATAACAACTCAAAGCTAGGTCTTCCTTGCTGGTCACCGGTTACCTCCATGGCAACTAAAGTGTTAAAAATATAGTAATACATAAATTAAAAAATCAGTATTGAGGATATTTCAAAAAAATTAAATTAGATTATCATGTTTTAGTAGATAATAACAGTATGCAATTTTTATATTGGTAATCATTTTACAATGTCAGTGCTACAGCAGTGTTTTCAATCGTATTCAAATTCACTATTTAATTTTAAAAGTTACAAAAAGGAAGTGGCGCTTATCAATTGGAATTCGTGCCGGGATTTACAAATATTTACAACAATATTCAAAATGTTGTCGCCATGATAGAAGGCAGCAATTCCTCGCACAGCATCTTACTCAACTGCCATTATGATTCTGTTCCCACAAGTACCGGTAAGAACACAGATATATCATAATTCACAATAATTATAACTTTGCTATTGACTTATTGTAAGTGGAATAACACGCAATAAAAATAAATAAAAATACATTCTGTATAAATAAATTATATTTATTTATACAGAATGTTTAAGTATTTTCCAACATATTAAAATGCAACAAAAATGATCAGAACATTTAAAGTTATGCATATATATAATAAAGTACAACAATGTAGAATTGAACTGACATCATAAAAATCTGAGTTCAATAAATAATGTTGATTTATATCAAGGTGATGAATTAAAATACTAATAAATATCTACTTTTAGGTGCATCTGATGATGCTATAACATGCGCCGTGATGCTTGAACTTATTCGAGCTCTTACAATTGCTGAAGTCAGGTTGACCCACAATATAGTGTTCCTCTTCAACGGTGCCGAAGAGACGCCATTACAGGTCTGTTGTGAACTTTTTTGTAATGGGTAAATTTTAACAGCATCTTCTATATCAACCCTTTTGTGAACACATTAAGATAAGTGTATATAAAAATAAGCCATTCAACAAGATAAGGTATATCGACAGTGGAAGGGAAAAAGGATGTAATTCACACATAGAAAATTTTACAGTAGGCACAAAAAACGTGTTTTGATGATTTTGGGCCATAGGGAAATTATGAAATATACACAACCTTGAAGTGCACGGAAACTTCTAAAATGGTGTTTCAATGACATAATCTAATATTAATTAAAGAAATTGTCAAGGAAAAACCATTTTTTTAGTTTTTTTTCTTCGTTTCAATTTTCACAAGCTCATCTTTTTTCAAACTTAACACCTCCATACCCATGATGCAATCGTAAATAGTTGAACCAATAAGTCATTCAATATTTCTCTTAATATTGTCAATAAGTATTTATCACTTTAGGTATTCTAGCATATATACATTTTTAAAATTATTTTTTAGCTGCTAACTTAGGTTTAAATACTGTCAATAAACGGTGAAACTGAGATGCCATGATGGCAGGAAACATGATTTTTTAGGATGGCATGTTACGGGTTAAAAGCGAAATTTAGATACTAGTTCGACATTGGCAGCATGCATCCTTTTGATAGAACGTGATAGAAGTTTGATACATTGTGATTATCGAAAAAATGCTGTTTTGAAAAAACTGTGGGTTACATCCCTTTTCCTTTCTACAGTCGATATATTAATATCTTTTATTGCACAAGTACACTTTTCGTCTTAGTAAATTTCTACTTCAATTCTGTTTGCCGTATACAATTTATTCAATAAGCAAGCCACTACTACTATCTCATTACCATTGAGTTTTCATAAAATTTCTTTATTATTCCATGTTACTAGGGGAGCCATTTATTTTTATCTCACGAATGGGCAAAAAGCGTACGTGTAGTATTGAATCTCGAATCGGCCGGAGCGGGAGGACCAGCTTTACTCTTCCAGTCGGGACCAAAAAATGCTTGGCTTTTAAATGTAAGTAAACACTTTATGCATAGAATAGTTGACTTTTCTATATACAGGCTAAGAAAATATTATTTTTAACTCTAAATAATATTGGAAAATTAAAGGTGATCACATCAGTTACACGTATCTATTCTTTACTATACAGTGATAATTATGAAGATTTTTAAAAAAGATTTGGTAACATTTATAATTGTCAGTTATTTTTCAAACTGCATGTTGGCAAATTATTTCCGAGAGAGAATTGTTAGATCTTGTTTTCAATAACAGGATAGTTAAAGAGATACATTTTATTAAAAAAATATATTAAATTATGGAATAAATTAAGATGGAAACAAAAAACATTTTGTGGATAAATTGCAACACTAATAAAAAGAATAAATAGAAAAAGGAAAGACTACACTACTATGAGATATAATTCAATGCAATTGTGAATTCAAAAAATTATGTTTCAACAAAAAATTTGCTCTGTGGAAATTCAATCAAAAGGCTATTTCTAAACAATTCATTTGAAAATTACCACATTGTTTTTACAGTACTGTTTGGCCATGGATAATTTAAAAAAAAATATAGAAGTATATTTCTGGCATAAACTGTCAACAGATATAACATGGTTATTTATTCCTTTACCTTCCCTTTTTTTTAGTATTACGCGGACACTGTCCCTCACCCGCATGGTCAAATTGTTGGTGAAGAGTTATTCCAAAATGGAGCGATTCCCTCCGATACAGATTTTAGGATATTTAGAGATTTTGGAAATATACCAGGTAAGTCAATTCATACACAAACTAAATATAGCTGTTTCTAGTCATGCAAAAATAGCAGTACAGTACACTATAAATGTGTATAAATAATAATCTAATAACCAAAATCACTATAAACTAAAAGCCATAAAGGGAGGTCTTTTTTCCAAAACAAGACAAAAGCAAATCAATTGTTATGCAATCACCATACAGTTTTAAGCTGTTTGCAGGTAAAAATTACCTATAGTAGTCACGGCAAGATTGGCATATAGTAGTTCTTGATCTGTTGAAATGCAATCCATAAAAATAAAGTAGATTTACTGCTATTTTCAGCTTATCAAGGCCAGTATATGAATTCTAAAAACAGATAATAGTTACAATTGATTAAATTTTAGTCATGATCAGCGGAATAGCCTCCTCGTAGTAGAGTCGTTAATTGTATGAGGGCCCAGTAAATAGAGGGCCCAAATTTCTACATACTCAATAATATAACAAATGCGTGACATTTGATACAATATTTTGGATGATGTGATACCAATGTTTGCGTTTTATTATTGAAATTTCTGAAATATTCTTAAATATATATCAAATCGCTCAAGATAAAACAGTACATCATATTTCATAGAACACAAATTTTACAGGAGATGTAAAAGACTTTTCTATCTCAAAATTCAAAACAATTTATTGAATGAGCTGGCAAATATTTTATTAAGCCCCATTGTAAAGAAGTAAAAGTATCAAAATTTTTATTATAGATTTAAAAGAAGAGACGATAATCGAATAAAACGAAATCACCAATGAAGTTTAATGTTAACTATGCAAAGTTGTGCGTTTTTAATGTTTTTTAAGATAGTGCCTAAAAATATTAGTACCACCATAAGCAGTATAAACATACATTACACAATAAATTATAAATTTTGATAATTAGGTTTTAAATTAACATCTGCTTTGTAATGTTACACAATAATAGAAAGCGTTTTTTAGCTCTCCTGAAAAGTTACACTTTTGTAGATAGTATTGTTTGACTATCCTCGATATATCTTACAATAATTATTCTTGTTGGACTTAATCACATATATTATATAAAATATATTATGTACATCTGTTTTTAGGTCTGGATTTCGCTTTCTGTCGTAATGGATATGTGTATCACACCAAGTATGACACAGAAGAGTATGCTCCACCTGCTAGCCATCAACATCTTGGAAACAACATTCTTGCATTGTTAAAGAAACTTGGACATGCTCATGAACTTACAGACATGAAGGTCTGAAAATAATGAAAAAATTAAACAGTGCTATTTATACAAGTTAAATTGAAATAAAAAGGTGTAAGCAATTACTAACAAGGAAAAGGATTTACAAATTACATTATAATTACACAAAATTAAAATGCTTAACACCTATAACAATATAATTAAAAAATCATCAATAAATATAAGTGGCAAATGATGTCAATTATCATCATTTGCCACTTATATTTATTGAATTCGTTAATCATTGTAATTAAAATTAATGCCAAATGCTTTCCTTAAAATGTATGTATTAATATTGTTTCATTTTGTTTTAAGGCAAATTCAGGTGGTCAAATGGTGTACTATGACTTTGTAGGATGGTTCATGGTACGTTACTCTGTGACTACGGGAACAGTTTTGAACAGTATTACGATTTTACTCTCCATTTTCAGCATTGTCATCTTCATGGGGCGAATGTTACAGTGTAAGGACTTTGACTTTTATACATTAAAATATAGTTTTAGAATTATTGTTGATTTTTCTGCTTGTATGAGAAAAACTGATAAAATATGTAATCAATAGCCTATTCTCATAAGTTTATCAATGAAACAGTGCAGTAAATTAAAGTGGCTTCTCAATAAGCCTTTGAGCACCGAGCGGGGTCATTAACATAGCTGAAATTCTCTTATTTCAATCATTCGCTGAATACCTTTCTGACTTTTTGTATTTATCGAAGTCGTGAATTGAGCATGTTGTGATATTCAACTCAATTTCAATAAAGTGATTTTAGTGAAAACTTAAAGTGAAAGTGGTTAGAGACTTCTTGCACTAAGCCGACGATATGCAATATAATTCATCTCCTACAGTATAACATACTCACCATCTAAAAATTTAGTGCCGCTGTTATCAAATGACTTGATCTTCTGGTCAGGAAAAAAATTAATTCAGATATTACTGCAGCATTATCTCTGGAGACTATTCGCTATTCAAATACTAAAATATGATCTTTTTTTTAATGGATTATATTTTATTAGATGCTTATACTCATTAGGCTTACAGTTTTACATGCTTACAGCTTCATATGAGGAGGTTAGAAGCAAAGGTAGCAATCTTGAAAAAAAATAATTGTCAATCTATGGATGCAGAATCAAAGAGCTATAAATTCTTCAGCTTGTGAGCTGATATTTCAGTAGAAAATCTGTTTTCTCTAAATTCGCTTTAGAAACAAATTCAGCTTCTTTATTTTAAGCGTTTCTTCAAATACAAAAAATTACATGACAAAATGTTTGCTCAGCACATTTGACAAAATCATTATGAATCGCAATATTCTACTGTAATGTATAGCACACAAAATAATACAAAAATGTATAGCACACATAAATTAAATTAATTAGTAATGCTTTTCTTCAGTTTTTTATGTTTTTCTCAAAATGGCTTCCGTGGTAGATTGGTGTCTTTGCTTTTGACCCCCTCATTTAATTATCTAATAATCAGAGATCATATACCAACCTAACGACAGGGGCTATCTTTTAACATTACAAATAAATACTTTAGTCAATAGTAGGGGTGGGGAACCTTTTCTTCTCTAAAGGCAGCATTCATTTTTCTGATTTGACATAAGGCTACAGTAAACATTGACTAGGGAATCTTTGGCCGGAATTTACGAATTTACAAAAAATACATAATTACAGAATTGGCCAGAAGGCCGCACCAAGGTAGCCAAAAGGCCGCAGGTTCCCCACGCCTGGTCTTGAATTATTGGAACAGCTATTGATTTTTTTTACTGAAAACTTTTCTATTAAAGTCAAATCTGTATTTTAGCTTTTACTCGTTTAGTTTTACTGTACGTAATCTTACATCTTTCCAAATATATTCGCGTTTACACTACACACATTATCAGAAATAATTATCCTGTTACAGGGAAATGGCTGCCGCAAAGTTCAGGTTCCTTGCGCAAGATCATTGCTAAAAACAAATTACTTGGGAATTTTTTTAAGAAAATAACAAACAAGAAACAAGCAGTGTCTCTTGCAGAAGGAAACTCTGCATACGTCATTGTAAATGATGAAAAATATATTGGCATTTCATCAGTTCAACATGGCAGAGGTAATTTTGGTTATTTTAAAACATACATAATTGGATGAATAAATAGCAACTATAATCAGATGATGCCTTCCAGTCACAGTTAGTTAAACGAGAAAACATATCCCACCATTTGAAATATGGATGATCAATCTTTATTTCTTTAGACCACATATGTAAAATTGTCTATTGCTATCAAAGTTTCAAATAGCATATTTATATGGTTTAAGCTAAGGTGTAAAGTCTAAATTATATTTTTTTCCACTTAATTTTGTATTTGGTTAAGTTTCACATGGTAATTTTAGAAAAATGTGTCCACCATTAAGTGTTCACTGCCTGTTATTGGTGGAAAGGCATTATATCAAAAAATAAAACACTTGTACTAATTCTATATTATTAAATTCCAAATAATGTGGAATTAGTACAAGTGTCTTATTTTGTAATAAAATTTAATGTGCTGTAAAAAAATAAGTTCAATGAATTAAATTTGAATCATTCATATAAGAAAAAATATATTATCTTTATGTTAAAAGCTTTGAAATCTTTATGTTAAAAACTATTGAAGGCAATCCGAATAACGATAGCGAACGATAATCGCAAGTAATTTCAAAGAAAATTGTAATTGTTTATGTAACTTCTTTTGAATGTCATTAAAATCAAAACATTAGTCAAATTAATACAGATCGCTATCAATAACTTTTAACTTAGTGATAATAAATTTTATTCTTATATATACACCATACAACTATTACCTAAGCGCCAGTTCAAGTTCATCTCATGGACTTGAATGCCTGAAGATGCCGAAAGGTTAAATCCGGGCCGTTAGAGATAAAATGTGTGGAAATGTACAAAATTTGAACGATTCAAATTTAATATTAAAATTCTTTCAATCTTGAACTAGAAAAAAAATAGTGCATTAGATCTACATTTATTTCTCAAATCGGTAGGGAAGTGTGATAATGAAAACCCCTCAACCACATCATCATTATTTTAATATAATAAATGCTTTGCAGCCTCAGAAAAAGTTGGATACATACAAAATCTCTACACCATCAGTAATATGCATTTAGTATAGAGAGTGAGAGTATGAGCGGGAAATTAGCAGGTTTCCTGCAATTAAAAATTCAATGAATTAAGCTTGATTAACTACAGTTATTGCATATTATCATGCAGTTATTCTCTAAACGAAAATACTTTCAAAATCTCAAAGATCAAGAGGGAATTTTGGCAACTAGTCTGAAGTATGCTTTAAAACATATAACTTGTATTTACATGTTCGGCGAAAAAGCCATTTCTGGTGCCTAAAGTTTTAAAAATTTAGATGAAGCACCTCCAGCCCCAGTTGAAGAGACTGTACCCAGTGAAATGGCACCGGCGCAAGATCCTCTGCAAGAAACTTCTGCAGTTCCTCAGTCACCAAAAATTGTTAAGAATTGTATAAAAATTATCTCAACAATATTCACTCTCTCTATTTTCTATATTTCTTCCCACTATCTTCTTCTCCTTATATTTTCTGCAGATTTCTATTTCTTCTTCAGAATCATCTTCTCTTGCTATCTTGCTTTCTTTATAATATCTATAAATAGCTTCTCATCCGGGGCTGCTGCAAATTCTATTGTGAAAGATTTCCTTCGCAAGTCAAAGAATTTATTGCAGTATCTATCTTAACCCTTTAGACAGTTGCGACTTAAATGAAACTATAATTATTACTCAAATAAATTTGTTGATTTTTAATCATTCACTTAGGCCTATCCCTCTATAGGCAGGTTTTTTAAATGTGGATGTCTGAAGGGTTTAAATGCTTTTATCTATTACTTTGTTAATGCTTATGCTTTATTATTATAGTTTAGTTAATACTATTTTTTAAATCAAATTGAAGGTTGATAAATTTGATATTTCTGTCTTTGAATATCTACGTGACACATGTTTTGCTTAAGTCTGCTTTTAAGAATCTTTTTACATATTTAATTTTCACACGCTTAATATTTTTATGAACAAGTAATTATGAATAAACTATAATGTAAAGAAAATTTTCTTTGTGTTTTGTCTGAAAATGCTTCTCAATGAAACAAAACATGTGTCACGTTTTGTAAGATAGCAAATCATATTTAAAAATTTAAATGAAAATGAATATCTACGACTGCGGAATCCATTCAAATGCATTTTTGATTATTTCTGTTGTTCTGTTGTTCTGTAGTCCATACAAAAGTAATATTGTTTATTATGAAATCCTTGACTAATGTAATTAGTTATGATCTCATTTTGTATTGCTAAGCAGAATCATTGATATAATTCAAACTTATTTGAATATGAATATTTCTTTTCACAATCACTTGAGAAACTAAATGCTGTTCGACATTAAAAACAAATTCAATGTAAGTTTAATTTATGTAAAAAAATAGTTTACGAAAACAATTATTTTTAAAAAACGTACAAATTCGATCTAGATATTAGCTTAATACTTTGACAATGAAAACAGGTATAACAATCTACCATAACTTTATATGTTTTTTCAATTTCTGGGACTAAATTTCTCATCTTTTAATTAATATTCATATGCCAATTTAAAATTAAAATTGATATCTTTGTTAGTGTTACGAGTGGCGTGTGCTTCGCCTCTTTGACAAGTATCCTCAGACTGTCTGAATATGCCTCTGAAAGAGACAGAAGTAACAAAGCCAATGGAATAACAAAGTCATCATTTTTATATTTAAAATGAATTTCATAATATATTTAAAATTAATATAAATATTCAATTGATAAAATATGAATTATAATATATAATCTTTAATAATTGAAGGTCTTATAACAGTGATATTCATCAGATTTTGACAATTCCAATTTTTCAACAGCCACTGCCTGGATCGAGCTGGGCTACGCATTTGGCGCTCGTATGGCAGGAATTTTAGCTGTCATCGTGGCAGTTGTCATTATTGCTGCATTCATAGACGGAGCGGCCCCACTCGCCATGCCATGGTACTCAAACGTGTGGCTCATCTTTCCGCTGTATTGGTGCCCAGGCCTAGCCGCATACAGTCTCGTTCCAATGCTTGTAGACACATGGCGGAGAAAAAAGGTCCTTCTTATCATACTTTTTTAGAAACAACATATCTTTTATCATAAATTTTAGCTAGTTACGAATAGAGAACACATAATACTTTTTTGTCTTTCTATATCTGTCTATCTGAAAGAAAAACACTCTCTGTCTGGTCATAGTGTTCATCAAGCGAAATGTGTATCTGTTGACAGGTGACACTGCCATCTAGTAATTTCTGATATTTTTAATATAAAAGGTTATTAAATTTGAATCGTTCAAACTATGTACATTCTCATAGATTTTGTCACTAACGACCCGGGTTTCGCCTTTCGGCATCTTCAGCCGTTCAAGTGCACGGGTGAACTTAAACATCCGTGCACTTGAACGCCTGAAGATGCCGAAAGGCGAAACCCGGGTCATCAGTGACAAAATCTGTGAGAATGTACATAGTTTGAACGATTCAAATTTAATATGGAAATTCCACCAAGCACCTTCAGTCGAAATCTTAAATTATAAAAAGTTATATTTTTCAATAGTTCTACAACGAAAATCTGTACAACATACTGTGTATACTAACAATGAAAAGATATTTAATGGTTTTACAAAAGTATTTGTACATTGTTGATTGATCTTAGAATATTTTTATTCTTTATTTCAGCGTGGACTATCTCTATCTATGTCAACTCAGTTGAATGTGATTGCATGCCAAATCCCTGTTACAATTGGTCTTTTAATTATGACATGTTCTGGAGCTAGATCAGCGTCCATACTTCTTTTGCCAGTATTTTCCTCAGCTCTAGCGAATTTCGTCATCTATTTGACTCCACTGTATCTATCAGGTCAGTTAATTATTTCTTTACTTTGTCCTATCACAATGAAGTGTGGATAAACTCCTAATAGATCATTTATCAGGAGAATCAGTTGACAGTATGATATTCAATATCCATATTCATGCATGTTTGCGATAAAAGTATGAAGGAAAGGAATAGTAAATAATTATTCAGTCTCTCTTCACCCATTTTAAGCATAGTAACAATTTAAGATGGAAAAGATACCTCCATTATTTCATAATGAAATGGCATTCTAATGGAACTCATAGACAGAATAAACATTATTACAAAAAACAATTTCAAATGTTCAAGATTATTTTTTTTTGATTTCCTGACACAATTTAGTTGAACAATTTAATAAAATTATTAAGGTCACATTTCCGGTATCTACTATGATGTAAATACACCGGATTTGTCGTAAAGTAAATATTAGGTGCTTAAAGGTAAGCTATTTTACCACATTTAATTTATTAGAGGAAGTAATTATTTTCCCATCTTTGATTTTGGGTGGCATCTAACAATCACTGTAAAAGTAAATAATGTAGTTTTCTGAGTTTGGAAAATCAGCCAACCATACATTTAAGGAAATAATATGAATTGTTTTTGCGAACATAATCTTGTGACAAGATAAAAAAAAAGCGGCACGATTAACGCTAGCAGAATGCGTGTCATTCAGAAAAAAAACATGAAAACTTTTAAGAAATACTGCGTAACTAATGCTCTTAATATAAAATAATATTTTATGAGAAAACTGAGATTAAAAACAGCTCTGAATATAAATATGATTCCAAAATATTGAATATTGGATCTAGCTTCAGACTCTGGTGGAGTTTTCATAAGAGAGTGATAAAATACATATACAAAACACTTTTTATTTTCAATATTTTTTATTATTACTTATGTATTTTTATTATTATTTTCATCAAAGTCATTTTACGACCTCAAACTCTTTATTTTGACAGCAAAGCCTTAATAATGATGTGATAATGATACTTAAAATAAGTGTGTGCCACATTTTCATATAATTTATTTGATTTCAGTGCACAAATGGGTATGGGTGTATCTATTCATCCATATTCCTCATCTGATATTCTCTTCTTACCTCGCACTACTGGGGTATATGTTTTTCTTGCCAATTATGGGGCGTTCAGGTATTATCAACGGAGACCTCTACATGGCAGTGGTTTCTGCCATATTTTTGATCTTCATAACAAGCTTTGCAGTAAGTATCGAAATTTTTAACCGATTTTCATGTTTCAATCATTTGAAAAATTAATGCAAAATTTTAGTTTATTAGAGCAGGGTTTCCCAAACCTTTTCTGCGATGGAACAGTTAGAAAATCTGGAAATTTTAACGCAACACTTTTTTTAGGGTGGGTAATTCCTAACAATTAAAATACAAACAAATATGTTAATAAAAAAACTATAGAGAACTCTTCTGAAAAACTCAACTAGAAATCGTTTTATGGCTAATCTTTGTTTTTTTGTTTCAAATTAGAATCACTGATGAAATCAATTACATTTTTAATCACTTGCTCTTAAGCCTACTGGCTTAGCGGTCACAGAAAATGGGTTCTAAGCCTTGGAATCATCCTTACTAGTTATTGAAAAATAATGCAAATGAGGTGTTTTCAAGTTATGTAGGTGTTCGTGGAACACCAGTGTTCCGCAGAACATAGTTTGGGAAACCCTGTGTTAGAGAATTAGAAAAAATAGAGTGCCAGTAGATGTTTCAGTGAAAACCTAAGCTATTAAATCACCCTGAAAAGTTGCCGATGATCATCTATAACTTTTCCGGTTCTAAGCTCAAGAAATGCGACCCCAATACCCACATTTTCTTAAATATCTATTTTAATATGGGTGATACAATGTTTATAATTAAGGTATTCTTATATCATAGTTTTTTGGACCTTTTGTAGTTTATATAAATACGATAAGATAAGAGATAAGCGCCCGCTTATCAGCGATCGTTTGTAAGATAATAGGCTGAACGCCGCTCAGCAAAGCAGGCCACATGCGGGCCAGTAGCACATTGATACTTGCAGTGAAACGACGTATATTTTACGCGCAACTTAAAATATGATTATTTATTAAAAAACCAAGGATTTTTATAAAAAAATGTATGCGGAATGATGCAGAGAGATATTTTAAAGCCCGTAGACTATTTATTTTTTTGAAATTCATAAGAATAAGGCCAATAATGAGGAAACCACTGGGGTCAAAAATGACCCCCATCGCCAGAGACGTATTTTTCTAGTCTCCGAGCCGCGAGAGATAAGAGATCATCCATATATGACATCATGATCTTGCGGGGTCTCACACAATGTGATGATTTGTGATAAGGGCACTTAGAAGGCGTTGATAATGTGATGTGACTAAGCCGATATAAGTATTATAAAGATATTAAAAAAGTCCTTGCATGTTATGGTTTATTTATTATTGATGGAGATGATATAGTATAATAGACTTGCTACATTGTAATTAATAAAACCATTTTAATGTTGAATATTCGTTCCAGGCACCACTGATGAGTTTGGTGAGGAGACCAGGAATAGTGTTGGCCTTTTTGATGACATTTTCGTTGGTGACCATTCCGGTTGCGCTGACCACTTTCGTTGGACACCCTTACAAAGCTGGCCCGAGTGACCCAGCGCCCCAGAGATACTGGATTATAGTAATTATTATTGTTTTACTTGAAGGCTAAACATTACTTTTTCTTCTAACGTAAAATAGTTGAATTTGTTCCGTGAATAAGAATGAGGCACATATTCTGAAGAAAAGAAGTTACTAATGAAATGATGAACATCATATTCACATGACAAACATTTCAAATATGCAAATATAGTTTTTACTAAACTACTACTTTTTGCCTTATCAAAAAATAAGCACAGCATTCTTGTTTATTGAAAATTCACATCCCGTATTCTTAAGTACACAGAAGTAGCCTATTTCCAGTCAATAAATTAGCCAGAAAACTGAGACACCAATTTGTTGGGTTAATATGGTTTCAGTAGAAAAAGAATTCGTAGCTTATATTAAATGTATCTTCAAAAAATAATCGAAGAATAACGGGTAAACATTGAAATCAAGACACAATCATACCCCATGGATCAACTTGAATTATATCTAATGCCGATGCTTTTGCTTAAAAAAAAGGTGCCGGAACTCAATTATTTTTTTTCTAATTATGTTCATTCTCATTGTGAAGGATATGGCTTCGTAATGGAGGTATCTCAGCAATTTATTTTTTACGAGACCTGCTTCTTAGTCTGTTGCTCAGCCTCCCTTTTTAAGGAGACTAACAATAGAAAGAAAGTGCCAGTACTGGACTAGTTGTAAATTAATTGCTCTCGCTTCACTCTGTTAATTTTAGGATTGGAAGAGTGGGAGTATAGATATCACAAATACCAACGTCTTCAAACAGAAATCGATCTCGCTGGTCTAATCTTAGTTCTGATAATCCTTTTTTTTTACTTTTTCGGAAGATTGATTTAAATAATGATACAAAAAATATTTTTTCTTTCATCATAAAAATAAAGTTTTCAAGGATTTTTTTTTTGCAAATATTGAAATGAAATATTAAAAATATCGAGAGAAAAAGATACCAGAACGCTGTTTCACCGCGTTACATGGGAAAAAAGCACTGTCTAATGCCAATCAGAAGTAAACCAAGAACCGGATATTTTGGGTTCTATATTATTGTCCTTCTCAACATATAAACACATAATCGCCTATGATTATGTCATAAAATTAATAATTAAAACCAATTTCCGCCTCTTTTAACGATAAATATAAAATTCAGCATTCAGACAGACAGTTCTACGATGAGTTCAACATGTTGAGGAGACATGAGACAGGCTACTTCGTCTTGAACTTGGATAGGAACAGTCCCAGGACGATTCCTCTCAGGGGTCGTAACATCTCATCGCTTGAAGATGATTGTCAAAAGGAACTTTACTGTGGATTACCATTATATATGACAAGAATGGTGCCACTAAGGTATGTCACATAACATCCTCAAAATATAGACTTTGAGATCAACTTAAATGAAATATATTTTTTAAATGTCATATTTCAATTACATTATGAAATTAAAAGAAGTTTACCTGGCGTAGTTTGCACTGTCAAAACCATATAAATATTACTCAAAATCTACATGTTCTTACAAAGTCTTTAACCCTCAGGCCCATAAGTCTGAAACAGATTTTGAATAGCTTTTGATTCATTACCAATGAATGGCAGAATGAGTCGCAGATGAAAAAATAAATGGACGTAAAAACAAGCTTTTTATTTTGAAAAACATTTCTGGTGACATCTGTGTAAATAATTTTGAAACCGCTGGTAGGATTTTTTTATCTAAGGTTATAACTCACAGATTGGTGCTTTATTGTGCGCTATATAGTAGCACTAAAAAGCTCCAACTATAACATCAAAAAAATCACTATTTATCACTTGGATACTCTTCATACAAATAATTCTGTATGTGCTTAAAACGTTTCAAATCCCAAAATTATATTTTTAGAAACATCAAATTTAACAGTTAACAGTTTTTTGGATTAAAAAAAAATAAGTTAAAAAGTATAAATAACTAAAACTTCAATCGAATCTTTATAAGAAATCAAGTTATTTGAATGAAATCGGTGAACTTTTGCTATTATAAATGGACATCTAAACAGAGTATGTTTTTGGCATGCTGTGCATGACATCCATGCTCGAAGGCCTTATCATTCGTTAGTTATTTGAACAGAGGAATCAATTCTAGCAATCTGATGAGAAAAGTTTTAAATTGAAACATGTTTGAATAATTTAGAGAAAAGGTTTCTCCATCTGCAAGAGAACAATACATATACACAGATTGAAGTTTTTCCAGTAAATGTTTAGTTTATACAATGTAGAACAACAATATGAAGCATTATGTCAAGTGACTCAAGTATCCATTTGTATTTCTATATATTTTTAGCGCGAAGAGTAGTTGGATTCCAGCTGCACCACCGATTATGCCACAGTCTACCGATTTAAACTTGATCAGTAGGACCTGCTCCTCAGTATTGTCACAGTGCACCTTTCAATTCATGGCAAAAGGTAAACAAAAAATGAACTACAACACTCGATTTGATAACATTCATATTTCAATTGGGTGTAATTGGAATAATTGATGAATTAATCAATTTTCATTTCTTACTAAAAATGAATTTCCACAAAGAACCGGCCTAGAAAAAAGATTTTTTATCGCATTTGCTCTTTTTTAATGGCAAATATCTTTTTGGTCTTACACACAACGGTGTTAACAATATGTTAACAAGGGACTCGTTAAATCTGAGTGCTATTCGTGATGTTCTGGGTAAGAGGTGGATTTTTTTATTACTTTTATATAATGATCCACAATAATTTTTATAGCATTCAACTATTACTTAACATACTATCATTATGTTATATTAACAAAATGGTTTAGTCTTTTTTATTAAATATACAAAATATATGTACTTTACAGAATTTTGTCTAATAATAACTTTTCAACTATCCATAGAAATTGCAGTTAATCTGGATGTATGCCTCTTCTTAATTTGACAGGGGGCTTGCAGGCCTAATCAAATTTAACAAAAAGCTCACACAAGCCCACATCTGCTTTCACAGATTGTTTTCATAAAAATTTAAAGTTCTTTTGTAATAGGTTTTGTATAGGTTATTATAAAAAGAAGATACCACTTGAAAAACGGAAATAATACGTGAGTTGAAAAGTATTCACTGTCTGTAGGATAAATGTAATGAAATTAAAATGATAATAACGATGCCCCTGAATCATTCGAAAAATCTAGAAAGAATTTATTGAAAAATAACAAAAGACTCCAATCAATTCGTTGCCAAGAGCGACCACCATAAATAATTATTCATTTTTAGGAGTGATTCATAGATGTTCTTAAATCTGGGCATATTTAGATTGTTTGGGTAATGACAAACCTCCCCACTATTTTTGCCTATAAATCTCCTGAGGAATTTCCGTGAATACGTAATTATGGGATTAAATGAGGATCTGGTTCGTCGGCTGGGATTGGTGGAATGGTTACGGTCACTATTATGGACAATTGACTCGTTTTGTAATTTGGTTCGGTTCTCATCTTTTATAAGACGAAAACTACTCCTGTCTTTTGGGCAGGGAAGAAAAATGTATCAATATAATGTTTTCATAACATTCTCGTATCTGACATTACACATTTTTAGGTCCTAATCGCATGACATTAACGTTTGTGCCACGTATTGGAGCAGAGCTGTCAAGTTGGAGTGTGCCATCTTTGCCTAAAGAGTCAGAAAAGAGGAATGGTAGACCCACTTATTTCCTTCACATTGTAACAGGGAGCGGTTCAACTGATTATAGTCTATCGCTCACTTTCAATGTAAGTATATTAACAGATTACTGTTTGCTAATGATCACCTAAATCTTATACCTTAACTTCTCGAATTTTTTAAATTTTCTCGTATAATAAGCCCCAAATAAACAATGATCACCGAAAATAAATTACCGAATTAGCAGAGGACTTAAAATTATTAACCTCATTCATTTTAAAATACATATTTATACCACTAGTAGACCAAATGGTCTGCTAATCTGCAACTCCCCCTTTATTTAACAGCTTAATGACCGTGGAGGCGTATTTAAGTCTGAAATCCAACAGTTGCGGACCGTGGCCGCATATACGCGTCCTACGTCATACATTCCATTATATTGAAAAATCACTTAGTTAGGATCGAGTTTGATTTCGAATGTTAACGAGAGATGGTAGTATACATATTGACGCATTATTTGACAAAAAATAAATTATTTTTATGCAAAACTATTTCGTGAAAAAACACCCCTAGACGGTAGAATTTTTTTTTTCTTATTCTTTTATGTTACATTACTATAGCAAATTAAATTTGCTATAGTAATGTAAATTTATAGTATTATTATTTGAAAATATAAATTTGCTATAGTATGTACACGTAAACAATGTGAAAAAGTAGGTTTTGCATATTTTAAAAGAATATCTTTTAGTAGATTTAGGTTTTTTCAGTACACAACATAAGTATGCAATATACAGATGAAGAACCACTGCTCAAATGGCATTGATTTATGCGGCAAAGTATCTGGAAGCTAGAAAATTAAATTTGGTAAAGATACCTCAATTGGTTTACAAATTATAGTGAATTTAGTAAAATTACAATTGTTTGCGAATTTTTCTCAAAATTTGCCCGGCCGCCAGGTGAAATTCTATAAAAAACGAGCGGGCATTAAGCTGTTAATATAATAATGAAAAGAAAGTATCAATAGATTTAAAGTAAATAAATAATAAGTTTAAAACAAATTCATATTATTGGCTTCATGTTGATGAGAATTGACTTCAATACTACTGTGGGGCGATTCTCACGTGCATAAGGATTAAGACACTTATTTTGGACAGTCTGAAATAGCAAACATTCATATTTTTCATATTAGTTTTTCACCTTTGATATAACACAACTGCGTATATGTTCACAGTTGTCATATTTAAGCTGCTAAACGCTTCACTGTTGTCATTGCAGGAGATAATTTGGTTATTATGGTCCATCTGTCTAACGCATACATATCAAATGTATGGAGCTAATTCTTGCTGCCTTTCTGTAATTACTAATATATTAATATTTAAAAAGTTTTACAACTTTCTCATTGAAAAGTGTTGCGTGTCAAAAAGTGTACTGAATGAGCTGCTTTACTTTTTTCATGACAGGTCACAACAGCTGATATGCTGGAAAAACCGATTTTGGATATCGGATTGGCGGGCAATCACATACACCATGAATCTGCAAGAACGACCGAATTTAGTGAATTTCTTGATTCATTCCCTGATTGGACTCAGATGACAGGTTGGATTAGCTCATATAAATCATACATTGTTTGATCCACTCCCACCTTTCCTTGCGTTAATATTTATTTTTAAAAAATCTATTAATGTATGTAATCTATTATAATGCAAGTCTTTCTTCAAATTACCTTAATTATCTGTGATTAACTTATGTGATGAACAACAAATTACTTCCTGAAAAGTTGAAAATAATATTTATTTTCATAATATTTTAAACCGATATATATTGCCATGTGAAAAAACACAACTGTTAATGATTCGTGTCTTTTGTGCTGCAGTCTCAAGTTTATTAACCTTTCCTGTAAACAGACCTAAATATTTTTCTTAAATAAACATGTATGATGTTTAATAACATACTTACACTGCGATACTACAGATGTCCAAAAACTTATGAATGTAAAAATAGCTAATTTTTTGATAATCATAATATTGCAGCAGACCCCCACATTAAGCAAAGCTAGACTTTAAAAAAATGTATATTTTATGAGACGTGTGATCAATAATATAATATGTATGGAATTTCCTTTTATGATTTAAGTTTTTAGGAGAGCATCTGACTATCAGTATAGTGAGCTAGGTATAATTGAAAAAAGTACTACATAATATTGTGTGATCTTTGATCGAGTCTGTTATGTAAGAATCCAATATTCATCATGGTCTGTTTTTACGGGTTCACTAGGCCTTTTTCTGTCATAATTTCGGTCAATTAATAAATATCAAAATCTAAATTTATCTTCAATTTTACTAATTTTTGCATGACTGTTTTAATAAAACTTTTTTTAATAAAACACAGCAAGCAAATAAGATGAGCGATTTGAAGAATATTTATTTTTAGAAATACATAAAAACATACAATGACATCATCAATGCAAAATTTTCAAATGAAACTCATATTGATTTGGCTTATATGATTTCACAATTACAATTTAGAATTCTGGTTGTGTACGTATAATACAATTTTCGACTTATAGTTTTGAAAATAAATATGGATAAAATATGTTTTCTTTAAATCTTGAAATATAATTACTAGTAACCGTCACTAAAAGTAAATGCAGTGTTACTGACGATGTAGTTAAATAGAATTATTATTTCAAATTGTAACCATGCTGTTATATTCATATTTAAATTCTAGGAACAGCGGTATAAGAGGTTTTTCTTGCCTCAGTTGTAAAGTAAATTTTAACATATTCATGTTCGAATATTATTTAATCCGAACTAAAAAATTGTACAGCGGTAGATCCATAGCATCATAAGTACCAACCGAAAACTTTGAACGTTGACTATGGCCATTTATGCGCAACCACAAAAGAGAGATAACACTTATCGTCTAGGTCTAACATAAATCTCTGTTGACTGATTTGAATATTTAATAATACATACCAAATTATATTATATATCTTTCACAATATCAGTCCAGTATCAAACACGCCCAAGCGGTGACGTTCCTAGGTTATTTGCCGCCCCTAGCCAGAGTTTAAAATAGCGCCCTTACTATTATTCGAACTAAAATTTTGACACATGCTTTTAATTAATTTAAGCCCAAGCTACCACCTATAGTAACGCCATCAGTGAATGCCATATTTAAAAAGATTTTTGCGATAAGCTAAGTACTTTATATCCATCGGTGAAAATGTTATTACCATTGGAAATGTATTTTTCTTCATTTTTTTATCGAAGACATTGAAGCATCATATTTATTCTAAGCTAAATTCGTGTCTTGTATCGAAAATATTTAGTAATTAAAAAAACTATGATCATTTGCCGCCCCTAGACAACTGCCTACTCGCCTATGCCCACGAGACGTCTCTGCGCCCAAGTCATGTTTTTGCCCATGTTCATTTTTTTAGAAATTTCAGTAGGGTACTTAAATACCTGCAATTCAATATATGTTTTAGTATCACTATAATTTAACTATCAAATGGGGTCAAATCAAAGGCATCCGGTAATCACACTAGATAAGTCATTTAGACTGACTGAATATCATTCAATTTTTGTATTTTGGTAAACGCTTAAATTTTTATTTCAAAAGTTGACATTTAGTGGACTAGTTATAAAAGTTGATTTGCATTAAAATTTCATCAAACAAACTATTGTCTCTCCTGAAAAATAAAGTGAAACTGATTCGGCCGTGTTTGGATACTGGACACCTGATGTCTATTATTTCATAAAAAAGGAATATATTTATTGGATTTTTCATATTTATCAAGTCAAGAGTAAACTGAAACCTTTTCATCCAATGAATCTTTGACATAAATTTAATGTTTACTCAAAAAAAGACAATATTCATTTGTACTACTTCCACTTTTATTTAAAAAGATCAGGACAGTCACCACTTTAGCTTAATTACTCGTTGATGATTTTTGTAATCACATTTTAGAGGTATTAAACATTTTCATTTGAGTCAATTTAGGGTCGCTTTTTCATATTTTGTATTGTAATTTGTAAATTCTTTTCAAGACCAATTGATTTCATTTTGTTTTGTATAAATAACACTGCAAAATTTTATTATCTTATCAGTTGATAATGCTCATCATGAGCGAAACCGGTCCTAATCTTTTAAAATAAAAGTGAAAGTAGTACAAATGAATATTGTATTTTTTAAAATCTTATAAGCCTTTCTACCTAGTATTGACAGTGAACACCCTCAAAGTGATTGATGTTTACTTTGTAATACTTTTATGACAATTTTGAAGAGATTGCATATTGCTGGAATATATGCAACACTATGAGAGTAATATTAATCCTGAATGAAGTCATAGTATCATTCCATCCTAGTCTACGTAGAAAATACAAATCGCCACCTCAATACTACAACTAAGGAACTGATTTGCATACATTGTTGAGATAATAAAATATTTGACTAACATACATCATTATTTAAAATAAAAATGTTATTTTTTATAATCGGGAACATTTAAATAATGTTCCAATTGAATTTTGAATTTCCAATTGTTGGATATGTAAAATCATTCTCACTATCACAAAATTGAAAATCTAGGGACTTAATTGTGGTATTAACCAGTTCAGTGCTTTACACGCATGGGTGCGTGAGTAGAGTACTCAACGTCAATGCCTTACACGCTCGGGCGTGTGAGCAACTTTGAGGTCTCAAATGGTGCGACATTTAATATTCTTAGTTGACATTGTTTTACGAAGGTTATCCATGCTTAGCCGGAATATATTAGAAACAATAAATGATTAGAAGTAGAATTAGAATAGAAACAATAAATGTGTGATTGTTATAAGATTTACGACATTTTTGGTACATTAAAAACAGGCGACCTGTAGCCTTACAATCTAGGCACGGAAGCGGTTAAGGTGGAGAATTTTAATAATTATTATTAGTACTTAGCTACTTAAGATTTATTGTAAGATTATTAGATTGAAACCATGAAACTCTCGGATGGATTTTGTATTATTTATTAATATTGTTGTAAAATAAAATTTGAATAAGGTTTGACTGTTTTTTTTCCCTCCTAACAATTTTTTACGACACCACTACTAGAGATTGCAATACCGGTATTACCAAAACCAGAATCCTGGTATTTTTGATGTTATTTCAATACCTAAATATGAGTTTTGAAAATGTAAAAATACCAGTATCTCTGTATTGAAAATTTACTGAAATTAAATTCTGAATGTATAGAAATAGTGGAATTGAAACAATTTATATCGGCCAAGAATTATAGAAATATTGATAGGTTACAGAATTGAAATGCCTTTTTCAATGATGTATTCATATTTTTAGAAACCGTATTTATTTATGGAAAACACCCGTTTATGATTATGATATATTTTACATGAATATTGTAATTCAAAAACTGGTTTTTGATTAGTCAGATCGGTACATACAATTTATCAAGGGAAGGAATCACAGTAAAATGCATTCGGAAACTTTTAAAATAGATTTATTTTTCACATCTCAAGACAATGTTTGAAAGAGCATAAAGCGCAATATAAAAAATTGTATACAAAACATATTTGTAATATTTACAGACAATTAAAACTATATCAGGGATCAAAATATCTTTATTTTCAAAAAGATGTAACTACAAAGTTAACTAAATAAAACAATATTTTGGACTAAAACTATTCTAGAATAAAGTCTCAATTTCAATGAACAATTAACTCGGTAAGGAAACAATTTATATAAAACAATACGACTAAACAATACGCAGTATATATATATATATATATGTTATTCAACTGAAATTCTCATTGAAGACCTCAAGACTCATTTTGCCTTTACAATAAATGCGAATCTCGCACTCTCAAATAAGTGAAATCGTTTTGAATGCAATGTATTTCAACAAATTAAAAGCTAAAAAATTGTCAACCCGTTCTATAGTGCGACAGAAATTATTTTTGTAAAAATAAATCATGACAACGCTCAAACGATGTCTCGTCTTCATCTATCAATTTTCAGCAATCGACCTATTATAAATATATTCACAGAGTTAAGCATATGTTAAGCCACGAGAAAGTGAAATGACCCTATATTAATATCAAAGAACCTGCAATCTGTAACCGAGTAATATTTTTTTAATCAGTAAAACTAGTAATTATAATAGTAACATCGACGCTTTAGGTGCATGAAACCGAAAAGAGTATACAATACTGAAACTGTTCAATGTCTATATTGATTTCAGTTTGAAGTGAAATAGGGAAATTTACCGACACTGTGCGGAGATAACCATCATAAAAAAAATGAACAATTCTCATGAGGATTTTTTTAGAAAAGGAATCTTTTTTTTACCCGGTCACAGAAAAAAATTTGAAAATTTTAAAACTAGCTCTAGTCAGTTATACGATGCCGTATTGGATATAGAACTTTTAAATTGTCAAATCGTGTAAATAAAAAGTTTCAATGCACATAAGAATCGATGGATCGTGTTAACAATATTGGATCAAAATGAGATAAAATTATTAAACAATAAAACACGTGTTACATTACGATACCTCAGCAGGAAATTAACATTACGATAAATGTAAACACTATATACACAAATGTATACTAACACAGTCAAATGTTGTAATGAAAACGATTACATATAATTACGAAGCTTACTCTTATTGGAAATGTTTAGAAAAACAAAAAAGTAAAGTGCTCTCATTTAACATTCGCAAACAAATCCTAATTTGAATAATATTATGTGAGATGGGAGATTCTCTAAGAGAGCAGTCTTGAAAGCAAAGATAAAAATCAGCATCCAGTGAAAGTGGTAAATACTACAATTATCATTAGAAAAAGTTAAATGAAAAACTATTGTTATATTAAGCATGACTGTTAAGAAATAATAATTACCTAATTAATTCTACCATCTCGGTATGGAGAAAAATCTATTACATTATTCGATTGATAAAAAGCGATTTCGGCTACATTTACTGTTACCAGTTCATAACAGAGAATGTTACATAAACAGAAGATGGTGAGACTTCGCAACCGACAGATCGATGCGAGTCTTCCCATTTACACAATGCTAGTCAGGATAATGTGTGCAGAAAAAAATAGAGGAAACGGCGCCGTCGTCTGCGAGGTGACAATTCAATCGGCGAGTCGAACTCGAAGGCAGCAGGCTGCGACGAATCTTCCATTGAAACGGGTGATGAATCTTTGGCACGCGTCGAGGGAGAGGAACGTCGCTTCGGCCGTTCCCGTCGCGCTGCCCATCTTCACTTTCTGCAACACCAACACTCGCTCCATAATATCTCCAGCTCTTTTTTTTAATTGAAATATTTTCGCCCTTTCCGATAATTTTATGACGGAAAAATAAATCTGATATAAAATAAGACAAAAATGACAGCCTCTAATACATTGAAGTGTAATTTCGCAAATGAGATGGGAGTAAAAACTATAATATTTCCATACAGATAAAATTGTAACAATACATAGTGTAAAAAAGAAGTTTTTTTTTTTCAAATTGTTTCCGGAAAGTTTCCAAAGTCGATCAAATTTGTCATCAATGTGAAATCACATAGATTTGGCTGTCAGTTCTAAGATAGTTTTATGAACAGAAAACATGTCATTATTCATATATTGCAAATACACACACATTGTCCAAAATTGTTACATAAATTCCTTTAAATAAAATCTCTACGAGTTATATAAACATAACAAAAATTGTACGTCGTTATTTCTCTTAATTTGATGAAATTTATTGGTTCATACCTTGAAAGTATTTTCTCATTCTTTACAGCGGTTCGAAAACAGCAAATTGTGCAGTTTTCAGAATCAATTGTATTTAAAGAATGATTTTATAGAACAACTGGTATTCCTTATATTATTTCGATTCTTCTTTGTATGAAATACATGAGAAAAAAACTTATCACCTCAAGAGACCAGTCTTTTGGAAAATTATCATTATTTTAGTGATCTCGAGGCCACAAGATATAGCCATCGAACAAGTTAACAGCTACATTTTTTATTATATTATAATTTAATAATTTTATTTCAAATAAACATTTGCATAATTTGAAAACTTTCTAAAATAGAGCTCGAAGGCGAAAGGTTCACCGATAGCTTAAGTTTTTAAATATTTTTTTAGCAAGGAAGCACGCAAGTTATGATTTTTTTTATACAAGACAAGATACTGTACTCCATCAAAGTGATATGAACACACACATTAAACGGAACTCAAAACACAGACATGAAAGAGGCATTCGAAAGAATCACAAAACTCACACAGGTTTCAATAATTTCAGTTTTTACAATATCTCACACAAATTTTACACGTTTTGAATTGCACTATGACTATCGAAGATTCTACCGAACCAAATCTATCCCGATTTCAGATTTCTCAAACGTACCACTATAAGAGTGGATAAATATATAAGGTAACACTCTAACATAGGCGCAATGCTGACCGATCAGGTCTGTTGTGCTTATAAAAAAAATTACAAACCAATAAAAATATTATTCAAATTACACATCATCAATTAAATCAGATAGAGAAAAAATTAGTACATAATATAGAGATGTTGAATATCAATAGACAAAATATAACTGGAGCGTTCAATGTCACATTTGTTTTTCAAAGATCTTCATTTATTTCGACGTCAATTATAGAAGCGCACGTATACTATCGTGTCGCAGCCGAGGATCGTTAAAAAACAGTACTAAAATTAGTAAATAATGTTAATTTAAAAAATAATTGCGTCAAGCTTCCGAGCAAATCTCGACCGGAAAAAGTTTTTCGACAAAAAGCACCTAAAAATGATTATATGTATCACAGACTTCAAGACACCAAATATAATTCAAAAACAGCCCATTATAATATATAGGTCAAAACAATTTCTACTTCAAATAATAATATTTCAAGACACTTTATTATACAATTTTAATATAAAATACAAGTATAGTATAAAAAAGTTATATTATAATTAGAGACATGTATTTTTAGCATTGTGCTATAGATGCTAAATAGATGTTAATAAATGCGAAATTCATAAAATATTTGCTAAAATCATAAATAAAAGTTATTTTTAAGGTAAAAATTACCATAATGTAAATATGAAACAACTGTTTTTGTCTACTACTTACTGATAACAAAAGAAGAGAGTTGAAGTTGTACATTACAAAAGGTTGCTCAGAAAAGCCTCCTCAAACTTTATTCGCATTCAAAGTTAAATCAGACAAATTTATACTTTCAAAGATTGGGTGAATCCATCCCATCTATGGCAGATTCAAAATCCAGCATTACTATTGATGAAACAGTTTAATTTTTTTAAAGCTCAATGTTTGTAAGAATGTGAGCATTATTTCAAACAAGTATGTATAAGGTAATTTAAAAAATGAATATATTACAATTATTGAAGAGTTTGGTTGTGCTGCTCTGGGATCAATAATTTAATGTCAACGATCGTCACACAAATCTTTATGAAGCTCTGTGGAAACATGCTCCATGCTTAGTTTTAATAAATATTAATTCAATATAGTATTTTTATGTTTTTTTTTATTGTATTGTGTTATGTAAATTTCGTTAAAATTCATCGAAATCTTTTGTTTGAAATTTATGTCTAATGGAAATAGATGTTCAAATTGAACATTTTAAATGCTACAAAAAGCAAAAATCAAAATGCTAAATTGGAAAAAATAGATGCAAAAAATACGTGTCTCTAATTAAATGAATTCTGCGCTCACATTGAATAGTAATATATCGTAAAAATGATAAGAAATCAATATGATAATACAAGTCTATTATATTATAATATATTCTCTTAGGGCACAGAATGAATGACTAGATATATTAATTTTGTAGCATGCTATTGTTTAAATGGTGCTATAGGTAGATATCACAGAAATAGTCTTGAGCAAACTTAACCGATATTCTAAAATATCACAGATCTGTTACGAGTTATATCACAGATAATGTTATAATAAATACATGTATATATATAATAATATGTTACGATAGGAGAAAAATATAAAACATATTAATGTGTATTTTTGAGAACTTAAAAAGAGTAATAAATTCCTGATAGCGTTTCCCAAATGGTGCAGCAGTTGTAACACAATAAATATTAAATCACTAGCGTATTCAAGATGAGAGATATTTGCACTATCAAAATGAATGTTAACTTATACAAAGAATTGTCACTCGAATATCATTCATCAAAACAACAAAGATCATTTGGCAATATTTACAAAAAATGGTGTATATTACAAAGTTCTACATCCCTATAATGTCTACAGAATCCATTCTAGGTTCTAATAAATCAATATAATAGGTACACAAATAAGTCTAAAAAACACCACAGTTCATAAGGGAATCGAACCCACATTATCAAAGATTGAAAAACTCTAAATATGATATTGTCAATTTAAGTCAATTTAAGTTCATAATAAAACAAAAATAACCATTTTCACTCGGTTCGATATATCATATATGAGAGCGTCGACACAAATTTCAGTATCAGTCTTTATAGAAAAGCATATTTGAACATGAACAGGAATTTACTACATGAGATGAACGTTTCCAGAACTTAATATTATAATATAATCAATTAAAAAAATCTTCGGCAGTTAAGAATGAGCAATTTTGCATATACATCAAAATTCAATGAAAATTTCAACTAAAATGCTACTCATTATAACACAGAGATGATTTGTCAATTATGTCAGATGTTGAATATCCGATTGACTGAGAATTGTCTTCTGGAACTCTTACGTCTTAAGAACACTCAACTTTGCATTTCAACTTTCATTTATTTGTTCTATGAATATTGACTTCCGTGAAAAACATTATATTAAACAGAGATGCGAGAAAACCAAAATGTTTCAAATCATCGATACATTTTTTTTTGATTGAGGTGTTTTCATTGAGTATATTCAATCATAAAACTATTAACTTTTGTTTGAATTTTAATTACCTAAAAAACATTACTTTTCAAAGTAGGTTTGTGATGTAAAAAATTATGACAGCGTTACAAATCTACACATTTTTACTAACTAAAAAATAATTAAGGTTTCTTATGCCAAAGATTTATTGTATCAATTTAACATTGCCACGTCTCCTGCTTTCTCAAACCTTTGAGACGTATGGGCACACATGCCTTGCACCATCTGTGATTTTTGGCCAGCAATTATTATGAAATATGAAATTTCAATTATTTCGTAGTTGCATCACATTATATTTTTTCATATTTCAATTTATATGAACAGAAAATACAAAAAGATTTAGGAAAAAAAATTGAGTGTAAAAATGTATTTTTTTTTCAATTTTATTCCTGGAATCCGTGTCAATGTCTGCACAGATGTACTCGAGATAGATCTAGGCCCGAATTGAAATAAAAGGTCACCTCTAGATGATTAAAATCTAAAAATTTACAAACTATTTGAAATAATAGGTATTATTCATCCCAGGTTATGTGTCGTAACAGAAATAACATGTTTTCATATTTTTTTTTTACATTAGTAGTAAAAATATTTAGTATATTTCATAAACCTAATTTCATGAAAAATAATTCTCTACTCGAGGGGTTAATCTCTCTAAAAATTTGCTATTTAACAGCAGTGTGCAGAGCCAGCATCCAATTGAATATTATTTTTCTTTTCACGCATCATAGATATTTCCAGATTAGATTGGAAATCATGATCAAAGTTTCGATTTAAATATTTATAATGTAACAATACAATGAATACGATTGGATATTCGTTTAAAATTTAAATGAAAAGATGCACAAAGATTATCATTAATGGAACGTGAAAATTAATCATTAGGTAATGTTTAATGCTCCAAAAATTTAATGCAATGCATTAAATAAGCCACCATTGACACATTAATGCAATATCGAAATCGCACCAACATAAATTTTATAACATTCTGCATATGCATAGCAACATTTTAAAAAGAAACAAGCTAAGGTTTGTACATTCTTGTGAAACAGCGAGTACAAAAAAAACAATCTAAATATTTCAACTACGGAAAATATTACCTAACACATATTTCGATCCAATATAAAATGTTTGGATATATTGAAAAACATATATGGTATAAATACGACCGTATACAACATAAACTGCGAAATGAGTCACATCTTAAGATCTAATGGTATTTGAGAAACGCTATCAGGGTTCAAAGCTGGCGGCCCGCGAAGCAACATATACAGTATTTTGAGAAAAAAGCCGTTCAACGCTTTCCTCGTGTGCATACTACATTCATTTTAATAAAACGCAGATACAGTGGTACCTCATTGAATATTATTTGAATTTTGGAAATATCATCAAGAAAAAAGATATCTTATATAAAGCATCTATCTGTCAATATTTAGAAACAGCGATATAAGGAAATTCAAAAATTTTATATCACAGGAGACCACTCAACAGATAAATTTTAAGGTAATTTGACCTCAAAAGGCTCTTGATTAAAAACCCAACTATGACAAATGTAATTTAAATTATTTTCAAGAAGTATTATTATTTAACCTTTTTACATTCAGACCACCAGTCTATTGACGCTCTGTGGAAATGTTAAAATGATTTGGTTGTCGATTCATCGGCGACAGTTGAAAACGAGTATATTAACAGCGGGCCATGGAAAATTATTTTTTTAAAGGTATGGACAGTTCCATCCTTCTAGGTAAACATTGAAGCTACATGTTGGTGGTGCTAGCGGGCCATAGTTTGGAGACACCCGTTCTAAATGATTAAAAAAAAAAATACCTATCAGTCTCGAGGAATTTACGACCGTATGCTTAATCAATTGATAAGATTGTCAAAATTTCACTGAAAAAGAAATTTATTTTTTAAATTTAAAACCACCAAATAGTTTGGTTAGGAATCAGAAAAATTCAGAGCATAGATACATTCAAAATAACTGGTTTCTTAATTTTTCCTGTGGATGTCCAAAATGCTCACAAGATCTAAAGTGAATAAAGAGTTACTTTTTGACGACTACATAAATTTTCTAATCATTACACGAGAGAATTGACTGAGTGAATGGAAATTGTACCATCAAAAGAGCTGACATTGTTGCATTCCGGGGGCCACCGATCATATGAAATACATAAATTGAGACTGTAGTCATAATGAGGTACCTCCACTTGCGAACCGCACAACGAAAGCAGTCTGGCCTCGGTCATCCCGGGAGGGAGGCCGCTCACTGCAGCCCGATTTCCGTTCTCCCTCGCAGCAGAGGCCGCTTCTTCGTCTTCGTCGTACGGCTCCGGTTCATCGCTGTCCTCCTTTTCCACTATCACGGTGGGTTGCCTCTTTTGTCTGGGCAGCACAACTCTGCCAGAGTTGCCCCCTGCAGATCCTGTTCCGGTTCCCAATACCACTCGACGCCCTCCGAAGATGCTGCTCCCGCCTTTGACTACTTCGGGCGGAGAACCGTTTAGGATGCAGGCTTTGGAAGACTGCCCCTGCAATTGACGGGTGGAAGGAATGACTTTACGAACGCTGGCCTCGGACACAGCGGTGCGGATGACGGCGGAGATCGCACGAGCCATAATGGGAGCGATGCGTTCTGCCTAAAATTTAAAAAAAATGACATGCATGAAAACAACTAAAAATACTACTATTACAAAAATATTTAACTAAAAGTTAGCATAAAACAATTCAATTAAAATTTATACCTTTTCTTCAGTAAATGTAGACCTCCACTTGTTAGGGGATTTCACAATTTGTGGTTCCTTTTCTAGAAGCAAATAAACATTATAAAAATTATTATACTTAAGAGATTCTGTTTCAGTTGATACTTGACAAAATCTGGGAAGATTCATAGCACATGCTTAATCATGTTTATTTTAAATTATACTTTCTCCGAGCGTAGAACATGTGGATTCCTAATGGACCATCTCAACAGTATTCGTTTTTATCTGAACTGGTAGTTATTCTGTTGTTCAACCTCTTTCCGGAGAGTGTGAGAATAGCAGGATGAGTTTAGTTAACCAATTGCTCTTGCTATGCACCGTTTTTAAAACAAATTCATAAGTCAATTTATGAAATTTTCCATACAAGTATTTTGTACCTACAGTCATTGCAATTGAATTGGAAGGTCACCCGAAAAAGTTGACTGCTCAGGTTTCAAGTTAATATTGAAGAATAACAATTTGCGGCAAAAAGATTGTCGTCGTTATGAAGTAAAATTTTTTGGCAAGTTTAATGATAAACCAATACATAACAAATTGTAAATTTGTCATACTCATCTATACCTTTCAAATTATTCTGTTCTGTTGGTTTAAGAGGCGCAGCAGACTGTTTAGAATTTGAATTGGCTTCAGAATAAACAATCTGGCGGCGGGGTTGAGTTCGACGGTCCGTCTTCTTCTCTTGAGCCTGAGTCGCATCATTACTTCTTGCCAGTTTACTGCGAAGATCCTGTTTGTTGGCAGCGTTCTCTGCAGCTGGACGTTTCAATCTGAAGTAATAAAAATATTCATACATTGCTGTGACAGTTCTCTCTTTGTGCAAATGGTAATATATATAGTGCAGCAGTTGCCAACCGAGGTAGTCCGGGGAGAATTGTGGTGGTCGCAGCGTATATTTGTTTTGTTATATTCTGATTTTCACTTTATTACATGACATGTTTATAAATATGCTAAGCAATTCAGAAGCCCCTGGGCTCATTCAAGCACTTTTCAGCTCGAAAAATTCAAACTTAGCAAAACAGAGGACATGGAAGAAAACTGTTGAAATATGCAGACGGTGATGCAAGCTCGACAATGATTAGTTAGCCAAACTTGCATACCTGGCAGTTTTTTCTCAGTTAGAAGAGCTTAAACGCCTTTTTGCAAAATAGCTCCTAATGTGTTTATACTGTAAGGTAAGTGGATGCATTTTGAATTGACATTGTTTGAAGATCTGCAATGTCCTTAAAATGTAATGATGTTCTATATAAAACAGAAGGATGTCTACCTACAGATAATAACTATTGTCCGACAGTACTTTTTTAGCCGTTATTAGCCAAAGAAAGACATTGGACAGCGATATATATGGATAATAGATCTATCATCCGCGAAAATTGAGAATAATACCATTTAATATTTGGTATGTTACATTTATGGTCAAAATCAGGGAAGTGATCCGCGAGGTCCGGATGGTTGGCGACCACTGATATATATATATATATATTATCATTTGAGTTTAAAAATGCTTCAAAACATAATATGAATTTAAAAAATCTTCCGCGAGTCATTTGTAATGTTACGTAAATGTCAACTCACCCCGTAGGCAATTTCCCAGAGGACACCAATTGAGAGGGACCTTTGACGGCATTGTTGCGTTTCACAGCGGGTCGCTTTGTTTCCGCAGTATTCGCATCGCTTCTTGCAATTTGTTCTGAACCAGTCTCCATTTTATTCACATTCCCGGCTCGATTTGTTTTGTTATGTTTAGCGATGCGGGATACACAACCGGATTCATCGTCACTCAAAAGCAGATCTTCGTCGGCCGAAAGATGCAACGCATCATCCTCGTGCATCTCTTCTAAGAAATGTTCGATTTCATTTTCTTCGAGCAGTTTATCTTCTACGTTATCTTCAGAAGGCTTCGAAGAGGTCACCGCTTCCGCTTGGACAGAGGTAGATGAGACGGTCTCCACTCTTATTGCCGGCGCCGTTTCCTTTTTGGATTCAACTTGAAGCGGAGGATTTTCCATAGCTTTAACTGTTCTTACAAAATGTTTAGGCGGCGTATTTGGTCTTTTTGATTCTTCATGGCTATATGAGAAAAAAATGATTTCAAAAAGAAGTTTTCATGGGTAATCAGTTTTCTGTAAATTTACAACAACAATAATATTATGTTAATTACTAAAATTATGTTTCTTTGTGAGTGATCTTATAGTGAGATTGTGATAAGTGAACATAATATTTTGGCTACGACTTCCTGTCATTCAAAAGAATAATGTGAAACTTTTTCGATAGAGATCAAAAAATCAAGAGATCAAAACATTGTTCAACTCAAGAAGTTCATTTAAACCACAGATGTCTGGTACACATACAAACTTAAATCATTAAAACAAATCCAGTTCTATTCGGCTATTTTAATGATTTATTATAAAGAGCTAATCTGTAAACACTTGTTGATAAAATGTATAAATCTTAAGCACAGATGAATGTTTTTCCTCAAAATAGGTTATTTGGAGATGTCTAACTTATGAAACGGACGATCAATATATCTATCCAATATATTTCTTTAAAAAAATAATTGATGACCGCCTGGATTTCAGAAATTGTTTTACATGAACTGTTGATTATTCAATCACCTAACATCTCTCTCTGGAAAAGATAAATGAAATATAACGTATAGAAAGATATTTGGCAAAAACTGATGATGACGATGATCAGTTGACGATGCTCGTAATGAGCGAAACCGGTCCTGACATATTAAAGTGTGGAATGAAGTACAAAGGAATATTGTGTTTTTACTAATATAATGCCTTTCCACCAAGTATTGACAGTGAACACCCTAAAAGTAATTTTAGTTGATTGTAGTTTTAGTTTTGTTATTAAAATCCAAAATCGAAAAAAGTTGACGACCCCCAGAAAACCCATAGGTTGAGAACCCGTGACCTCGAGACTTAAAGCCACACCAGCTCGATTTCTAGGTCAAAGGTCTGGCCAACTAGACCACAGAGGGCTACAAAAGATAGAAGAATAAGGCAACATAACATAAAGAATGAGTAAAATAATAAAATCAATTTTCTTACGTGGCAGATGCGACAGTGTCAGGTGGTGCTATCACAATTTTATCAGCGGCGGTGTTATTAATGTCAATATTTGCATCTCTTCTTCGTCTCCTTTCCTTGGCCAAAAGAACTCTCTCTCTCATTTCCGCTTGCTCTCGCAACCTGACTCTATATTCCCTCTCTTCAGGATCCGAAGGCGATATACTACTTTGGCTCTGTAATGTGTTATTATAATTTACAGCCTGGGTATGTCTTTGTTTTGTTTGGTTTTATTATTTGATGCAACATATTAGTTAATAATTATTCAAAAACAAAAGAAGGACCATTTTAAAGCCTAGTCAAAGTGTAATGACCTCTATATCTGGAATCCCATATCTTTTCACTAGCTACATACAGTATAAGCATCTTTATTCGACATGTGAAACACATCACATAATACGTCATCCCGTTAAGAAAAAGAGACCTCCCATAGCTAAGTATATAACAACATATAGCATAAACTTTGACTAGATTATATAAAAACAGTGTTTGACAACATACTTCAACTGAAAAATAAAACGAGTTCATACCTGAGGAAGAGGCGACCTGGACCTTTTGCGTGATGCGGCTGGAGATAGGGGTTTTCTGGGTTTAGCTTTATAAGGTGCCCCAGTAGCCGAAGTCGCCTGATGATGCGAAGGAGACAGCCGACGTCTTCTCAGATTGAGACTGAGATTATGTCGGTTGGAGTTGATGAAGTCTTCTTGTTTACGTCGCAGCCGCTCCTTTTCGGCAGCATCCGGATCGATGGCCATCATCGGTTCGACGCTTCGGACGTCTTTCGTCGTGTTCTCTATAAACCTGAGTGAAAAGATTACAATCGCATCAGTTTTTCTGAAAAATTAGACACAAAAAAGTGGAATAATAATAAAATAATGAAATTACCTCTGAGTCTTTTCGAAAAAGTCGTCATTCTGGGCGACTTTTGCTTTTTGTAAGCATCTTCTTTGTTCATCGATGAATTGCTCGGTCAATCTTTCCAGCGCCTCATCACTGACTGGCCCTTCAGAGGGCACATTTCCGCCACTGTTCATTGGATTAAACGGAGACGGGCCTCCGTATCCTTCGCCTCTCTATTAAATTCAAAAGTTAAAATTATTATATCAAAAAATCCATTGTACCGTAATAAATAGAATGCTTAACAATAATTGGTTTTGTTAATATTGAAGCCAAATGCATAATGAACATGCCAACACACTAAAAAAACACTATTTTTGACAGTATCACTTTAATAAATACATCATTTACACATATGAGTATGTCATGACATCACTTTGAAACGATAGCAAGTTTCAAACTGGGGCGCATTCGTCCACTATTAGATGACGCGTGTTCCTTATACCTACTGTGCATAAAGAACACACGTCACCTAATCGTGACAAAAGATTTGCTACATTATTGTCAGTTGAAACTTTGCATTTCAGCATCTGAGACGTACGCGGTCACCAGGTTAACAAACAAATACTATGAAATAATGCCCACTCACTCTGGAATCAGGACCAAATAATTGCACATTACGGTGATGGTAACTGTCATTGTGAGCGACGCCGACTGGTAGGAAAGGAGGAGGGACACTCATGTGCACATTTCTGTCGCCGAGTGGCGGAGGACGCTGCCGCATTTCAACACCTATAAATATATACAAACATTTTAAGTTACACATTAGAATGATTAATGTGTCTCAAACAAAATTTTTAGCTGCGATTCATCAACCAGTTCCCAGTCTCTTAACTGAGTAAAAAGAATGATTATTACTATTTATCTCATCTTTTTAATGAATCATTTAGTCATTTATCGTAAATCAATTAAAAATTTATTGCAACATGACAAAACTGTAAAATGATATTTCAAGTTTTACGAATATAAAAATGAGAGAAGAACGTAACCCACAGTTTTTTCAAGACAGATTTTTTTCGATAATCACAATGTAATCAACTTGATACTCGTTCCATCAAAAGGATTAAGCTGTAAATGCCAAATTAGTATCTAAATTTAGCTTTTAAGTTTGAAAAAAGATGGGTTTGTGAAAATTGAAACCAAGAAAAAAAACTGAAAAAAAGGATTTTTCTAGACAATTTCTTAAATTAATATTAGATTATGTCAGTTAAACACCAGTTTAGAAGTCTCCGTGCACTTCAAGGTTGTGTTCATTTCATAATTTGCATATGGCTGAAAATCTTTAAAACATGTTTTTTGTGCCTCCTGTAAAATTTGCTGTGTGGTTTACATCCTTTTTGCTTTCCACAGTCGATATGCAAACATCTGCAAGCCGCGAAAAAACTAGTGATTTTTTCTAGTTGTTCCCTTGTGTAGATATTGAGAAAGGTATTCGAATATAATAGGTAAAAAAAACTCCAACCATAAATATTTTGACTTCTATGAAACTAAACAATTGTTATGTAGAATAAGAATGGACGTCACTACAATATTTAAGAAAGAAATCATAAGCTTATTTCTAATACATAGGCACATGACTGATCCTGCCGCTTTGACGTTAAGGAAAGTGACTAAGTTAATCGCGCTTTAAAAAATTAGTTAAGAGTTATTGAATAAAAACTCACCAGGTGGAGGTCGCGATGTAGGATAGACCAGCCGCTGCGGAGGATGAGAAGGAAGCTGTCCTTTGAAGTGTGGATTGATGAGAACCTTTTTCGCTGTCTGGCTTTGTGAGCCTTCAAATGTCGGCGGCGCAGAGGGCATGACGTGACGAAAATTAGGACCGTGAAAGGTTTCAAATAGTGGCGGAACTAACCCGACAGGGGGTCTACGGTTCATGTCCGAGGGAAAACGTGATGCATTAACAAACGGCCTTCCAGGATTTCTCATATCTTGCCTTGGAAGGAAATTTCCAGAAGCGGCGTTGCCCTCCAGTCTGCCTATGAAACCCGCATCATTAGGTCTTCCTGAGCTCTCCTGCGCTGAGTTTCCGCTGACGACCCTCTGAAAATCGGCTGGCGGACCTGAGAAATCTAAATGGAAATTTCTTGAACCCCCTTGAAACAGTGGCCCGAAGTCTCTGGTGGGATCTTGTACAAAGTTTCCTCCAGAAGATTGCTCGTTCTGAGACGGTCGGAATTCTGGCGCATTCGGGTGCAGTCTAAAATCTGGATACGGCCTGAAATTGGCCGGATTGGCTCCATTGTCAATATAGCGATCAGGAAAGTATCTCTCTCCGGTAAGTCGGGCTCTACCACAATCTCGCATGTTGTATCTTTTATCACCACGAAAATTTTGGGGGCCACGGCCGCCGTGGAAATTTTGATATGAATCAGGCGTCACCACAGAATCTATAAAAATCAGAAAGGCACAGTTGAAAGTAGGTATATTTTTTAGCTGAAATTTAAACATTGGTTACATTGCAATATCGTTTATAGCAGTGTTTCTCAACCTTTTTGGGAGCGTGGCCCCTTTTGAGTGTCTTTATTTTTCTGTGGCCCCCATACCTTTAATTTTTTTAGC
Source organism: Himalopsyche anomala (assembly GCA_031772345.1). NCBI lineage: Eukaryota > Metazoa > Arthropoda > Insecta > Trichoptera > Rhyacophilidae > Himalopsyche > Himalopsyche anomala. The sequence continues at coordinate 14,240,735 of CM062833.1, read as the reverse complement.
TCACCGAGAAATCCCCGATTTGATATACTTTCTGCAACTATACTATCTCCAAAACACCTTTTTTTTTAGCTCACCATGAAATTTTAAATCTCCGATTTGGTATACTTTTTCCCAGAATATCTCCAAAAACACCTTTTTTTTTTTTAGCTAACCGAGAAATTTGAAATCTCCGATTTGGTATACTTTCTCCCAGAATATCTTCCCGATTTTTTTTAGCTCACCGAGGAATTTGAAATCCTCAATTTGCCCGTGGCCCCCCTGAACTGTGTTGTGGCTCCTCAAAACAAAAATAAATCTCTGTGGCCCCCTGGGGGGCCACATGGCCCACCGTTGAGAAACTGTGATTTATAGTACTGTAAATAATTTTCAGGGCTGTGGAGCTGTCTGAGCCGCGGTACTTTGGCCAGAGTAGGTCATGAAAAATGAGTAGCTCGAATTTTTTTTGAAAAATATATTTAATGTTTCACAAGATTCTATGTGGACAGCTGCAGGAAAATAGATATGGGCATTTGAAATTTTGAATGCTTGTATTTTGAAAATTGTAAATGTTTCCAAGTTTCTTTTTGATTGATAGATATCAATGATGGCACTGGCTTGATATAACTATTAATGAAATATTGTTAAAAATAGTTCTTCATGGTTAATTAGAAATACCTAAACTTCTATTAGAATCTTGTCCATCTGAAATTCAAACAAACTGCCAGTGCTACAAGATTCTAGCTGAAATTTGTGTGAAAGCACAAGTTATTCAACAAACAGACTTACACTTTTTATATTAAAATAAAAAGAATTCTATGGAAGATATCTAATGCGATCATTAATTATTGTAGAACATATATAAAAAATGGAGAATAAATAGGAAAAGTTTTTTTTTGTAATTCGTGTTTGATATCATTAATGTAATAAGTTAATATTGTTAAGTGTAATAATACCACACTGCAAAAAAACATCGTAATGGTAAAAAAAATAACACCATTGTGTTGAAGAATACAAATAATTTATCAAAATTAGATAATTGAAAAAAATACAGGAATAAAAATTATCAAAATATAAAAGATATTATTCAACCTATCCACATTCACACAAGTTTTGTCACTAACGACCCTGATTTCGCCTTTTGGCATCTTCAGGAGTTCAAGTTGAAACCACAGATATCTTGCGACGTGCACATAAAACTACAGCTTATTAGAAATTTAAGTAAAATTTCGACTTCATATGAATACAGCATGTAGATAATGCTACGCTTAAGACTGCCTCATTATTACTTTAGTTTGGCCAAAAGTCGACACTTAGAACCTTGTAGTACTCAGCTCGGGACTATTGACTAAACTATTGCCTAGTTATCAAATTTGTATTATTTTTAATAAAATATTTTGACAGCAAAACATTAAAAATGGTACAAAAACGAAATAAAATGCCATTTTCTTGTTCAAAATAGTAAATATTTGCAATATGCACATGTATTCTTATACTAAATAAAATGTTTTTCTCTAATTGGTGCGTCAATAGACGTGTTACTTTCCGATTCGTTTTTTTAAACAGTTTTTATCGATTATCTCAGTATGCACTCAGTGTCACATATATCACATTTGATGTGCATCGACGATGTATTAAAATAAATCATTTATATATTACTTTTTATTGTTAAATTTGTACATATGAGCAAATATGTATTGCATTATCATGTCATTTTACTTTATGCATGCATCTGCTGTGGTGTCTCGTGATGCAATTCAATTTTTTAAAAAATCTTATTTTTTTCGGTCGTAAGTGCGAATTGTCGTATGTCGAACCGTCGTAAGTCGGGAACTACCTGTATACTGTATTTTTCGAGTGCATTACCTAATGTGTCAGGAATGTGGGGTGCAACACGAGTCGGCTTCTCATTTTCTCGTTCAGTGGGAAACCTCTCCCTATGACCCGCTCGATATCGAGATTCCTCCTGCGTTCTTTCCTTTTTAAGTTTATTTGCTGAATCGACAGCATCTTTATTCTCCTCCGGGACCTCATCTTCAGCTGCAAAAAAAAAAGATTTTCAAGGCTATTTATGCCACTAAAAAAATAATACAATATTTCTTTTCTTTTTTGTCTCATCAGAAAAATTATTGATTTTTGTGTAACTTGGGTTTTTTTTCTTTAAATATTTGCATGTTAGTGAACTTACCAGAATGATTGTTGAATTGACTAGGAACAGGTGTTTCCTCATGCTGTAGAGGTGCCGGTTCAGGCTGAACTATTGCTACTTTTTCCTCCTTTTTTGGTAAAGACTGAAAAGTTATATTTAGTAAGAATTTGCGTAAGAAATGTATATGTGATATCAATAAAAAATGATGTATTTTGTAATATTTCGGGTGTGAAAAACCTTACGAGTTTAAAAGGCCCCTTTGGTTTTTTTATAGCTTTCTGACGCTTCTTAGGTATGTAAAATAAAGAATGAAATTATAATAACAATAATAATGAATGTTTTGCTTATGTGACATGTTTTTCTATTGGTAGCATTGACGCGGCGGTTATCTGTCAGTGAGTTTTCTACTCTAAAGTAAAGGATAACCAAAAATCATACCTACACAGCAAACCTTCTTGAGTAGCATAAAAAAACAAAAACCCGAAATCAATTAGTTTTGCCTTAATGGATACCCATTACATGCCCGCGCGTGTAAACCCGCACTACCCCTTGGCCGGGGTCTTGAGTGTCACAGTATAATCATAACAAAAATTATTTCGAATGTTGCAGTACAACCAAATTCATCTTGTGGATTGAAAGTTTTTTTTTAAATAATAAAAAACACGAATCTATTGTGTCGAACCCGGTTTGGCATAGGAGTTGCAGGAATTAAATTATGTTTAAGTTTGCATTATGAATATCGATCTTATAGTTCAATTTCTAAAGTCGTGGTATGCGGTTGATGGTGAGCAAAAAAAAAATGCTAATGGCGGACATGCAGCAATTTGGTGGTACAATTTAGCGTAATGTATTACCATGTGGTACGGGAGTCAAAAAAAGATTGGGAAACCCTGGTATAGTTCATTAGTAAGACTATTAACTGAATTGTTATTAGAAAAGAAAGAGTAGCATATTGAAAATAATGTAGCATAATGACAATTTATCAATAAATTATATAAATACCTTAGGTTGAATAAATGGCGTGACTTCCTCGATTACCTCTGGTATTTCTAATACTACGGGAACTTGTTTTTCGATGGCTGGTTTATCAACAACTACTTCATGTCGTATTTCTTTAGTTTCTTGAGGTTTAACAATTTTAACTTCTGAAATAATTTGTACTGGTTCAGCAGGTTTTTCGTGAATTATTGGTATTTTAGGTGTCTCATAATGATTCAGTTCAAACGTATCATCAGCCAAAAGTATGTCTTCTTCTTCATTGCCTAAATTGTAGGTGTCATCTGCAAATCCTTGGTCGACCAAATCGTCTCCCAGTAGGTCTTCACTGCAATAATAATATTCAAGAAACAAATTCAATACAACGCACAGACAAGAAAACAATTAATAACGACTGGTTCAATTTGTTCCACAGTAGAAGACACAAATTTTAATTTCTTATTTATAAATGGCCTTATTGACATTCAATGACGCTTCATACATTAGAGCAAAACTGCGTGTAGCTTGGAAAAACTGGATTTCTATGTTACAAATCAAAATTTAAAAAGCACCGTATTCAAATTAATGCAATTCTATCTTTTAATATTGGATTAATATGCAAAATAAAAATATAACTAATTTACGCAACAAAGACTCACTTGTCCGACATCTTGCTTATGACCACTTATGACGTGATCAGTGCTGCCCGTAAAATATACTAGTTTATGGCTGCCCGCATCTGACATGTATATTATATTGCTTATGGTCAAAAAATATATTTATTTATTTTGGGGTATATAAAGTATTTTAGTTAATGGGGTATATTATGACAGTGGAACCACGATCTACCGTTCTAACATTGTTCGTTTTTCCGTATAGATCGTTTATTTTTCATAGTCCCGGCCAAACACCCATAAGAACAATGTAAAATAATCCCTCATTAATCGTTCCCCGATTTACCGTTTTCCTCAATCTATCGTTTAAATATTTTGGTATTGTCACAAATATTATTCCGATTGGCCGTTTTCGTTGAATATTTCTTATAAATAGCCCTGCCTCGCATTTCGTTTTGCGTGCCAATCCGATAGCGAGAACGCACAAAAACCGACTCATCGCGGAGATTAAAATGTCGTTAAAAGAACACAGAGATTCTTCTTATAACACATATCTCATGGGCTTGGAAAAAGGAGGCGACCCCTTCTGGACCCTCAGCAAAGCAATCAGACACAAAAAATGCCCCATTCAACCGCTTAACGGAAGGAATGGCCCGGTGTATACAGCCGCGGAAAAAGCAGAAACCTTCGCGGAATCACTCGAGAAACAATTCTCTCCGAATGCATCCGACCCCAACGACCTTGCGCTTAAAAACCGCATAGAAAACATATCCGCTAAATACATTAGAATCACTGAAGAGATCACAACATCTCCATCCGCGACATTTATCGAACCCGCAACCACGGGCGAGATAGAAACTAGAATCAAACTTTTATTGAATCGTAAAGCCCCCGGCAACGATGACATAAAACATAACGAGCTTAAACACCTTCCCGAGAACGGTGTCGAAGCACTCAAATCGATCATAAATGCATGCCTACTCGTCCAACACTTTCCAAACGCATGGAAAGCCGCGGACGTCATTCTCATTCCCAAACCAGGCAAACCACCTGCAATTCCAGAAAATCACAGACCCATCAGCCTACTCCCGACGATGGGTAAGCTTTTAGAACGTGTAATTAAATCCCGACTGGAAGAATTTGTATCGGAAAAAAAACTCATACCGGATGAGCAACACGGCTTCCGAACCAAACATTCCACAAACCACCAATTACTTAGAGTTGTTGAATACATCACTGAAGGCTTTAACCGCCGATGTTTCACTACAGGCCTGTTTCTAGACATAGCCAAAGCCTTCGATAAGGTTTGGCATGAAGGTATGATTGTTAAACTTTCCGAGGCCGGCCTCGAACAACTGATGATTAAACTAATAAACTCATTCATGTCAAACAGAACTTTCCGCGTGAAAGTTAACGGCGAAAAATCGACGACGCGAACACCAACAGCAGGTGTGCCACAGGGATCCGCCTTATCACCCCTGTTGTACAACCTTTATACTCATGATATTCCTATTCCAACATACATTCCCGGTAGCAATGAAACAATCATTGCACAATACGCCGATGATACAGCCATCCTAGCAAGATCGCTAAATAGAAACAGAGCCACCGCGCTTGTACAAAAGGCAAGCGAGGACATACACGCCTGGTGCGCCGAATGGCGCATTAAGATCCATCCGGAAAAAAGTACTGCAGTGACCTTCAGTCGCAGAACTAACAGACATGATAAGAATATTAAAAGCATTCGGATGCACAACACAAACATCCCGTGGGCCAAAAAGGTTAAATACCTTGGACTCACCTTAGACTCGCGACTTAACTTCAGCAGTCACATAACTGCAAAAAAAAAACAGGCATCAACTATCATGGGCCAACTCTATCCCATGCTAGGACACAATAGTAAACTCGCATTGAAAAGCAAGCTACTACTGTATACCGCGATAACACGACCAATCATGACCTATGCATGCCCAATATGGGCACACGCAGGCATGCATCATATCCAGACACTACAGACAATACAAAACAAGGCGCTTCGCACGATGACAGGTGCTCCATGGTTCGTGCGAGGCACCACGTTACATAGAGACACTAACACAGCCCCAATTCTCGATCACGTCATGAAGCTGTCGAAGAAATTCTACAGCGACATGACGGATCATCCAAACGACACCGTAAAAGCCCTACTCAACGATTACGTTGAGTACCCCCACACTGACATAGCGCGGCCAAGGAAAGTCCTCCTCCTGAAACCGCCCTAGGTCCCCTCCGACCCCACCACTGACATGCCTGGTTGCCGCAATCGCGCGGCCGAAAAGAAGACAGAAAAAAAAAGAAAAGAAACTTTCTTCTTTTTATAGATCATATAACATTAAATTGTAACCTCCTCTTACCTTTCACTCCCCCTCCCCGCATATATGCTACCTTCCTCTTCCCTCTCCCCCACCCCCTATCACTCTCTATAAAAAAAAAAAAACAATAGATAAACCCACAAAAAAAACAATTATGTATAAAAAAAAATAGAATACTAAAACTGGGTCCACAGCATTAAAAAAAAAAAAAAAACCAAAGATGAAAGGGAGATTGGAGCTAGGCTCCACAGTTCCCCATATAAAATGAAAAGACACTGATGATGATTTCGTTTTGCGTCTTTTCAATGGAACCCCGATCTACCGTTCTCACTATCTTTGTTTTTTTGCTTGGATCTTTTATTTTTTACTCGACCAAGACCCTGTAATAAAAACTCGATCTATCATCTAAATATGATCGTCCTGTCCCAATTGCTATACTGATTGACCGTTTTTTATGAATATTTATTTTTTCTCTTACTCAAAAGTCAAAGCTATTTGCCTACAAGAAGAAAACTATAATTCTACCTGAGAAACTGAAAACAATTCAAGGTGTTGACAAAAATTTAGGAGAAAAACGAGTCGACATAGCAAAAGAATTTAATTTAGAAAATTACGTGAGTTTGAAGGGTGTCTGTCAAAATTTTAGTGCCAAACTACAAATAGGCAACATAGTATGTATTAAAAAATTAAAGAATAAATTTATATATTCTTTAATAAATAAAGTGAAATAAGCTAATAAATTAGTTTAAAATTAAACATTTTTTGGTATTATTTGACGATTTCCCGCATTATCGGTTTTTCCCATTATTGGTTGCTTTATTACAGTCTCATGGAAAACATAAAATCCGGGTTTCACTGTATACCTTGTATTATAAAACAAAAAGCATTAAAAAAAACATAAAATCATTTTTTTGTAAATGTGTATTAAATAGTAAGATAATTAAAAACCTCTACGATGATTTTCGTAACGTTTAAAAATGTTCTGTCAGGAAAAGTGTCAGTAAACGACGATAGCACTACATATTTGGTTGTTCGGAAAGTCATTTCGTTTTTTTTGATGAAAATGAAAGACGATTTTCTTATAGCGAATAAATATTTTATTGAATTATATATTGTCCATTCTGGTCAAATACCTTTTGTCATCTTTCTGGCAGTAGCGTAATTCCGCGCTCATAAAATTTTTGTTCTCTGCTGGCAAAAAAACTGATCCAGGTGATTTTTGACCTTTTCATTTAAAGTAAAGGTTTTATAAAAATTTGTAGAATGTTTAACATTGTTGTGGACAACCCATTTCTCGTCCCCCAGTGATGATGTGCTTTACAAATGGATCATTTTCTTGACGTTTGAGAAGAAAATCACAGACCTCAACACAATGGCACAAATTTCTATCTGTAAGAAGATGAGGAACCCATATGTCGAGCTTTGGGATTAAACCTAGGCATTTCAAATGATTGTGAACGGTCGAGTTTGATCAATGTAATCTCTCAGCGATCTCATGAGTCATTATTCGCCAGTTTGCATCAATTAATGCCTTTATTGTGTCTTCATCAGTGTCAACTGGCCTTCCAGAACGTGGTGCATCTTCAACATCAAAATTGCCGGATCGAAATTTTGCAAACCATATCAACACTTTTTTTTAAATACACAGAAGTACCTGCAGCAACATAAACTAAAGATTTAATTTTTGGAGTCTTATAAAGTTCAAGTAAAAAAAGCAGAAGACATAAAACTTTGTTTAAATTACTTTTGCACAATGTTTCATCTTATTAAAAAAAACCGTTTTATAAACTCATTGATTTTAATTAATGACTTG